>BSBN01000482.1:3621666-4232500 GCA_027924645.1 Cunninghamia lanceolata | reverse complement strand
ATTAGGGTTGATTAGGGTTTCCCACTCCAAGAGGGATCATAGTCATGTGACAAGTGTGCGATGGAGGATAAATGGGACCTAATTTAAATAAACAATTATTTAAATTAGTTTGACATGTGAAGGGATTAAGTGGAAGACGTAGCATGTGACACTTGTTTGAATGAGATGAAAGGTGAGGCATTTAATTCAAATATTTAATTTGAATTATGTAAGACATGTGACAAGGGGAAAGTAATTAAATAAATGTGATTTATTTAATTAAATGGGAATGTGATTAAGTGGGATGACCCAAGACCTAGGGCAAAACATTACAAGGTCATGTTGATTAGAGGCTAGTCAAGACATGGACAAATTTTAGTGTCTATAGGAATCTAAGTAATTCTCTTTCCATTAGATGTTATAGTGTAGGTATTCTTTCTCCCATCATGTATAGCTTTTCTATCATACTGCCATGGTCTACCCAAAAATATATGACATACGGCCATAGGTATAATATCACGCAATACTTCATCATGATAAGACCCAATATGAAACTTCACTAGACATTGTTCACTCACTAGTACCTTGTGATCATCCTAAATCCATGCTATTTGATATGTCTTAGGGTGTTTCAATCTTTCTAACTTCAGTTTAGTCACCATCTCCTCTAAAACTAAATTGTCAGAACTACCACTATCAGTCACAACTTTACAACATTTACCTCCTAATTTGTATTTGGTTCTGAACAAACTTTTCCTCTACGGTGGTTCCTCATTTGTCTCTTCTTAAAATAGTGTTATCCTCATGACACGTGATTCTCCTTTTTCAGGTTTACCAACTAAATTAGGTGACCAGGTAGGATCTTCTTCCACATAGGCTACTCTTGTAGTATTCTCTATCTTCTTGCTTGTACTTCCTTGATTACATTCAAATGCTTTATGTCCTTCATCTCCACATTTAAAACAGATTCCTCTAAATGTTCTCTTATCAAACCCTCTTTCATCTCTTCTATATCCTTCATTCTAGTAAGCATTGTATTTTCCTGTCCAATAAAAGTTTCTGTCATCTCTGTGGTAGGCTTTTTTTATCTCTGGCTCCCTTCCTGAATGGGCTACTTGGCTTGTTCTATTCTGAAAATGATCTTTCTCCTCCAGAAAATTTTCTACCTCTTTGAAATTTACCTCCTCTACCTCTTAGTCTCTACTCATGCTTCTTGTTCAACTTTTCTTCAACTTTCAAGGCAAATTGGTATGCTTCTTCCAATGATGTCATCCTTACCAAACTCAGTTCTTCTTGAATATTCAATCTCAGTCCATTGATGTATCATGCCACTTTCTCCTTGCTTGCTTCACTATGTCATATCCTTATGATCATCTTATGAAATTCTTTAGTATACTTCTTCACATATTTCTCCTTTTGTCTTAGGTTCTGCAATCTTTTCAACAATTTCAACTCATAGTCAACAGGTATAAACTAATTCTTCGACTTTGTCACCATTCTATCCCATTTTATGATCTTTTTTTTCCTCTCCTATTTCTATCCAACTAAACTTTTTTCCACAAAATAGAAGCATGTCCTTTCAACTTTGTCTTTGCAAATCTCACTTTATTTGAATATTCAATCTCTTCATATTCAAAGTATTCCTCTAGGTCATTTATCCAATCAATCATCTCCTTAGGATTCAAATTGCCAATATAATTTAGTACATCCACTCTAGGTCTCTTTCCAATCTTTGAAATAGCTCTCAACATCTTCACTTGATCTAATTCTTCTTCTTTTTCTAGGGTTTCTTTAATTTGATTCATAGATTGAAATTCTTCATCATCATCACTCTCGATTTTAGGTCTAGGGCTTAATCCTTTTCGCCTATCTTCTTCATCAACATCCAATCTAATCCCCATAGTTCACATCATTTCCATCATCTCATCTATTCTACCAGCCATAGTATTGGACATCAGGTATTCTCCTCGGTTGCATATCTTTCTTTGATCAAGTGTAACTGCCTTAAATTCGGCAATCAGGATACAAGGTGACAACTTCCTCACAATCAACAATTGGTTCACACCACTGGTAGTCTACCTTGCATTTGACAATCTATTCACAGAAAGATCTTACAGAATGCCTTCATAAACTTTGCTCACTTTGCTCCCAAAGGATTCAAACTTTGCTTTAATACCACTTAGTGTAGTCATGGTTAGGAGGGTCCACAAAGTGAATGGTCCAGACAATGCAGCAAGAGTAAACACAATAGAAGAAACCCAATTATGGAATACAAATGCAAATTTAGTCATTCAGTTAGATTCAAAATACATACATGCCGACAACATGTGGGTTTAAAATCAGGGCTCACAAGCATGATTCTCTAGTTATAATACATGTGCAGATATGATTGTTACATCAGAAAATGTCCCCTTGGGGGCTTTTCCCTCTTAAGGTTTAGCTCTCGGGTCCTGTTTATGCATTTAGAGTATTTTTCATGTTAATTTGACATCCTGATGAGAAAACCCTAAAGTTTTGTGGAAAATGGGACATAGGGGTTGCACTTGACATGATTCCTACCTAAAATAGGGGGGAGGACTTGGGCGCTTGTGCCCTAGTCCTGTCTTATTTTAGGTTAGGACTAATTTTGGAGTCTTGGTTTATGACTGTTATTTAGGTCCTATGTCGACATGGTAAGTTTCAATTACAAAATTCTTAGCGGGAATATTTGTAGTTGCATATATAAGCATGTTAATGCATTCTTTTGTAAACTAGATGGACATTATATGGCAATTTGGATTCATGAGATTATGTAGAACTAATTCAAGGCATTCATTGTTTGTTGCAAAGTAGAATTTGTGTTGTTGATGTGTTTGTATTTACAGATTTGGCATCCATCTCCTCATGGCATGAAGAGCATCTTCCTTCCATGAGATCTTCACTACATGGTGATATCAATTGTGTTTTCAATCATTTATCATTTGGATTTTGACTCTATCCTATAGGGATGCACACTCTTTATCTGACAATGGTGTTATGAAGACTTGAATGTCTATCTAGGGCTTGATTAAGGCAAGCCTCTAAACACCACAACGCCCAACCAATTTTTATGTGATTGCAAGTTACAAGTTGTAGGAGCAAAAAAAGTGGAGTTACATGAGAGTAGTGTAGACTGTCAGAATTGTAGATCACAAAAGAAAATAGGGACGTAGACTTAGGCGCCCACTCATTAGTCCTTTGAATCCTACAACTAAAGAAACTTCAGAACATCATGAACATGTTGCAGACAAGATTCCCAAATCCTGACAGAAATGGTGGCACTGGACTAGGGCACCCACTCATTAGTCCTTGACTTTTCCATTTTCTAAACTTCAAAATCTGGTATGCATTTGAATGTCATTTGATATCTCTGTGTGTGAGCATTTTCCATGATTTGTCTGTTTGTTTCTGAATTTACATAATTAGGGTTTTGTGCATAATTGGGCTTAACTGAATAAAAAAATCATACCATTCCAATTTTCCCCTATATTTTGAGTGATCAAAGGCCTATAGTAGACTTCCTACTTGGCTAAAGTCCTTGAATTAGAGGTGAAAGGAGGATTTATACAAACTAGTAAAATCAAACCTAAACACAAACAAATCCTCTTCATCAAATTTTCACCTTAAACATTTTGGTGAACCCATGTTTTTAATGAATTTTGCACCTTTTTGAGTGTTTTTCTTTAGATATACATTCATTTCATTCATTCATATCATTGTTCATCTTATTGCATTTGGAAAATTACAAAAAAAATAAAAAATTGGAAAATTTTTGAAAAATTTGGCATTTTTAGCTTGCATTTTCAAATAATTTGAATTACTTGCATTTAATTTCAATAAATTTCTGTCATTAGCTTTAGATCTAATTTTAAATATAGAAAATTTTCATTCATCATTCATTTAGATTGCATTTTCATGCTTAAATTGATAAAAATTGTTTGAAATTGTGCATCTTTCCATATAACCTAGTTTTGTATTAGCTAGGGTTTGTAGTCAAAATCTTGTTTCGTATTTTACTACCCTTTTAAAACACTCATTAGGATTGATTTCTAACTGTATTTTTGCATCATAGTGGTTTGCTTGCAAAAATATTTCACTAGATTTTGGCTCTATCGTCTCTCTAGATTTTCACCATATGCATGTTGTAAAGGATTTTTCTACACTAATTGGCTATTATTAGGGTTATTATCTGCTTCCCTTCCTCAAATTATTTACAATACCTATTTATTGGGCTCTTTTGCATTGAAGCTTGGTGAAAAGTTACATATTTTGGCTATATTTGCCCTAGGGTTTGACCTAGATTTACACTCCAAGCGTGTTGTGAAAGATTCTATGGCTTTTGCTGACTGATATTACTACTATAAGCTCCTTCACCTCCTAAAATTATTTACAACACCTCTTTTGTTCGGTCCTTGCATTGAAAATTTGTGAAAAATTACATGTTTTGGTGTATTTTCACTAGGTTTTGACTTGTCATCATCCTAAGTTTACATCAAAAGTGTGTTGTGAAGGATTTTATAGCTTTATTGGACTGATATAAGACATATTATTTATTCCCATAATCAATTCCCTTACAACGCCCCTTCTTTCACTTATTTGCATTAAAAAAGTTGAAAAAAAATCAAGCATTTTAGGTCATTTTCATACATAGTTTTGCACTTGACTTTTGCATAAAACTTGAAAAACTTTAAAAATCTGATCTTGCATTGACTTGAAAACCTATACACATGGCTTGTAATTTCAACAATAACAATCGGTTCCCTCCTAGGCCTTACATGAAAATAAAGGTCCCTAAATCTAAACTTGTCTTTACACCTCATGATAGAACAATTGGAGAAACTGAAGGACCTCTTTATATCACTGTGAAAAATAATGGGAAATCCTATGGATGGAACCCTTATTGATCTTAATTGCATGACTAATTTAGCCATGGAAGAGTTCCTCTATTCACATCAATTAATGCAAGGCTCTAATGACCCTTCGGATATGATGATTAAGACACATAAGGGAACCTTTGTAAACACTTATGGGAAGATATCTTTATTGGTCATTGTATTTGAGAAACATGTAGATCAATGGCTTGATGTCATCCCTGTTTTTGACCTCTTTTGCATAAAACTCAGATATCCATGGTTAAAGGCTATGAAAGTTGTCCCTTCAACAATCCATAACTATGTCAAATTTCCTTTGAATGGACAAGTGATTACTATCCCTCAGAATAAATATAAACCTTTGGTTACAAGACAACATTGTACACTTGATTACTTTTGGGAAAGATCTGAGGTGGAACTAGAGCCATGAATAGAATTTAATATTTTGGGCTATAGAAACTACAAAACAAAACTATTAGATCAAGTGGATGGTCCTTCTATGCAAAAAACAACAAGAGACAAACAACCTGTATTTGAAGAGAAACCTAGACTAAAAGGAAATGGACCCTATGCTAAGGTTCCTCCCCCACCATCCTTACAAGGATTGAGAGGTAGTCGTTGACAACAAAATATTCCACCTAGACAAATAAGATTTGATCCTAGTGCTTCCTCCTCTCAAACATAAAAACCTATGAAAGAGCAAAACACTATCTTACAAGAGATAAGTGGTAGGACAAAAAGAAATAGACAAGCAAAAGAAAGGAGGAGGAGATGAAAAGAATATGCCCAACGAATTGCAACTCAACAAGAAAACATCCCACCAAACATTGAATCAAACAAAGAAGATCTTAAGAATGGATAAGTTGAAGAAAAGAATAAGAGTTGGGCTATGGTACCTTATTGATGCAGAGCCACATAGCAAAAGCTTACAAACAGTGTGAAAAACCCATTAAACCCACCAAAAAGCTAACACTATTTCCTATCGGCAAGATATCTCTTTTGTCACCTGCCAGCATCATCATCATATTCGGTGAGCACAATTATCCTCCTGATGATCACTATTCACCTTACCATCAAACTCTATCTACAGCATCATGATGTTCGGCATCATCTGCATCTTTTGTTAGCAGGATATAAAATATAGGGTTCCTCCCATATATCCTGATGACGACAACCTCATGCACCTCTCTTATGATGCTTACGTCACCCTGATATTCGACCCACTTACATAACCAGCATCAGGACATAACTTATAGGGTCATATTGAAACATCCTAATGACGATACTCAACTTTATGCACATGACAAATATTCCACTGAATATTCCTTCCGCGATCCACTGATCTCCTCGATGTCCTCTGCCTATGCCAAAACACTTATCATCGACAGGATAAAACTTTATCAGGTGATATTTGGGAATGTCGTGATGACGATGATGTCACATGCACTGTTACTTCCTCTGATGTCAACGTCACCTAGATATAAGACTCATTCATGTGCTCCGCAGCAAGATATGAATTGTTGGGTTATACTATAATATCCTGATGATGATCTATGTGATCCTCGGCTACTCGATGTTCAAACAAAAGATGATCCTCCTCCTTTCTTTAGCGAATGTGACTTTGGCTCACCGTTGACCCATTTGATTGCACCTTCGCCTGTGTGCATGCTCCAACATATAACAGCGATACGCGGATGATAGATACACAAAAAATGGTGATCCTGTAGATGATAAATATAGGAAATATATATCCAACCTATATCATCCTGATTCCCTCAAAACATGCATTCTCCACAAGTTCCAAGACCCAATCCAGAATGCGATATGTTCATAGATGCAAATGCGATATGCACAATCTGTAATGTCGCATACAAATGCTGTATATCCACCAAATGTATCCAAACACAGATTTCACACAGAAAACCTATCAAACAGGTTGGATCACCTCCTGAGCAATTCAAGGTTAGAATTTATTCTTCAAAACCCTAGCACATTTAGATGCTAGGTTCATTCGCAGCATGCTAACAATCGATCCCACGAACATGAAATGCATAAACAAAGATGCAAACTAAACTACTGTACATGTCCATTCCACTGATTCAGAGAATCAACCGATGGAATGGTTAAATGAATCCATTTCGTCTGCAATAAGAGAATCAACACATAGATAGCTTGTAAACTAGATAAATGAAATCAATGGGATCCTCTTATTTTGAATAACAGAGATGCATACAAGATTCATAGTCTCACTGTATCACAAATGTCTCTACTACTATGCTAAAAACTCACCAAACTATCAATTCTCCACTGTCTAGTCTACTTGTCTAAAACAAACTGATCTAGGGCATAAATAGTAACTCCTCACGAGTACTACCAACTTGATTCCTAGTGGCTAGGAGCTTCCAAGTGGCTGGGAGGAGACAGCTAAGATAGTTGTCATAACAAACTTCTAACTAACCTGCACATCCTCCTAGATAACCTAAAACATACGCATTGGTCCAATGGACCTTATTACATCATGAAGTCAAACATACTAAAAATAGACTTATGTTCTGTTTTGAAGGGGTCAAACTATCAATTCTCCACTATCTAATCTACTTGTCTAAAACAAACTGATCTAGGGAATAAATAGTAACTCCTCGTGAGTACTACCAACTCGATTCCCAACAGCTGGGAGCTTCCAAGCAGCTGGGAGGAGACAGCTAAGACAGTTGTCATAACAAACTTCTAACTAACCTGCACATCCTCCTAGATAACCTAAAACATATGCATTGGTCCAATGGACCTTATTACATCATGAAGTCAAACATACTAAAATTAGACTTATGTTATGTTTTAAAGGGGTGCTCCTGCACCATACTCCCCAGAAGAAGAAATCTCAAGTCCACTTGAGATGAGAGTATGTAGATCTGTACCGTGTGTCTGGATCTACTCTTCAATCATCCATACTACTTCTGAATCAGGTTTGCCCTGCCAAGCTATCAGATATTCCAAATAGTTTTTGTTCCAGGTCTTCTTGATCACTCTTGTGTCCAACACCTTCTGCAACTATGGGGGATCATGTTTCGGAATGTCATCAGCTGCTATATCCTATAGTAGGTCTTGTTCTTCATCTAGATTATGCTTGCATGGAGTTAAATCACATACATTGAATATAGGTGATAAACCAAGATCTAGAGGGAGTTGTATCTCATAAGCATTATGTCCATGCTTTCTCAAAATCTGACATGGGCCAATCTTCCTCTACATGAGTTTAATATATTTTCCCTTAGGAAGTCTTTCCTTCTTCAAATGAACCCATACTAAATCTCCAACATCAAACTGTACATCCTTCTTCTTTTTATCAGCATATTCTTTATACTTCAAGGTAGTGTATTGTAGCTGGGTCTTTACTTGATCATGAACCTCTTTTATAGCTTCTGCAAAAACTTCTCCCTCTGTACTAATAGGGTCTACTACAGGTAGATCTCTCAATTCCAAAATTCCTCTTGGATGCATACCATACACTATTTGAAAAGGTGATTTCACTGTACTCCTATTGACAGTATCATTATAGGAAAATTCTGCCTGAGATAGGATAGTATCCCACTTTTCTCCATGTTGTTTTGTCAAACATCTGAGCAAATTCCCTAAGGAACAATTTACCACTTCAGTCTGTCCATCCGTTTGAGGATGATATCAGAGGAAAAAGACAAATTTTTGCCCAGTTTCTTCCACAGAGTTCTCCAGAAATGACCAATAAACTTCACATCCCTATCTGAGACTATGCTCAATGGCAATCCATGTATTCTGACAATTTCCTTGAAAAACAAATCTGCAATATATGAAGCATCAGCAGTGGTTTTGCATGGCAAGAAATGTGCCATTTTGCTGAATCTGTCCACTACAACAAAAACACTGTCAAATCCTTTCCTTGTCCTTGGTAAACCCAAGACAAAATCCATACTTATGCTTTCCCATGGTCTGGAAGGAATAGGTAAAGGCTGATATAAACTTGCATTAGTTGATCTTCCTTTTGCTTTCTGACATATCACACATGTCTCTACAAACTTTCTGACATCTGATTGTAACTTAGGCCAATAATAATGTCTTCTAACAAGATCAAGAGTCTTATCCAAACCAAAATGACCTGCCGTAGCTCCACAATGTTTCTCTTTAATGATGTTCAACCTCATAGAACACCTTGGAATACACAATTGTCCACCATTGAACAACAATCCATCCTGGATCAGAAATTTAGAGAACTCAACATGATATTTATCTGCAAAAGAAGTCCATACCTGATATATCTCTCCAAAATCTTCATCAGCGTCACACATGGTCTTCAATGAATCAATGCCAACACTCTCCAACTGAATCTGGTTGACTGTTAGAGCTCTCCTGTTCATGGCATCTGCTACCTTATTCTTGATTCTTTTCTTATGCTTCAATGTGAAAGTAAAAGCTTGTAAAGTTTCTACCCATTTCATGTGTCTGTGGTTCAGCTTTTCCTAGCTGTTGATAAAACTTAAAGCCTGATTATCTATGAATACTATGAATTCCTTTGGCATCAAATAATGCCTCCATTTCTTGAGTGACTGGACTAAAGCATACATTTCCAAATCATATGATGAATACCTCTTTTTAGCATCATTGAGCTTCTCACTGAAAAATGCAATTGGCCTTCCTTCTTGACTGAGTACTACTCCAATGACCATGTGACTGGCATCACATTCTACCTGAAAGATTTTGTTAAAGTTTGGAAGTGCAAGGACTAGCTACTGTGCCACCTTCTGCTTCAATGTTTCAAAAGAATCATCTGCTTCCTTAGTCCAAGCAAATCTGCACTTCTGTCCTTTTATAGTATCAAGCATGGGTGCACAAATATGACTAAATCCTCTTATAAACTTTCTGTAGAAGGTTGCTAACCCATGGAAACTTCTAACATCATTCATAGTCCTTGGAGTTGGCCAAGACAATATGGCACTTACCTTCTCCTTATCCATTTGCAACTTACCTTGAGAAATGACAAAACCCAAATATGATATCTCCTCCTGCATGAAAAAACACTTGTCCAAATATATCATTAGTTGCTCTTCATGTAACCTCTTGAGAACCAAATATATATGTCTGAGATGTTCTTCCTTTGTGTTGATGAAAATCAGAATGTCATCTAGATATACTATGACAAACTTTCCCATGAATTCTCTCAAAACCTCATTCATCAATCTGATAAAAGTACTAGGTGCATTAGACAAACCAAAAGGCGTAACTTTCCACTCATACAACCCTTCATTGGTTTTGAATGTTGTTTTCCATTCATCTCCTGGCCTAATCCTGATCTGATGATAACCACTCTTCAAATCTATTTTTGTAAAATACTTAGCACCTCCCAAACAGTCAAGTAAATCCTCTATCCTAGGTATTGGAAACCTATACCTGATTGTGATCTTATTAATAGCCCTGGAATCTGTGCAAAGCCTCCAAGTACCTTCTTTCTTTGGTGCTAGTACAGCTGGTACTGCAAATGGGCTTAAACTTTTACCATTCAAACCTGTGTCTAACAATTCCTCAATTTGTCTTGCTACTTCTGCATTTTGTTCTGGAGTTAGCTTATATGCTACTTTGTTTGGAAGTGTAGATCCTGGGATTAGATCTATGCAATGGTTGATATCCCTTACAGGTGGTAGGGATCTTGGCATTCCATCAGAAATGATGCCTTTATACTTATCCAATAACTCTTGGACAACTGGGTCTATGAACCTCTGCATTTTCTCTTTCTTGACTTATTACTGTTGTTCTGTATTCAGTGTCAGACATGGAATTAGGGCATATGCAATTGCACCTTCTACTGCTACTTCTTTCATGAACTGTTTTCCTTCCATCAACAATACCTTCACTTCTTTTCCTTTGGATTTCTCCTCTTTCTTTGTCAATGGTAGTAACTCTGTCACCTTACCATCCTTGGTGATTGTATAGGTGTTTCTTACACCATCATGGCGTGCCTTCAAGTCATACTACCATGGTCTACCAAATAAAAGATTGCAAGCATCCATCTTGGTAATGTCAAACAACAACCTGTCTTTATATGCTCCAATCTGAAATTCTACCGAAGCCTGTTCTTCTACAACTGTCTGTTGACCTTGAGTAAGCCATGAGACCTTATATGGGGATGGGTGAGGCAATCTCCTAAGCTTAAGCTTTGTTACCATTTCATCAGATACAAAATTTTCAGTAGAACCAGAATTAATTAAAACTTTACATGCCTTACCTCCTACTTTGCAAATGGTTCTGAAAAGAGACTTTGTTTGTGGGGGTTCTTTGTCAGGTACCTTCATGGTAGTCATTGTTCTTGTCATCATCAAAGATTCTCCACTCTCTGGATATCCATAATTATCAGGAGCATTCACACTTTGAAAAGCGTTAGATCCTGTTGCACTTTGACTATCAGGTTCTTGAATTAGATTCGTTCTCCTTTCTCTTGTTGAACTTGTTGCCTTTTTTGGACATCTGCTAGCTATATGGCCTTCTTTGTTACAGTTATAACATCTAATAGATCCTCTGCCCTGGGATCTTCCTCTGAAAGGTCTTCTACCTCTGAAGTTTCCGTGTTGATTGTAACTTTCTCTCTGGTTTTGGTTGTTATTTCCCTTGTTGTTGTCATGATTAGATTCTCCCTGATATCCATGTCCATGTCCTCTGCCTCTAAAAGGACTTCTTCCACCTCTTTGCTATTTGCCTCTTCCTCTATTGTTCTGTTCTTGTCTTCTCTTTAACTTCTCTTCCACTTTTAATGCCAACTGAAAACATTTCTAAACTATATCTGGATTATGCAGATTCAAATCTTCCTAAATGTTGAACCTCAATCCATTAAGGTATCTGGCTACCTTTTCTTCCTCACTCTCTTTTACCTTTGTCTTCACACAAAGTTTCATGAATTCCTCTATATATGAGCTGACATCTAGCTCCTTCTACTTCAGGTTTTGCTTCCTCTTATGCAATTGGATGCTATAATCCAATGGAACATAGGCTTCCTTTACTAAAGCCATCATCTTCTTCCATGTAGCAACTCTACACTTTCCTTCTTGTACTCTGTCATCTTGGACCAAATTCCACCATGTCAATGCAGCTTCTTTCATCTTTGATTGGGCTATCTTCACTCTTTGTTGTTCTGGTATCTCCTTTGTCTCAAAGAAATTGTTTAGGGAGTCTATCCACTCCATCACTGAATCAGGATCCATCTTTCCTGTAAACACTAGCAAATCTAGTTTCACATCCATGGTTCTCCTCTCCATGGATTTGAGGGCATTAATCAAGGGTCTCTGGTCTGTAGGAATGACTTCCTCGTTCCACCTAGGGATCTCTTCTTCTTCCCTATCTTCTTCTTTACCAAAACCTACTCTGTCCCTCAACTTCTCCAATTCATCCTTCAATTCCTAATTCTGAGCCTTCATAGCCTTTCTCTCGGCAATCTGTTTCTTCACCAGCACAGCCAACTCAGCATTGGTCATCCTTACCAGAAACTCTGATGTTCCTTCTTCATCTGACATCTTACTATCTTCAAATCTTTACCAAAAGATCTTTCCTTTTCTCTAATACCACTATGATGCAGAACCACACAGCAAAAGATTACAAACAGTGTGAAAAACCCATTAAACCCACCAAAAAGCTAACACTATTTCCTATCGGCAAGATATCTCTTTTGTAACCTACCAGCATCATCATCATATTCGGTGAGCACAATTATCCTCCTAATGATCACTATTTACCTTACCATCAAACTCTATCTACAGCATCATGATGTTCAGCATCATCTGCATCTTTTGTCAGCAGGATATAAAATATCGAGTTCCTCCCATATATCCTGATGACGACAACCTCATGCACCTCACTTATGATGCTTATGTCACCCCGATATTTGACCCACTTACATAACCAGCATCAAGACATAACTTATCGGGTCATATTGAAACATCTTGATGACGATACTCAACTTTATGCACATGATGAATATTCCACCGAATATTCCTTTTGCGATCCACTGATCTCCCCGATGTGCTCCGCCTATGCCAAAACACTTATCGTCAGTAGGATAAAACTTTATCGGGTGATATTTGGGAATGTCCTGATGACGATGACATCACATGCACTGTTACTTCCTCCAATGTCAATGTCAGCCGAATATAAGACTCATTCATCTGCTCCACAGCAGGATATGAATTGTCAGGTTATACTATAATATCCTGATGATGATCTATGTGATCCTCAGCTACTTGATGTTCAAACAAAAGATGATCCTCCTCCTTTCTTTAGCGAATGTGACTTTGGCTCGCCATTGACCCGTTTGATTATACCTTCACCTGCATGCATGCTCCAACATATAACAGCGATATGCGGATGATAGATACACATGAAATGGTGATCTTGCAGATGATATATATAGGAAATATATATCCAACCTATATCATCCTGATTCCCTCAAAAAATGCATTCTCCACAAGTTCCATGACCTGATCCGAAATGCGATATGTTCATAGATGCAAATGCGATATGCACAATCTGTAATGTTGCATACAAATGTTGTATATCCGCCTAATGTATCCAAACATGGATTTCACACAGAAAACCTGTCAAACAGGTTGGATCACCTCCTAAGCAATTCAAGGTCAGAATTTATTCTTCAAAACCCTAGCACATAAAGATGCTAGGTTCATTCATAGCATGCTAACAATCGATCCCACAAACATGAAATGCATAAATAGAAAAACAAAGATGCAAACTAAATTACTATACATGTCCATTCCACTGATTTAGAGAATCAACCAGTGGAATGGTTGAATGAATCCATTTTGTCTACAATAAGAGAATCAACACACAGATAGCTTGTAAACCAGATAAATGAAATCAATGGGATCCTCTTATTTTCAATAACAGAGATGCATACAAGATTCACAGTCTCACTGTATCACAAATGTCTCTACATTTGCTATGCTAAAAACTCACCAAACTATCAATTCTCCACTATCTATGTCATGCCCACATTTTCCATGCGGTCACAACACGCATCACACATGTCTTGTCCACATCTGTCATGTGGTTATGATGTGAGATATCAAAAAATTTCTCACGCTTCCCTAGAAACCCCCTCGCATGCGTAAGCATGCTCGGTGGTGTACGCTCAAGGTGAAAACACTACAGTTGTTGGTGGGGTAAAAAGTACAATTGTGTTCATCCAGACGCAAGCAGTCCAATAAGGGGGTCTCCACGAGGCAGTTAATGTTGCTACAAGGTTTGTAATTTCAAGGTTCCCAACCCTAAATCTCGATAGATTCTGGCAGCATAATGCCTCATGGCGTAAGTGGGAATTATTCAACACTATGCTTCTTACGGGGTTCCCTGATAGTTTAACAACTTCCCACGATGCCTTATTCATAATGAACTTACACTTGATCTCCCTATTGGGTCATTTTTCAACAAAGCACGATTGTCTGTCTCCTTTCGTGTTTCCTGAAATATACTCCTCCTTTGGGCTTAGCATTCTCAACTCGACCATTCGTTTGCCCTCTCTTCCATTTCTCTAGATCTTAATTTTGATTGTATTTCTATCGCGTTCACCTTATCTATTTCTCTAAAATTTAGTTTATTTATATTTCGGTCTCTCTCTTTTGGTGTCTAAGTTTTCTTGATGTTTATCCTGTCCTTTCTTCATGTTCCTCATCAATCAGAGTTATCACTGTATTTTTTTTTAACATTATTCCTAATTTCCGGATGGACCACCAGATCACATAAACTAGTTTACTATTTCGTTGGACTCAGTCTCCTAGTTTTCTCCAATCTAGGATTCACCTCTACGTTTGTATTAATTGAACATTAATCTTGTTCCTAAGCAGGATTATCAGAAGGGTAAATCTACTTAGTTTTCTTATCCCAGTTGGGAAATGCCGTGCATTTTCTCCTCTATGTTTTCCAGTGTTAGTTTTTCTTCTTCTTTCTCTCTTTCATGTTTTCTCCATTAGACGTTTACTAACTATAGTTGAGTTTAAAATGGTCACACGTGGAATGCTTGTGATGGCTTCTTTACGTTTATTTCTAGTGTCCTTTATAAGTGGAAGGAACATAATTTCCTCTTCATTTTCCTGATTATTAATTTGTGTTGATAGTTGAAACTTCCGAGAAACTCTTCCAGAAATATTAAAGTATATTTAATTATGCTCTCTTCAAATTATAATTATATCTTTCCTTTTTGTTGTAAAGAAAAATGGCCTCTCTGATAAATTTATATCAAATAAATAATATATGTATGTATCCACACACACACACACACAGATATATATAGAGGATTATATATATACATATGTAAATATATATACAAATATATTTATTTTATTGTTCTTAGTACTACTATTATTATTATTATTACTATTATTTTTATTACTATTATTATTATTACTAATGTTATTATTACCACTATTCTTATTTTATTTTTATATTTATATAGATAATATTAAGTCTTCCTTTTATAAAACCCATACAAATTTAATTTCATTGAAGGGCTGAAGCCCTAATATCAGTATGCCCTAACATTATTTTCTTTCTTGTTTTTTTTTGTGTTGTAGGTATGCAGAGGGAATGGAGGGCGGCCCACTAGTGCAGCCATTCTATGGCAGTGGTCACTGGGCGGAGGGGATGGACCAGAGAGGCAAGTGGTGGTGGCTGCCATGAGTGGCAGAGGTGGCGCATAGGGTTCAATGGCCGTGCGGGAGGCAGGGCGTGGCGGAGGTGTGGAGGCCACACTAGGAGCAGCAGACAAGACAGGGTTTGGGCAGCACTGTGGTGGCCGTGAAGGGGGAAGGCTGGAGCCATGGTTACAACAGCCGCGGGGAGTTTGTTTGGTGGTGGGGTGTGGAATGGCTTCCGTGGCGCTATGTATTCACGGGGGGGTGTGGGGAGGGGCAGAGCCCCCACCCACATCCCACTTCGTGGGGTGTGGGTGGGGGCTCTGCCCCTCCCCACACCCAAAAGTCTATGCGATGGTGGTGGGAAGGTTCAAACCCTTCCCACCACCACTCCGCCATTTTTTTTTTGTGTGTTGTGTAAATAGCGATCAAACTACGAAAATGCATTTTCTTATTTTTTTATTTATATTTTTTTTAATGAAAATTTCTTTATACTATTTTAATAACATCTCTAATTAAGATAAGATATATATATATATATATCCCACAACTACTCCCAGACATATTTCTTTCACAGAGAATAAAAAAAATACAGAGAACTAAAAAACTAAAGCTATTAAATAAAACTCTATTTAACTGACATCCACAATCTTGTTAATATATTTCTTTCTCAGAGAAATTTATAATTACAGGGAAATAAAAAAAAAACTAAAGCTATTGTATCTGGTAATGACATTCTCATATAATAATTGAACATTTCAAATACAGAGAACAAAATATTATTTTATCTAAATGCCATTCACAATCACGGTTTAGGTAAGAATTGAAATTTTAAATGCAAAGAATGAATTATAACTCTTTTTAACTGTCATTTACAATTCCCTTGAAAATATAAATACAGGAAATTAAATATAAATCTCTTAAACTGCCATTTACAATTTTATTAATATAGATATATGCAAAATTCGGGAATTAGACTTCATACACATAGTGTTAAACGAGAAGTATAGTAAAATTGATTTTTTTTTATTTTTTTTTTCTTCTCTTAATTCTAACTTGCTAATTTTCAATTTAATGCATAATAGTTTAAAATAGAGAATGAAAAAAAAATAATTAAAATTACATTGGCTCACAACTAGTTCAAATTACAATATCTAAAGACTAACAAAATTCATAATTTCCTTCAAATAATATTATAGATCAAATTTATCACCTTTGTCTAAGTCAACAAAACATTTCACTATTAACAAAGAGTTACACAAAGTATAAAATAAACTGTCAAAATTAATAACTAACAACACTGAAGGGGAGGAATTTCTCTCTTTCCCCAAACAATAATTCTTACAACTTCAGAGGGAGAAAATCCCTCCACAATGAACTTAAACAGGATGAAGCTCAATGAACCAAACTCTCCTTATAGCAAGGATGAAATACATTCTCCCTAAATACAGAACTCCTCCAATTCCATCCATAAGCTTCAAGAGGAAACTTGCTTATCAAAAACAAAGAAGAAAACACCACTCATCTAGCTCTCCTCCCTACCATAGACCAGCAAGAGGGTCACCCCAGAGCTAGGGAGATCATACTCACACCTCGGTAACTCAAGCAATCCACTTCACAACAGGGAACAACAACAAACCCAAAACACAGACACCCGTGGGTAGATTACACAACACGAAAACTCAACTACAGTGAGCTTCACAAGGGGTAGGAGAGTGGACACACTCGACTCCAGAGTGTCACCCTTACAGATAATATAATCAACACAATTTCTCTTGGCCTCAAGCCTAATTTGATAACAACTTCTCCAAAGAGTTCATATTTGGACTCTCAAGCAAAATGACACAATATTTTTGTAAAGTCACACTCACATATCATCAAGGCTTTCAACATCCCAAAAGAACCTAGTATGCACCCGAGGAGGATCACTCCTCCCCTACCCCACACTTGATGAGCATTTCTCCCAAGTGGAAGAAGCTCTGTCAACAACCTGACAACATTTCCCAAAAAAAAAATGAAATCTAAAACACAAGCAAATAAACAACTTTCACACCCTTTTCATGCAACAATCAGATATATGAAAGAAAGGTAATAACAAACCAAACTTACAAAGCCCTTCAAGGATGAAGCTGATGTAGAGCTCCACTGAGATCTCCTCCAACCTAAGCCACCAAACTCCCTCTCCCTTTTCCTCTCCAAAGCAAATTTTCTTCTTTAAACAATAAAATAAAACTCTCCAAAATTGAACTAACTCCCTCCCCATCCCAAAAATGGGATTGAAATAACCCAAAATTCTCTGAGTTTAGAGGAATGGGGAGGTGACACTTGTCACCTCCTTCCCTTTCCCCAAACTACTATTATGTCTCAAGGGATGAGTGTTGGCTTATGTCACTCACCCATCCCTAAAGTCCTCCTTATCCCTTACCTCATGTCATTTCTCTTACACATGGGAGAAATAAAAGGAGTTAAAGGAGGAAAAGACAGGTGACCCATGCCTCTTCTTCCTTCCTTCATTATGGATAACCATACAACTCATGGGGAATCTCACTAATGGTGAGGGTGACTTCAAGTCAATTCCTCTATAATGGATGGGTTTGTAGTCATCTCTTACCTTGGGGATTGAAAAGGGATGGGTTTGGGTGTTGGTACAACCCATCCTATCCCCCCCATACCTCCAATTTTCGCCACTTAACTTCAGGGTGAAGTTAAGATGACCATATGGAGGTTACCCAAGGGTTACCCATGCCAAATGGGACCCTAGACCCATGGGGTATAACCCAGGGTCAACTTTAACCTATTCAGGACACCCAGGGTCAGGGTAAAGCACAAGAAAAGGCCTCAAAAATTTAAATAAAAGAAAGAAATTCAAATTCAACCTTTTTACAACACAAATCATAATTCAGTGTTACAAGAGGGTAGACCTAACCCATTTGACCTTAAGAAAGACCACTTTATAACACCATATCAAACACAGAGTGATCTTGGTTCCTCGTGGAACCAGATCGGCTTAACAAGGAGTAACAACAAAAAGGTGCGGAATGATCTCTGGAATCTGTGGTTTGATTAGTAAATCCTACACACTAAATTACAAGATCAGTTTCACATAAAATCATCATAGCCGAAGCAACTTAAAACATGCATTACCATGACATAGTTCTAAATAGTATAAATGAAATCATATTACAATTTTCTTTCCATCATCACCTACTTAACTTTTCTGAAATGTAAATGTTATCCAAACATCACCCAATTAGTTTTTCCGTTATCATAATAAAGTTTAATAGTTTGAAAAATCCAGGAACTACTATCACCCAAATATAAAAGTATCAGTAACAGCAATGTAAATAGTCACAAGAATAGAAGTAAAGAGGGTAGTCCTCACATCCTCTCCCCCTAAGACTATACTTCCTCCTGGAAGTCATCAAAGAGGTGAGGATAAAGGGTCTTCAGTCTCGCTGCATCTTCCCATGTTGCAGTGACTTTGTCATATAAGTCTCACTGGACTCTAACCTAGTCCAGCTCTCGACCTCGAAGGGCCAGCGTCTGACGAGCCAATATGTAAATTGGCTCCAACACCAGCTGTCCGTCTGCCTCTACCTGAAGAGCACTCCAATCCAACACATGAGATAAGTCAGAGATATATTGACGTAAAACAAAGACATGAAATACATCGTGGATACGTGACAGGCTAGGTGGCAAGGCTAGACAATAGGCTACAGGTCCTATCTTCTCCAAGATCTCAAAAGGTCCTACAAACTGAGGTGCAATCTTAGAGCCCTTCCCGTAACGGATTAGACTCTTGTGCGGTCGCACTCTCAAAAATACTCTGTCACCCACAAAGAAGCTTCGGTCTATTCTCTTAGCATCGGCATACTTCTTCTGCCTATCCTATGCCTCTTGAAGTCTCTGTCTAATCTGTTTGACCTACTGTTCCATATTCTGAACTATCTCTAGACCAATGGCCGTTCTGTCCTCTATCCGATCCCAACTCAAAGGTGTTCTGCATGGTCTGCCGTATAAAGCTTGGAAAGGAGGCATACCCAACGAGCTGTGATGCCCATTATTGTAGGCGAACTCAACCAGATACAGGTACTCCTCCCATCTATACTGATGGTCCATAACATACATGTGAAGCATGTCTTCTAACACCTGGTTAACTCTCTCTGTTTGTCCGTCGGTCTCTGGATGATAGGCTGAACTAAAATTGAGCTATGTGCCCAACGCCTAATGTAAGGCTCTCCAGAATGATGAAGTGAATATGGAGTCTCTATCAGATATGATGCAGCGAGGTACCCCATGAAGCCTAACAATCTGATCAAGAAACACCTTCGCCACTGATGGTGCATTGTACGTTGTGCATATTGGTGAAAAATGTGCCACTTTGGTCATCTTGTCAACAGTCACCATAATAGCATCATGGCGATGTGATGACATAGGTAGACTAACGATAAAATCCATAGAAATGGTGTCCCATTTCCATTTAGGTATCTCGTGAGGGTACAACAGTCCTGCTGGATGCTGATGTTCGGCCTTGACCCTCTGACATTCTAGGTAATGAGCAACATATTCTACAATGTCACGCCTCATCCCAGCCCAATGATAAAGCTGTCATAAGTCAGCATGCATCTTCTTCACTCTTGGGTGTGCTATGTATGGTGCTCTATGAGCCTCTGATAGTATCACGGTATGAAGATTACCCGCAAGGGGTACATAGATGCACTGCCGATGTCAAAGCAAACCATCAGACTCAAGGGTATATCCTACGAATTTGCCCTCAAGGGCCCTCTGATTTAGAATTTCCTGCTGCACCTCAAGAAACCACTCGTCCTCTGGCAAAAGCTATAAGATACGGTCTCTCAAGTCCATCCTCAAAGTCAGGGTCAGGATCTTGTGGCGCCTTTGACTCAAAGCATCAGCGACCACGTTCTCCTTCCCTTTGATGTAGTGGACATCAAAGTCGTACTCGCATAAGAATTCCATGCAACGCTATTGGCAGGCATTCAAGTTTGGCTATGTAAAAATATACTGCAAGCTATGATGATCCGAATGGAGTTCAAAGCGTCGACCTAAAAGGAAGTGTCCCCAGTGGACAAGAGCATGAATTACTACTCCGAGCTCTAAGTCATGAGTAGAGTAGTTTAACTCATGTGTCTTAGGATTTCACGATTCGTATGCAATTGCTCTACCACCCTGCATAAGCATGGCTCCCAAAACCTCTAATGATGCATCTGTGCAAACAACAAACTCCTCTGCAAGATCTAGAACTGCTAAAATAGGAGCACTGGTAAGACACTCCTTGAGGTCTCCAAAGGCCTTCTCACACTGTTCGGTCCAAATGAAACCCTTCCCTTTTCGCTGAAGGGAAGTGATGGGATGTGCTATCCTAGAAAAGCCCTCGACAAACCTACTGTAGTAACCGGCTAATCCAATAAAGCTTCTGACCTCTGTCACATTGGTGGGTGCTGGCCACTCCTAAATTGCTCTGATTTTGGATGGATCTACAGAAATGTTGTCGCCTGATAAAATGTGTCCCAAATACTGCACCTTGGTCCTGAAGAAGGCACACTTCACCAAGTTGCATAAAGCTGCTGCTCTCGTAATCACTACAAAACATGACGCAAGTGCTCCACATGCTCCTCCTCGGTCCGCGAATAAATCAAAATATCATCTAGAAATATGATCACGAACCGGCCTAGGTAAGTACGGAAAACCCCATTCATGAGACTCATGAACACTACAGGGGCGTTCGTCAACCTTAAGGGTACCACTATGAATTCGTAATGGCCATATCTGGTTCGGAAAGTAGTCTTATGAATATCTGCCTCTGTGATGCGCAATTGGTGATACCTAGATTTTAGATCAATTTTTGAGAACACTCTAGCTCCCTGCATCTGATCAAAAAGGTCATCGATCCTAGGCAGAGGATAACGGTTCTTCACCATCACCTTGTTCAACTGCCTATAGTCCATGCATAATCGAAGAGACCCATCCTTCTTCTTCACGAAGATAACTGGTGCGCCCCATGGTGAAACGCTAGGTCGGATGTGCCCCTTCTCAAGTAATTCCTCTAACTGTAACTTAAGTTCGGTAAGTTCATGTGTAGTCATCCTATAGGGTGCACGGGATATCGGTTCCGCACCCGGCACTAAGTTGATGTGGAAGTCCACTTCTCTGCATGGAGGCATACCTAGTAATTCCAGCGGAAATACATTAGTAAACTCTCTAAGGACAGGGTGATCATCTAAAGTAGCCTCAGGTTCATCCTCTGCTTTATCACTGACCGTAATAGTAAACATCTGACATCCCTTCCGCATAGAGTGCTTAAGCTGCTGAGCAGATATCATACAAATAGCCGTGGGCTTTTGAATGCCCACTATCTCAACTGGCGAACCATGATCGTCTAAATAGCTAATCATCCTCTGGTGACAATCTAGCTTGGCTCTATGTGCCACAAGCCAATCCATACCCAGAACTACACCATAGGATCCTAATGGCATAACCCTAAGGTCACATGATGTAGTGAAGGAACCTAATGTGATCTCGCAGTCTTTAACCAAGGTATCTACTGACATCCACGCCCCAGAGGCCAACTCAACCTCCCACCTAATGTCTTGCCTAGAAGCCACCAGCCTGCAATGTTCCACTAATAATGTAGACAGAAAGGAGTCAGTAGCTCCAGAGTCAAAAAAAGATGGAAATGGGGAAGTCCCTAATCGTACCTGCTATCTCGATGACTGAGGCCTAGAAATCAGCCTAGCAGTTATCAACTACTGTAAACATGTGGTGGGATCTGCCCACGTCACCTACAGTTTGCTCAAATCCTCCTGATCGGGGTTGTCCCCCTACTGTAAATCCCTACGGGCACTCTCTAGCCAAATGCCTTGCCCCACCACACACATAACACGGTCCTCTAGCCTGTAACTGCCCTGACTGTGTCCTACTTGACTGTTACTGTCCAATCCATCTAGTGGACCCCTGTGAGCCTCTGTAAGACTGCTGAGACCTCGTGGGTCCTGCTGATGATCCCTGCTGTCTCTGATCTTTGCGTGGACCCTGCTGCTGCCAACCACAGTTCTGTCCTCTCTGACCCCTCTATTGGAATTTAAATTTTTGCTGATGTTGCTGCTGCTATGGAGACCTAGGAGGTAATGATGAAGAGTTATATCCTCCTCTCTGTATTGTGTTTTGAGGCCTTCAAAAGTTCTACTGTTGTTGGGGATTACGATCCTGATACTGCGGGCGTGAATTATGTCCTCATCCCTGAATTTCCTCTGCTATAAGGGCCTTTTCAACAGCCTCGCTCATGGTCTGGGGATCTGCCCTATGAACTGGTCCTGCTATCCCGTGATTTAGCCCTCTGATAAATTTGTGTATCACAAGTTTCTCGTCATGTAGGTATTCTGCGTAATGAGAAAGCTCAATGAATCGGCTCTCATACTGAGTAACAGTGAGTCCCCTTTGCTGTAAATCATGGAACTCATCAATCCTGCGCTGTCTGTAATGTTTTGACAAATATTGCACATTAAAGCACTCTATGAAGATATCCCAAGTGAGTGTATCCATAGAAAATCAGCTCTTGTACTCCTCAATGTGCCACCAGGTAGCTGCTGCATCCCTCAGGAGATGGACTGCCACTCGTGCTTTGGTGTTGCTTCCATATGGTCGCAACGTGAAACACCTGTCTAAACTAATCAGCCAAGCCTCAGCCACAGCTCCCTCTGTAGCACCTACGAAAGTGGGTGGGTTGAGCTTAAGTAGATCTCTGATGGGGTCCCCTCTGTCTCTAAGTCCCACAACTAGCTCTTCCACCCCCTCCTCATACAGTCCATGATGTACCTATTCTGCCCTCTAGGTCTCATCTTGTCTTAAGGGTCTCGGAGGACTCCTGCTCCGTGCACAGTAGGCTGACCCTACCTCCTCTACTGTAGTGTCAGGGATCTCAACGAAAGGCTCCACACGTGGCACCTCTCATGGATCAACGCGGGGCTCCACAGGTGGCTCAACACGTGACTCAGTGTGTGGCTCCCTACGTGGCTCCTCTCACAGATCAACGCGAGGCTCAACACGTGGCTCAGGAATCACTGGCAGTAATCTCTCTAACATAGCCTGTAGTGCTTGTAAGATCTATGGACCTATCTCTAATACTGGTGGTGCCTGTGGTACTAGTGGTGCTTGTGGTATAGGTGGTGCTGCTGTAACTGTGGGTGCCCATCCCTCAGCTGAGGAATCGCTGTGCACCTCAGTGGATATTGTGTTGCGTGATCGTACTCGTCGAACACGTCAGGGAGGCATCCTACAAAACAAGGTAGAGACTAATTAATCAAAGTTGCGGAATAATAATGTGCCCAAATATGCCCAGTGTTTAAACCTGGGCTCTAATATCAAATATCATGCCCACATTTTCCATGCGGTCACAACATGCATCACACGTGTCTTGTCCACATCTATCATGTGGTTATGATGTGAGATCAAAAATTTTCTCACGCTTCCCTAGAAACCCCCTCGCATGCGTAAGCATGCTCGGTGGTGTACGCTCAAGGTGAAAACACTACAGTTGTTGACGGGGTACAAAGTACAATTGCATTCATCCAGATGCAAGTAGTCCAACAAGGGGGTCTCCACAACGCAGTTAACATTGCTAAAAGTTTTGTAATTTCAAGGTTCCCAACCCTAAATCTCGGTAGATTTTGGTAGCATAACGCCTCATGGTGTAAGTGGGAATTATTCAACACTATACTTCTTATGGGGTTCTTTGATAGTTTAACAACTTCCCACGATGCCTTATTCATAATGAACTTACACTTGATCTCCCTATTGGGTCATTTTTCAATAAAGCACGATTATCTGTCTCCTTTCTTGTTTCCTGAAATATACTCCTCCTTCGGGCTTAGCATTCTCAACTAGACCATTCATTTGCCCTCTCTTCTGTTTCTCTGGATCTTAATTTTGATTGTATTTCTATCACGTTCACCTTATCTATTTCTCTAAAATTTAATTTGTTTATATCTCGGTCTCTCTTTTGGTTTCTAAGTTTTCTTTATGTTTATCCTGTCCTTTCTTGATGTTCCTCATCAATCAGAGTTATCACTGTATTTTTTTTTAACATTATTCCTAATTTTCGGATGGACCAGATCACATAAACTGGTTTACTACTTTGCTGGACTCAGTCTCCTAGTTTTCTCCGATCTAGGATTCACCTCTACGTTTGTATTAATTGAACATTAATCTTGTTCCTAAGTAGGATTATCGGAAGGGTAAATCTACTTAGTTCTCTTATCCCAGTTGGGAAATGCTGCGCATTTTCTCCTCTGTGTTTTCTAATGTTAGTTTTTTTTCTTCTTTCTCTCTTTCATGTTTTCTCTATTAGACGTTTATTAACTACTGTTGAGTTTAAAATGGTCACACGTGGAATGCCTGTGATGGCTTCTTTACGTTTATTTCCAGTGTCCTTTATAAGTGGAAGGAACATAATTTCCTCTTCATTTTTCTGATTATTAATTTGTGTTGATAGTTGAAACTTCTGAGAAACTCTTCCAGAAATATTAAAGTATATTTAATTATGCTCTCTTCAAATTATAATTATATCTTTCCTTTTTGTTGTAAAGAAAAATGGCCTCTCTAATAAATTTATATCAAATAAATAATATATGTATGTATCCACACACACACACATATATATATAGAGGATTATATATATACATATGTAAATATATATACAAATATATTTATTTTATTGTTCTTAGTACTATTATTATTATTACTATTATTTTTATTACTATTATTATTACTATTGTTATTATTACCACTGTTCTTATTTTATTTTTATATTTATATAGATAATATTAAGTCTTCCTTTTATAAAACCCATACAACATGTGTCTTGTCCATATTTGTCATGTGGTTATAACGCGAGATATCAAAAATTTTCTCACACTTCCCTAGAAACCCCCTCGCATGCCTAAGCATGCTTGGTGGTCTACGCTCAAGGTGAAAACACTACAGTTGTCGGCGGGGTACAAAGTACAATTGCGTTCATCTAGACGTAAGCAGTCCAACAAAGGGGTCTCCACGACGCAGTTAATGTTTCTACAAGGTTTGTAATTTCAAGGTTCCCAACCCTAAATCTCGACAGATTCTGGCAGCATAATGCCTCATGGCGTAAGTGGGAATTATTCAACACTATGCTTCTTACGAGGTTCCCTGATAGTTTAACAACTTCCCACGATGCCTTATTCATAATGAACTTACACTTGATCTCCCTATTGGGTCATTTTTCAGCAAAGCACGATTGTCTGTCTCCTTTCGTGTTTCCTGAAATATACTCCTCCTTCGGGCTTAGCATTCTCAACTAGACCATTCGTTTGCCCTCTCTTCCATTTCTCTAGATCTTAATTTTGATTGTATTTCTATCGCGTTCACCTTATCTATTTCTCTAAAATTTAGTTTGTTTATATTTCGGTCTCTCTCTTTTGGTGTCTAAGTTTTCTTGATGTTTATCCTGTCCTTTCTTCATGTTCCTCATCAATCAGAGTTATCACTGTATTTTTTTTTTTAACATTATTCCTAATTTCCGGATGGACCACCAGATCACATAAACTAGTTTACTACTTCACTGGACTCAGTCTCCTAGTTTTCTCCAATCTAGGATTCACCACTACATTTGTATTAATTGAACATTAATCTTGTTCCTACGCAGGATTATCAGAAGGGAAAATCTACTTAGTTCTCTTATCCCAGTTGGGAAATGCCGCGCATTTTCTCCTCTGTGTTTTCCAATGTTAGTTTTTCTTCTTCTTTCTCTCTTTCATGTTTTCTCCATTGGACAGTTACTAACTATAGTTGAGTTTAAAAAGGTCACACGTGGAATGCCTATGATGGCTTCTTTACGTTTATTTCCAGTGTCCTTTATAAGTGGAAGGAACATAATTTCCTCTTCATTTTCCTGATTATTAGTTTGTGTTGATAGTTGAAACTTCCAAGAAACTCTTCTAGAAATATTAAAGTATATTTAATTATGCTCTCTTTAAATTATAATTATATCTTTCCTTTTTGTTGTAAAGAAAAATGGCCTCTCTGATAAATTTATATCAAATAAATAATATATGTATGTATCCACACACACATATATATAGAGGATTATATATATACATATGTAAATATATATACAAATATATTTATTTTATTGTTCTTAGTACTATTACTATTATTACTATTATTTTTATTACTATTATTATTATTACTATTGTTATTATTACCACTGTTCTTATTTTATTTTTATATTTATATAGATAATATTATGTCTTCCTTTTATAAAACCCATACAACACGTGTCTTGTCCACATTTGTCATGTGGTTATGACGCGAGATATCAAAAATTTTCTCACACTTCCCTAGAAACCCCCTCGCATGCCTAAGCATGCTAGGTGGTGTACGCTCAAGGTGAAAACACTACAGTTGTCGGTAGGGTACAAAGTACAATTGCGTTCATCTAGATGTAAGTAGTCCAACAAAGGGGTCTCCACGACGCAGTTAATGTTGCTACAAGGTTTGTAATTTCAAGGTTCCCAACCCTAAATCTCGGTAGATTCCGGCAGCATAATGCCTCACGGCGTAAGTGGGAATTATTCAACACTATGCTTCTTACGGGGTTCCCTGATAGTTTAACAACTTCCCACGATGCCTTATTCATTATGAACTTACACTTGATCTCCCTATTGGGTCATTTTTCAACAAAGCACGATTGTCTGTCTCCTTTCATGTTTCCTGAAATATACTCCTCCTTCAGGCTTAGCATTCTCAACTAGACCATTCGTTTGCCCTCTCTTCCATTTCTCTAGATCTTAATTTTGATTGTATTTCTATCGCGTTCACCTTATCTATTTCTCTAAAATTTAGTTTGTTTATATTTCGGTCTCTCTTTTGGTGTCTAAGTTTTCTTGATGTTTATCCTGTCCTTTCTTCATGTTCCTCATCAATCAGAGTTATCACTGTATTTTTTTTAACATTATTCCTAATTTCTGGATGGACCACCAGATCACATAAACTAGTTTACTATTTCGCTGGACTCAGTCTCCTAGTTTTCTCAAATCTAGGATTCACCTCTACATTTGTATTAATTGAACATTAATCTTGTTCCTAAGCAGGATTATCAAAATAGAAAATCTACTTAGTTCTCTTATCCCAGTTGGGAAATGCCGCGCATTTTCTCCTCTATGTTTTCCAATGTTAGTTTTTCTTCTTCTTTCTCTCTTTCATGTTTTCTCCATTGGACATTTACTAACTACAATTAAGTTTAAAAAGGTCACACGTGGAATGCCTGTGATGGCTTCTTTACGTTTATTTCCAGTGTCCTTTATAAGTGGAAGGAACATAATTTCCTCTTCATTTTCCTGATTATTAATTTGTGTTGATAGTTGATACTTCTGAGAAACTCTTCCAGAAATATTAAAGTATATTTAATTATGCTCTCTTCAAATTATAATTATATCTTTCCTTTTTGTTGTAAAGAAAAATGGCCTCTCTAATAAATTTATATCAAATAAATAATATATGTATGTATCCACACACACACATATATATAGAGGATTATATATATACATATGTAAATATATATACAAATATATTTATTTTATTGTTCCTAGTACTATTATTATTATTACTATTATTTTTATTACTATTATTATTATTACTATTGTTATTATTACCACTGTTCTTATTTTATTTTTATATTTATATAGATAATATTAAGTCTTCCTTTTATAAAACCCATACAACACGTGTCTTGTCCACATTTGTCATGTGGTTATGACGCGAGATATCAAAAAATTTCTCACACTTCCCTAGAAACCCCCTCACATGCCGAAGCATGCTTGGTGGTGTACGCTCAAGGCAAAAACACTACAGTTGTCGACGGGGTACAAAGTACAATTGCGTTCATCTAGACGTAAGCAGTCCAACAAAGGGGTCTCCACGACATAGTTAATGTTGCTACAAGGTTTGTAATTTCAAGGTTCCCAACCCTAAATCTTGGCAGATTCCAGCAGCATAATGCCTCATGGCATAAGTGGGAATTATTCAACACTATGCTTCTTACGGGGTTCCCTGATAGTTTAACAACTTCCCACGATGCCTTATTCATAATGAACTTACACTTGATCTCCCTATTGGGTCATTTTTCAACAAAGCACGATTGTCTGTCTCCTTTCGTGTTTCCTAAAATATACTCCTCCTTTGGGCTTAGCATTCTCAACTCGACCATTTATTTGCCCTCTCTTCCATTTCTCTAGATCTTAATTTTGATTGTATTTCTATCGCGTTCACCTTATCTATTTCTCTAAAATTTAGTTTGTTTATATTTCGGTCTCTCTCTCTTGGTGTCTAATTTTTCTTGATGTTTATCCTGTCCTTTCTTCATGTTCCTCATCAATCAGAGTTATCACTGTATTTTTTTTAACATTATTCCTAATTTCTGGATGGACCACCAGATCACATAAACTAGTTTACTACTTCGCTGGACTCAGTCTCCTAGTTTTCTCCTATCTAGGATTTACCTCTACGTTTGTATTAATTGAACATTAATCTTGTTCCTAAGTAGAATTATCAGAAGGGAAAATCTACTTAGTTCTTTTATCCCAGTTGGGAAATGCTGCGCATTTTCTCCTCTATGTTTTCCAATGTTAGTTTTTCTTCTTCTTTCTCTCTTTCATGTTTTCTCCATTGGACATTTACTAACTACAGTTGAGTTTAAAAAGGTCACACGTGGAATGCCTGTGATGGCTTCTTTACGTTTATTTCCAGTGTCCTTTATAAGTGGAAGGAACATAATTTCCTCTTTGTTTTCCTGATTATTAATTTGTGTTGATAGTTGAAACTTCCGAGAAACTCTTCTAGAAATATAAAAGTATATTTAATTATGCTCTCTTCAAATTATAATTATATCTTTCCTTTTTGTTGTAAAGAAAAATGGCCTCTCTGATAAATTTATATCAAATAAATAATATATGTATGTATCCACACACACACATATATATATATATAGAGGATTATATATATACATATGTAAATATATATACAAATATATTTATTTTATTGTTCTTAGTACTATTATTATTATTACTATTATTTTTATTACTATTATTATTATTACTATTGTTATTATTACCACTGTTCTTATTTTATTTTTATATTTATATAGATAATATTAAGTCTTCCTTTTATAAAACCCATACAACACATGTCTTGTCCACATTTGTCATGTGGTTATGACGCGAGATATCAAAAATTTTCTCACACTTCCCTAGAAACCCCCTCGCATGCCTAAGCATGCTTGGTGGTGTACGCTCAAGGCGAAAACACTACAGTTGTCGGCGGGGTACAAAGTACAATTGTGTTCATCTAGACGTAAGTAGTCCAACAAAGGGGTCTCCATGACGCAGTTAATGTTGCTACAAGGTTTGTAATTTCAAGGTTCCCAACCCTAAATCTCAGCAGATTCCGGCAGCATAATGCCTCACGGCGTAAGTGGGAATTGTTCAACACTATGCTTCTTACAGGGTTCCCTGATAGTTTAACAACTTCCCACGATGCCTTATTCATAATGAACTTACACTTGATCTCCCTATTGGGTCATTTTTCAACAAAGCACGATTGTCTGTCTCCTTTCGTGTTTCCTAAAATATACTCCTCCTTCGGGCTTAGCATTCTCAACTCGACCATTCATTTGCCCTCTCTTCCATTTCTCTAGATCTTAATTTTGATTGTATTTCTATCACGTTCACCTTATCTATTTCTCTAAAATTTAGTTTATTTATATTTCGGTCTCTCTCTTTTGGTGTCTAAGTTTTCTTGATGTTTATCTTGTCCTTTCTTCATGTTCCTCATCAATCAGAGTTATCACTGTATTTTTTTAACATTATTCCTAATTTCTGGATGGACCACCAGATCACATAAACTAGTTTACTACTTCGCTGGACTCAGTCTCCTAGTTTTCTCCAATCTAGGATTCACCTCTACGTTTGTATTAATTGAACATTAATCTTTTTCCTAAGCAGGATTATCAGAAGGGAAAATCTACTTAGTTCTCTTATCCCAGTTGGGAAATGCCGCGTATTTTCTCCTCTATGTTTTCCAATGTTAGTTTTTCTTCTTCTTTCTCTCTTTCATGTTTTCTCCATTGGACATTTACTAACTATAGTTGAGTTTAAAAAGGTCACATATGGAATGCCTGTGATGGCTTCTTTACGTTTATTTCCAGTGTCCTTTATAAGTGGAAGGAACATAATTTCCTCTTCATTTTCCTGATTATTAATTTGTGTTGATAGTTGAAACTTCTGAGAAACTCTTCTAGAAATATTAAAGTATATTTAATTATGCTCTCTTCAAATTATAATTATATCTTTCCTTTTTGTTGTAAAGAAAAATGGCCTCTCTGATAAATTTATATCAAATAAATAATATATGTATGTATCCACACACACATATATATATAGAGGATTATATATATACATATGTAAATATATATACAAATATATTTATTTTATTGTTCTTAGTACTATTATTATTATTACTAATATTTTTATTACTATTATTATTATTACTATTGTTATTATTACCACTGTTCTTATTTTATTTTTATATTTATATAGATAATATTAAGTCTTCCTTTTATAAAACCCATACAAATTTAATTTCATTGAAGGGCTGAAGCCTTAATATCATTATGCCCTAACATTATTTTGTTTCTTGTTTTTTTTTTGTGTTGTAGGTATGTAGAGGGAATGGAGGGCAGCACACTAGTTGAGCCATTCTATGGTAGTGGTCGCTGGGCAGAGGGGATGGACCAGAGAGGCAAGTGGTGGTGGCCACCATGAGTGGCAGAGGTGGCACGTAGAGTTCAATGGCTGCGTGGGAGGCAGGGCGTGGCGGAGGTGTGGAGGCCGCACCAAGAGTGGCGGATGGGATAGGGTCTAGGCAGCGCTGTGGTGGCTGTGAAGGGGGAAGGCCGGAGCCATGGTTACAACAGGCGTGGGGAGTTTGTTTGGTGGCGGGGTGTGGAATGGGTGTGGGGAGGGGCGGAGCCCCCACCCACATCCCACTTCGTGGGGTGTGGGTGGGGGCTCCGCCCCTCCCCACACCCAAAAGTCTATGCGATGGTGGTGGGAAGGTTCAAACCATTCCCACCACCACTCTGCCATATTTTTCTTGTGTGCTGTGTAAACAACAATCAAACTATGAAAATGCATTTTCTTATTTTTTTATTTATATTTTTTTTAATGAAAATTTCTTTATACTATTTTAATAACATCTCCAATTAAGATAAGATATATATATATATATATATATATATATATATATATATATATATATATATATATATATATATATATATATATATATATATATATATATATATATATATCCCACAACTGCTCCCAGACATATTTCTTTCTTAGAGAATAAAAAGAATATAGAGAATTAAAAAACAAAAGCTATTAAATAAAACTCTATTTAACTGCCATCCACAATCTTGTTAATATATTTCTTTCTAAGAGAAATTTATAATTACAGGGAAATAAAAAAACTAAAGCTATTGTATCTAGTAATCACATTCTCATATAATAATTGAACATTTCAAATATAGAGAACAAAATATAATTTTATCTAAATGCCATTCACAATCATCGTTCAGGTAAGAATTGAAATTTTAAATGCAGAGAATGAATTATAACTCTTTTTAACTGTCATTTACAATTCCCTTGAAAATATAAATACAGGAAATTAAATATAAATCTCTTAAACTGCCATTTACAATTTTATTAATATAGATATATGCAAAATTCAGGAATTAGACTTCATACACATAGTGTTAAACGAGAAGTATAGTAAAATTGATTTTTTTTTCTTTTTTTTTCTTCTCTTAATTCTAACTTGCTAATTTTCAATTTAATGCATAATAGATTAAAATAGAGAATGAAACAAAAAATAATTAAAATTACATTAGCTCACAACTAGTTCAAATTACAATATCTAAAGACTAACAAAATTCATAATTTCCTTCAAATAATATTATAGATCAAATTTATCACCTTTGTCTAAATCAACAAAACATTTCACTATTAACAAAGAGTTACACCAAGTATAAAATAAACTGTCAAAATTCATAACTAACAAACACTGAAGGGGAGGAATTTCTCTCTTTCTCCAGACAATAATTCTTACAACTTTAGAGGGAGAAAATCCCTCCACAATGAACTTAAACAAGATGAAGCTCAATGAATCAAACTCTCCTTATAGCAAGGATGAAATACATTCTCCCTAAATATAGAACTCCAATTCCATCCATAAGCTTCAAGAGGAAACTTGCTTATCAAAAACAAAGAAGAAAACACCACTCATCTAGCTCTCCTCCCTACCGTAGACCCACAAGAGGGTCACCCCCGAGCTAGGGAGATCATACTCACACCTGGGTAACTCAAGCAATCCACTTCACAACAAGGAACAACAACAAACCCAAAACACACAGACACCCGTGGGTAGATTATACAACATGAAAACTCAACTACAGTGAGCTTCACAAGGGGTAGGAGAGTGGACACACTCGACTCCAGAGTGTCACCCTTACAGATATTATAATCAACACAATTTCTCTTGGCCTCAAGCCTAATTTGATAACAACTTCTCCAAAGAGTTCGTATTTGGACTCTCAAGCCAAATGACACAATATTTTTGTAAAGTCACACTCACATATCATCAAGGCTTTCAACATCCCAAAAGAACCCGATATGCACCCGAGGAGGATCACTCCTCCCCTACCCTACACTTGATGAGCATTTCTCCCAAGTGGGAGAAGCTCTGTCAACAACCCAACAACATTTCCCAAAAAAAAACGAAATCTAAAACACAAGCAAATAAACAACTTTAACACCCTTTTCATGCAACAACTAGATATACGAAAGAAAGGTAATAACAAACCAACCTTACAAAGCCCTTCAAGGATGAAGCTGATGTAGAGCTCCACTAAGATCTCCTCCAACCTAAGCCACCAAACTCCCTCTCCCTTTTCCTCTCTAAAGCAAATTTTCTTTTTTAAACAATAAAATAAAACTCTCCAAAATTCAACTAACTCCCTCCCCATCCCAAAAATGGGATTGAAATAACCCAAAATTCTTTGAGTTTAGAGGAATGGGGAGGTGACACTTGTCACCTCCTTCCCTTTCCCCAAACTACTATTATGTCTCAAGGGATGAGTGTTGGCTTATGTCACTCACCCATCCCTAAAGTCCTCCTTATCCCTTACCTCATGTCATTTCTCTTATGCATGGGAGAAATAATAGGAGTTAAAGGAGGAAAAGACAGGTGACCCATGCCTCTTCTTCCTTCCTTCATTATGGATGACCACACAACTCATGGGGAATCTGACTAATAGTGAGGGTGACTTCAAGTCAATTCCTCTATAATGGATGGGTTTGTAGTCATCTCTTACCTCGAGGATTGAAGAGGGATGGGTTTGGGTGTTGGTACAACCCATCCTATCCCCCCCATACCTCCAATTTTCGCCACTTAACTTCAGGGTGAAGTTAAGATGACCATATGGAGGTTACCCAAGGGTTACCCATGCCAAATGGGACCCTGGACCCATGGGGTATAACCCAGGGTCAACTTTAACCTATTCAAGACACCCAGGGTCAGGGTAAAGCACAAGAAAAGGCCTCAAAAATTTAAATAAAAGAAAGAAATTCAAATTCAACCTTTTTACAACACAAATCATAATTCAGTGTTACAAGAGGGTAGACCTAACCCATTTGACCTTAAGAAAGACCACTTTACAACACCATATCAAACACAGAGTGATCTTGGTTCCTCATGGAACCAGATCAGCTTAACAAGGAGTAACAACAAAAAGGTGCGGAATGATCTTCAGAATCTGTTGTTTGATTAGTAAACCCTGCACACGAAATTAGAAGATCAGTTTCACATATAATCATTATAGCTGAAGCAACTTAAAACATGCATTACCATGACATAGTTCTAAATAGTATAAATGAAATCATATTACAATTTTCTTTCCATCATCACCTACTTAACTTTTCTAAAATGTAAATGTTATCCAAACATCACCCAATTAGTTTTTTTGTTATCATAATAAAGTTTAATAGTTTGAAAAATCTAGGAACTACTATCCCCCAAATATAAAAGTATCAATAATAGTAATGTAAATAGTCACAAGAAAAGAAGTAAAAAGGGTAGTCCTCACAGTCTAGTCTACTTGTCTAAAACAAACTGATCTAGGGCATAAATAGTAACTCCTCGTGAGTACTACCAACTCGATTCACAGTGGCTGGGAGCTTCCAAGCGGCTGGGAGGAGACAGCTAAGATACTTGTCATAACAAACTTCTAACTAACCTACACATCCTCCTAGATAACCTAAAACATACGCATTGGTCCAATGGACCTTATTACATCATGAAGTCAAACATACTAAAAATAGACTTATGTTCTATTTTGAAGGGGTGCTCCTGCACCACTTATGTTCCACTTTCCTCTAACATTCAGGAGTGGGAAGCTAATGATGATTTTCTCTATGACAACCCTTAGTAAGATTGTCCCTACAGGTAAGTATTTCTAACCCTTTATGTCTCATGATGTCTTTCACCCATGATGTGTTATGTGTTGTTTAGGCTGCCTGGGATGACTTTTGATTCTCTTGTAAGATCTAGTATACCAAGAGACTACCTCTATTGTGAGCCTTCTTCTATTTGTATCATCATTCTTCTATATTGCTTCTCCTCTATTTTCACTATTGTGTGTTGTGTCTTACAGACATAGCATTGCAATTGGTGACTTGGGGGCACCCTCCTACGTGACTATACCTAAGGCACTTGTTTCTTCTCTCTTGATTTATTGTTTCCCTTCCTCTAGTGATTCTATCTAGTTGGCAGATGATGAAAAACATATTATATTGATGCCCACCTAGTGTCCCTTTAGTGAGAAATAAAAAATTAGACTTAGTTCCTATATGATGATGGGGTTATATTTTATCTAATGCTTGGCTTGTAGGATCACTCTGTACACTTTGTCGTGTCATCTTGATGTTGTCTTATCGTACTTACAAAACATAACAATATTGCTGCTCCATGCACTTTGTCTATCTTGAATCTTATATTCCTCAATTATTTATGTGGTTGATCATATGCATTGGTGTTTATCATGATTATATGGATGCCAATAATTTTCTTATAGGAATGTGTTTATGGGAATATTTGGCAATCGTAAAGTACATGTCACCTCCGGGGGGCATGGGCTTTGTGAGAGCTCATGTTCCCTTGTGTGTATTCTTCCTACCTTAACATGCTCGATATCAGTACCTAATATCAACCACCTTAAGGTGGGGGCATATATAAGGTAAGCTATTTGTTGTAGATGTTAGCAGTGTGCTTGTTCTCAGGTGCAATCTTAAAGATTGGTGGCGATGCGTCCCTCCTACACTTTGAGATTTATTTGCAATCATTTAATCCCTCTACATAGGTGGGGATATCACATCTCCTTTCTATCTTAAGTCCCCATCACAAGGTGGGGATGGTGTATTTCTCTAAGAGAGTGTACATCCTATTATTTTCAAAAAGTCCTCATTGCGAGGTGGGGAGTAGTTTTGTGACTAACTAAACCCTTAAGTGTGTCTTCAGTAATTGTTGTGGTGAAGGCCAATCATCGATGTGTGCTTGTAATGTGCCTAATATGGTGTTGAACCTAGAAATAGGAACACTCCATCGCTTGTTTGTTGTGTTTTCTCTATGTCTTCTAAGTGTGTGTATTGCGTGTTTGTTCCCAAGAATAGTCTTAAAGACCGGTGGCAATGAGTCCCTCCTATGCTTTGGGATTTGTATGGCGTGTTTAATTTGTATGTCATGTATTACATATGTGTTGCCTCATATGTAGTCTTAAAGACTGGTAGCGATGAGTCCCTTCTGCATTATGGGTGGTGTGTTTATTTTCCCTGTACTTGCATCTACATTTCATATACATGAAAAGAAAAAGAAAAAGAAAAAGAAAATCATCACTATCTTCTCTGCATTCATTGTATTCACTATGTTTTGCATGTCTTCAATCTTGTATTCTCTATGTCTTGCATGATTGTAACTATCTTCTTTGTGTTTTGTGTGCTTGTTACTACCTTCTTTTTGATTGGTGTGTCTTCTTCATACTTGGCATGTTTTTTATGCTTGTTGACCATACTTTAATGCATGTATCAGCCTTTCATTTATACCTACATTAAAGTGGGGGATAAATGTTACATCAAAAAATGTCCCCTTGGGAGTTTTTCCCTCTTAAGGTTTAGCTTCTAGGTCATGTTTATGCATTCAGAGCACTTTTCATGTTCATTTGACATCCCAATGAGAAAACCCTGAAGTTTCATGGAAAATGGGACTTAGTGGTTACACTTGACATGATTCCTACCTAAAATAGGGGGGAGGACTTGGGCACCCTAGTCCTACCCTATTTTAGGTCAGGACCAATTTTTGAGTGTTAGTTTATGACCTTTATTTAGGTCCTATGTTGACACGGTAAGTTTCAATTACAAAATTCTTAGTGGGAATGTTTGTAGTTGCATATATAAGTATGTTTAGGCATTCATTTGTAAACTAGATGGACATTAGATGGCAATTTGGATTCATGACCTTGTGTAGAAGTGATTTAAGGCATTCATAGTGTGTTGCAGAGTAGGATTTGTGTTGTTCATGTGTTTGTATTTGCAGATTTGGCATCCCTCTCCTCATGGCATGAAGAGCATCTTCCTTCCATGAGATTTTCACTACAAGGTGATATCGATTGTGTTTTCAATCATTTATCATTTGGATTTTGCCTCTATCTCATAGGGATATGCACTCTTTATCTAACAACAATGTTTAGAAGACTTGAATGTCTCTCCGAGGCTTGATTGAGGCAAGCCTCTAAACACCACAACCTCCAACCCATTTTTTCATGATTGCTGGTTATAGGTTGTAGGAGAAGAAAACATGGAATAGCAGGAGAGTAGTACAAACTGTCAGAATTGTAGATCAGAGAAGATACAGGAACTTGGACTTGGGCACTCATTAGTCTTCCTAATCCCACAACTAAAGAATCTTTGGAATAGTAGGAACAAGTTGTAGACAAGATTCCCAGATCTTGAGAAAAAGGGTGGCATTGGACTAGGGCACCCACTCATTAGTCCTCAACTTTTTTGTTTTCTAAACTTTGAAATATGGTATGCATTTGATATACCTATGTGCGAGCATTTTCTATGATTTGTCTGTTCACTTCTGAATTTGCATAGTTAGGGTTTTGAGCATAATTGGGCTTAATTGAATAACAAAATCATACCATTTCAATTTTCCCCTATATTCTAAGTGATCAAATGCTTGTAGTAGACTTTCTACTCAGCTGAAGTCCTTGAATGTTTAGAGGTGAAAGAAGGATTTATACAAACTAGAAAAATCAACCCTAAACACAAACAAATCCTCTTCATCAAATTTTCACCTTTAAACAATGACTTTGAAGTGCCTTACAAAGAATTCTAACTGTGAACTATCTCTATAATCATGAACTATCAACTCACTAACTTCCTATGCACCTATTACATGTTTATATATCATCTCCAGATCACAAGATTCCTCCGCGTCAGCTAAATAGATTACAAACTCTAGTAAATGAGATGTAACGTAGGTACATGGATAGGTCAGTCCAAAACATGTGGAAATCCTCCACAAGTGAATGAAATAGTGTGCATATCTCAAGGAAGGTTGGCCAGGTTCCCAACTACCTTGAATGATGTGTCATTTTGTTCCACAAGTCCTAGAAATGCTTTGGGACTCTTCTCCTTCTTCTGCTTATCTATGTGCTCTGTTATGTGAAACTAGGCAAACTTCTGATAGTGATATCTTTCCAGTAATTGATCCAAATAATCTAAATTTTGGATATGTTGTGAATAAATATGTCTAGATGCTAAGTCTAGCTCCACAGGGTTTGAAATGAAACTACGGTAGAATGCATACCAAAATACAAAAATTGCTTCTAACTAAACTAACTGTATTGAATTGGAAAATGAAAGAAAACAAAATGCAATGCAAATATTTTTGGTTGATGCAAGATTGCACCTAAACCATGGATGCTCCTACATCAAATGGAGTTGTGGATAGATAATCAAATCTTAATAGTTAGATAGTGAGATGCCATGAATTGAGTGTCATTGATTAAGGAAAGATATTGGTTTGATGTTGATGTGTAAAATTTGAAAAGAATTTTTTTAGTAGATCAATGATGCTCAAGAAAATAATGACCTAATAGGGTTTAGATTGTAAGGCTCAAGGATCAATAAGAAATAAGGTGGTAAACAAAACTAAAGGACTTATGTGTGGTTGAAAGAAGAGGATGTGATCTTCATTAAGGATTAGGAACTTTAGAAGTGATACTTGAAGGAGATACATTGGAGGATTGTGATCTCTAGATTGTTCCCATAGAAGGAGAAACTAAGTTGAAGGAATGAATTTCCATGGAATGTGTCTATGGATTTTCATAGCCTTAGGAAGGCAATAGTTCCAACTTCATAGTTGAAAATATATTTGTGAGAATGTGATAAAAGTTGATTAGAAACTCTAGGATTGTAGATATATGCTTTTTCAAAAATGTAGACAAGTTACATGAGTTGTCATATGGTGTCATCTCGAGTGAAGATACTAAGTTCTTAGTTCTTTTTCCATGGTTAACATATATTAAGGAGTGGACATGCATATTGTGGTGGGGGTAAAGAGAAAGATGCACAGAGAGATAAAAAATAGAGAGATAGAGAGAGGGAGATTAATAGAGAAGGAAGAATTATATATATATATATATATATATATATATACATACAAAGAGAGATAGAAGAAAATATAAAGAGACAACTAGAGGGAGATATAGAGGTATATAGAGAAAGGAAGATTAATAGAAGAGGAAGAAGATGAAAAAATTGGCTTGCAGGAATGGATATCCATTCCTGGCTCTGCAAAATAGATATCCTTGGATTTAGGCTTGTGAATGTCATAGTTGACTTTCTCTCAACTCTAACATGTTTACAGGTTTCACCCTCCATGCTGACGACTTTTTTTATTCAAATTTGATAAAACAAAAAGGGTTTATTGAAGAAATTGTCATCTTTCTAAAAAAAAAAGATTTTCTTGATTATCATGTTATTAAACAATTATTAATAATTTTCTATATAGAGTGTGTCTAAAATCTTGATGGACACATTGATTGAAAAACATCCATAACTTTCAAACCATTTCACTTTTTTCAAATATGAAAGATGTGTCACACTCTATGCTTTTTTGGCTATAGGTTTTAAAAAAATTGAATTCCAATTTTTTTAATCGAGTTAGGTTGGTTCAAAAATTACTTTTTTGTTTTTAAATAAAGCCATAGTAAAAAAATCATAACTAATTATTTTCTTGGAAAAAAATTTTGAAAAAATATGTGTCACATCTGGGCATGAGTCCTTTACTTATTTTTAAAGATTCAAAAAATACATTTTTTATGTTCATACTTAGGTTGGTTGAAATGACATCCACTTTTTATTTTTTCTGAAAAGTTTAATAGTTGTTCATTGAAATATTCATTTTCAACAAGTAAATTTATCTTTTCTCCAAAAAAAATAGTAGCCCATAAACTAGATTCAATTATCTACAAATTTTGTTCTTTCATATTTTTCAAATTGTGCATATAATCCATTCAAATTTTCACATGAACTTGATTAATTCTATTTTTTAGTATTTTCATTGCCACTTAGAGGCATTGTTTAGTCCATCATGATCCTGTACTCACCCCTTATTTTATCTTATGTGTTTATTTTATAGAACAAAACACTTAAACATTAGAAATCAAAAACAAAAAACAAAAAATTCTACCTTCTAACATATCATGAACATATCTTTCTTGTCATCACTTTCTTCATTGGTTGTGGTTCATTACATTTTGGTACACCCACCTCATTTTCAATTTATTTCTAGATATGTTCGCTTCTTTTCTTACATCACTGTCTATTTTTTCTTAAAAAGTTGTTGACAGTAATGTTCCATTTCAAGCATCTGATGGTAACTTAGATCTTCCTATGTCATTCTATTCTTTTGATCTCTCCTAAAATTCCTCCTACTTGTGAGGACATTTTGGTGCAAGAGGATGAAACCATTGATAGAATTCTTGGCATTACTTTATATTCCCTTCATTTCTATGTTATCTCTTCTATAGATGAGGCATTAGTAGATGAAGAGTCTCAACTCACATCGGATCCCCTGCAAATAGATGTTGAGTATATTACTTCTACTTCTACCACATATTCCATAGTCCATGATGAAATTCCATGTCTCATCCTATTGATCTTCCTCCTATACAAGATTGATCAAGCCCCTTGGACATCACTAAGGATGTGGATATCTTTTTATCTTTTCTTCCTCCTTTTGTTACATGTTCAAGCTCCTTGGACATCACTAAGGATGCAGAGACCCCCTTGACGTCTCTCTACCCTTTGGTTATGTGTTCAAACTCTTTGGACCTCACAAAGGATGTAGATATCTCTCCCTCTTCCATCATCACCTATGAGGATCCTATCTTTATGGATAATGATACTTCTTTACCACATCATTCTCAAGCTCCTATTAATAATTTTTCTTTCCTTGCCTTTGACCACTCTTCTTTGTGTGTCGATGGGGGTCATGCTTTTATTGACCCTTTATCTTATCAAGATTAACTATATTTTCATTCATCCCCTCTCTTTTCATTGGAGGATGAACCATCTCTTAAAGATAAATGTGAGCATGTGTGAGGTCTAGTTGGTCATATTATTAAGACTACTATTCAAATACCTTGTTTATGTTTTATTTTATTGAGTATTGTGTGATGATGTGCTATTTTATTCGTATATGGTTTATGCTATCTCCATAGGATCATGGACATGGATGTTTAGGCATATATATATATATATATATATATATATATATATATATATATATATATATATATATATATATATATATATATATATATATATATATATATATATATATATATATATATATATATATATATATATATATATATAATGCTTTTAGTTATGTGATGTATATGATTGTGTATTTAAATGTTAATTGCACAAAAAATGAATATTGTCCATATTATTTTTGAAATTTAATGAACTGTTGGAAATGGGGAAATTATTGATTTATTAGTCTTTTATTCGTAAGATATTCTAGAAATTTGATATTTATTTTTATGTTGCTTTAGCTATCTTATTTCCATGATATACTGATGTTCGAAGTTGAGTTTTGCAGGTGGGCAACCTAGACCATTTAGTTTTAAAGACATTCTCAAGACATTTATTTATTTTTTATTTCTATTTAGCCTTGTCTAACCCATAAAGGGGTAAAAAAATACATTTATTTGATTTACAGGAGTCATTTGGATTAATTATCTTATACTCTTGTCTTAATTATTTATTTATATGGATTATTGTTTAATTTTAATTTTGGTGGTGTGTTGAGGATTAAATGATTATATTTCATTTATATTGGTTATTTTATTATTTTGTTGAGTTATTAGTTATTTAGGAATTTGAGGAAGTTATATGATATTATTGGTTTTTTAAAACTTCCATTTAGGGAGTTGAAAGGTGGGAAGTTGGGTATTTTATTTGGGAAAATATCATTTTTCATGGTATGTGCATGGATAGTTTCTCTTTGGGTTGAGACGAAGAATTTGATATTGCCTTGCTAAAGAAGGAATTTTGTGATGAAAGAGGACATGAAGGTGTAGAAATTTTAGTTTTGAGTGGATGTTTGTTGAACTGGCTTCTATATTTTGGGTTGTTCTTAACGTGGACACCCAAGGTAGGGTTTTATATTTTTATTTTCTTCATTGTATTTGAATGAAATTAAAAATCAGTGGTTGTGGAAAATTTTGTGGAATCTAAAATTTGAGTTGTATTTCAGTATTGTGTTGTTTAGTTTTGGGTTTGGGTAGTGCAGGGAGTGGATCTCCCCTGAGGGGTGAGACCCTCCATTGAGTGGGGTTGAGAGAGACATGGAGCCTCTCTTGGGAAAATTTTAATGGATAGTGTGAATAATAGTAGATGGATTGGTTGTGGTGTTTTGGGTGTGTTGTGGTATGGATGGAATGGTTGTGGTGCTGTGGGTATGCATTGGTATGGGGGTTTGGAGGAATAAGGAGATGGTGGCTATGACTATGAATTAGGCAAGAGAAAATGTGTTTTTGTTTTTGTGATTATATTGGCATTCTCCAAGAGGGATGAGTATCCCCTCTCTCCTCCTTTGTATAATCTAGAATGGATTCTTTGTGAGTGAGTCATCCATTTGGAAAATTTGGTTGTTGTATGTTTAAATCTGAAATTTGCTTTTGGTTGCAGTATCTGTTTGTTTAGATCTTGAGAATGCCTCCTACTCGGGGTGGATTTGTAAATCAAACCCTATGGTTGGGTGAAGAGTAGGATTGGGCTATTCATTTTTTGCAGGTATTCATTTCTAGTTAGTGAAGCTTGATGAGGAGCTCGCATGCTCTATATCAATAGAAATTTAAATCCAATTTGCATCTATAAATGTTGTCCCTTTTATAATTTTATTGGAATAAAATAATCTCTATGATTTTGAAATCTCTTTGTAAACCTATTGGGATTCAATTTCTATTTTAACTTTTGTGTTTTGGGACTAGAAAATAACTCTAAGTTTTGAAGAAATTTCCATATTTTGGGCATAAGAAATACTTTTGTATGTTACAAAATGGTTGTAAATTTGTAGATCTACAAATGTATTTAGGTTGAATATAATTATAAGATCTCTGTTATTGAAATGTTGGTTGTTAAATCAATGTGCCATTCAAAAATATATATTTATTGAACTTGTTGTTACTGATGTTTTACAATTCAAGTTTTATTGATTTTTCATAAAATAAAATATTAAAAAAAAATTATGCTATTAAGCCATAAGGTTTCCATTGAAGCCATGCAGCTTCCACAGCTACCACGGCTCCCTTAAGAAGTGGTGGTGGCCTTTGTAAGGCTTTGTCCAAAGCCGAGCCTACCAAAGGCTCTATCATTGCCATTTATCTGTACAACAAGCTATTATTGTATGTGATATGTTTTCTGTCTTTTGACAACACTTGGAAATGATATATATATTCTACATTTGATGTTAGTTATAGGTATACATATATATAATATACATTTATATACATACATATACATACATACATATATATATAATATATATATATATGTGTGTGTGTATGTATATATATATGTATGTGTATATATATATATGCATGTATATTTATATATATATGTATATATATGTATGTAAATATATCTATATATATATATATACATATATATACATACATATATATATATATATATACATATCTATACATATGTATATACATATACATACATATGTATATACACATACATACATATGTATATTCATATACATATATATGTATATATAATAATATGTATATTAATACTGCTATCTTTTCACTCTTAAATGTATTATTTCATTCAAGGAAGAAAGATATATGTATATATTTATATGTCTATACATAGAATTATATATGTATATATATGTAATGTTTGTGTATATATTCAATAAATATGCTTATGACAAAATTAATGGAGTTTGATAAAATGAAATTAGGAATAACTTTCCTTGAAAACATTGATTTGATTCTCAATTCATTATGAATTTTGGATTGGGCAAAATTTAATATGATCATGTTTAATTTGATGAGTTAGAATTAAGTGTTATGATATTATGTTTGCCAAATGAAAATAGAGTAAGTTGAGTTGAACTTTAGTTTAATTTGTCATGTAGTCATATTATTGTTATATGTGTTGACTACTATACTTTTGATTTAAATTTATAAATGTACTTATATTAACTACAATTTAGTGAATTGTCTTGATTATAAATTATATAATTAACTTAAGTTCTTTTCTATCTCTAGTTGTACAAACAAGAGGAAAACCCTGAGGAACCTATTTATCATCTAAGAGTTTTCATAAGTGATTAGGTAATCTTGTCTTTTGTAACTTGTTTATTAAGTTTAATTTCCTCAATTAGTTAGTTTTTAGAAAAGAAAAATTGTCATTTTATGTTCACATCCATTCTTATGGTAATCATAAGGGTGGGTGTGACAACATTCTAGTATCATTCATCACTTCGCGAATATTGAACATTCTTCCACTGCATCTCCTAAAAGTATTCTATATACTCTTTTGTAAAATTAGTTAATCACTTTTCCCCCTCCTATGTGAAAGAAATTTTCTAAGCATAGTCATGCCACACTTCCTTCTTATGGGTATTATAGAGTGCTAGGTCATTCTACCAATCAATGTCAAACATGACAAGACATAATACAAGGCCTTATTGATACATGTATCATCTTATGATACACCTTTTCCTTCTTTACATAATGATGACATTGATTCGGTACTTGAATCTGCACAAGGTCATGACACTTTTCTTGGCCAAGATGAATATGATATTGGATATGATACTTCTCACACATGTACTTCTCCTGTATCTTAGTCTCCTATAGCTATGGAGATTATTTATATTTATACTGACTCTTATAATTCTCTCCAAGCAAAAATTGAATAGACTTCTTCTAATGAGTCAGTGTTTTAGTCTTTTGTTGATGTTCCTTCTCTATCTTCTACATTATTGGGGGAACATTGTTATCTTCATAGAACTTTCTTTCTTCTTTTCTAAGATAGGTACGCTTTGCTAGCACATCAAGATTCACCTCTATCTAGCTAACCTAGACTTTCATGATTCCTCAATATATACACATGGCATTAAGATTAGATTTATCATCATTTTGAGACTCTCCTATTATGATATCAAGTTTACCTCTATTATTATTATCATAAGAGTCCTCAGTTATGACATCAATCTTATCTTTGACATCATTGTGGGATTCCTCTATTATGACATCAATATAACCTTTGTTATAATATTGAGAGTCCTTGTTTATGATATTTAGTGTACCTCTGTCATCACTTTATGAAGTTACCTCTATTATAACATTGAGATCACCCCTGTCTTATTAGGAAGACTAATTTATTTTTCACATAACCTCAAATGTGATGAGAAACTTCTCCCTTCTTGTGATGAAAATTTATTTCAAACCATTGTTTGTGTTCCTCCTATAAATTCTATTCTCACTCATGTTGTAGCCCTACCCCTGGGAGATCTCTTTCCTTCACTCTCTTGGCAATGTGGATTTTAAGTTGTGGACACTCTTCTTTCTCTACCCGCTCTCACTTACCTTAAAATCAATTGCATAAAATGCTTTATGTAATTATTTAAATGGGGGTATATATTCTGCTCACATGTGCATCCATACATGTACCTTGCGTTATTTTTACCCCCTGAGGTGTTGTGTATTAATTCACCCCTATGGTGTTGTTCATTTTAATGCTCCCTGAATCATTCATCCCTTGTAGTATTGGTGTTTAATATTCTCCCTAAAATTTTCTTCACTTTTATGCTCCTTGAGGTATTGTTTATTAATACGCTACCTGAGGCATTGTTCATTAATATGGTCCCTGAGGCATTGTTGATTTTTACACTCCCTAAGTCATTGTTTCATTTTTACACTCCCTCATATGTTATTCATTTTTACACTCCTTGGGGCATTGTTTACTTTTATGCTCCCTAAGGCATTGTTTACATTTATGCTCCTTGAGACATTGTTTACTTGTACGCTCCCTAAGGTATTGCTTATTTTTATGCTCCCTGAGGCATTGGTAATCTATAAATCACCTAGCATAATATAGCTTGCTATCCTATGATCCATGTAGTCTACAAGCCACCTAGTGTAGTGTCATAAATTGTCACCCCAAATTATTACACAAAAGTTTTAGCACCTTCTTGAATGTTGTGTTAATTTTATGACTTGATTAAGGGTCTTGGCTAAGTCCTCAGGCAACATACCCTTTCAGAAGCTAATTGGCTAGGACCATATAGCCCAAGCACTACTATCCTGCCAGTTAGGCCCTAAAAAGGTTTTGGATTATAGTTTGTGTGCATTGGGTGATGCACCTTGTTGGCCTCAAGTCATTTGTGCCTCCAACAAGTAATTAAGATGCATATATGTACAACTCTCTCTCATTCATTTACTCCTAATGATGCTCTAACTAATGATTCTGTATGATAAGGCTCTCTAACAACGAATTGATTTGTTTATCTACAAGCTCTCTATTTGTGTAGATTATTATTATGTGTACTAAACCTTGTTGTAGATCATGGTGGAAACTCCTTCTTCCTTCATTCTCTCCTTGTGGTGGTTTGATAGTGACATCATCCCATCAAGGATTTCATGTTCATGGTAACATCTTTCCTTTATGCTGACTTACATTTATCTTTATTATTCAGATCTACCTCTATCCTCCTTGGGCACACACTCTTGATCTGATCCTTGTTTTTGTGGATATGGGAACACCATTAATGGGGTTTGACTTAGGCAAGCCCCTAAACAACACCAACATGTCCCACTTTTATGTGTGCAGGTTGAAGACAAAGATTATAGATAGAAATAGGTGATAGAAAGACAAGGATACAAGAGCCAAAAGTGTCTTAGTGTGATGATAAAAACTAATATTTTATCATGAAATCAGATCTAAAAATAAATTTTGATAAGCTCCATAAAAATTGCAAGAAAATCATCAAAACTAGTTAACTAGACAAACATAAAATTACACTAGAAATGTTGGAAACATGACAAACTGATTTATATTGATTTTTGTGATGTAAAAAACATATAATCAGGTCTGATACACTGATAATAATAGAAGAATTTTTTTTCAACACAAATTACCAAGATCCACAACAAACTACACAAACTCTACAAACTACACTACTGAAAACTACCGAAAGCAATAACAAATCAAACCCCAACTGACAAGAACAACTCCAAGATGCTTGGAATGGATTCCAAATGACCATGGAATAGAAACACACTCCACAACACTACAAATACACTTTACAACATGCTATAGTCACCAAAAAACTGCAACAATTTAACCTGCAAACACTACACTACCAAACTATTGAAACTATACAATCCTTTGAAGTCCAATGCAATCCTTGCATGAAATTACTCTCTGTAACCAAAGGGTTTTCATCCTCTAATCACTTGAGGCTGATGGGTTTTCTTCCACAAGCCTCCAACTCTAATGGGTTTTCATCCATTGAAGAAAATCTAATTACAAGTGCTCAAACAAGAAAATTGGGTTGTGAAAATGATCCAAAAGTCCCTTTGAAAGAAAATACTTGCATACGTATAATATATCCAAATCCAAACGCCTCTCTCTTGGAAAATAAAATAAATTAATTTAATTTCCAACAAATTTCCTTCAAATATGCTCACCAAAATACCCCATGCAAGATTCTTGTCGAAAAATAGAAAATAACTCCCATTATGATAACCTGTCATAGATGTTGTCATAGAATCTTGTCATAACTATCATAAAATATTCTAAAAATGGATTCTAGATGTTACAACAATATATTATCCATATTCAATGCCTCCAGTTGTGCAAATAAATGATAATATTTAATATTTTATTGTTTTCCAATAATGTTATGTCCATAATTTCTAGATGTACAATAAAATCTTAAATCAAATATCTTCCCTCACTAAATATATTAGTCCATGAGAAAATAGGAATGGACTAATAATCTCACCAATTTAATTTTAATATAAAGGGGACATGACAAATCTTCCCTACTCAAAATTTTTTGTCCTCAAGCAATTAAAACCATGATGCTTCAGAATTATGTTATACTGCACAAAAAGCCTTAATCTTGTACCTTTGAGATGTTGTAATTTCTACCATAGAACGCTATGGAAACCTAATGAATCAAACTCCTTTATGCCAATACTATGTACTCAACAAGAATATCCATATAATCTATGATCTTGGATCTGAAAGACTCTAGTACATTCTTTCCAATACTCAAACTGAACTACATCCTCCCACAAAGAATTGGTAAACTCATCAAATGTAGTTTTGTCCATCTTCCTTCCTATCATCCTAGAAAATCTTAGAGTAGTGAACTTGAGCTGAGTGACATTGATGCTGCAATCACCAAGGTATAAACAACATATCCATGCTATCAATTTATATGTAGTATGTCTCCATTTATTTTCCATCACTAGCATTCCTTTTACAACTTGCCTTGCTAGCTGTGTATATGCACTATCACCAAGAAAACTAAGCCAAAATCTCTTGAAAGCATTATCAAAAATATAAATCTGATTTATGAATCTTAAAGAATGGTTACAATAGAAAACACATCCTTCATAATACTGGATACCAATCTTTGATACCAATATTTTCTTTACCTTGAATTTGTGGAGAGACTCCGTACAGGATATATCACAAACTACTGCAAACTTTTGATGCAGAGGAAACACCACCAAGGGGTCACAACCCACTACTCAAGGGAAGAGGATGTAGGGGATGGTAGTGCAAAAAAAACTTCTAGGCCCTTGTGGACCTAGCTGCTCCTTTGGTCTTCTTTCTAGACATGACTGTCCTCTCATTTTCCATGGTTCCAAAACTAGACAACAACACCATCTTTGGGTTCATACACCTAGGCTCTTTTCCTAACCTTCTAGGGACCCTAGAACACCTATTTTTGACTGATCTATTCTCACAAAACCATCAAAATGCTCAGGATACAACCCCTTATACCACTTCCTTCACAACTGCCCTAACTTCCTTGTAGCCCTCAAAAAGGGATTGTTAAGAAATAACTTGAGATGCTAACCTCCAAACTAGAATGTTAAGGGATTTTTGAGTACCTATTATCAAGTTCTTTAGCATACCAAACATGGACTAGGAGGTCCTTAGGAAAATAAACCCCAAATCTTGACTGCATTGATTCACAATAAGGCCTAATTAGGTCGGTTTTACACAACAAGTACACACAAACTCAATTCCAATATTCTAATTCCTATTCCAGGGTATCCAATAAGTTGCAAATAGACTAATTTCATAGGTTTTGGGGGTCCAAGGTCACTCCAAGTTATTCTATGGTCAAACTTTCATCCTACCAAACCTAGTTGGCCTAATGCATGAGGCTAATAGGCTCCAGTGACTCCAAACTTCAATTACCACTTGTCCCTTTCTCTTGTACACTAAACCCATTAGAAAACACACATACTAATCCCATTCTACCCATTTTTTGGGCTCTAACATAGATAGATGGGTTAGGAATCCATAAATCTCACCAAAACCCTCAAAATAAGGGTTTAAGACCAATCTACAAAAAAACACTAATAAAATGCCTAAATTATGATGAAATTCCCTCCTATTATATGCAAATGAGAGGTGAGAATGTCCCCTACACCATTCTGGTCATTTATGCCCTTGATTGTACTGTACGAGCAATTACAAGATAAAAGAACAGCAGAACATCAGTAACAAGACAGAAAAAATAGAGCAGTACGTAGAAAATGTTTGATAAAATGCTCCCCAACTGATGAAAATCTCCCTAACTTGGTTTAAAACAAAGCTAAATATATTCCCTTCAACATCTTATGCATCTTGATCCTTGACCATGCTGTACAGTCCTGTACTAAGTAGTGGAACATTAAGAACACAGTCAAAAAGAAGAAAACTGTAATTTTCCTTCATTTTTCCTTTACAACACTTTTTTCAACTTTATCTCCCCCCTCTCTCTAGATGTATAATGCTTAATATATCAAGTCTACAATGAAATCCGTGTTCATCCTCTCTTGTGCCATCATGGAGAAAGCCCTAAAAAGTAGGCATGGCAGCCTGTCCCTAAAAAATAGTTAAAAAAGAACTTTCTAAACTTATCATACACTCTCATCACTACTCGAACATGCCATAAATGGCTTAAATACATGGGAAGTGGTCTCATATAGACCTTTATTACATCAATAATGAAATAAAACTCAACATATAATCATATTGAGACTAAAATCTCCACTAGGCTCATATTGAGCTCAAAAAATAAAAAATAGACATGGTGCTCCTGCACCATACACCCCAACTTATAATCTTTCCAAGTCCCTTAGAAAGTTTGTTGTAGCCTGTCCACCTTTGTGCTCTTCACATCTTTGACCTACATGCTTTCCTTCAACAGGTGCATTGTCCTTAACACATTTGTTTCTTGTACACTCTATCTTGTGGGGTGTTTCTCCACTTTCTTATCAACAAACTCTGCTACCTCACTCTCTTTTACCTTTGTTTTCAACCTTCTATCAACTGTCAGCACTACCCTCTTAGTTTCCTACCTCATACTCTCTTTGTCTCCATTCTTTCCACTGTCCACTATACCATTACCTTTTTCAACATCTGTCAGACCTGTCATCAGCTTGTTCTCTGTCCTATTACCTTTAGAAATCTTTGTCCTCACATTATCCAACTGCCTCTTTATAGGACACTTGACTGTCCCAACCATAATCACTTCATGAATTTCAAGATTCTCACTCTTACACTTCTTTATCTCAGACCAAGAGACCTTCTCATCCACTTCCTTCATCCACATGAAGACATTCCTCTTCAGAACTATCTGCAAATCATCTTCACTCTTCTCATCTACTGTCTCAACAACTTTATGCCTTGAAAAGCTGCATACTCCTTGTTTCCACTCTCCTCAAGCCTTACCAAACATTATCATCTTCGCTACCTTTGACTACTCCTTGACTTCTTCTTGCAATGGAATCAACATAAAAGTCTTTTCATCCTTCCTTATGGTGTAGGTGTTAGCTTTTTGATCATAAATTATAGACCTATCAAACTACCAGGGTCTTCCAAGTATCATATGACAACAATCCATGGGTAAAATGTCACAAAGTATCCTATCCTCATATGCTCCAATCTTGAACTCTACTAATGCTTGTTTAGTTACCAAAATAGACTAATTATCAGTTACCTAAGAGACTTTGTAAGGTGTGTCCCTAGGTACTCTTTGCAATTTTAGTTTGTCCACCATTTCACTAGACACCATATTGTCAGTACACCCTAAATCCACTCACTTTACATACCTTGTCTTTGCACTTGCAAGTTGTCTTAAACAATGCTTTTCTCTAAATCAACTCCTTCTCCTTAGAGGTCTTCAATAGTTCTCTTTCTCTCAACATCAACATTTCTCGTACCTCACCAACACAACTAGTGGGAGTAGAACCACCACATTCTTCTTCTTAGACTAACTGAGTCCTCTCATTCTTCCTTTCATCATCACTTGTAAAATTTTTCTTCTTAGGACACTTGTATACTGGGTGCCCAAACTCTTGACAATTGTAACACTTACCTATAAAGGTGTTTACACTCCTTCCACCACCAAATTTGCCTCTAGAACCTCTGCCTTTAAAATCTGCACTTTGTCCTTGTGCCTTGCTCATCTCTTCTTAACTCTCATTGACTTTCTTTGTGTTTTGGAACGATCCTCTGCCTCTAACTCTAGCTATCTTGTCATGTCTTCTCTTTAGCTTCTCTTCCACTCTTATTGCCATCTGATAACATTATTCAACATTCCTTGGATTTTCTAACACTAGTTCATCCTGCATGTTAAACCTCGAACCACCAATATATCTAGCAACTTTTTGCACATCACTTTCATTATGACTAGACCTTATAATTAGCTTATAAAACTCTTCAGTATATGACTTAACATCCATTTCCTTTTGTCTGAAACCTTGAAGCTTTTTAAACATTTGAAATTCATAATCTTTAGGAAAGAACTTACCTTTGATCTTAGCTATCATCTTGTCACATGAAACAATCTTTGTCTTTCCTTTCTTTCTCCTCTCTATTTGTTGATAATTCCACCATAACAAAGCATGACTTGTCATCTTGGTCTTTGTAATCTTCACTTTCTGCTCCTCAGGAACTTCATCACACTTAAAGTGATTGTCTAATGCTACAATCCAATCAAGTAACTCTTCATCACCAAGGCTTCCTCCATACTTTGACACATCTATCTTCATCCGGTTGTCTTCTTCTACTGCTCTCAGCATCTTTACCATCCTCTGATCCTCAGGGTCCAACTCTTCTTCCACATCTTCATACTCAACGTCTTCTTCTTCCTCAAACTTATTCTCAACACCTAGAGCCACTCCTCTCCTCTGATTTTGTTCTAGGGTATCCATTCTTTCCTTTAGCTCCCTCAACTCTCTAAAATGTTTCTCCTTTAGTTCATTCATCTCTTGATCCATGTTTCTTCCTCTTGGAGGCATCTTGACAAACTACCTCTTCAACTTACCACTTCTCAACCACACCAGACCTACTAACTATGCTCTGATACCACTTGATATAGAGAAAACACCACTAAGGGGTCACAACCCACTACTTAGGGGAAAGGGATGTAGGGGATGGTAGGACAAATAATACTTTTAGGCCCTTGTGGACCTAGCTACTCCATTGGTCTTCTTTCTAGATATGACTATCCTCTCATTTTCCATGGTTCCAAAACTAGACAACAACACCATCTTTGGGTTCATACACCTAGGATCTTTTCCTAACCTTCCAGGGACCCTAGACAACCTATGTTTGATTGGTCTATGCTCACAAAACCATCAAAATGCTCAAGAGACAACTCCTTATACCACTTCCTTCACAACTGTCCCAACTTCCTTATAGCCCTCAAAAGGGACTGTCAAGCAATAACTTGAGATGATGACCTCCAAAATAGACTATTAAAGGCTCTTTGAGTACCCATTATCAAGTTCTTTAACATACCAAACATGCACTAGGAGGTCCTTTGGAAAATAAACCCCCAATCTTGACTGCACAGATTCCCAATAAGGCCTAATTAGGTCAGTTTTACACAAGTACACTCAAACTCAATTCCAATATTCTAACTCCTATTCTAGGGTGTACAATAAGTTGAAAATAGAATGATTTCATAGGTTTTGGGGGTCCAAGGTTACTCCAAGTCATTCTATGGTCAAACCTTCATCCTACCAAACCTAGTTGGCCTAATGCATGAGGCTAATAGGCTCCAATGGCTCCAAACTTCAATCACCACTTGTCCCCTACTCCTACACACTAAACCCATTAGAAAACACACAATCATAAACCCATTCCACCCATTTTTTGGGCTCTTACATAGATGGATGGGTTAGGATTCCATAAATCTCATCAAAACCCTCGAAATAAGGGTTTAAGACCAACCTGCACAAAAACATTGATAAAATGCCTAAACTATGATGAGAGTCCCTTCTATCAGATGCAAATGAGAGGTAAGAATCTCCCCTACACCATTTGGTTAGTTATGCCCTTAATATATTGTACGGACAAGTATAGGATAAAAGAACAACAGAAAAATAGTAATAAGATAGAAAAAATAGAGCAATATGTAGAAAATGTTTGATAAAATGCTCCCCAACTAATGAAAATCTCCCTAACTTGGTTTAAAACAAAGTTAAACATATTCCCTTCAATATCTTATGCATCTTGATCCTTGACCATGTTGTACGGTCCTATACTAAGCAGTAGAACAACAAGAACACAGTCAAAAAGTAGAAAGTTGTAATTTTCTTTCATTTTTCCTTTACAACACTTTTTTCAACTTTATCTCCCCCCTCTCTCTAGATGTCTAGTGCATAATATAATAAGTCTACAATGAAATCTGTGTTCATTCTCTCTTGTGCCATCGTGGAAAAAGGCCTAAAAAGTAGGCATGGCAGCATTTCCCTCAAAAAATAGTCAAAAAAGAACTTTCTAAACTTATCCTATCACTACTCGAACATGCCATAAATGGCTTAAATACATAGGAAGTGGTATCATATAGACCTTTATTACATCAATAATGAAATAAAACTCCTGATATAATCCTATTGAGACTAAAATCTCCACCTAGGCTTATATTGAGCTCAAAAAAATAAAAAATAGACATGGTGCTGCTGCACCAACTTTGCCTCTGTTTGAAAGATGCTTGATGCAAATTTAGGATCTGATTTGGAATAGTAATGGAACATATGAAGAATAGGAAATGTTATCATATACCAATATACCAAATTCCACGAAACTTTAGATATTAATTTTGCAAACCACAAGCCCTCCTAGTGGTAAACTATGCACTTCTTGAGTTCAACTAGCTCAAATCGATCACCCAAAGGTAATTTCAAAATGAAAGTAGAAAATAATTTTATTACATCCTCTACTATATTAGGTGACTTACTGATGTGCTCAATAGTTTCTACCATGAAAAACTTACAAGACAATCTCCCACAACAAGTCAAATAGTGTCTTGGATCTCTAGCAAGGAAAGCACTGTCATTGGACAACTTGTACCTGAGACTTCTAATATATTTGGTGATGTTATGGGTCTAATTTTTTCTACTATTATGACTGTTATAATAGCCATTATTGTTGGCAAGAGACACTGCTTTGCACTAATAGGTGTTGTCATTGATGGCAACTAAGATTATCCCAATCATCCGCATAACACAATTTGTTCATATCAGATGTTAGATTTAGAATTTGTCTAAGTCTGGGTAGTTAGGAATAGAACAGTAATAGGATCTGGTATTTTGGTCCAGATCTCTCCGGTGGAAAGTCATGATTAGATGTAGATCTAGGGGAGTTATATGCATTGTCAAGATAGTCTAAACCTAGATTTTTGTCCTCCGGTGATGGAGGATTCAAAAGATATTAACCTTCGAGTATTAGGTTCTAGTTTGTCAAAGCAGACAAAAGAAGAATAGGCTGACCTTGCAGAAGATCTTAATTCCGGATGTATGGAATTTGGTTGTTTGACAAATAGTGATGGTCAGTGATAGTGGCCGACATGATTGATGATTTTCATGAGCAAGTTTTGGTCTACACCTTAAGTTATGCATAGATCTAGCTGACAAAGAAGAGCATTCAGAAAAGTTCCAAGTGTTGTTGAAGTCAACTGATAGAATGATTGTAGATCATGTTGCGGATATATAGAGCCAATGGAATTGGATGATTTAGAGTGTGTAGTGTATGCAAAGAAGGTATATGTGAGAAGAGCAGAAATCCAAAGTGAGAATGAAGGCAGAACAATAAGAAGAATACAACAAAGATGAAATGTGTAAGATCATTTTTCTGTACGTAACTAGAAATGAAACTCTTGCATGGGTAGATGCTATTAATCAGTTCAGATATTTATTATTTGATTGTAATATTTCCATAGGAAGTGAGCCTCCATTTGAGCAGTGAGCTCTGGGTAGTGAGCCTGAATGCATGTGCATTCCCATTTGTAAAATACTTTTAATAGGGTATTAATTTTTGTGGGTTAATACCCACTGTAGTTTTTCCCTTAACCAGGTTTCCAGGTCAAAAATCTTGGTGTCAAATGTGTTATTCATGTTTCTACCCATATGTTATCATTTAATGCTAAATATTTTATATCATTGATTTGATTTTAAGTTGTTAAAGAAGAATAACAGTAGAAAAGTTTAAATTGAGTGACAACTGATTCACCCCCCCCTCTCAACTGTCTGGACCTAGTCCAACAATTGGTATTAGAGCTAAGTTCCTTTGAAAAATTTTAATATCTTAAGGAATATCTGGAAAGACAGCAAAATGGATGAATATAACCTTCAAGGGCAACTTAATCTCGCCCTAGATGATCTTGAGAAGTCCAAGGAAAAAGTTCAAGAGCTGTAAGATAACTTCAAAAAGGATGAAGACTTCATTGAAATTTTACAGGAAAAATTGAGCAAATCTAATGCAAAAGGAAAGGAGCAACCTCTTCAACTGGGAAAACATTATGAAGACAAGGCCCTGAATGAGAAGACAAAGGAATGTAAATAGTTAACTAAAGAAGTTACTATCCTAAAACATGAGATGGAAACTAGGGTGATGAGACTAACCAAGGAAAATGAAGATAGGAAGAAAGTTGAAGAAGAGATGAATCAAAATCTAAAAAAGAGTTTTGAAGAATGCTACAGATTGGATGTGATAGCTGGCCTTCTAGAATCTAATCTACATGAAAGTAGAGATAATGAAAGAGAACTTGAGAGACAGATTATCACTCTTAGACATGACCTAGAAATTCAAAATGAGTATAAGGAGAAGTTCAAGATAAGCTCAGCTAAACTTGAAGCACTAATTGAAGGGCAGAAAAAGGATGATGATAAGCATAATCTTGGGTATGAGAAAGGTGAAATCTCTGGATCTGGGTAGAGAAATTTTCAACCTAGGAATAGGAGAAATAGAACCAGAAAACCTCCAGTAAGACAACCTAATGCTCAAATATATCCATAATCCAATGGAAATTTTTTCTACTGCAATAAATTTGGTCATAGAGCTACTCAATGTAGAAGCAAAGTAAATCAAAATGATCCATCTTTCTCTAGTCAATGCTTCAAGTGTAAGAGGTATGGTCATAGATTAAATGAATGCAGAAATATGACAATGAATAATGATAACAATAAAGGAGCTAGCAATTCTTTCAATGGATACTTCTTTGTATGCAATGGATTTGGACATATGGCTAATTAGTGTAGATCAAGAGAAAATTAGGTTTATAAGAAAAGAAATGTTGTATGCTTTAACTGCAATAAATCTTGTCATATTGCAAGATTCTGTAGAAGTAGGAACAATAGAAGAAGAGGTCTGGTAAACAGAAAACCAGATGAATAGAATCATGATAGACACAAAAGGAAAATTGATGTGAATGAAATATAGAGTGAAATGAACAAAATTTGGATAAAGAAAGATATAGTAAACAATGATAATGGGTCCATACTGGAATCAGGTGCTAACAATTCCTCCAGGAATTAAGTCAGGAGCTCTCACTCAAGGGGAGCTGCATTGAACATCAAATTCCCCCAGTCAGTAAGTGGGTGCCTGAATTTGGCACAATAAAAGAGGATATTTTGAATTTGTTCAGAACCTTTGGAAGGATTTCTGGAAGAAAAGATGTTGATATGAGAACTTCTGGAGTGATTCATGAAGAACTGTAAAAAATAGAGTAATCAAATAAAGTTAGGGCAACGCATTTATTACAACGCCAAATTAGGGTTTGCAAAAGATAAAAGGTCACTTGTTCACACATTTGAATCGCTTTGCATTTGGAGGAAATAAGAAGAAGAGCATTCAAGATAAAAATCTAGAGATTGAAGCACAAAGAGCAAATCCAACTGGCAATCAATCATCCCTAACCTTGCAGAAGAAAAAGGTATTTCTTTGTGAAGCTTTAAATCTAAAGTTTGTTGAGATGGCTACTCCTCATGTTGTTGACATTACTGAAAGACCTCGACCCAAATTTAAGAAGCATCCTCATAAATCAATAGAAGTTGACTTGTTAGGTACTTTTTCAAGTGTTCTGTCTAGTGTATTGCATGTTGAAGACATTAGGGTTTATATTCATGCAAACATAGATGAATTTAGAGATTCAAGGTATGTAGACCTATTTGAGAAACAACTCAGGGATGAAAATCATGAAATTAAATCTGAATATGTTTTAAGTTGGATATGTTTTAATTCAAATGCCTGATGAATTTATTTGGTTGTTAAAACCATTCAAGATCACCAAGGATGCTATCAGAATTGTAACTAGATTAAACTCAACAGTGGATTGCCCATGCTGAAAGCTGTGAAAAACTAGACAGTGACTGATGCTATTGGTGCCAAGTTTGACACAAAGGCAATGACCATCAATGATATTATAGAACTAGATGTCAAATTTTCCTCCATAGTGATTGGGTACAAGATTTACCACTCAAGCAGAGAAAATTCTGTCTCTGGAATAGCCATATATGCTGCATACAAGATGCTAAAGGAAAATACTAATTATGACCTGTGTGAATTACTATAGAATCAACTGATTGAGAATTTAAACAAAATCGAGAAAGATAAGAAAAACACCTTCAAGTATGGTACATTGGTTCTATGTCTATTCTTCTATTTTATGAATGAGGTACCTAGGGAAAAGGTGTGCACTGGACTAAGGATGAGCTAGTTACCATTCAGATCAGAGATCATCTTCGCAACATTGGTGATTTCAAAGCTAAGAAAACTATAATATGGGGTTACTTAAAAAAAATTTAGATTATAATGCATTCAAGGGAAAGAATCCCAAATTCAATTATTGAGAAATACAAAAGTGAAATATGTTTCATGGTTGACACTGATTAATGTTTGATGCAAGTTGTAGAACCAAGAACAGTATGGATAATGTCAATGGGTTATGAGGTGGATGAGAGAGTTCTAGACATGTATGCTCAACATCTTCTAAGCAAGCCTAAAGACACAATAGTTGAGAGATTTCAGACATATGAGGAGCTAAGTTTAAAACTGCATACTGAGATTAGAAAACCTGAAACAAATAAGAAAGTAAGCAAAGAAGTTGAGCAGTTGGCTGAAAATCTAGGCCTAACTAAGGAGGATGTGAGGAAATTCAGAGAAAGAACTAAAAAACCTGATAAAGAGAAACAAGATAAGAAATAAACAAGTGCTATGGTGGAACCCACTTCCACTTCAAGAACTACTAGGAGCTCTGCTACTGCCCCTGCTCCTTCCAAGGCTACAAAACTGGAAGTGAAATCAACTGGAAAATGGGAGAAAAGGAAGAAAACAAAAGTATCCCAGACCTACGAAAGTAGAAGAGAAGAAGAATAAAATATAGATTCTGACATTGAAATCAAGGATCTAAAGGTCTCTAAAACAAAAACTACAAGAGTAACCAAAGAAATGTCCTCTGGAAGCAGAAGGGCTAGCAAAAAGTAAAAGACAGAAGCATATGAGGAATATATTGAGAAGCCCACACTTTCTCTGGAGGATGTGATTAAGTCAATTACTATAGATGGTAATCTAAAACCCATGATTGAATTCTATGATGAATATAATGATATGGATAAAAGGGTGTTAGAGGAAGCAACTGTCAGATATCTCAACATTTACAACAAGGCACTGATTGAGATAACTTCTGAGTTGCCACAAAGTCTGCCAAATATCTTGGAGATGAGAAATGAAAATGCCGAGAGCAAGGACATGGAGATCAGTGAACATGAGATAATGAATTTGTGTCCTTAGATTTCTCCTAATCAAATAGATATGATATTCAAGGAAGTCAAAGATGACTTTAGAAGCAAAAGGAGAATGAACAAACTCATGCTTGGAGAAACAAGTGAAGTCGTTGAAGAAACTTAAGAAATTCTCTTGAAAGCATTGAAGAAGCACAATTTTTCCATAGTCACAGAAGAAGTTCTAGTTGGTGAAGAAGAGAACATCATTGAGAAATAATCTAAGTTGGGTGAAGCCTCTGTTCCAGAAGTAGAACAAGCAAATCAAGAGGATACAGAAATATTGGATAAATTAGTTGATGGAGACGTAACCTCTCCACCTGATCATTTTGGAAAAGAAGAGGATTTTGCTACTTCACAAAGCCCTCTGGATCAGGTAGCACATGGTGAACAATTAGAAAAGAGTCCCTCTACAGAGAACAAAGAGAAAAGAAAGATAAAGCAGAAGAAGATGGTGTAAATGTTGAATCACATAAAGTAGATACTGAGAAATCTGATGAACAAAATGATGGTTCAGAAAATGTTGCAAGAGACACTGCAGATACAGTGAAAAGTCTTCTTGAAAAAGAAGTGATTGAGCTTGATGAACCTGAGCTACTCGAAGGTCTATCCAATCTAGATGCTCTCTCTCCAATTCAACTGATGAAAATAGCATCATTCACCCAAGTAAAGGCTAGAGAAAAGATGTTAAAATTCCACATGGAGGACAATGAGCTACTGGGGCTTGCATCTAGAATTTTGGAAAAGTTAATGCCTACCTACCAGAAGAGTCCATCTGATTCCCCCTCTGAACATCTGAAAAGTATTGTAAGTTTTGTAAATACTCATTTTGAGTCCTTTGAGAAGTTTACAAAGTCAACAGTTCAGAAAGAATTCCAGGATAAGAAATTTTGTGAAATAAATAACCTAATAGGAAATGATAGAAGAATACTTGGCATTAGCATAAAGAGTATTCAAAATGCTCTAAATGATGGAAGTGATATGTACAAATTCTATCTACCGTGGCCTAAAGTTAATGAGGATATTGAGAAAAGGATAAAGGAGCAAGAACAAAAATTGTCAAATCTCTCTCAAAATTTTGATCCTCTAATAGTTTCACCTATAAGTCAAGAATGTCAAGTAATCAGCCTGACATATGAGACAAAGAGGCATTTTAAAGAAAAGGGTAACATTATGAAGAGGATGTGTGATCTCTGGGGATTGATTGCCCCTAAGTTAGAAACAATGCATAATGCCCTATCTAAAGCTTAGACTACAACCCAAAGTAGTGATCCATCAGATCTATCAAAGGCAAAAGCATATTCATTTATGTTGAGTGGGCACATCTCAATTTTGGATGGAATGAAGAGTACTTAGGCCTCCAAACTTGTGCAAATAAAAACTAATTTTGCAGACATTCTCAAGTTTATGTAAATAAGACTTAATGATTAATTGTACATATGCGGCAGTATATACAAAATTCTTGGAGAGTTTTGGCTTGCGAGCCCCACCTTTTTCCATTGATGTCAAAGGGGGAGTGAAGGGTAGTGAAAAATTAGGTATTCAGCAAAGGGGGAGCACCAAAATAAGTGAAGTGCATGAGTGTACAGAAAAAGGGGGAGTTGTACTAGACACTTAATCATTTTTCACTAAGTGTTGCCATCAATGCCAAAGGGGGAGATTGTTGGCAAGAGACACTGCTTTGCATTCACATGTATTGTCATTGATGGAAACTAAGATAATCCCAATTATTCACATAACACAATTTGTTCATATTGGAGGTTAGATTCAGAATTGGTCTAAGTCTGGGCAGTAAGGAATAGAGCAGTAACAAGGTCTAGTATTTTGGTCTGGATCTCTTCGGTGGAAAGTCATGATTAGATGCAGATCTAGGGGAGTGATATGGATTGTCAAGATAGTCTAAATCCATATTTTTGTTCTCTAGTGATGAAGGATTCAAATGATATTAACCTTTGAGTACCAGATTTCAGTTTGTGAAAGTAGATAGAAGAAGAATAGGCCAACCTCGTAGAAGATCTTGATTCCAGATGTATGGAAGTTGTTTGTTGGACAAATAGTGATGGTCATTGATAGTGGCCGACATGAGTGATGATTTTCAAGAGAAAATTTTGGTCTGCACCTTAAGTTATGCATAAATCTAGTTGACAAAGCAGATCATTCATAAAAGTTCTAAGTGTTGTTGAAGCTGACTGATAGAATGATTGTAGATCATGTTGCAGATATATATAGCTAGTGGAATTGGATTATTTAGAGTGCGTGGTGTATGCAAAGGAGGTATATGTGAGAAGAGCAGAAATCCAAAGTGCGAATGAAGGCAGAACAATAAGAAGAGCAGAGCAAAGATTAAATGTGTAAGATCAGTTTTTTGTACTTAACTAGAACTGAAACACTTGAATGGGTAGATGCTATTAATCAGTTCAAATCTCTATTATTCTATTGTAATATTTCCATAGGTAGTGAACCCAAATGCATGTGTACTCCCATTTGTAAAATGCTTTTAACAGGGTATTAATTTTTGTGGGTTAACCCCCACTGTGGTTTTTTCCTTAACCGGGTTTCCACATCAAAAATCTTGGTGTCAAATGTGTTATTCATGTTTCTGCTCATATGTTGTCATTTAATGTTGATATGTTTATATCATTGATTTGATTTTAAGTTGTAAAGGAAGAATAACAGTAGAAAAGTTTAAATGGAGTGACAACTGATTCACCCTCCCTCCCTCTCAGTTGTCCAGACCTAATCCAACAATTACATCCTCTACCACAGCCATTACATCTTGTACAAAAATATCTTCCATTCACCCCTTCAGCACTAAGATACATATCATGGAAATGTATAATAATAGACCCATTCATTACCTCATCCTATGAGTAGTCATTTTCAGCCTCTTGGAGTGGTCTATAGGATCCAAAATATAGTAATGGAGTGGTCATACAACAACAACATTCATTCCATGGCACTTTGAGTTCCACAAAGAAAATTAGCACCTTATTCTATTTGAAGATGTATTCCCTAAAATCATGCATTGGCATATACTTGAATTTCTTCAAAAACCCATTTAAAATGTTAGAGACCAGTGAATCATCAACAAAAATCTAACATGAGGGAAAAAAAATTACATTCATGGAAGGTAAGGAGATACCAAGAAGAAAACATCCTGAAATGTTTATCTACCCACATCACTTGAAATATCCCTCTTTATGGCCCCAAACTCCCATAGTACTATTGGAATGCACAAGACAATTGAGAGGGGGGTGAATCAATTGTATCCAAAACTTAACTTATTTCTAAGCATCAACACATTAATCACTTAATCACTATTATTAAGATTTAACGATGAAAGCATGAAATCAGAAAATTAAACACATCCTCACATTCAACACATTTAACACAATATTTTTATGTGGAAACCCCTTAGAAAGGGAAAAAGCATGGTGAGTGTTAGCTCACAATATAATGTAGTAGCAATATCAATCATCAAAGAGGATCATTGCCAAGAGGGATCACTACCTAGGGCTCACTACCCAAACAAATGTTCACTGTAAGAAAGGCTCACTGCCAAAAGGGAGGCTCACTGCTAGTAGGAGAATAGATATAGTAGCATCTACAACATGCTTGAGTTTAGTTCCATTGAAGTGCAATGTATCTCTTCTTTTCTACCTTTACAACACGCACGCGCGCGCACACACACACACACACCCCTTATCTTCACATCTTCATACTCTTACACACCACTCACAAATTCATTACATGTATTTATACACATCATCAACCTTGGAATGTACATCAAAGTTGGCATTACAATCTACAACCATTAGAACTTTCTCCATGGTCAGCATACATACATAATTTAAAATAGGACTAGACCTAAACAAGCTTGTGGAGCAAATGAATGAAAGAGGAACACTTCACAGCTTAGCTCAGACCCAAATATATCTTCACACACTACAACATGCTTCCACAATCCATAGATCACCTTTGCAATAGGTATAATTTATCAAGTCGGCCAGAACAAGTGCACAACATCAAGAACACTTAGTCACACGCTTCCAAGAACTTCATTATAGCATGTCAATCAATCACATGCCTTCACCTCATTCTGGAGACATCCATGAACAACATAGTATCATTGGGGAGTTGACAAAGCCAACCACAATAGATCTCACTTGAACACAACATATATCACTTGAAGAACATATCACAAGCTGCTTCTTATCAAACATTGTCAAAATTTGCTAATCACTAACTTGCCTTCTAGAGCATCAAATGGCAAATCCTATGGAATGAAGATGACTGAGGACCTTATAAGCTTAAGTCCAAAGTTACAAAGCCAAAATCTAATTTGCAGAGAAATGTGAAGCAAAACACTTTCTCCTTGTCACTCTGCAACCCTTGCCAGACACAGTCTTCACACTGGTGAATAGAAATTTTTCTACACAGTAGTCTAGACCACCAAATTCAAGATTTAGCATCTCCAAACACTTCTTTAAATTATATCCAAATCTCATTCTTCGGTCATCAACACAGAGGAAATGTGGAGTAGAATTTAGATAGTTATCCTGCAAGCCAAAATACTCTAGAACACACTATTTCCACTTAGAGAGCAAATTTTCTCAAAAGCACTTGGAAAATTAGTATCAGGAATATCTTCTCATCATCTTCAACACTTATATAATATGATACAAAGCAATTGACCCATCACAAACAATCATCAAAACAAGAGTATAGTTGACACTAGTGACAACACAAATATGTTGACATCAATGACAACACCGATTAGCACATACTTGCAACAATCTCCCCCTTTGTCATTGATGGCAACATATGATGTGAAAAACCATCAAGACAAGAATCTCCATTCATCACCATCTCCCCCTTTCTCTTTATACAAATTAAACACTTTCTCCCCTCAGTTTTTCACATGATTTCTCTCCCCCTTTGACATCAATGGCAAAGGCCATCATATCTCCTCCACTGCACATACTTGCACACTTCTACTCTAGTTAACTAGAATTGTTCTTTACTACCCCTAACTACAACAATCATCTCAAATCACTACCTACTCCCCCTAAAGGGTAGCCTTCAAAACATCAATCTAGATCAAAGAATGAATCTTTGGCCACCATTGGACTGATGTACTTCTCAAGCATCTTAGTTTAGAGGAGGGATAATAACCCCTAATTTCTCCCTGAGATACTCAAAATTGTCCTTAGGTAGAGGCTTTGTGAAAATATCTACTATCTGATCTTTTGTAGACACATATTCCATATTTACTTCATTCTCTCTCACTTTTTCTCTTAGAAAGTGACACCTTATAGATATATGCTTTAATATTAAATACATCACTGAATTCTTTGAAATGTTTATAGCACTTTTATTGTCACAAAATATTGAAATTGGTTCTTCATACACAACTCTTATATCCTTCAATGTTTGCTTCATCCAAATTGCTTGAGTGCAACAACATGCTACAACAATATACTCTACTTCTACAGTAGACAAAGAAATTGAATCTTTCTTCTTTCTAAACCATGAAACCAATCTGTTATCTAAGAAGAAAGCACCTCTACTTGTACTTTTTTCGTCATCAACATCTTCGACCCAATCTACATCTGTATAAGCACTAAGAGTGAAATCAATATCTTTAGGATACCACAATCCATAGTCTAAAGTGCCTTTTAAATACCTCATGATCCTTTTAACTACCAAGACATGTGATTCTCTAGGATCTTCTTGAATTCTTACCATAAGACAACCTGCATGCATGATATCTGGTCTGGTGGTAGTCAGATAAAGCAGTCCTCCAATCATTGACCTGTACTTTCTCTGATCAATCTTAGGCAATTCATCATTTTTTGTTAACTTGTATCCAATAATCATGGGAGTGCTCACTAGTTTGGAATCTTCCATTCCAAACTTCTTCAATAATTCTTTGACATGCTTTGATTGAGAAATGAAAATATCTTTCTCAGTCTGATTGATTTGTAGTCCAAGGAAGAAATTCATCTCACCACACATGGACATCTCAAACTCCTTTTGCATCTCATCTACAAAATTCTTACACATTCCTTCATTTCCACCAAATATAATATCATCAACATAGACTTGAAAAATCAAGATTTGATCTTTTCTTGCCTTGATGTACATAATGCTATTTGCAGACCTTTTACTAAAATGTTGTTGCAGCAGATACTTGTCCAGTTTTGCATACCAAGCTCTGTGAGCTTGCTTTAATCCATACAACTCCTTTTCAACCTATATACCATATCTGGTTGGTCTGATAATTGAAATCCATCTGATTTCTCAATGTAGACTTCTTCTAACTCACCATTCAGAAAGGTAGATTTCACATCCATCTGATATACCTTGAAATCTTTATGATCTGTAAAAGCCAAAAATAGTCTAATTGCTTCTAATCTAGCCACTGGACCAAAAGTCTCCTCATAGTCTATCCATTCCACTTGCAAGTAGCTTTTGCACACAAGTGTTTACTTGTTCCTCACAACTTCTCCAACCTCATTCAGTTTGTTTTAGAAAACCCACTTTGTTCCAATCACATTCTTGTTTGTAGGTCTAGGGACAAGTTCCCAGGTCTTGCTTTTCTTAATCTACATTAATTCTTCTTCCATTTCCTTAACCCAATGTTCAGCACTACAAGCTTCATTTACTATCTTAGGTTCAATTTTTGAAAGTAAATAGTAGTTCACTTGTTCTTCCGCAGCTCTTTTCCTTGTCAATACCCATTTGCTTTTGTCACCAATAATCTGATCTTTAGAATGATTAATCTTTACATACCTAGGAGTGTTGAGAGCACTTTCTAGAGCCTTTCCTTCTTCAACTTGATTGTCTTGTTGTTCAACTTTCTCTTCATTTACTATAACAGAAGGTTCATCTGATTCATAGTCACTTAGATCTAACATTCTTTCCCTGTCTTCATCAACCTTCACATTAGCACTCTTAATGATCTTCCTCAATCTCTTATTGTAGCACCAATAGACCCTGCTCTTAGTAGAGTATCAAAGGAAAATTCCTTCATCAAACCTAGTATCAAATTTTCCTAACTCTTCTTCTCTTCTGATATAACATTTCCTTCCAAAAACTTTGAAATATTTCAATGTAGGAACTCTTCCATGCCATAATTCATAAGGAGTTTTAGTACCATTACCTTTGACTTTAACTCTATTTTGAATGTAGACAGTATGTATAGGTTCTCTCCAGTACACTTCCAATAGGTTTGCCTCCATCATTGACCTAGCAACCTCTTGAACTATCTTGTTTTTCCTTTCAACAACTCCATTTTGCTAAGGAGTCCTAGAAGTAGACAATTATCACTTATTCCCATGTTCTTCACAAAAAATATTAAATTCATTTGATGTAAACTCACCTTGTCTATCAGACCTTAAACATTTGATCCTTAATTCTAACTCATTTTCAACCATTTCCTTGAAAGCTTTGAACTTGTCTAGGGCTTCTAATTTATATTTTGAAAGAGTGACCCAAGTCATTCAAGAATAATCATCTATAAGTAACATAAAGTACATGTCTCCTTGCAAACTTCTTGTTCTTGTAGGACCACACAAATCTGTATGCACCAACTCAAGTAATCTAGCAGAAAATTGTTCTTTACTCTTGAAACTTGTCCATGTCTGTTTCCCTAATTGACATTCCTTGCAAATAGTATTAGTAGGCTTCACAAGCCTAGGAAAATCTCTCATAGCTTGTACTAAACTTATCTTCACCAAGTTCTCAAAATTGATATGACACATCCTTCTATGCCACAACTAACTCTCATCTATCTGAGTCAACAAACAACAATCATTAGTTCCTCTCAAGTGATAAACATTACCTTTAGTCTTCTTACCAATTGCAATCACTATTCCAGAGCTTTCCATGAGCTTGCATCCATTATCCTTGAATCTTTGATCATATCCTTTGTCACACATCTAATCAACACTTAGCAGATTATGCTTCAAACCCTTCACATATAAAACATTAGTTGTATTGTGTTTTCCATCAAAAGAAATCAATCCTTTTCCACTAATCTTACCAGCTGCATCATCTCCAAACCTACCCAGTCCTCCATCATACTTTTTTAGACTTACAATCTTACTTTTATCATTGGTCATGTGATGTGAACATCCAATGTTAATAATCCATTCATCCTTATCTTTCTGAATGTAGTAGACATACAAAGCACTCTCTTCTACTAGTTTTTCATCCTTCACATAGCTAGCAGGTTTAGCAGACACAGGTTCTTTCTTGATAGCAATAAACAAGCATTCATTTGCCCTAGTATCATTAGAATCATCATCTATTACACCATCATCATCATCTTCTTTAACATAATAGCATTTCTTTATGATCCTAGGTCTACTTTCAAATTTCTTCCTAACTTTCTCAATTCTCTTCGGACACCTAGAGGCATAATGACCAATCTTACCACAAGTAAAGCATTTGAATGGTAATTTTCCTTTAAACTTATCAGTACCTCTTTGTATTCTATCCACAAAGTTGGCTTCAATCTCATCAAGGTCATCATCTAGTTCCACAACATACTTCTTAGATCTCAAAGTCTTCTCTAAAGTGTTGGTTTTGAAAGCAGTCTTAGACTTTGGCAGGGCATCACTGAACTCTCTCATCTCAAAAGAAGCAAACTTTTCAAGCAACTGATCCTTTGTAATTTTCTTCACGCTCATAAGTTATTCAATTGCTGACACCTTGTGACTTTAGGATTTAAGAAATGACCTAAGAATCTTCATCATGACCTCATTCTCATCAATAGTTCCTCCAAGACCTTTGATTCCATTGATAATTTCATCAACTTTTTGCATGTAGATTGTTATGTTCTCATCATCACTCATCTTCAGAGCTTCATACTTTGCCTTTAGGTTCTGCAATTTGTCATTCTTTACAGATTTATCTCCTTCATATAAATTTTTCAACTTGTTCCAGATCTCATGAGTAGTTTCTAGATCCAAAACTTTCACTAACTTCTAGTGTTAGATAAAGCATTTAACAGAGCATCTCTAGCTTTCCCATTTAAGTCATACTGTTTGAATTCATCTTCAAATGATGGATCATTTAGAGGAATAGTATAATTTGTTTCTTCAATCTTCCAAACACTATAACCAAGAGAAATGAGATGCATTTTCATTTGTACCTTCCAGAGTGCATAATCTATTCCATCAAATTGCAGACTATCCTTCTTGTGCACCCCCCAGATCTACCTCAAGCTGTTAATCTTTCTTTCAAGGAACCCTAGCTCTGATACCAATTTTTGAAATGCACAAGACAATTGAAAGGGACAGGTGAATTAATTGTAACCAAAACTTAACTTATTTCTAAGAATCAACACATTAATCACTTAATCACTATTATTGAGATTTAACCATGAAATCATAAACATAAACACATCCACACATTCAACAAATGAGACACCAGATTTTTACATGGAAAAGCCTTAGAAAGGGAAAAACCACAGTGAGTGTTAGCTCACAATATAATGTAGAATCATGAAATTAGAAACATAAACACATCCACACATGAGACACATGAGACACCAGATTATTACATGGAAAACCCTTAGAAAGGGAAAAACCACAGTGAGTGTTAGCTCAAAATATAATGTAGTAGCAATATCAAATATCAAAGAGGCTCACTGCCAAGAGGGATCACTATCCAAAAGAATACTCACTGCAAGAAAGGATCACTACGAAAAGGAAGGCTCACTATTGGTAGGAGAACTAATATAGTAGCACTTGAGTTTAGTTCCATTGAAGCACAGTGTATCTCATATTCTCTGCATTTACAACACACACACACACACACACCTTAACTTCTCATCTTCACACTCTTACACACCACTCACAATTTCATTACATGTATTTATAAACATCATCAACCTTGGAATGTACATCAAGGTCAACATTACAATCTACAACCATTGGAACTGTCTCCAAGGTTAGCATACATACATAATTTAAAATAGGACTGGACCTAAACAAGCTTGTAGAGCAAATGAATCCATTTGAGTATTGTCAAACTTTTCAAGCTAAATATCAAGATCCCAATCGTGTCCCCATTAATGGTAAAGCTCATCCATCCACACTCCTATGTAGATCCATCTAACTTAAACAAGCCCTCATCTAGTAAATCCATCCCCACCATTGAAGCTAAATATCAAGAGAAAGGACTTGGTGAATACACTTTACAAGAATCTTGTTGTGTTGGAACTTTTTCCTTGTCTCCTAAATCTTATGGCCAACCATCCATATCTAAAGCTACTTCATCCCCAACCATTACTAAAGAACCTCCTACTGTATTCATCAAAGCTGACATGCTCGAAGATGAAGATATTGATGACATCAATTCTTGGCTTTTCTTTGATAAAAATGATTAACTTACTCTAGAAGTGGAGCTATATAACAATGGCTTTCACATTATCAAGAATATGGGCTATAAAGGACAAGGAGTTTTAGGACCACAAGAACAAGGACCTGTTGAACCTATTATTGTTACCAAGAAGTTTAATAAGCAAGGTTTATGGTATGGTATGGAGGTCCTGCCTTCCAAAGACATTGAGTGTATCCTTGAGGAAGTAGCAAAATCTTTTCCCATAGAAGGGACTTCTAATATAGATGTCATCAAGGACTCTTCTTTCCACATAACAAAGCTATTCCAAGACACATCCACCTTTACCTTTTCATTGGCCTTATCCATTTTGTACACCTCATCATTTGACCTTAAACTCATATATCATAACCTTGTCGATTGGGACCAACAAGGGGCACATATTCTAGATACATTTCAAAATGATGAAGCTATAGAAGAATTTATGGTTTTGAGACAAGGCATACCATTAGGAGATCATAAAATAGGTTTCATGATGGATCTACATTTGTTAGCATATTTTTGTGGAAGTATCAAATCCTTTAGTCGCAAAACTGAAATAAACAAAAAATAAAAAGATAGGTCATTAGGTGAAAACTGCAAGGTGCCTCTTGACCATGAAAAAATAAAAATAAAGGATGTATCCAAGGGTGAAAACCTCTTCGAAGCACCTAAGGATGGAGTATTTGACCTTCCTTTGACCACCCAATATCAAGAGTAGTCACCATTGCTAATAGAGAAATCTCAAGAGATGATTCTAGGCACAACATAGAATCCCAAGATCACATTCCTAGCAGCATCATTATCAGAACAAGAAAGGAAAGGTTTTATAGATTTCTTTATGAAAAGTGCAATCAACTTTGCATGGACCTAAGAAGATATGCCAGGCTTAGATCCAACACTTGTTGTACATCATTTAACGGTATCTCCAAATGCAAAACTAGTTAGGCAAAAGCTTCAAAAGATGCATCCTCAAATAACACTTTTAGTTAAAGCAGAAATTCAGAAATTGTTAGATGCAAAGTTTATAAGGCCTATTGATTATCCCAGATGGGTTTCCAATCTAGTATTAGTCTCAAAGCTTGATGGCCATATCTATTGTTGCACTAACTTTGGAGATCTTAACAAATCTTGTCCTAAAGATGACTTTCCATTATGAAGGTTAGATACTATTGTGGACCTCACACAAGGCCGTGAAATTCTATCATTAATGGATGGATTTTCCAAGTATAATCAGATCAGAATTGTAGAAGAAGATCAACACAAGACTTCCTTCATTGTCCATGGGGTACCTATTGCTGGGTTGTCATGCCTTTTGGTCTTAAGAATGCAAGAACCACATATCAATGAGCTATGATAGTTATCTTACATGACCTTTTTCACACCATATTGGAAGACTATGTTAATGACATCTTAGGAAAATCAAAAACTAGAGAAGGCCACTTGCAAGTGTTGGAACAAATCTTCAATAGATTGGAGAAGTATCAAGTCAAACTCAATCCAACGAAAAGTGTAATTGGTGTTACATCTAGAAAGTTGTTAGGTTACATTGTATCCTAATGAGGTATAGAAGTGGACTTTGACAAGGTAAAAGCTATAATGGAAATGCCTCCCCCATCCAATTTGAAACAACTTCATAGCTTACAAGGTAGATTACAATCCATCTATTGATTCATTACACAGTTTGCAGATAAATGTCATCCTTTTAAACACCTTCTCTGAAAGGGAGAACATTTCAAGTGGGATGATAAATGTCAACAAGCCTTTTAGAAAATAAAAAATATCTAGCTAACCCTCAAGTGTTGGTACCTCATGTACCTGATCAACCATTTCTCTTATACATCTCCTCAACAACAATAGCTCTAGGTGCTCTCTTAGCTCAACATGATGAATCAAGTAAAGAACAAGCCATCTACTACATCAACATAAATCTTGTTGGCTATAATCTCAACTACACAACTATGGAATAAACATGTTTAGCAATAGTATTTTCTTCCCAAAAATTGCGACACTATATGTTGAACCAAATGACAAAGCTCATATCTAAGTTTGATCCTCTTAAGTATCTTCTCTCCAAAGCAGTGCTCACAGGAAGACTAGAAAAATGGGTCATGATTCTAAGTGAGTTTGACATAGAGTATGTGGATAAAAAATCTATCAAAGGACAAGTGATCATAGATCAGCTAGAAGAAGCGCTAATGATCGACATCCATCCCATCCATCCTGAATTTCCTAATGAAGAGCTATTTAACTTATATCCTTTAGTAGTTTGACAGCTATACTTTGATGGATCATACACACAACATTGATATAGAGCCATAATTTGTTTCATCACACCTCAAGGGGATTATATACCGAAGTCATACAGGATTGCTTTCCCTTGTACAAACAACATTGGTAAGTATGAAGCATTGATCATAGGACTATGAATGGCTATAAAATGGGCCATCACACAGTTACAAGTCTTTGGAGATTCTCAATTTGTTATGAGACAAGTCTTAGATGAATATCAAACTAAAGATGAAAAGATTCTTCCATACAAGTTGATGGTAGATGATTTCAAGAAATATTTTTTGAATATCACATTCAAGCAAATTCCTAGGATCAACAACAAAGCAACAAATGCTATGGCTACAATTGGTTCTCTCCTATACATGGCTTCTAATGCACATAGATGTGAGTTCTTAGTTCAACAACTTTTGATACCTACTTTTGAAGTTATGCAATCTAAGCTTGTATGTGAACTTGTTGGTCCCAATTCTCCTTGGTATGAGGATATATAAGAGTATCTCCACCATGGTACCTTTCCATTCCAACTATAAAAAACCCAATGCAAAATTTTCATCTGCTGAGCCTCTCATTACACTATCCTTGGAGAAACCCTATACTGTAAGAGCCTCGATGGTATCCTTCTTAGATGTCTTGACTCGGAAGAAGCTAACGTTGCTTTACACGAGGTACATGAAGATTTTTGTGGTTCACATTTCGCTAGCCTTAGTCTTGTTAAGAAACTCTTGAGAGTTGGATACTATTGACCAACAATGGAGTACGATGCACAGAAATTTGCTAAGCGTTGTCTATAATGTCAAAAACATGGGGATTGTTGATAACTGAGAGGGGGGGGTGAATCAGTTATCCTAATTGTTTTCTTCTTTTGAACTTTCTTATTAATCAAAGCAGCATTGAATTAAACAAACATACATTATCATGAAATGAGAAACACATGACACAGTATTTTTGACGTGGAAACCCGGATAAGGGAGAAAACCACGGGGTGATTAACCCAAAGATTATTCTCTGTTAGAAGAATAAGGAGTTACAAAAATGGCACTTGCCAATTACGGCTCACTGCCCAAGCACACTGCTCACAAAGAGGCCCACTGCCTACAAGGAGACACACTGTCTACAAAGAATGTTATACAATACTTGAACTGATTGGAAGCACCTACATATGCTAGGGTTCAGTTCCGGTTAGGCTCAGTACACTGATCTGCTGCACTTCATCTTTCCTTTGTTCTTTATTCTACTATCTTTTCACATACCGGATCTTTCTTACTACTGCTGCTCTGATCTGTACTTATTCGCATACACTATCACACAATCTCATATTTCACAACTAAATCCATCCTCTATATATATCCGCACAAGTAATTTCATCACCTTTCTAGTCAGCATCCGGAACAGTCTGGTTTCTTACAAGCTCTGTTCTGTCGGCTGAATCCTTGCTCACCAAGCAATGCGTATCAAGAATATACTTGTAGATATCATTAGTCATGTTGGCCAAACATGATTCATGCCTTCACAACCTTTACCATCAATAGTAACATATCCGGAAAAGATTCTGATGCTCTGTCAGTCAGTTCTTCCTTCTGTTCTCATTGTCTTTCAGGAATCCGGTACTCAGCTATTCATATCTTTTTCTTTGTCCATCACCGGAGGCTAAATCCTTGGAATATACTACTCAAGGTAGTCCTCTTGACTTCCCCAAATCTGCACTGCACCAAGACACTTCCTCTGAGAGGTCCGGACCAATCTGTCAGACCTTGCCACATGCTCTGTTTTTGTTCACCGGACCATAACAGTTCTTCATCCTGACTTCCGGTAGAGGCACACCATGACTTGCGGATATGTGGGATGACCTTTGTTGCCATCAATGACAACAGCCATGAATCCATATAGTGTCTCTTGCCAACAATCTCCCCCTTTGGCATTGATGGCAATACTTAGTGAAAAATGACTAAGTGTTTACACTATGCTCCCCCTTTGCTGATGCTCTATCTTTATTATACAATTTCCGGAACTCCCCCTTAGTTGTATTCCTCATTTTTCACTGCTCCTCACTCCCCCTTTGACATCAATGGCAAAGGGTGAGGTCTGCACACCAAAATTTTCAAAAAATTTCTATACATAGCCGCATATTTACATACTCACATGAACTAAAGAATGTCTGCAAAAGATGTCTTCAGTTGGATCAGTTCTGTAGCCCAACTTTGCTTCATTCTATCCAAAATTGAAATGTGACCACTCAACAAAAATGAAAAAGCTTCTGTCCTCTTGAGATCTGTTGGATCATTTGTTTGGGCGGTAGTTTGAGCATCACTGATGGCCTCATGCATAGTTTCTAACTTAGGGATTATAATCCTTCTAAGTTCTCCCATCCGGTTAGTGATATTCTTCCTTTCCTTCTCAAAGTTCTTTATTGCATTTGTGATTGCAATAGTTTGACATTCTTGATTTACTATGGAAGAGAGAGGATTAAAACTTTGAGACAAACTTTGTAGTTTGTCCTGTTCCGCTTTTATTTTCTTATCTATTTCTACTGTTGCCTTTGACTAGGAGATACAAAATTTGTAAATATCACCGCCATCCTTAAGAGCATTTTCTAAGCTCTTTATTCCAATACTCATATTTCTCCTATCGTTAGAGATTAATCCTAATACTTCTGAAAATCTTTTATCCAAAAATTCCTTCCGGACCTTTTCTTCAGCTGATTTTTCTAGAGAATCAAAATGTGTATCAACACTGCTGACTAAGGTTTTGAGATTACCGGAAGAGGAGGCTATCGGATCTATCTAGATTGATGGCATAATCTTTACAAGCACTCCAGAAGTAGCCTCTATCAACTCACAGTCTTCCATATGAGACATTAGGAGTTTTTCATTTGCCTTGGCATTCGCAAATGAAGCTATCTTCATTGTCCGTACCGGAGAGAGAGAGAGTCAAAGTCGAATGGACCTTTTAGAAGCTCCAGTTCATCAATCTCTAAAGTTTCTTGGCTTAGAAACTTTTGGACAGTTTGTGCAGTGTCTCTTGCCGGAGACAGATGTTTCTTTTCTTCTGCAGTTTTGTCCTTAGGAGTCTTATCTCCTTCCACATTCTTACCACTTACAGTTGTGGTTTTCTCTGTTGGATTGTTCTCTTTCTCTGTATCCTTGGTGCTGTCAACCTCTTTTTCTTTTTCTGCTGCTTCTTTCTCCTGTAATTTCTCTGCTTCTTGGGATCCGGAGACTGTAGGAGAAGCCGGAGAAGAGATGTTAGTCTGTTCAAGTGGCACTTCTTCCGGAGCAGATGATGCAGCTGTTTCTGCACCTAAGTCCTCTGTAATAGGAATGTTGAACCTTTTGAATGTATTCAAGAGGATCTCTTCAGTGTCCTTGGCTACTTTGTTGGTTTCACCAAGCATAAGCTGATTCATCCTTGCTTTGCTTCTGAATTCATCCTTGCAGTCCTTGAATATCATGTTCATTGTTTTGTGATCAATTGAAGGATATAGATGAATAGCTATCTGTTCCCTGATCTCAAGGTCTTTTGCCATGGCATTGTTCTTTCTTATTTCTAATTCCATCTCTAGGCTCTTTGGGATTTCAGAGATAATCTCAATAAAAGCTTTATTGTAGATGTTCAAGTACCTTATTATAGCTTCCTACAGGATCTTTTGATCTGCCTCATTGTAGTCATCATAGAATTCAGCCACCAGTTGAAGGTTCCCATCCACAGTGACTGATTTGACTACACTGTCTAGAGACAGGGTGGGCTTTTCAGAAAATTCTTCTGTCATTTCTTCCTTGTCTCGGCCAGAAGAGGGTTTACTGGATTCTTTCTTTTTCTGTTTCTTTATTTCTTTCACTCCCTCATTTGACTCAGTTTCTTCTTCATCCTTTTGGCTTTGATAAGCTCTTGAGGCTTTTGTCTTGGATCTCTTACCGGATCCCTGGACTTCCGGTTTTGAGCTTTTGGTTTTGATAGGTGTGGATCCTTTAGATGATCTGGTCTGGGTTGAGGATTCCACCGGAGCACTTTTCTTGCTTTTCTTTTCTACCTCTTTCTTTTCTTCCTTAGATTTTCTTCTCTTTTCCCGGCTGGCATGAAGTGCCTCTTTTGAGATGCCTAGGCCTTGAGCAATATGCTCAACTTCTTTTCTCACCTTCCTCTTTATCTCAGGTTCCCTGAGTTCTACATGTATCTTTACACTCAGCTCCTCAAAGGTTCCAAACCTTTCTGCTTTTGGATCTTTGGGCTGACTTAGCATGTGTTGAACATGCAGCTCCACTATTTGTTCATCCACTTAATACCCCATGGGCATGATCCATACAGTTCTTGGTTCTACTGCCTCCATTAGACACTGATCTATTTCTACCATGAAGCATACTGTGTCTTTGTACTTTTCAACAAGGGATTGGGGTATTCTTTCTCTTGCATGCATCATGCTTTGGAAGTTCTTGAAATATCCCCATAGAGCTGTATTTCTTGCTTTAGCATCCCCAAGTCCATGCAAATAGTCTCTGATTTGGATGGCAACCGGTCTGTCATTCTGCCATATCCATCCACTGGATCCAGGAAGCTCATTCATGTAGTAAAAGAAGAGACAAAAGATCAGATTGCCATACTTGAAGGAATTTTTCTTGTCCTTCTTAATCTTTTGCAGATTTTCAAAGAGTTGGTTTACAAGAAGCTCACACAAGTCATAGTCTGCATTCTCGTTTAACATTTGATAAGCTGTGTAGATTACAGTTCCCAGTACTGAATTTTCCCTACTGGAGTGATAGATTTTGTAACCAATTATCATAGATGCAAATTTGACATCTGGTTCAGTGATGTCATCAATTGTCATAGCTCTCTTGTCAAACTTGGATCCGGTTGCATCACTAACTGTCTGATTTTTGACAGACTTGAGAACAGGTAATCCACCGGATGAGTGCAGATCGGTTACAGCCCTAATTGCATCTTTGGTGATCTTGAAGGGCTTGTTCAACCATAGGAAGTTGTCATGTACTCTACTTAGTACATACCAGACCCATTCATCTTCTTCAAAACAAGGGAAATGAATGCACTGTACAAAGTGTTTGTCCCGGATGGCTTTGTACTGAGGTTTGATCTCAAAGGAGTCATCTATCAATTGTTTGTGATAGATATCCATCAGTTTTGATTCTCCAAAGTCTTCAAAATTTGCATGGATATAAACCCTAATGTCTTCCGTATGCAATACACCATGTGGAACACTAGAGAAGGCTCCTAGTGGATCTACCTCCAAGGATTTGTAAGGATGTTTCTTGAATGTGGGACGAGGTCTATCAGAGATCTTAACTATATTCAGAGTAGCCATTTTTCAAAGATTTGCAGGAAGATATTGAAAACAAAAAATACCTTATGCGCCTTCAGTTATTTGGATTGATTTCTGTATGTAGTAACTTCTGTAAGTGATCTTCAGTGAACTTGATGAATTTTGTCGCAGAGCTCCGCTTTTTGCTTCTTCTTGGGTGTGGAATGATCAAGTGATTATTGAGAAATCCCTTATATCATTTCGCAAACCCTAATATCTGTTTACAATAAATGCTCCACCTATATTATTCTGGTTTGCCTTATCCAGATAGCTTGGAGTAACTTGAATCAGTCCTGATCTATGAACATCATGCGGATCTTTCAATCATGAATAAATCGAGGTGACACATTACAAGAACATCCCAAACGTTCTGTCCAGTCCGCAGTGTAAAATAATGTACTTCCGGATCTCTCCGGACCCTTTTGTAGTCTTCTGTCATTCCGGAGCATCTCCTGGAACAGGTCTTACTTGATCGATCACAACTTCTTTACATCTTCATGTGGATCTCTAAAATCTTGTCTGGATCATCTCAGGACTTATATCTTCAAACCCTTTACTCCGCATCTTGTGTCATATCTAGCATCACGTGATTGGCTGGGGGAACAGGATTTTCTTTGAGTCTCCTCCTGAGCCAGAGCTCACTTTCTAATTTCTGGAAGGAATATCAGCACCAGAATCTGGTGCGGATCCAGTTTCTGTATTCTCTAAACTTTTCTTTACCCAAATCTTGCTCATCTGATTCCTAATTTCATCCGCATTCATCTTTTGTTTACCCTTGTCTTGATTCTGATTATACACCGGACCTCTTTTGTCCTGATTCTTGTTTCTGCAGACTTTAGCATTATGACCGGACCTATTACAGATTTGGCAAATAACATTTCTTTGCATATTTGACTGATAACCTCTTGATCTACATTGATTAGCCATATGACCTACTCTATTGCATGTAAAGCATCTACCTTTGAATGATTTGTTTACTTGCATATTTCTGCATTCATAAGACTTGTGTCCATACCTTTTGCAGTTAAAGCACTGTCCGGAGAAGGATGGATTAGTTTGATTCATTCTTTTTCTACACTGATTAGCTTTGTGACCAAAGTGATTGCAGCTGTGGCAGTATCCATTGAAAGATGGATATCTTTGAGCATTGGGCTGTCTTACCGGAGGTCTTCCAGGCCTATTCCTTGGATTTTCTGATCCAGAATTCTTTTGACTGGATCCGAAGCTTTCTCCTTTCTCATATCCCAAACCGTACTTGTCATCTGTCTTCTTTTGACTTGCAAGAAGTACTTCAAGTTAGGCAGAACTTATCTTGAATTTTTCTTTATATTCATTTGTTGTTTGAAGATCTCTTTTGAGAGAGACAATTTGATTCTCAAGTTTTTCTTCATTATCTTTGGCATCTTCAAGATCAGATTCAAGATGTCAGATAATCCTGTCCATCTGGTGGCATTCTTCTGATTTCTCTTTAAGAGATTGTCTTAGATTGTCTTCATCTTTTCTTTTTTCTTCAATCTCTTGAGTAAACTTTATAGTTCCTGATTCCATTTCATGTCTTAACATAATGACTTCTTTTGATAACTTTTCACATAACTTGGTTTTCTCAGTCAATTCTTCATTAGTATTGCTTTCTTCAGTTTGGCTTGCCAATTGTTGGAGCAGCTCCTTTCTTTTTTTCATAGAGAGACTTAATTTGTCTTTTAGTTCTCTCATGAATTCATCAGCCTGTTTGAGTCTTTCCTTTAATTCATTGACTTCAGAATTTGACTGTTCAAGATCCTCAAGGGTAGTCTTGAGTTGCTCCCTTAAACCATATGCATCCATTTGAATTCCCAGATCTTCCTCAAGCTGTTAGGCTCTATTAGGAGGAACGTGGCTCTGATACCAATTGTTGATAACTAAGAGGGGGGGTGAATCAGTTATCCTAATTGTTTTCTTCTTTTGAACTTTCTTATTAATCAAAGTAGCATTGAATTAAACAAACAAACATTATCATGAAATGAGAAACACATGACACAGTATTTTTGACGTGGAAACCCGGATAAGGGAGAAAACCACGGGGTGATTAACCCAAATATTATTCTCTGTTAGAAGAATAAGGAGTTACAAAAATGGCACTTGCCAATTAGGGCTCACTGCCCAAGCACACTGCACTGCCTACAAGGAGACACATTGTCTACAAAGAATGTTATACAATACTTGAACTGATTGGAAGCACCTACATATGCTAGGGTTCAGTTCCGGTTAGGCTCAGTACACTGATCTGCTGCACTTCATCTTTCCTCTGTTCTTTATTCTGCTATCTTTTCACATACTGGATCTTTCTTACTACTACTGCTCTGATCTGTACTTATTCGCATACACTATCACACAATCTCATATTTCACAACTAAATCCATCCTCTATATATACCGCACAAGTAATTTCATCACCTTTCTAGTCGGCATCTGGAACAGTCTGGTTTCTTAGAAGCTCTGTTCTGTCGGCTGAATCCTTGCTCACCAAGCAATACGGATCAAGCATATACTTGTAGATATCATTAGTCATGTTGGCCAAACATGATTCATGCCTTCACAACCTTTACCATCAACAGTAACATATCCGGAAAAGATTCTGATGCTCTGTCAGTCAGTTCTTCCTTCTATTCTCATTGTCTTTCAGGAATCCGGTACTCAGCTATTCATATCTTTTTCTTTGTCCATCACCGGAGGCTAAATCCTTGGAATATACTACTCAAGGTAGTCCTCTTGACTTCCCCAAATCTGCACTGCACCAAGATACTTCCTCTGAGAGGTCCAGACCAATCTGTCGGACCTTGCCACATGCTCTGTTCTTGTTCACCGGACCATAACAGTTCTTCATCCTGACTTCCGGTAGAGGCACACCATGACTTGCAGATATGTGGGATGACCTTTGTTGCCATCAATGACAATAGCCATGAATCCATATAGTGTCTCTTGCCAACAGGGATTTGATACATGCTCTAGTACATGAGTTACAACTGATTATTACACATTGGACTTTTTCATACTGGGGACTCAACCTCATAGGTAAAATTCATCCCACCTCATCTAATGGTCATAAGTTTATCATTACCACCACTGGGTATTTTACAAAGTGGGTAAAAGCCATACCAATGAATTACATTACTAGAAAGAAAATATCCAAGTTCATCCTCCATCATATCATTTGCCACTATAGAATCTCACAAGCCATTATGATTGACAATGGGCATCCCTTCAAGAACTAGGAAGTCTGTGAGTTATGCAGCTAATTTCATATCCAACATAGGTTATCAACACCTTACTATCCCCAAAGTAATGGTCAAGCTAAGGCTTGTAATAAAACCATTATCAAAATACTCAAAAAGATAGTCAATGAAGCTAGCCATGATTGGAACCTACAACCGGCCTTGTGGGCTTATCAAACAAGTGTCAAAACTCCCATTGGTGCTACACCTTATGCTCTTGTATATGGCACTAAAGCTATCCTACCTATAGAGGTTGAGATCCCCTCACTGAGAGTATCCCTATAGCATATCATTTCTAATGAGGAATACAAGATGTCCAGGCCAAATGATCTAGAGCTACTAGATGAATGATGTTTGATGACACTCAATCATCTCCAAGTTTATCAAAATCATCTTCATTGTAGTCACAACAAAAATATCAAAGAAAGAAGGTTCCAGGTAGGAGACCTTGTCCTTAAAGAAAATCAAAAGAATCAACAAGATCATGAACAAAAAGGCAAGTTTGAACCAAATTGGTTAGGACCATATGTGATCACATCACTTTATGGATTAGGAGCTTACACTCTCACAACACCTAAAGGCATTCCTTTGGATGAACCTATCAACAGTGTTCATCTGAAGAAATTTTATGCTTAATCCTCAAAATATCCCAAAAAAAAAATCAATCAAAATAGTAAAGATAAATAATCCACCGTTTGGTGAAAACCTTGTAAATAAGGACCTCAAATAAGTACCATAGTGAAAACTTGGTAAATAGGTGCTATGTGTAGAACCAGCTCTTATCATCTACTTGGCCTTCATTTTCTATCTATCTATCCATAATAAGCTTTATTCGTACTATAACCACCTCCACCCATCTCCATAATAAGATTACCTATCCCTAATAAGATCATTCCCTTTTCCATCCTTATGCTTACTATTATCATGGTTTTTGGAAATTGTTGGAGTTGACGTATCATTTTGTCCATCATCCTTCTAGGTCTAGGTTGTCATCTCATCCTTTACCATCCATAATAAATTCAACCCATACTGGGGCATTTTATTGTGTCTAGTTTTTGGAGTGGATACTTTAAGCATCATCATCTAACATTGCACCAAAAACATTTCACATTACCCAAACATCATTCAATCCATAACCCAATCCATCCACCTTCATCATCATCACCACCAATAAAACATGAATCCAAGCTACATCTCACCTCTATCGTTAAATGCCTTGATCCCGTGGATAGAAGGTATGTAGGCAATCTGGGATACAAAGGAAGTACCTTGATTCAGGCATAAGAGATAGACCATTCCCATTTTCTATCTTTCTTCTAAAGTACCATTTTCATCCATCTTAGTTTCTTCTATCATCTATCTCTCGCATCATCAATAAACACCCAGAACTACATATTATCATGTCTCATCATCATCGTACTGTTCTTTGATCCCATGGATACAGGGTATAGAGGTAGTATGGAATATGAAGGAAGTATCTAGTATGCAAGCACAGATGATTCTTTCTTCCATCCTCATCTCATCCCTTCTATCTTCCATCTTCTTCCCTCTGACTAACTCAAGCAGAACCAAATTATACAAGTCGCAATAGCTCAAGTACTTATCAAATCAAAGATGAACCAAAAGCCATTTATCTACACGCCTTTAGCTGACATTTACTATATCAACCCAACATCTCAATGTTCAATAGGATATATATTTCCTCACAACAAGGTGCTATCCAATCTATCCTAGAGCACCCTAAATTTGGCAAGAGAACATGATGGCTGTGTCTTTTGTTTTCTTTTGATTTATCTTTTGTCCCTTTCTAATACTTAGTTAGATTGCCTTGGTTCATCATATCTTGGTATGTCATAATGAAGTATGGACTAGGGCATGGTCACTTTCTTTCATATGTTGTGTTTGTGGGATGATCTTATTCTCATACTATGCCTAATTGTTTCTTGTATGTGTTGGGATTAGCATCTTGCATATCAATATCTTTTGCATCTGAGAAGGTAAACAATCTCTTATACATTAAGACTATTCTATGCTAAGGCTATTTCTCATACATATAACCAACAAGGTTTCATTATGTCTAGTGGAAAATAAAGTTAAAACTATTGCTTGCAAGGTTAAAGTCCATCTCGGAACAACTAATATTCATATCATGTATATGCTCGATCAACATCTTGACCTCATACGATAGACAAGATTGTATTACGCTATATGCATTGGATCTATTGCCACCTCGGTCATGCTACCTTGGTGCATAATATCCATATGCTATATCAAACATAAGGATTGAAAATCTTATATATTTGTGTGCAACCATTGTCAAAAGATGCATTCACTATACATTATCCCTCTATCCATTTACCGCAATAAAACATTATATCTCTCACAAGGATTGATCAAGTCTGATTTTCCTCCATCTTCATCATCTTCATCCTCATCCTATAAAAAAAGTGTGTTAGACATATATATATATGTGTGTGTGTGTGTATCCATTCCTAAGCATTTTCATAATCATTCATCTATCATAAGAATATAAGCATCATAATCATATCTATGTATATCATTTATCATCTATCCATATGCATATCAATACTATAAAAACATATAACCATAAAAACATAATAAGCATCATACATCATGCATCCATAACACGATATATCCACACCAAAAATCCATCATATATATACATTTGAGTCAATATACAAGTGTCTCATCAATGTACAAAAGAATTGGTATATACAAATCTAGCTATCAAAGAGGCTTCAAAGAATATATATATTAGCTCACAGGCCTCATAATGGTAAAACATGATACAAACTGATACAATATATACAAAAATAGGCCATCCCTGATGTCTTGGGTGGATGGCAATCCCTAAGGAAGCCTCACCCTGATCCCCACCTAGTCCTCCTGCACCACTTGTATCTTTGTGAAATGGTGGTCCCATCACTGACCCCACTGATCTCAACCCACCTATCCTTCATGACGTAGAAGATCTTGATGTACTCCTAAAACTAGGTTGTCTCTGATCCACTGGTACTACTCCAAAATATAATCTCCTATAATACTTTATCGCTACATGAGTTAAACCCAACTCATTATGTACCCGAGTGATCTCTCTACCCAAAAATAATGTCACATCATCAATACTCAATCTAGCTATAGAAACTTCTCTCTCCTATCAATCTATGTGCTCTCTTCATGGTTGCATCTCTCTATCCCGTGAGCCTTGCTACCACACCATCATCAGGTACATGTACTGTTGGTGCTGCCTATAACTATCCTACCTGTGCCTGATAAGCATGCACCTATCCTTGAGCCTACCTCATGGTGACTAAGGCTCTATCCATGTCTCTCCCAAGGTGTCTATATCATGCATCAAATCTAATCCTCCACCTTATCTCTTATTGTAGCTGTCTCCACTGTTGAGCCTCTCTATCTCCTTGATCTCCACCACCTCCTGCTACCGCAATGTATTGTTGTGGTGGTTGAACCTATACCAACCTAGGAACCTGTCCTAGTCTCATCTAATATCCCTAGACCTGATCAACCTGTGCCACTATCTGAACTCTTGGAGGCCTCCTCTATCTCCTCACCATCCTCCTCACCAATCTCTGTACTACTACCTCTCTAATCTCCCCTAGAGCACTCAATCATGTCAGCCTGTGTATCAACCAATATGAGTCATACTCAGGAGTCATTCCTAGATCTACTAGCCTCATAATCCATTCCCACACTATTAGCTGCAAGCTCTCAAAATCTGCTAGTGTTGTATCCACCACAACCTCAAGACCCCAATTTAGGATCTCTCGATGTGTCCACCCAAAAATAGCATCTCCAAGTGGCTCACCCTGGGGCAAACCAAATTGTCACAAAACTCTCTCTGGGAGATATCACTCAATCATATAAATACTCTACCCAAAGAGATATTGAGGCTGTCGAGCATCTAATAACTTTGGTACATCATCATCCCAGCTCTCGCAATCCCTCCATGGCCCCCATATAAACTAGTCAAGCTCATTTAGTGTACACCTCCAATATATAGGTGCATTAAGCTGCCTGTATGTCATCACCCCTCCATAAATGTGAACATATAGTTGTCTGGGTGCCCTCTGTCTCAATCCAACTGGCCTCGTCACCGTGATGTTCTCATATGCCCAACATGTAAAAGTGTGACTCCTACCAACATACTTGAACCAAATAGATAAGCACAATCATGCAGATAGTGATATAACTATCCTAGTACACATGGGCCCCATGCATACCTCACTTCGTACTCAAACATGCCCTCCATCACTATCCCCCATCCAACAGGGAATCCTCTTGCCTGTCTATCTATCACTAAGAACTAGATGATCACCACTACTAATCTTTACAATCTATCATAGTTGTCCCTCATCCTCCACATGGGTATCTCATGGTCCTCAACCCCGATATCTGGAGTCCCAAACAATCGTCAAAAAGCATCAGGGCCTAGCTTTGGATCAAAATCAACTCGGTCTCCATGAATAGGAATCTACAAAATGTACCATACATCCTCCAAGGTGATGGTAGACCTGCCCATCAGAAATAGGAAAGAACTATGTTCACTATACCACCGCTCAACTATCATTGTCATCAATGCTAGGTGTGCTTTCACAAGAGTAATATGCACTACATGCTCTAGCCCAATGATCTCCAAAAATAAGTGCTCACCTGCATCCAACTATTGCACCAATCCTAAATCCGATGGGTGAACCTCTTGTGATAACAATGGTTGTAAAACAGCCTGCAATAATCAAACTAACTCAGTATCCATGACTTTTTATAATCAAATCCTAAAAACTACATATAATTTCCCAAAAGTGACTTGTGTTGCCATAGGTGATTTAGGTTTTCACCATAGGTGACACATTTCACCAAAGGTGACCATTGGTCACCCAAAAATGATGCACTCTACCATATGTGACCGTCTATCACTCAAACATAACCTAATTAGCCATAGGTGAGTCTCTAGTGCTCATAGGTGACTTTTCTCACCAAAGGTGTGTGCACGCAACCTAAAAGACCTAATTCAACCATATGCATATCAATTAGACCAAATGTGGCATGCCCGCATTCATATGCGATGTATTTTACCAAAGGTGACTTTCTATTTCTCAAAGGCACATGCCCTAGTCCTTTACGACTTTGGTGGCATGGGACACATTTATGACACTTTTGCATAATTAATGATGCCTATGGAGAAAATTTTTACTACATACCAGTGTGGGAGCTCATGTTGGTCATCTGTAGGTCCTTACTCTCTCATCTTGGTGATCCTCATGTGGAATCGACATCTTCAAATCTCTCAAAAGTCCTGAAGCACTCTAAATCACCATAGCTCTAGAATTCTTAAAGCCAATAGCACAAATGAGTTGAACTGAGTCCTCCCAACATTTTTATAGATCCAAACCCTATTCTTCTTCTAAGACAAAACCCTAATTCTTCTTTTCCATCCCTAGTTTATCCTACCCAAACCCTAATTCTTCGTGTCATCCTAGTCTATCCTTGTTTTGTCATCTAATCATGAGTCAACCCAATATTTTCTCGATAGCCTAGATTTCCTCTTGAGGGGGCACCACCCACCAGTTTCAGTGGGGCATAGCTTGTTTGTCTTAACATATTAGTTCATCATCTTTGAAACAATGCCCTAATGGACATTGTCTCAAAGAGGGGAAAAACGTAGACAACCCAAAATGGACTCCTTCATATCATTTGTCAATTTGTTGCATCATTCACCTTGCATATGTCAGTCTTTTCTAGCACACTTGTGTCAATCATCTATTTTTCTTCTAAAATCACCTTCTTCTATTATTAATTAAATAAATTATATTTATTTAATTAATTCCATCTATTATCATTATTTCTTCTATAATTAAATAATCTTTAATTATTTCATTATTCCTATTATAAATAAATAAAATTAGAATTTTATTTATTTATCTTCTCATTATCCTAATAAATTAAATAAATTTATTTATTTAATTTATGTCTTTTTCTTCCAATTTTCTAAATTTAGCTCTTTCTTCTATCATTTAAAAATAAATTAAATGAATTTATTTGTCTAATTTATTTTTATCTTATCACATTTTTTTATGTGTACAAGATGGGTCCTATCCTAAATCAAATATAAAAATGATTTAATTGGTTCTAAAATCAATCATCCACATCATCCAATCCTTAAAATAGAAAAGTATTCTATTTTAAGAAAATTAATCTTAGTACTACCAATAAACCAACTACAATAATTTAATAAAAGCTTTTTCTATGGACACTTGTCTTGTACACATTCATCCAAGCTTCTTGTTCACTCTCAACCATTCACATAGCCACCTAATCTCCACCATTGATCAATCTTAGAAGGAAGATATATATACACTCTATCATTTCATTCCAAACCCCCCATATCCCACACAATCTTGAAAGTGTCTAGATTATCATCTCATGCCTATTGAGTCCAATGAGCACTTTGAGCATATCATCCATTATCATTATAGCTATGTAAACTATGGTTTTTCACTATTGAAAAGCAATCCACAATTCCAACCAAGGAATCAAGTAATCTAGGTGACTCTTCTTTTGATTTGCATTCATTTTGTGTCATTTAGATGGATTCTTTGAAGGTGGTAGGATTAGATTTGATTTGCAATGCTTGATCTTGTTAACTTGATTTTTCTTTATGACACAAATTCATCATGGATTCTTCTTAAAACATACCTAGCCCAAGTATCTTTAGTGAAGATGGGAAATCTATCCATGTGTCCAATTTCTTCTCATGCAGAGAACTAAATTCTTCCCTCAATTCAAATTTATCTTTGGTCAACTCATTTAGGTAAAATTGCCCTAGTTTTAAATGATCGCACTCTTCCAAACTAGTATAAATATATGCCCTAATATATTTTGTATGCATAACGCAATGTGGAATCTCAGAGAATGCACCGTCTTGATTAGTTTCAAGGGATTTAAAATGGTGCTTATTAAAACTAGGTCGAGGCCTCTCTGTGATCACAAATACTTGTGTGGTTGACATTTTTACAGTTTAACAAAGATTTTACAAGAATGAGAACTATAAATAACTTTTTCTTCTTGTTAGGGTTTCTTCTTTGCCAAATACTTGAATTCACCTTAGTCTTCACTGCTCAGGTCACTTGAATGTTCGAATGCAATGTAAATTTTCTTTGAATAAGTTTTCTTATAAACCCTTTTCATCAAGATCTAATTATCATAAATGCTTGCTTCAAAAAGTTGTCAAATCCTTTCTCTACCACTCACAATGAATCTAAATTGCTCTGCAATCCACTATAGTAGGTTCTTTTCTACTAGAATCTTCTTCAAGAGATCTGCCATTCTATCTTATAACTCATATCTTCATACTGGATGTTAGCACCACTTCTCAGGTTGGGGGAATAGGATTTTTCATTAAAGTTCCCCCTTAGCCAGAGCTCTGAATTCACTTCTCAGAGGAAGTTTTTGCACCACAGTCTAGCACAAACTAATTCTTGATTTCAACAACCTTTTCTTAACCCATATCTTGTTCATCTCCTTCTTGATTTTTGTTGTATCAAATTTTTGTACTTGTTTCTTCATTTCTGTCTAATTGTCCTTCTTCATGTTCTTGCTTTTGTAGAATCTTGCAATATGTCCAGGCCTGTTGCAATTGAAGCATACAACCTTTCTCTCACCATTGTTCCTTTCATTCATCCTTAATCTACAATGGTTAGCCTTATGTCCAAATATATTGCATGCAAAGCAATTTCCATTGAAAGATTAAGCATTCCTTCTATTATTAAAGTTATTTCTTATCTGACTTCTACATTCACTAGCTCTATGACCAAATCTCTTGCACATAAAGCAATTACCTCTAAAAGTTTGAGCATTCCCTCTATTTTTGTAACCATTCCTTCTCTGACTTCTACATTCATTAGCTTTATAACCCATTTTATTGTAAGTAAATCATTGACTGGAAAATGATGGAACATTTTGATTCATTTTGCTCCTACATTAAGTAGACTTATGACCAAACTTATATCATGTATTACAATAACCATTGATGAGGGGTACCTTTGAGCATTTGGTTTCTTGACCAGTGGTCTTCTAGGTATGTTCCTTTGATTATGAATCTATTTGTCTTTGTCCTTCTTGATCTCGCTGGCATTCTTTTCTTGACCTATTTTAGAACTTTCTCTTTTCTCAAATCCCAAGCCTTCTTTGTCATCAAGATTCTCCTAACTTGCAATTATTCTATCAAGTTTTGCAGCACTCACTCTAAATTTATCTTCTTGAATCCATGCCTATTTCAGATCAGATTTCAAATCCACAACTTCTTGTTCAAGCTTTGTACATTTTTTAAACTTATTTTTCACAGCCATATCAAGGCATTCCTCAATTCTTTTCCTCTCTTCAACTTGCACCTTTAGGTCATTCACAATTTCATTTGCTAGCTTCAATTTCTCACTAAATTCCTTATGCTTTTCTTAAATATTTTTGACTTGCTCCCTCAACTTGTTGATACACTCATTTGCTTCCTTGATATTGTCCTTCGGGTCCCTATTTTCTTCTTCAATCCTTTCAAGGTCTTCAAGAGAAACTTTGAGTTCTTCTTCATTGACATACATGCACTCTTCTTTTGTAGTTCCAATTGGATGAATTTCTTTAGGAGTAGTAGGATACCTTCTTCCTACCATGTGTTCAATCTCCAAGATCTTCCTCAAGCTGTTAAACTTTTTCCAAGGAACCAAGCTCTGATACCAATTGTTGAACACCCAAAATACTGAGAGGGGGGTGAAATAGTATTCTCTTAAACTATATACTTATTAAATCATTAATTCATTTTCCCATTTAACAACATTAAAGTAGATTAAACATAGAATGAACAACCACAAGACATGACACATGAACACTAAGATTTTTTACATGGAAAACCTAAAACTGGAAAAACCACGATGAGTGTTAGCTCACAATATATTATGTAGTAACAATACCAAATTACAAGAGACTCACTTCCTTAGGGCTTACTTCCTAGGGCTCACTATCCTTAAGGACTCACTTTCCAAAGAAAAATGCTCATTGCATACAAGCTCACTACCAAGAGAAAGAAAGAAAAGGAAAGGTGGCTCACTACCAAAATGAACTATTATGTTTGCATCTACAAATACATGGATACAACTCCAATGAAGATCAAGAAAACTATTTCAAAACTTTTCATCTCTAACTTCTCTATTTTACTGCTCTACTCTTACATAAGATCTCTCTTCTTTTGCTTTACACTTATAAAATCACCAAATTTTGCATGTCACACGCACACACACACACACACACACACACACACACACACACACACACACACACACACACACACACACACACACACACACATTCACACATCATTATCTAAACATCAAATTGGATCGCATATAAATATCCACAACACTTAGATTCTTCACATTAGGTTAGCCTACAAAGATGTAGTGTGTAGTCACATCATATGTAACTTGTTAGACAAATTCATTCACCAAAACACATAGCAGACCCAAACAATACTTGGAACACCTTCTCATATGTTAGCTTAAACCATAGAACCACTTAGGATAAAGTTCCAATCAATAGAACTTACCTCATACATCTCAAACTATCATGTCAACTTCAAACACAAACTACCACTAGTTTGGTCCATCTGTCAGACTACAACTATCACTACAAACCACAAGACACATTCAAAATCATATAAAAGACTCTTCACACATCTCCAAGCTTACCTTCAGAACCGTAAAGCATGATATCAACTTGTGGTAAAATGTAAACCATCAGAACACCATGCTCTGTCACAGTCAAACTCTATCAAGCCAAGGAGCGATACTTAGTAGCTCAAAACTATCATTCTGGTGGACTCTAGACTTTACAACTCTAGATTTAGAGACTTCACAAAAGTGTTTATAACACCTCAAAACTGCATAAAAAATATGCAACACTAGAGGAATGTGGACCAAAACAAATGAGTGTTCTACTCTAGTTAGCATTGTATTCTGCTCTGCCAAACTTAAGTCATTTGAAGATATACTTCTAGAACTAATCAGAGGTTGATACTCTATATATAAGATCATCTAAGAGTTAAGAGCAATGTACCAAAACTACATAACTAGATCTGCAAAAGCAGACCAACACCAATCCACACACTGTCTTTCTGTCATTATCTTTGTACACTACCAACACTTACCCAAAATGACTAAGTCTTCTTTACCAGACCAAATCCTTTGTTCCAAACCCATTTCTTTTCTTGTTGCCGACAACACCTTCAAACATTATGCACAATTAAACTTCACCATACCCATAGTGTCTCTTTCTTAATGATGTTTGCCAAGTTGCCAATAGTCTCCTCTAGTATTTCCTCATCAACTGAAAATACCTCATGATGCCCCCAGTATGTTCATCATCACTTCCCTCTCCCTTGGGATCATAGTCCTCATCAATAGAGTCCTTAATATCCTCCATGACTATCAACCTCTAAAATTGGATCCTCTTATTTTTCTCTGTCTCTATCACACATCACAAATTACTCTAGTAATCAGGACTCTGGGAGTCAAAGATGTCCACGTAACCACCCTCTGCTCAACATCACCCATCTCATGAATAGACCTATGGAAAATATAAATTTATGGATAGTCCTTTGGAAAATCATCTCCCAATTTTTGAAGGACTTGATCAATGTGATGTGCCTCAATTAAACCATACCTATTTGACCAATGTACCACACCTCTACAATAGTCTCAAATCTAACAGTCCCCTAACAATAAGCCCTCCATGTCAATGTAAGGGCCAGGAAAAATGTCAGCATCAGTAAGGGTAGCTACTGCACATGTGCTAGCATCAAATTCACCAAGACAACGCCATCATGTGGCCCTCATAATCTAGGATTAGAAAATGAAACACTCCTTTGGAATGTTATAATATGCTTAAGAATCCATTACATAACTAAAGAAGTATGGGTGAATGTAAGAGCCCCTCACTTCGCAATATGATAGAAGTTTTTGTAAACCATATCAAGGATATCAAGTCCCCATGCATACAATGTGTCCTTCTCTATACATTGAATGATGGGTGCCCAACACCATCTGAGTCTTAGTGATCCCTTATCTCATGATATTCTAGAATAAACCAAGCCAATGAGGAACTTTTGTAGAGGTGAAATTTCTAGGCTAGGCACAAAAGTAAGTTGTACCCTTGTATGATCCCCTAGGTGATTCAACCCCATGAAATCTTCCCAAGTCTATGTCTCTCCATATGATTAACTTTTAGGTATAAGTCATTGTCCTCTTATAGGGACTCCCAATATGCATTAAATGTCATACAAAGTAATAGTCCATTCCCCTAAGACTTGGGGAAACCTAAATGTATTCTTCTCTACATCCCAATACATCAAAAGGTCATAGAAAATGCAAGATGAAGGATGAACCACATGAACCTTGGATATCTTGTCTAAACCTGCTTTCTTCAAGATAGCTTGATCTCCTAAAGATAAGGCCTCATAAGCATAAGAAAACCAAAGATTCTCACAAGTTACATTCCATCAAATATACATATCCTGTTACACATAAGGAGCCATGTATCAAATCTCTTTAAACTTAGAAAATCCCAAAAACATCATAAAACTTGCAAAATTCCACAAAACACATACATTCCCTAAAAAATTGTAATAAAATGATGAGGTTAGTGTTGAAATCAAAGGAAAACAATGTTTCAAATGCATCATCAAAAAAAATATTATAATCAAAATCAAACTGACTGGGTCACCCCTTTACCAAGGCAAATCTCACCCCGATGACCCTACTTTACAACAAGATCTCCCCTTGGTGACCCTGTCTTACAATAGGATCTCCCCTAGGTGACCCTATCTGACAATAGGATCTCCCCTAGAAGATAAACCCTAGTAAAAGGGGTGACCTAACACCACACCCTAGCATGATAAAATCACTCCAAACACCTCAAATTTTCTTGAATTCAACAAACAAAAAGGCATACACACACTAAAACATGAAAACTAACATATTACAACAAAAAAAATTTGATAGAAATGATTTCTTTAGGGAGAAATCATCAAAACAAAAACTAGGGTTTTGAGATGAGTTTTTCATCCTTTTCATACTTGATTGTTAGTAGAAGAATGGTTGGTTTCCATCTTTATGATCCCCTTGTTACACATATGGCTCCTAAGGTTGTCATCAATGTCAACACTGTCATAAGGTTGGCATTGATGTCAGCTCTATCATGTGGTGATTGATGCTATTAATGAGGATTATAATTGCACATTTGATTCCTAAGTGATGATAATGATGTCATGACAACAAAGAAGATATATTAAGATGGGAATTAGAAGTTTATGGTTGGATGTCATGCCCTATCTGGTGACCATAGAGAAGATATATTAAGATGGGAATTAGAAGTTCATGGTTAGATGTCATGTCCTATTTAGAGACTATAGAGAAACATAATAAGATGGAATCAGAAGTTCATGGGTGGATTTCATGTTCCTAATGTTCTTAGTTAGTAGAGATAGTATTCATTGAGTATGCTTTTTGACAACAAAAAAGACATATTAATATGGGAATTAGAAGCATTAAGTTAGCATATTAAGATGGGAATTACAAAAACTAAGATGATCATATGTGTTTTTGATGTTGGGGAAATGTTTTTGATGGTTTGGAGCATATTGTATGATCTCTCATGTTCTTCCTAAGAATGTATGTGTTGATAAAAGGAAGTTTTGGCCTCCAAATGTTGGTGAAAGTTTTTGTTATAGGAAGACAACTTTGAAGACTATCTAGGGGAATGCTCCACATTTTCATGTTGTTGATGTTGTGCCTTTGTGGATTGGAATATACCTTCATATAGTTCCAAATCTTGTATGTTCCAAGTTTCATGTTGTTTGGATTACCGAAAGAGTGTTTTGCAACTAACGGTTTGAAGACAGTGTTGTTTCTAAAGAAGGTATTCATAGTACTTCAATGATTAGCTTCAGATTCCTCCACATTTGAAGATGAGGTCTTGCAGTTCAAAAGTTAAGTTTAGTGTCTAGTGGAGGTGTTATTTATAAAGTCTCAAGTCTCTACACCTTTCATAGTAAAAATTATAAGTGGTAGAGTTTCGGTTTGTATTCTAACAAGGAAAAGCAATGTTGAAGGCTTGTTGAAATGCTCCGCATTTGTTTGGAGAAGGAGAATTGCCTATGCAGTTTTGTGAACATGTTTAGGGATGTGCATTGCATGATTCCTTGTAGTTTGAGATGTTTTGGTGATCTGCAAGATCAATTTCTCAATGATAGTGTGTTACAGTGTGTTTTGGATGGTTGTTTAGTCTCTAAGTACATGTTTGAAGGTGTGCAGAACAAAATATTTATTAGGTGGAGTTTGAGGTGTATTTGGATGTGGTGTATGAGTCATGAAGACTCATCTAAAAGATTTCATAAATATCTTTCATGTTTCTAGTACCGCACAAGGTCTTCAAGTTGTGACCGTTATGCTTCAAGTTTCATGTTCTCCTACTTAAGATCATCCTATTTCGAAGGAGATAAACATGCGAATGTGATTCCTTGAAGAATGTTATTGTGAAGGATGTTTAGGATCAGGTTAAGAATGTGTTGGAGTCTACAAGGTGTTCTTATTTTGGTTATGTGGCATGTAGTCTTGTTTAGGGCTTTCGTTCTACATGTTTCATGAAGTGTGTTGTTTAGCCAACTTGTAAATGTAATTTTCATGTTGTCTCTAGTTGACAAGTAATGTAATCAATATAATATCATGTATATATTGTAAAGCTAGTTGAGATAGGTGAGGTGAGATTGCAATGTAATGGAATTGGTTTGCAAGCAAGTGAAGAAGCAAAATGAATTCATTATGATGTGTGACTAAGGAGAAAGAGCAGAAGTAGTAAAATATGTCCTAATTCATCTTGAAGACATACTTGTGACAGAAGAGAAGTAAGGAGTGTGCTGAATTATTTTCTGGAGGTAGTGAGCCAAAGGCAATTCTTCTTGAAGGTTGAAACGAGTGAGTCAGTAATCTAAAGAGAAGACATTTGAAGGAGTTTCTAAGGTTGTCATAGCATGAATGCAATCATCAAAGGACTGAGTTTCATTGTTAGATTCAGGCAGTAGAAGGTCTGTCATGATGTAAGCTTCTCTGAGTTTATTCTCATTTCAAGGAGTAGTTGCTTCCTTGGGTTTAAGCCTTAAAAAAAGTCTATAGAGAGTTGTATCTTCCTTGCGAGTGACCCTAAAACCTTTTTCAGGGAGTAGTAGCTTCCTTGGGTTATAGCCCTAAAACAAAGTTGGAATTTGTAGTGAGCATTTATATATTGTGACCTAATCCTCACCAGCATTTTTCCCTTGGGTTTTCCATATATATTTGGTGTAATGTGTTGGTGTGCTTTGTGTTGTTTTATTATCATTTTGATTATGCTATAAGAATTAAGTTTCAATTTGTCAATGAGGGTTTACGATTTAATTGAATACTGCTTTACCCCCCTCTTAGTATTGTAATATATGTTCAACATTTGGTATCACAACCAATCTCCTCTAAAGGAAGCTTAACTACTTGAGGAAGATTCGGGATGGCACATAATGGATCTAACAAGATACCTAGGTTTGATGGAATAAATTATGCCTTTTAGAAGCTAAGGATGGAATCCTCTATCAATTCTCTAGTGCGTGGTGTTTGGGACTCTGTCAAGGCTGGTTACATAGTTCTTGCTACTACTCCTATAGATTCAGATGAAGTTAAGGTGCATGATAACAATGCCAAGGAAAATTTTTATATAATACATGGGTTAGATGATTTAAAACTTTCAAAGGTAATGAGTTGTAGTTCTGCTAAAGAAGTTTGGGATAAACTTGAAACCATTTATGAAGGAGATAAGAAAGTAAAGAAATCAAAGATACAAATCTTCAAGACCAAATTTGAGACCCCAATGATGACAAAGGACGAAGGCATTGCTAGATATATGCTCTGAGTGAATGAAGTTGTTAATGGCATCATAGGTCTTGGTGGTAAAGTGAAATATGATGAGATTATGAAGAAGGTTATGAGATCTCTCCCTAAATCTTATAGGCATAAGGTATATTCTATTGAGGATAATGTGGATTTAGATACATACACTATAGACAAATTGTTTTGTACCCTTACTACATTTGAAATGAGAGTTTGGTAGTGATGGTCCAAAGAAAGAAGCTTCTTTCAAAGTCATTAAGAAGATAAAAGATGAAACTATTCATGAAGATGATGACCTTGATGGATTAGAAGAAAACTTTGTGAGAAGATTGAAGAAAAGAAATGGCAAATACAAAGGTAAATTACCTTTCAAATGTTTCAATTGTGGGAGAGTTGGTCATTTTTCCTCTAAATTTCCTTTTAAATAATCAGGAAGTGGTAACAAAAAATAAAATATGAAAGAGGGTTTTTACTCCATGGAGAATAGTTGTTCCTTAGAAGGTGAGGATCATGATGATTCAAATGATGAAACATTTTTCATTGCTATGGAAGTTAATGGCAAAAAGGGTGATGTTGAAAAATGTGAGAAGTCTATCATCATGCAGCTTGATAAAAATAATGAAGAGTATATGGTTGTGTGGGCTACTTTCCATGCACAAGAAGAAGAAAATGCTTGGGTTATTGATAGTGGCTACTCTAATTGCATGATTGGTGACAAGGAGAGGTTCATCAACTTTAAGAAATACAATGGTGGAGATGTCAATTTTTGTGGTGATGAGTCAGCACAAATTTATGGAAAGGGTGCCATAACAATTGATGGGAAGAACAAGATTGAAGATGTTCTCTATGCCAAAGGTTTGATGCACGATCTTTTTAGTTTTAGTAAGATGTTTAGAAAAGGATACAATCTTACATTTCAAGCTAATGGTTGTGAGATTAGGAAGACAAGATCTAGAAGACTAGTTGCAAAAGGTATAAGGACATATGGAAATGTCTACCACATAAAGGAGGCAAATCAAAGAACTTGTTTGTTGTCTAAATATGATGAGTTTTGGCTATGGCACAAGAGGATGGGATAGATCAACTTTGACAATATGGTGAATATTAGTTCTACTCATGCAGTGAGAGATATGCCCAAGATAATCAAGCTTGCAAATACATTATGCAAGGAATGTCGAATGAGAAAGAAAACAAAGACAAGTTTTAAGAGCAAGGAATGTTCTTCAAAAAATCCATTGGAGCTAATTCATACTGACCTATACAGAACCACAAGGGCTAAGAGTCAACAAGGGGAAAGGTATTTTATGTTGCTTATTTTAATGTCAAAACAACATTCTTGAATGGTGATCTAGAGGAAGAGGTCTACTTTGAGAAACCAAATGTTTTCCAGCTATTAGAAGATATGGACATGGTATGTAGACTTATGAAATCTTTGTATGGACTCATACAAGTTCATATGGATTGATATGCAAGATTGGATATGTATATACTTCAGTAGGGTTTCAAGAAAGGTACTATAGATAGTAATCTATACATCAAGATAAAGGAAGACAATATCTTGATAGTGGTTGTGTATGTTGATGATATCATCTTTGGTGGTGATGATGATATGTGTAAAAGATTTGCAGATGAGATGCATAAAGAGTTTCAAATGTCTATGATTGGTGATTGTTTTTCTTCCATAGACTTCAAATTGTTTTTCTAGATGATGGTATGTTTATTGCTTAGGATAAGTATATAAAAGAGATGTTGACAAAATTTGACATGGAGGATTCTAAACCAGTAAGTACTGCTATGGTCATTGGTTGTCACTTAAGCAAGGATGATGAGTCTCCAGAGGTTGATTAGACTCTTTAAAGGTCTTGTTGAACTGCACTGGACAACTTAGAGGGGGGATGAATCAGTTGTCCTAAAACTTTTAGCTAATTATGAACATCAATGTATCATTGCTTATATTCAAAAATAACCATGAAAGCATGAAATGAGAAGTTCATCACAATAACATAATGAACATAGAAGACACCAAATTTTTATGTGGAAAACCCTAAAAGGGAAAAACAAAGGTGGGTGTTAGCCCACATAAGTATATATGTTATATCAATACTAAAAAGAAAGAGGCTCACTGCCTATAGGGTTCACTGCCCAAATTGCTCACTACAAAGAATGGATCACTGCCTATGGGTGCCTCACTGTCAAAAAGGGTGAACTGATTTAGGAGCATCTACTCCATGCCAGGGTTCAGTTCTGTTGAAGCACAATATTATTTCTTTGCTCTACTCTTTCACACCTTCACACTTATCTTTTCATCTTCAAAACACACACTTTTTCACAACTGCATTACATACTTTTATACTATTCATCAACCTTGGAATGTGCATCAAGATCAGCATTACATTTATCAATCATTGGATCAATCTCCAAGGTCGGCATTACAATCATACATAAAATAGGTCTAGACCTAATACAAATTAAGATGTAAATATTCATGTGGATCATGCCATGCCTTAGCTAGGACTCAAACACAATCCTCCATGCCACAACATATTTCTACAATCTTTGATGCATCTCTGCAAATAATGAATTCAACCAGGTCAGCTAAGACTAATGATAGCACTAGGTCTACAAGAACATTCTTCATTCAAGATCCAATTCTCTCTTTGTGGACCAATCCAAAAGTAGGAACATGATAAAGAGACATGCACAAGCACATTATAATCACCAAGAACACCCACACAATCTCTAATCACTTTGTCAATAAGATTCTTCAAACTAGAGCACAAGAACAACACTATTAGCCACTATCAATAGTAAAAGATAGCTTACAGACCACCAAATCATGAACTATTGCATTTGAAGGAACTTAACATAATCAGAGATGTAATTCTAGAACCGCAGACCAAAATACTTCAATGAGGAGGAATGCAGAGTAAAACACTTTCTCCCTATCACCGCCAAACATACCAGAAAAGTAGTTTTCACACTAGTGAATACAACTTACTCAAATCTTTATTCTAGAGGCTCAACCTTGGAATATAACATCTTTAGATTGGCTTCTAAATAACATCCAATTTGTAAGAAAATATATTTATTCTATAGGAAATGAGGAGCATTCTTCTGGGCTATTCTTCTACATGTAATGCACTGTTTCTACTACAATTCATTATTTTTACCGGATGAGCTAATTTTTTCAATATCCTCAACATCTACAAGTAAGTAAAAAAATGAGGGCATAGTTGACACCAATGACAACACAGATATGTTGACATCAATGAAAACACCGATTAGGCACATACTTGCAACAATCTCCCCCTTTGTCATTGATGGCAAGATATGATGTGAAAAACTGAAAAGACCATCAAGACAAGATTCTCCCCCTTTCTCTTTACACATTTGCATTCTTTCTTCCCCTGAGTTTTTCACATGATCTCTCTCCCTCTTTGACATTAATGGAAAAGGGCACATATTTGTATGTTGTTGCTCTAATCCACTTACTTTATCAGAAACATCTAGCTACTCCCCTTGAGAGGTAGCCTTCAGAACATCAATCCAAATCAAAGAATGACACTCTAAGATCCACTCGATTGATGCATTCCTATGCATCTTAGTTTAGGACAGGAGGGGTAATGACTCCTAGTGTTTCTCTGAAATACTCAAAGGTATCTTTAGTCAAAAGCTTAGTGAAGATGTCTACAATCTAATCCTTTGTGGACACATATTCCAATGTTACTTCATTCTCTGTCACCTTTTCTCTCAAAAAGTGATACCTTATTGATATGTGCTTTGTTCTTGAATGCATCACTAGATTCTTTGAAATATTTATGGTACTTGTATTGTCAAAAAATATTGAAATTGGATCTTCATACACAACTCTTATGTCCTTCAAACTCTGCTTCATCCATAACACTTGAGTGCAACAATATGCTACTGCAATATACTTTGCTTCAACAATTGAAAAAGATATTGAATCTTGTTTCTTGTTTCTTCCTCAGCCATGAGACCAATTTATTACCCAAGAAGAAGGCACCTCCACTTGAACTCTTCCTATCATCAACATCCCTAGCCCAATCAACATCAGTATATGCACTGAGAGTGAAATAATTGTCCTTTGGATACCATAAGCCATGATCTGGAGTACCTTTTAAATAGCTCAGTATTCTCTTAACTACCATCACATGTGATTCTCTTGGATCAGCTTGAAACCTTGCAACAAAACAAACTGCATGTATAATATCAGGTCTAGTTTGAGTTAGATAAAATAATCCTCTAATCATAGATATGTATTTTTTCTAATCAGCCTTAGGTGATTCATCAGTTTTGTTCAACTTGCAGCTAGTCACCATGGGAGTACATACTAGTTTAGAGTCTTCTATCCCAAACTTCTTCAACAACTCTTTCACATACTTAGACTAAGATATGAAGATTCCTTTATCTAATTGGTTTATTTGCAGACCTAGAAAGAAATTCATCTCACCAAACATAGACAACTCAAAATCTTTTTGCATTTCACCAGCAAATTTCATACACATACTTTCATTGCCTCTAAAGATAATATCATCAACAAAGATTTCCACAATAAAAATTTGATCACCATTAATTTTGAAATAAAGATTACTATCAGCAGTACCTTTATTAAACCCTAACTGTAATAAGTACTTATCCAACCTTGCATACCAGGCTCTAGGATCTTCCTTAAGTCCATACAAATCTTTCTTCCACAAAGTCACTTTGCTCTAATAACCTAAATCCTTCTGGTTGCTCAATGTAAACTTCCTTTTCCATCTCACCATTCAAAAATGCAAACTTCACATCCATTTGATACACTTTGAAATCTTTGTGGGTTGCAAATACTAGAAATATTCTGATTGCCTCAATCCGAGCTACAAGAGAAAAAGTTTCTTTAAAATATATTCCTTCAATCTGAGAGTATCCTTTGCATACAAGCCTTGCCTTATTCCTTACAACTTCTCCATACTCATTCATCTTATTCCTAAAAACCCATTTGGTTCCAATAACATTTTTATCAGCAGGTCTAGTAACTAATTCCCAAGTATCATTCCTTTTTATTTGCATTAGCTATTCCTCCATGGCTTTTACCCAACTTTCATCATTGCATATTTCATTCACAGTCTTTGGTTCAACCTTTGAAAGCAAATACTAATTGACTTGTTCCTCTGCAACTCTTCTCCTTGTTAGCACACCTTGGTTTTTGTCACCTATAATCTAATCTTCAAAATGATTGATCCTTACATACATGGGAGTCTTGACAACATTTTTTAGAGCCTCTTCTTCATCTTGACTATTTTCTTTGTCATCTTTTTCTTCATTCATTATAGTCATAGGTTCATCTAGTTCATAGCGATTTAGGTCTAATATCTTTTCCTTACCTTCATCTACCTTCACATTTGCACTCTCAACAATCTTTTTGATCATTTTGTTGTAGCACCGGTAGGCCTTACTCTTAGTAGAATATCTAAGAAAGATTCCTTCATCACACCTTGCATCAAACTTTCATAGATCTTCATCTCTCCTGATATAGCATTTTCTTCCAAAGATTTTGAAATATTTTAATGTATGAATTCTTCCATACCACAATTCATAAGGAGTTTGAGTACCATTAGATTTCACTTGAACTCTATTTTGGATGTAAACAATAGTATGAATAGCCTCTTTCCAAAAGACTTCTAGTAAATCTGCTTCCTTCTCATTATCCTAGCAGCCTCTTGAACTATCCTATTTTTCCTTTAATTTCCACAACTCCATTTTGCTGAGGAGTCCTAGGTGCAGATAATTGTCTTTTTATCCCATGCTCTTCACAAAAAATTTTGAATTCATTTGATGTTAATTCACCTCCTCTATCACACCTCAAGCATTTGATTTTCAATTCTATTTCATTCTCAACCATTGGCTTGAAAGATTTGAACTTCTCTAGGGCTTCAGATTTGTCTCTTAGAAAAGTAACCCAAGTCATTCTAGAATAATCATCAATAAACAACATGAAGTACCTATCACCTTGTAGACTTCTCACCCTTGTAGGACCACAAAGATCTATATGCATTAGATCTAGCAAACCGGCCAAGAATTGCTCTTTGTTCTTGAAACGTGTTCTTGTCTTCTCCCCTAACTAACATTCCTTGCAGATTGTATTGGATGGTTTCACAAGTTTTGGTAAATCTCTCACAATCTGACCTAAACTTATCTTTATTAGATTATCAAAGTTTATATGACACATCCTTCTATGCCACAACCAACTTTTATGTACCTGAGCCAATAAACAATAATCATTAGTTCCTCTTAATTGATAGATGTTACCTTTTGTCTTCTTACCAGTAGCAATCATAGTTCTGGAGCTTTCCATGATCTTGCACCCATTATCTTTGAATCTCAGATCATATCCTTTGTCACACATCTAACCAACACTCAAAATATTATGCTTCAAACCCTTCACATATAGGACATTGTCAGTATTATGCTTTCCATCAAATGAAATAGATCCTTTTTCCATAAATCTTACCAGCTGTATTCTCTCCAAACCTAACCAGTCCTTCATCATATACTTTTCCAAACTTACAAACTTACTTTTGTCACTGTTCATGTGATGTGAGCATCCACTATCAATAATCCATTCATCCTTATCCTTCTCAACCTGAACATCCAAAGCACTTTCTTCCATTGGTTTTTCTTCCTTCACACAACTAGAAGAATTAGTAGACATATGATCTTCTTTAATAGAAATAAATAGGAATTCATTTGCACTAGTACTAGGATCATCAGATTCATCATCAGTCACTCCTTCATCATCAAAATCCCTAACATAGTAACATTTTTTTGGAACTCTAGGCATGCTCTCATATCTTTTCTTATTTCTTTCAATTATTTTAGGACATCTGGAAGCATAATGTTCTACTTTGCCATAAGAGAAACACTTGAAAGGTAATTTACCTTTGAACTTACTGGAACCTCTTTGCAACCTGTAAATAAAGTTAGCTTCAATTTCATCAAAGTCATCATTCACTTTATATTTCTCAGCTCTGGAAATCTTTTGTGAAGTACTAGATTTAAAAATTGATTCAACTTTTGGCAAGGCATCACCAAATTCTCTCATCTCAAAGGCTATAATATTTCCAAGTAACTGATCTCTATCAATAGTTTTCACAGTAATAGATTATTCAATAGCAGCTACCTTGTGACTATAGGACTTTGGTAGTGATTTGAGAATTTTCATCACAATTTCCTTATCACTAAGTGTTCCTCCCATACCTTTTATTCTAGTGAGAAGTTTATCAACTCTTTGCATAAAGGTTGTTATGTTTTCATCTTCATTCATCTTCAAACCCTCATATTTCACTTTCAAGGTCTGTAGTTTAGCTTATCTTACAAAATCATCTCCTTCATATAGATTTTATAGCTTCTGCCATACCTTATTTGTAGATTCAAGGTCCACAACTTTTATCAACACTAAGCCACTTAAGGAACTTAACAGAGCATCCTTTGCATTGAAATCCAACTCATATTCTTTGATATCCTCAATTGTCAATCCACCTTCAGGCATGACAAATTGTGACTGTGTAGCTAGCCATACTTTGTAACCAAGACAAAGGAGATGGCTTTTCATTCGTACCTTCCAAAGAGCATAATTTGTCCCATCAAAATGTAGAGCTTCCTTCTTATAAGACATCTTGGATCTTCCTCACGATGTTAGGATTTCTTCTGAGGAACTTGGCTCTAATACCAATTGTTGAACTACATCAGACAACTAAGAGTGGGGGCAAATCAGTTGTCCTATAACTTTTAGCCAATTATGAACATCAACTTATCAATTGCTTATATTTAGAAATAACCATGAAAGCATGAAATGAGAAGTTTATCACTATAACATAATTGTTGGTGATTGTTTTGATGCAATCATAACAATAAGTTAAAATTCACATATAATGAACTGAAACTATACTTGAAAGATAAGAAGGAATCATTTGAGATTCAACTAATCCCAAGTCTACAATGGTTCGGTTGGTCAAGTTTAGTTGGTCAATGTGAAGCTGTAATGTTCAAGGGGCCTTATGTAGTTTAGGTTTGTTTGGTGGTTTACTGGACTAAGAATATGCAAAAAGATCATGAGATATGTCAATACTTTTCATTCCTTTGCATAAAAGTGTTACTGTGCTGCAAGTTTTAGATGGTTTTCTTGAATTTTTGCAGCTTTCTTCTTTATCTATTTATGAAAATTGTCTACTTATAGCTCTGTTATGCATGCTTCTTCAAATTTGAGACAATTTCCTTTAGATTTCTACGTTTTCAGCTAAATATTCAGATGGGTTGGGAAAAGTTAGAAAGATCTAATCTATACCTCATTTAATCTACCGAAGGATCTAATTGTTTCTGTTATGCACTATGTAAATACCACAGTAATTTGATCAAATCCACAGTAAAAACCTTAAATGCAAGTTCTGAGCATTTTCACAAACATACATTTAAAATTGCAAGCTCTCAAAGAAAATATTTCAAAACACAAAGAAGAGCAGGAGAACACTCAGAAGATAGATGCAGAACTCCAGATTCTATTGTATTAGAAATGAATAGTCATACATGATTTATAATGTAGGAATGACTCTTATTTTCATTGATCATACCACAGAGAACTTACAAGCTTTACAGATACAGTAAGGCAGCCAGACATTCCACGCGCACCTTACTGCAAACACACAGGTGACCTCCTTCTTCTACTTCTAATCTATGCCCAGAAAGGCTCTATGATTCTGGCAAAATCCTAAAATTCCTGAGTAGCCCCTGTTGTAAAATATTACAGTGTAGAGAGGCACAATATAAAGACATTTTGATTGTCCTCACTACAGCAGAAACCTAACTGAACCCCTAGTTCAAACCCCTGGTTATAGCAATAAATACAGGTGAACCAGCTCTTCAAAATATCTCTGAGCAGTGTCAAATCTGGGCAAAATATTGCCCCTTCTAAGAAGTTCCGGCAGCTCAGCAATAACTCTTGTTTGTCTGTTGTAGTAATACTCTCAGCTGCAACCTTGTTCTTCACTTGAATGGCCTTGACCTTTTTGCACTTCATCTTTATCTTCCTGCTCCTGAGATCAGATTTTCTTCCTCCATGAGGTCACTGTGTTGACTTTCCAGCTGCTTCCTCAACTGCAAGCCTGCAAGACAGGACAAACAATAAGTATTACATTTATCACATAAACAGCAGGAAATTAAAATAATCGCTTAAATCTAGGTGACTGCGTAAAATTGTGGAAATCGGGTCCAAAATACTCCTAAAACGCGTTCAAAACGCATACAGACTGCTCAAAACCCATCGGGTCAACCATCGCTGACCGAAAAAATGCCACGGGCGCCAAAAAATGGTTTAAAAAACCACCGCTTCATTTCCCGCCCTATCGGCGTGTCAAAAAACATGTTGGTCGATACTCGTTATTTGGCCGATCACCTTTTCGTCTGCATGATATTTTGGAAAAATGATGCTCACCCTTCCGAAGGTCCAGATGACGTCATCAGGATGTTTCGCTTCTGTATATTGGGGAAAAGAATGACACCATCATCATCTTCATGTCGAAGGAAAATAGGAGGATATGAAATATGATCCTGCTGCTGAGGAAAGGAATATGATGGTGACGTCATCGTCATATCCGGGCTTCATTAAAACGCAAAAGATGACATCATCATCATATTTAGTTAAGATCAGGGGATAAATGTAATATCGGGTCACCTAAGGAGCATGATCAGGTGGTGAATGTAATATGACCCCTTTGCGGCCAAGGTAACCCTCTCGAAAGATCAGGATGATGATGATCATCAGGATATCTGGGGCTTTTATTAAACTTAGAGTATGACGCCATCATCATATTCGTGAACAGGATCATGCTTTGGAAAATATCCTACCGAAGGGAAATGTGATGATGATGATCATCAGGATATTTGCTTCTTCGTTTATCAGATCGGGATGACGTCATCATGATATCCAGGGCTTTTGTTAAACTTAGAATATGACGCCATCATCATATTCATGAATAGGATCATGCTTTGGAAAATATCCTGCCGAAGGGAAATGTGATGATGATGATCATCAGGATATTTGCTTCTTCGTTTATCAGATCAGGATGACGTCATCATGATATCCGGGGCTTTTGTTAAACTTAGAATATGATGCCATCATCATATTCGTGAACAGGATCATGCTTTGGAAAATATCCTGCCAAAGGGAAATGTGATGATGATGATCATCAGGATATTTGCTTAAGGTCATATTTCTCGGCAGGAGGACTTTACGAAATATCGGGTAGACAAACAAGACCATGATGATCATGACAATATGACAGGATAAAAATATGATGATCCTCCTCATCGAATATCATGATGACGTAATCATCATATTTCGTCTTCGGAGCATGAGGATGAGTTGAGGTCATCATCAGGTTAGCGCTAGGGTGATATTTAAAATATGATCATGCTGTTGAGGAATGGAATATCACCATCCCTTAAAAGATAGGGTGATCATCATGATCATGCAAAAGGAGATCAGGAGGATATGAAGACGTCATCATCATCTTAGCGAATTTCAGCAAATATGACCCTCTTGTGAAAGATCAGGATGATGACCCTTCGATAGGATTTTGACATGTGCATGCAAAAATGCAGATGGTGGATTTTCTAAGTAGGGTGATATTATAATATCAGCATGATATTATAATATCAGGTGGTGTAAAAATATCATGATGCTCGTTGTTATGAAATATCGGGCTACACTCAAAACATGATGCTCATGATGCGCATAAGGTCATTTGACGGGTAAAGGGCACTATCACCTAAGATTGACGTCCGGATATTTCGACTGCATGATTTTTTATCGGGTGATAGATCAAGATCATGATGACCTTGACAACATGAAAAAAATGATGATCACTTGCGATTATCAGGTTTGACCAAAACTTTGACTGTGCATAACTTCCACATATGGACAAATTTTCAAGTGATGTAAAAGGGAAACCTGCATGGAATTTCAAGCTCTTTCTAAATATGAGGTCACAGAAACAAAATATGAATTTTGACAAACTGACCTCATGATGATGACCTACCTCATCTCGACCTTCATGATGATGATGCACCTGACTCATTTTTACCAAACCACCAGAAAGCAGACAAACACAAGCAGAAGCAAAAAAACAAAGCGACAGCAGGGGTCCCCATTTTGCTAAGGAGCAATAATGGGGCGTGTTGTGAACATCACAACAATAATCAACATAGAAGACACAATATTTTTATGTGGAAAATCCTAAAATGGAAAAACCACGGTGGGTGTTAGCCCACAAAAATATATATGTTATACCAATACCAAAAAACAAAGGCACACTACCCGAATTGCTCACTTTAAAGAATGGCTCATTGCCTATGGGTGGTTCACTACCAAAGGGTGGCTCACTGCCAAAGATAGTGAATTGATTTAGCAGTATCTACTCCATGCCAGGGTTCAATTCTGTTGAAGCACAATATTATTTCTCTTCTCTTTCACACCTTCACACTTATCTTTTCATCTTCGCAAAAAACACACTTTTTCACAACTTCATTACATACTTTTATATAATTCATCAACCTTGGAATGTGCATCGAGGTTGACATTACATTTATCAGTCGTTGGATCAATCTCCAAAGTCAACATTAAAATCATACATAAAATAGCTCTAGACCTAATACAAATTAAGATGTAAAGATGCATGCAGATCATACCATGCCTTAGCTAGGACTCAAACACAATCCTCCATGCCACAACACATTTCTACAATCTTTGATGCATCTCCACAAATAATGAATTCAACCAAGTCAACTAAGACTAATGATAGCACTAGGTCTGCAAAAACATTCTTCATTCTTGATCCAATTTTCTCTTTGTGAACCAATCCAAAAGTAGGAACATGATCAAGAGACATCTAGAAGCACATTGTAATCACCAGGAACACATGCACAATCTCTAATTACTCTTTCAATAAGATTCTTCAAACTAGAGCACAAGAACAACACTGTTAGCGATTGTGATGAGCAAAAGATAGCTTGCAGACCACCAAATCATGAACCATTGCATTTGAAGGCACTTAACATCATCATAGATTTAATTCCAAAATTGTAAACCAAAATACATCAATGCGAAGGAATGCTGAGAAAAACACTTTCTCCCTTTCACCACCAAACATACAGAAAAAGTAGTTTTCATACAGGTGAACACAACTTACTCAAATCTTCATTCCAGAGGCTCAACCTTGGAATATAATATATTTAGATAGGCTTCTAAACAAGTTCCAATCTATAGGTAAATATATTTATTCTACAAGAAATGCAAAGCATTCTTTTGGACTATTCTTCTGCATGCAATGCACTATTTCTACTACAATTCTTTATTTTAACCAGATGAGCTAATTTTCTCAATATCCTCAACATCTACAAGTAGGTAAGAAAATGAGGGCATAATTGACACCAATGAAAACATAGATATGTTGACATCAATGACAACACTGATTAGGCACATACTTGCAATACGTCTAAGATTGTAGGATTATTATATTTGACTGCTTCTAGACCTGATATTATGCATGCATTGTGTTTAGTTACAAGATTTCAAGCAAATCCTAAGAAAACTCATGAGAAGGTAGTGACAATAATATTTAGATATTTGAAGGGTACTCCAAACTATTGTGTGTGGTATAATAAGGATGAAGACTTTTCTTAAGTGCCTATACTAATGTTGATTGGCCAAGATGTGTGGATGATTGGAGAAGCACCAGTGGAAGTGCATTTTTCTTAGGAGATACATTGATCTCATGGTTTAGTAAGAAGCAAGACTCAATGTCCTTATCCACAACAAAGGTAGAATATATTGTTGCATCATCTTGCTGCACCCAAGTGCTTTGGATGAAGAAAACTTTGAAGGATATAAACATGGTGTATGATGATCCTATTCCTATTTTGTGTGATAATACTAATGCTATCAATATTTCCAAGAATCTAGTGATGCATTCTAGAACCAAGCACATATCAATCAGGTATCATTTTTTGAGAGAGAAGGTTGTAGATAAGGAAGTAAGGTTGGAATATTTTACAACAAAGGATCAGATTGTAGATATTTTCACAAAGGATCTTTCAAAGGATACTTTTGAGTATCTCTGGCAAAATCTAGGGTTTATTACGCCTCCTTCTTGCTAGATGCATAAGTGGGTACATTTGTCCAGGGGGAGTAATTCATGTTATATCTTTTTCCTAGACTGATGGTGGCTACCACTAAGGGTGAGCAGATAGTGGTTGTGTATAATAGGGGGAGTCTATTTGTTGCAAGAAGTTGCCCTTTGTCTTTGATATCAAAGGGGGAGAATGATTAGGTGTGTGTAGCAGGTGTGTGTTGCCATCAATGCAAAAGGGGAAGATTTTTAAACATATGGTTCCTAAGGTTTTCATTGATTTCAACACAGTCATAAGGTTGTCATTGATGTCATCTCTATCATGTGGTGATTGATGTTGTTGATGAGGATGATGGTTGGACATATGATTTCTAAGTGATGATAATGATTTCATGACAACAGAGAAGATATATTAAGATGGGAATTAGAAGTTCATGGTTGGATGTCATGCCCTATCATGTGACAATAAAGAAGATATAATAAGATTGGAATTAAAATTTCATGATTAAATGTCATGCCATGTCTAAAGACTATAGAGAAGACATATTAAGATGGAAATTAGAAGTTCAAGGTTGGATGTCATGTTCTTGATGTTCTTAGTCAAAAGTGATAGTATTCATTGAGTATCTTTGTTGACAACAAAGAAGATATACTGATATGGGAATTAGAAGCATTAAGTTAGCATATTAAGATGGGAATTAGAAGCACTAAAATGATCATATGTGTTGCTGATGTTGGGGAAATGTTGTTGATAGTCTAGAACATATTGTATGCTCTCTCATGTTGTTCCTAAGAATGTATGTGTTGATACAAGGGAGTTTTGGCCTCCAAATGTTGGTGAAAGTTTATGCTACAGGAAGAATTCTTTGAAGACTATCTTAGAGAATACTCCACATTTTCATACTATCAGTGTTGTACCTTTCTAGATTGGAAGATAGCTTCATATAGTACCAAATCTTGTATGTTCTAATTTTCATATTGTTTGGATTACCAGAAGAGTGTTTTGCAACTGATAGTTTGAAGACAGTGTTGTTTCTAAAGAAGATATTCACGACACTACAATGACTGGATCTGCATTCCTCTATGTTTGAAGATGAAATCTTATAGTTTAGAAGTTAAGTCCAATTTCTAGTGAAGGTTCTATTTCCAAAGTCTCAAGTATCTACACCTTCCGTGGTAAAACTTATAAGTGGTAGAGTTTCAGTCTGTGTTTTGACAGAGAAAGCAAAACTTGAAGACGTACTGAAATGTTCTGAAATTCTCTAGAAGAGAAGAATTGCCTATGTGGTTTTCAAGACATGTTCTAGGATGTGCATTGCATGCTTCCTTGTAGTTTTAGATGTTTTGGTGATTTGCAAGATTAGTTTCTCAATGACAGTGTGTTACAATGTGTTCCAAATGGCTATTTTGTCTTTGAGTACATGTCTAAAGGTGTGCAGCACAAAATCTTTATTAGGTGGAGTTTGTGGTGTGTATGGAGGTGGTGTATAAGTCATGAATGCTCATATGGAAGAATTTCATAAAGATCTTTCTTGTTTCTAGTACTGCATAAGGTTTTCAAGTGGTTGTGATTGTTATGCTTCAAGTTTAGGAGATGAATATGCGGATGTGATTCCTTGAAGAATGTTGTTGTGAAGGATGTTTAGGACCAGATTAAGCATGTGTTGAAGTCCACAAGGTGTGCTTCTTCTAGTTATGTTGTGTGTAGTCTTGTTTAGGGCTTGCCCTCTACAGGTTTCATGAAACGTGTTGTTTGGCTGACTTGTAAATGTAATTTTCATGTTGTCTCTGGCTGACAAGAAATGTAATCATTGTAATATTATGTATATATTTTAATCCTAGTTGAGCTAGGTGAGGTGGGATTGCAATGTAAGGGAAGTGGTTTGCAAGCTAGTGAAGAAGTAGAATGGATGCATTATGATATGTGACTAAAGGAGAAAGAGCAAAAGTAGTAAAATTTATCCTGATTCATCTTGAAGGCATACTTTTGATAAAGGGAAGTAAGGAGTGTGCCTAACTATTTGCTGGAGGTAGTGAGCCAAAGGCAAGATTTCTTGAAGGCTGAAAGTAGTGAGTTAGTAAGCCGAAGAGAAGACATTTTAAGGAGTTGTTGAGGTTGTCAAAGTAGGATTGCAATCATCAAAGGATTGAGTTTCATTATCAGATTTAGGCAGTAGAAGGACTATCATATTGTAAGATTCTCTGAGTTTATTCACAATTCAAGGAGTAGTTGCTTCCTTGGGTTTAAGCCCTAAAATAAAGTTGGTAGAGAGTTGTAACTTCCTTGGGAGTGACCTTAAAACCATTTTTAGGGAGTAGTATCTTCCTTGGGTTGTAGACCTAAAACAAAGTTGTAATTTGTATTGAGCATTCATATATTGTGAGCTAATCCTCACCATGATTTTTCCCTTCTTGGGTTTTCCATGTATATCTAGTGTTATGTGTTGATGTGCTTTGTGTTCTTTTGTTATGCTTTTGATTATGTTGTAAGAATTAAGTTTCATTTTCTTTCAAAGGGTTTAAGATTTGATTGAATATTGGTTCACCCCACTCTCAATATTATGGTATATGTTCAACACCCATTATTAGTAGTTTCTTGTTGACTATTCCTTTTGCAAAGTTGTGTTTCCATTTGACCTCTTTTTCTTAGACTTATCATCTCCTCTTCTTCTAGTTTAGCTTCATTTGATGAACTTGTGGAGTAGTTTGTAGCTTTTGTAATGCTCTTGTATCATCCTATTGCATGCTTTCATCCTTGCAAGTTCCCATGGAAAAGAGAAAAAACAACGTAGGTATACTCATGATGTAATCAATGGTATGTTTACTTGTTTCATTTTTAGTACTCTGCTTAAACACTTAAAATGTCAAAATAATGCTTATTATTACAAGTACAATTGCAGGAAAACAACAATAGGCAAGCCTAGTTCAGGAATAGTACCTACTTCTTTTTGGAATAAGGTGCCATTAACCTTGTAAATTCTAATATTGTATTTATCCCATTTATTATTTGCTATTTTTTAATTACCCATAAGTGAATGAGGTAGTCTCATTAATAGTGGTTATTTCAGAGTTACTGGGGGGAATTACAGAGCAATATTTATGGTTGGCAAATGTAAAAAACATGAGTAAATGATGGTAGGCATTCCCCTTGGAGAATTTAGACAACTTGTCATAATGTGGTGTAAGTGGATTTATAACATCTACAAGTTGTCATAAGATTTCATGCATGTATGAGGCATGCAACATCCATTATTAGTTGTGGTTGTTATTATTAGACCCAAGTGCCGATATTGGGAAGATTCTTTGTTAGTGGTATTTATGATAGTTATGACGTGTCATAAGATGATTTTACATGCTATTCTTAGACCTGGGCACCCAACCTTGCATGGGCAAGTTATTTCCACTTGATGGTTGCATGTAGACACCATTTAATACTTGCATGTGGGGTTGTTGGAGGAGAGAGAAAGTGGAGGCCCAAATTGGAGAGAAAACTCCTCTATAAATATTTGCCATTGTATTTTCTATTGAATGTGAGATTTTAGGTACTTTGGTGCTGCTGGAATGTTCTCAGATTTAAGAATGGTGGAGAGAGAGTTGTTGAGTGATTGTATTGTACAAATCTTTACAGATTAATACAAGATTGTTCTTTTTTCCTTGTCAAGTTTTTTACCTGCAAGGGTTTTCTCCACATAAACACTATGTTGTGTGTTCAATTTTTTTCTTTGATATTTCTGGGTTTGCATATTTTCATTTGCATGTTACAATCTCCATTGGTAATACATAGTTAAGATTGCAGAAATTATATTTGAATCAGATTTCCATTTGTGAAGTTGTGCCTTTCATTTCTAACATTTGGTATCAGTGCCTAGGTGGCTTTAACTTTTGGGTGGTAGTGTGGAAGTTGTAGCTATATTGGGAGATTTGATTAAATATTTTACAGATATTGTGTTGATATTATGGTTGGATCCACTGTTCCATCAACCTCTCATTTGGACATTGAGAAGTTCAACAAAATGAGGTATGAGTTGTGGAAGTTGAAAATGGAAGATTTGTTGGAAGAAAGAAACCAGTGGTTGGTTGTTCAAAAAGAGAAGAAACCCAATGAAGTCTCTCCGGATGAGTGGGATAAACTGGATAAGAAAGCACGGGGAACCATCTGTTTGTGTCTATCTAATTATGTCCTTTTGAATGTCAAAAAGGAAGAGACTACACACAAGTTGTGGAATTGGTTGGGTGAGATCTATCAAGCCAAGAGTATAGTAAATAAAATCTATTTTAAAAAAAATTATTTTCCATGAAAATGAGAAAGGGTGATTCAGCTGCAGAACATTTAAATTCTTTTAATTTGTTGTTGAGTCAGCTTGCTTCAGTAGATGTTGATGTTAGTGAGGAACATAAATGTACCTTGTTGCTTTGTTCTTTACTTAACTCTTGGGATAATGTTATCCTTGCTATCACTGCTAACCTTGCAGATCCAAAGTTAGATGCTCTTGTTTCAGTGCTACTGTCACAAGAATTGAGGAAGACGAGTTTAAATAGTTTAGGGGATGCTCTCAGTGTCAGGGGAAGGTCTAGGGAAAGGGGACCAAAGGGAGATCATAAAGGGGCTAAGGGCAAGTCTAAGGGCCATTCTAAGACTCCTAGAAAGAAGAATAGAGCTATCTGTTGGAATTGCGGTAAAATGGGACATGTGAAGAAGGAGTGCAGAAACCTAAAGAAATAATGGGAGAGTGCTTCGGATAAGTCCTTAAATGCAGTTGAAGATGTTTTACTTTCTACATGTAATGTTGTTTCTAATGATCATTGGTTGGCTGACTCAGGATGCTTGTTTCATATGACAATGCATAAGGAATGGTTCTCCACATATGAAGATTATGATGGAGGTTGTTGCAAGTATGTGCCTAACTGGTGTTGTCATTGATGTCAACATATATGTGTTTTCATTGGTGTTAACTATGCTCTTACTTTGTTTCTTTCTTGTATGGAGTGAGATGATTTGTATTTACTTATGTAAGTGATCTTGATGTTGAGGATATTGAGAAAATTAGCCCCTCCGGTGGTAACAATGTGTTACAGTGGAAATAATGTATTGTATTAAGAAGAATAGTCTAAAAGTTGCTCCACATGTCTTATAGGATGTCTTATAATAATGTGAAGGTGGATGAAGGCAAGGAAAGAATATTAGACCTGAGTTGCTATGAACTAGATGAACCTATAACTATAGTGAATGAAGAAAAAAATGAGCAAGAAGACGGTCAAGATGAAGAAGAGGCTCCGAATAGTGTTGTCAAGACTCTCAGGTTGTTGGGAATCAAGGTGTCTCAACCTTGGTAATTTCTTGTATTTATTATTTGTAATGTATTTATTTTATTAGCCTATGATGTAATCAAGTTGCACATCATGTTTTGTCATTTAGTGTGAAGTGGCATGATGAGTTGTCACTCCACTTGTAAGGTGACTAGGATGGTCAACTCACACCATGTGGATATAGGCATCCCATATTGTTGTAGAGGTTTTCTGCCATGTGTCGGCATCTTGAGCAATGTGTAAGGAATTATGATGTGTAACGGTCATGATAGAATCCTATGACAGATTCTATGATGCGTAAGAGTCGTAAATAGAAGATCCTATGAAAGGTGAGTACATGTGTCAAAGAGAATATTTGAGGAAGGCATCTTTGGATGGCCAAGGGAGGTTATGGCATGTTGTAAGAGGGATATACTATTTTTAGTTAGTGTATGACAGTTTCTCTTACAGCTGTAAGTGTTGTCAGTTATAACAGATTCTATGACATTTGTAAGGTGCGTAAGAACATCTGTCATGGCCTATCTTGGGACTAGGTGTCCACATTGGGATGGGGTGATATGACAAGTGTCAAAACCATGTTGTAGTGTTGGACAAGTGTCCTTAGGTATGGGTTTTGGGCCATGAGGCCAAGATGGACGCCCATCTCAAGAAGGTCCAATATTTGCCTTGTAAACTCTATTTAAACATTTGTTTGGATGGGAGATATATAGTGTGATTGACAGGTATTGTTATGCTACTAGAATATGTCTAGATACAAATGTTGAAGACTCCTATAAAGATTTGCATTGCAAGTGTGTTGTAAACATTCCTTGTTTTGATAATACATTGTGCAGGTTTTGGAGTGTGGGATTTTTCTCCCGTAAGGGTTTTCCCCACGTTATATCTTGTCTCTCTCTTCTATTTACATTCTATGTGTATGTGTATTTCTGCAACATCTCTATTGTTGGGTTAATAACACTATAATTGTAAAGGTTAAAAAGAATTTGCATACATCTCTCCTCATTAGATTAGCGTAGGAAGCATTTTCCACACACCTTGCTTCCTTTCATAGGTATGTAAGGATTAATCATTCTCAAGATTAGATTATAGGTGACAAAAACAAAGGTGTGCTGACAAAGAAAAGAGTTACAGAAGAACAAGTGAATTACTATCTACTTTTAAAGTTTGAACCAAAAACTGTGAATGAAGGCTGCAATGATTGTTGGGTTAATAACACTATAATTGTAAAGGTTAAAAAGAATTTGCATACATCTCTCCTCATTAGATTAGCGTAGGAAGCATTTTCCACACACATTGCTTCCTTTCATAGGTATGTAAGGATTAGTCATTCTCAAGATTAGATTATAGGTGACAAAAACAAAGGTGTGCTGATAAAGAAAAGAGTTACAGAATAACAAGTGAATTACTGTCTGCTTTTAAAGTTTGAACCAAAAACTGTGAATGAAGCCTGCAATGATGAAAATTGGGTAAAAGCCATGGAGGAGGAACTAATGTAGATAGAAAAGAATGATACTTGGGAATTATTTCCTAGACCTGCTGACAAAAATGTTATTGGAACCAAATAGGTCTTCAAAAATAAGTTGAATGAGAATGGAGAGGTTGTAAGGAATTAGGCAAGGCTTGTCTGCAAAGGATATTCTTAGATTGAAGGAATAGATTTTGAAGAGACTTTTTCGCTAGAATCTTAGATTGAAGCAATCAGAATATATTTGGCATTTGTATCCCACAAAGATTTCAAGATGTATCAGATGGATGTGAAGTTTGCATTTCTGAATGGTGAGTTTGAAGAGGAAGTTTATATTAAGCACCCAAAAGGATTTAAGTTATCAAACCAAGGTGATATTGTGTGTAGGTTGAAGAAAGCTTTGTATGGACTCAAGCAAGCTCCTAGAGCCTGGTATGCAAGGTTGGATAAGTAATTATTGTAGTTTGGGATCAACATAGGTACTGCTGACAATAATCTTTATTTCAAGATTAATGGTGATCAAATTTTGATTATTGAATTCTTTGTTGATGATATCATCTTTAGAGGCAATGAAGATATGTGTATGAAATTTGTTGGTGAAATGCAAAAAGAGTTTGAAATGTCCATGTTTGGTGAGATGAATTTCTTTCTAGGTCTATAAATCAATCAATTAGATAAGGGAATCTTCATATCTCAGTCTAAGTATGTGCAAGAGTTGTTGAAGAAGTCTAGGATGGAAGACTCTAAACCAATATGTACTCCTATGGTGACTGGCTGCAAGTTGAGAAAAAGTGATGAATCACCTAAGACTGATTAGAAGAAATACGAATCCATGATTGGAGGATTGCTTTATCTAACTCAAACCAAACCTAATAATATGCATGTAGTTTGTCTTGTTGCAAGATTCCAAGATGATCCAAGAGAAATACATGTTATGGTAGTCAAGAGAATCCTAAGGTATTTAAAAGGCACTCCAGATCATGCTTATGGTATCCAAAGGACAATGATTTCACTCTTAGTGCTTATATAGATGAAGATTGGGCCAGAGATGTTGATGACAGGAAGAGTACAAGTGGATGTGCCTTTTTCTTGGGAAATAGATTGGTTTCATGGCTAAGCAAAAAGCAAGACTCAATCTCTTTGTCTATTACAGAAGTAGAGTATGTTGCAGTAGCATGTTGTTGCACTCAAGTGTTATGGATGAAGCATACTTTGAGGGACATAAGAGTTGTATATGAAATCCAATTGCAATCTTTTGTGACAATACAAGTGCCACAAACATTTCAAAGAATCCAATGACGTAGTCAAGAACAAAGCACATATCAATAAGGTATCACTTTCTGAGAGAGAATATGACAAAGAAGGAAGTAATGTTGGAATATATGTCCACAAAGAATCAAATTGCAGACATTTTCACTAAGTCTCTGCCTAAAGACACCTTTGACTATGTCAAATAAAAGTTAGGGGTCACCACCCCTCCTGCTCTGAACCAAGATGCATAAGAATGCATCAATCCAGTGGTGCTCAAAGTGTCATTCTTTGATCTAGATTGATGTTTTGAGGGATATCTCTTAGGGGGAGTAGCTAGATGTTTCTGATAAATTTATTGATAATAGAGAAAGTTTAGTGCATCAGAGCTGTAGCATGCAAGTATGAGCCCTATGCCATTGATGTTAAAGAGGGAGAGAAATCTTGTGAAAAACTTAGGGGTAGAAAGAGTGCATATGTGTAAAAAGAAAGGAGGAGTATCTTGTCTTGTTGGGTCATTAGGTTTTTTACATCATATGTTTCCATCAATTACAAAGGGGGAGATTGTTGCAAGTATGTGCCTAACCGCTCTTGTCATTGATGTCAACATATCTGTGTTGTCATTGGTGTCGACTGTGCTCTTACTATGTCACTTTCTTGTATGGAGTGATATTATTTGTATTTACTTATGTAAGTGATCCTAGTGTTGAGGATATTGAGAAAATTAGCCCCTCTAGTGGTAACAATGTGTTGCAGTGGAAATAATGTATTGTATTTAGAAGAACAGTCCAGAAGTTGCTTTGCATTTCCTATAGAATGAATATCTTTGCTTGTGGATTGGAAGTGATTTAGTAGTCTGTTTGAAGATTTTATATTCCAAGTTTGAGCCTCTGTCATAAAGAATTGAGTGAATTGTATTCACCAGTGTAAAAATTGCTTTTCTTGTATGTTTGGTGGTGACAGGGAGAGAGTGTTATGCTTCACATTCCTCTGCATTCCTCCACATTGAAGTATTTTAGTCTGTGGTTCTAGAATCAAGTTTGAAATTATTCTAAGTTCCTTCAACTACAATGGTTCATGATTTAATGTTCCACAAGATATCCTTTCCTTATGATAGTGGCTGACCGTGTTGTTCTTGTTCTCTGGTTTGAAGAATCTTCTTGATAGAGTGGTTAGAGATTGTGTAGTTGTTCTTGGTGATTACAATGTGCTTGTGGATGTCTCTTGATTGTGTTCCTACCTTTGGATTGGTCCACAAAGAGAAAATTGCATTGTGAATGAAGAATGTTCTTAGCAGATCTAGTGCTTTAATCAGTCTTGGCCAACTTGGTTAATTTCACTATTTGCGGAGATGCATCGAATATTGTAGAAGTGTATTGTGGTGTGGAAGATTGTAATTGAGTCCCAGCTAAGGTGTGGCATGATCCACATACATCTTTACATCTTTTTCTTAGCTAAATTTGTACTAAGTCTAGACCTATTCTATTATGATTGTAATGCTGACCTTGAAGATTTATCTAATGGTTGATGAATGTAATGCTGACCTTGATGTACATTTCAAGGTTGATGAATCATGTAAAAGCATGTAATGTAGTTGTGAAATAGTGTGTGTGATGTGAATATGAAGAAATAAGTGTGAAGGTATGAAAGAGCAGAGTCAAGAAGTTATATTGTGCTTCAATGGAACTGAACCTTGGCATGGAGTAGATGCTATCAAACTAGTTCACCACTTTGGCAGTGAGCCACCCCTTAGGCAGTGAGCCATTCTTTGCAGTGAGTAATTCAGGCAGTCAACCTCTAGTTTTCAGTATTGTTATAACTCATATATTTCTATGGGCTAACACCCACCATGGTTTTTCCCTTTTAGGGTTTTCCATGTAAAAATCTACTGTCTACTGTGTTGGATGTATGATTGTAATTAAGTTTATGTTTTTAGTCTTTCATGGCTAAATCTGATTATGAATAATTAAGTTGGTGATGTTTGATATTCATATGAAGCTAAGTTTTTGTGAGAACTAATTCACCTCGCCCCCTCTCAATTGTCCAATGTATTTCAACAGAGATAATATCTACCTTGGTGACAACTCTTCATATCATATTGTTGGAAAAGGAAAGGTATCGTTGTGTTTTAGTGATGAGAGGATTAAAACCCTCCCTGGTGTTTTCCATGTTCCTAGATTAGCTAGAAGTCTAATTTTAGTTTCAAAGTTGAATGTTTTGGGAATGCATCAACTTTTGACAAGCATAGTTGTAGATTAGTGAGGGGGAACTTGGTGGTAGCGAAGGAGAAGAGATTTGGAAACTTGTTCAAGCTTGAAGACACTACAATATGTAATGCCTCTTATGTATTTGAGGCTAGTACTAAAAATGCATTTATGTTGTGGCACCGCAGATTGGGTCACATAAGCAATAATGTTTTGAAATATATTAAGAATAAAATTCTGTTGGACGGTTTCTCTTATTCTGATGAGCAATTTGATATCTGTGAGCATTGTGTGTTTGATAAACAAAATAGAAAATCATTTTCTTTAGGAAACAATAGAGCAAAAGAGAAGTTAGAAATTATTCATACAAATGTGTTTGGACCTGTGGATAATGATTCTATCAAAAATTCTCGTTATTTTGTTACCTTCATTGATGATGTATCCAGATTTACATGTATTTATTTTATGAAATAGAAATCTGAATTTTTCACTAAGTTTAAGGATTTCAAAGTCTTAGTAGAGAACCAATCAGGTTTGAAGATAAAAATATTAAGATATAATAATGGGGGGGAATATTACTCCATGGAATTTGATGAGTTTTGTAAGCATGCAGGTATAATCAGACAAAAGACAACTCTGTATATACCACAACAAAATGGTGTTATAGAAAGGATGAACTAAACAGTCATGGAAAGGGCTAGGAGTATGCTAAGTGATGCATAGTTGGATAAATGCTTTTGGGTAGAGCTTGTGTGTACTACTTGCTACTTGATTTGTAACCCCCGTACCTAGTGTATATTGAGGAACTCCCTAGACACATTGTAAACCTAGCTAAGACCTTCAACCATCATATCTCTAATACATCACTGCCAGCAATGGGGGAGAAGAGTTCATGCTTGTATCTTCATTTACTAGAGATGGAATATACTTTTGGATAGACTTGAGTGTCTCCAAAAGTGAGGGGTGTAAGGTGGTCCGTGATCTTACATTTCCTACCTATCCTAGTAATGATAAGATGGTATTAAGGGGGTGGAAATAACCATTATCTAATAGTGGGGATTAAAGCCACACCTAAGTGAATCTGTGGGATATGACACATCTACTTGAATAATTATAGGTTGTTGCATTAAAATATTGTTGGAAGTGTTCTCTCTTTGTTGTTATCTCCCCATATCACCATTTTTTATCCATAGAGTTTAATACCCTCACGTAACCAACACCATTGAGTCAGTGTTTAGCCATCCTATTTACTTTGTTTTTTCATTCCACAAGAAAATCATTCAAAATCTATCAAAATCTAACCTTGAAAAACATATTGTTACAGAAAACTTGCCTTTGGGCTATCCTGACACACCTTTGGTCCTAATAACATTTTTATCCATTTCTATACAGAAACTCACCTTTGGGCTATCCTGACACACCTTTGGACTATCCTAGGGTACCTTTGATCCATATCTCTGCACTTTTGGTCAAAACTAGTATGCTTTTAGTTAAGTCCTAAGTTTTTGGCTTTCCTATTATCATCTTCATCCCAATTCATCCAATTTGATCTCATCCTCTTTCTATCCATTTCATATCCATTTCATCAAAATTTTGTAAAAAGCAAACTCACACCACATCCATCGAACCTCATCCCTAATCATCCCCAAACCACTTGGCATCAAACCCTAACCACATTCAATCATCCTCCAATCACTTGACATCATCCCTAAATCATTCCAAATAATCATTAAACTATTCTAAACCCATATCTAAACCATCCTAACCCATTCCAAGCCATCCCTAAACTATCCTAAACTATCCCTAAAATACTCTAAACCATTCCAAGCCATCTCTAAACTATCCCTAAACTATCCCAAAGACATCCTTCAAACATATCACATCATTCCTAAACCACCTGACATCACACCCTAACGACATTCAATCATCTTCCAATCACTTGACATCATCCCTAAATCATCCCAAACCATAACCCAATTATCCTAAGCCACTCCTAAACTATCCTAAATCATTCCAATCCATTCTTTAAAACCACTTCATTCCATTCCAAATCCAATCCACTTTAACTTTCTCTCTCATCATCCAAATCAATCTATCAAAATCTAAGAGTGAAATTTTGCCTTCAAACTATCTAGAAACCTTGAAAACACTAAAGGTGAGTTGTTATTTCCTAGAAGCACTTGTTTACACCAAAAGTGCCTATTTACACTAGAAGCACCTTTTTGTACTCTAAAAGTGCCTATTTACACTAGAAGCACCTTTATGTGCTCCAAAAGTGCCTATTTACACCAAAAGTGCCTTTTTGTGCTCCAAAAGTACCTATTTACACCAAAAGTGCCTTTTTATGCTCCAAAGGCACCTATTTACTCCAAAAGTCCCATTCTGTGCTCCAGAAGCACCCAGAAACTACCAGAAGTGACATTATGTGTTCCATAAGCACCATTCTATGTAGTTTGCCATCACTAGCTCTCTAATCTATCACAACTATCTTTAAACATCAAAAGAGTCAAACTTTAGTCACATCATCACAAATCCTCATCAAAATGGTCCTAATAATCAATAAGACTAGGTTAAACCACCCTCCATCTCCAATTCAACCAATATTGCCATCACTCAGATGATTTTGACATAGAGGAACTTAAATGCCTCTATGGATCCCACCCCTAAGATATATCTTCAATCCAACACACATCACTATCATACCAACCTCCATCATACACATCTCCTAGTACTCCTGATGCATGGAGACAAAAACTTAAACATGACTATGAGAAATTAGATCCTATCAACAAGAAAAAAATCAAAGAGCTTCAAATGCCCTTAGCACATCTCATCATTGAAGATCCTCCTAATGCTATGGCATCAACAATGCCATCTTACATGTCCATGTTAACTCCAAGTCATCAAATCATGAATCCATACTTAGACACACAAACTTCTTATAATCATGCATTGGCTAGCACAAGTCACAATTCTATACCTCATTGTATATCCTATGTCAAGGGACATAAAGGTTATCCATACCATCTTATATCTATATATTCACTTACAACCATTTCCCAAGAACCACTTTCCTATGCAATCCCTCCACCACCACAACATCAACACATTCAACAACAACAATAATTCTAAACACAACAACAACCTCAAAAAATTACACCTCAATACCATGTGTCACCTCCATCACCATACCAACCTAGTCTACCCACCTATCACCTCAATTCCACATCAACCTATCCCATTGATACCCAACAACATCCACTTCAAGAACATCCAATTCCCTATTCCAACATTTCAACTCATCATCAAACCCATTCACAAGTCTATCGACTTCCTTTACAACAAGAACATGCAAGTCCAAGTTACCCTTTGCACAAAAATCAAGTGTTCGTAAGTCCTTATGGTACCTTTGATAATGGGAACACCAGTTTAGCTTATATACCCTCCATCATCATCCAATAATATACCAATACAAGAGCCTACTAGTCTTATCCTCATACCACCATATAGACCCTATCATAGTCCATTGGTCCATCAAACTTCTAATCTATCAAGCCCTTCATTTCCTTCATCCCCATGTTCCTCCAATCTTTCACAAAAGGATCCTTGGGAAGTAACCCTACAACAATTAGTCCAAGCACAATTACATGACCTACCCCTAATAAAACCATATAATCCTAATCCATCAAATCACATTATCCCTCCATCTAGTTCAAATCCTACTATGCCCAATACCATTATCCATACACCTAATTCTAAAACAATACCATCTACCATTATTATTCATCCATTATATTGTCCATCCACCCATATACTTATGAAGGATGTGATCCAATGGCTATTACCAAGGAATCAACCATCCCTGTGTCATCAAACACCTATCCAAGAGCTTATCCAAGAACCTTCAAACATCATGTCTATTCCTTCAGCCCCATCATGTAATCCACAACCCATTGAGCCTATTAAAGAGTCCCCTACCATGAATGCAAAACAAGATTCATCATGTAGCCATGTTGTTGACCATCTTGAGCCTCTTAAGTCCATCAAAGAACCTTGTAGCCCTATCCACACTCAAGAGCTATGTCAAGAGTCAAATCTAAAGTATGATTCACATTGCTCCTTACCAAGCAAAAATCAAATTATTCAAACTCCCTAGCTCCCATCCATGATCAAGTTCCTATCCATGATCAAGTTCCTATTCATGATCAAGCTACCATTTATGATCAAGCTCATCTCATCTTATCATTTTCCATCATATCTTCCTTAGCCATTATATCTACATACTTATCCCATTGATCCACTTCATCCTCCTTTCCTCCTTTTGATCTTAATAAAGATAGGGGTAAAATTTTGAATCAAGATTTGGATACCTCTTGATGTATCTAATACTTCTCACCATATCCTATCAATCCTATCATTGCAAGCATTGTCACATCATATCCTTGGTCTAATATCTTGAATACAACATGTTATTCCTATGCAACATAGTCCTTGGAGATCTCATCTTGAATTCTTATGTCCATCTCTCCTTCATGCATTTTTGGTCCATTATCTTCTATTGTCAATCCTCCTACCTATCTATCCATCTTACACTACTTATCCATCCATTATCCACTATCACCCATCCTTTTGTCCACTTATCTATTCCCATCTTTCTCCTTGCATCTAGACCTAGTTTTCCCTTGACATTAGTATCTAGTACTAAGGCTATCCAAATGCAATCCAATGTCACCCAATAAAACTTCCAAAAAAATCAAAACATTCTAAAAATAGAAAAAATAATCATCAATTTCATACCACCCCACATCATCAACACCAACTAGGACTACATAGCATCATTATCATAAACATAATGTACCTTGATCCCATGGATATAGGGTATATAGGTAGTCTATAATATGAAGGAAGTATACAATACTCATGCACATATGATCCATCATTCTGCATCTCAATCCATCAAACACTTCCATCTCTCTTGTCTTCCATCTATCACAATCCATCCTATCACCTCAACTTGACTAACAACAGAAAACAAACTAAGCATCCTTTGAAAGATCAAGTACTTACCAAACCCAAAGAAAAATAATAATCATCAAGACATATGTTTTCATGCATACCACTTACCACATCTGCTACAACAATCCATCTATCCTAGATCAGATCAACAACCTTTAATGAATATATCTTTCCTACAATAAGGCTTCATCTACCAATCTACCCTGAGCAACCTATTTGGCAAGAGAATATGTTGGTTGTGTATTTACTTTATTAGTCAATCAATTTATTTTTGGTTTATCTTTTGTTCCTTTCTAATTCCTATTCAAGACTACCTTGAGTTTTCTATATCTTGGTAGATTGCGATGCAGTATGGATTTGGGCATAGTCATTGCTTTCATATGCTAGTTTGTGGGATGAGCTTAATATCCTACTATGACTAATATTTATCTTGTTTCTGTTAGAATTACCATCTTACATATCAATATATTTTGCATCTAAGGTTTTATAAAGGCCTTATGTGTATTAATATCATTCTATGCTAAGACTATTTTCCATTCACGTGTCCAACAAGGTTCTATTATGTCTAGTAGATATTATTGGCAACTAGGAAAACATGATTGGTGTTATCATTTATGGAAACAAGGAATAAGGATTTAGAAAGGACAAGGATTTAGAAGGGTTGTGAGGTTATATTAATCCTCACAAAGTCATGTGCACAGAGAAGTCTAGTCTGGAAAGAAGACCTAGACATTTTGGCTAAGTGTTGGTAGATCACAGAGAAGACCATAGTGCTATAGTATTATGGTTAGCATTGGTCTAAATTTGAAGATCAAGTTCTATGGTTATAGAAAGATGTTGATAACCCTTAGATGTCTTCAATTCCAAATTTTTACCTTCTGATGACTTCCCAAAGTATAGTTGCAAAAAGCATAAGTTCAACATAGTAGAGTACAGTGTTAAACAGGGCAGAACATTAGTTTGGTTTGGTCAGCATTTCTCTAACATTAGATATGTTCTCCTAAAATTTTGAGGTGTTGTGAATACATGTTTGAAGTCTCTAAATCCAAAGTTTAAAAGGTTGAAGTCCACCGGTAAGATAGTTGTGAGGACTTATGTATTGCTACATGCATTTACAGTGTTTGACAGAGACAAAGTCTAGCTTCTAATATTCCGTATTTTGTTGCATGTTAATATTTTATTCTATGGTTATGAAAGTTAAGTTCTTGAATTTATAAGGAGTCTTGGATATGAGTTTGAGTAAGCTTTGTGGTCCACATTGAAAGTTATGATCTGATAGTTAATCTGAGTCTATGACAGCCAGTCTGTGAGGCTGACCTAAAAGTATAATCTTTGTGCAGAAGATTCTAGTAATTGGAATCATATCCTAAGTGGTTCTATAGTTTGGGCTGACATATGAGAATTTTTTTCAAGCGTTGGTTTGATTTACAAAATGTTTTGGCAAAGGAATTTAGGATGATAGGATACACATAGTAGAACTACACATTTCATCCTAGCACGCTGACCTAATTTGAAGTTTGTAAATGTTGTGGATATATATATATATATATATATATATATATATATATATATATATATATATATATATGAGATTCACTTTGGTGTTTGTGATGAATGATGCAAATATGGATGTGTATGTGTGACATGTATGAATTTTTGTGATCCAATCAATGTGACAAGTGTTTGTGAAGAAGTTTTATGAAGAGCAAAGTAGTGTAGTAGAGTAGTAAAAGATGAAGAGTTTTGAGGAAGTATTCCGAGCTACATTGGATTTATATCCTTGCATTTGAATATGTAATTGTAGAATTTCTTTCTTGATAGTGAGCCACCCTTCTATCTCTTTCTTTCTCATGGTAGTGAGCATGATTTGCAGTGAGCATTTCATTAGACAGTGAGCCGTGGACAGTGAGTCCTTAGGGTAGTGAGCCCTAGACAGTGAATCCTTAGGGTAGTGAGCCCTAGGCAGTGAGCCCTCAGGTAGTGAGCCTCTTTGTAATTTGGTATTGATACTACATAATATATTGTGAGCTAACACTCTCCATGGTTTTTCCCTTTTGTTTTTTCAACGTAAAAATCTTGGTGTTTATGTGTTATGGTTTGTGGTTGTACTTTTTGTGCTTGATTTGCTTTACTATTATTAAATATGGAAAATAGATTAAAGGTTTAATGAATGAATGGTTTTATAAAATATTGATTCACACCCCCCTCTCAGTATTATTAGTGATCAACAATTGGTATCAGAGTTTGGTTCCTGGGAAGAAGTCTAACAACTTGAGGAAGATCTTGGAAATTGAACACATAGTAGGTAGAAGGTATCTAGAAGAAATTCATCCAATTGGAACTACAAAAGGAGAGTACATTTTTTATAATAGTGAAGAACTCAAATTTTCTCTTGAAGACCTTGAAAGGACTAAAGCAGAAAACTTGGATTTGAAGGAAAATATAAAGGAAGCAAATGAGTGCATCAAGAAGTTGAGGGATCAAGTCAAGAAGTTCCAAGAAAAGCATAAGGAGATTAGTGAACAATTGAGATAAGAAAATGAAACCTTGAATGATCTAAAAGTGCAAGTTGAAGATAAGGCAAAAGAAAAAGAAGACCTAAATCAATTGGTGAAAGGCAAATCATAAGAATGGGTAAAACTTGAAAAATAAGTTTTAAAACTAAAGTTAGATTTGCAAAAGGCAAAGAGCTATGAAGAAAAGTTAAAGATAAGTTCTACAAAACTTGATGAAATGATTGATAGTCAGAGGAGCCCTGATGTCAAAAAAGGCTTGGGATTTGAGAAAGTTGAAATTTCCAAAATAGGCCAAAAAGTGAATTCCAAGAACAGGAAGGATAAAGGCAAGTAGATCTAGAATCAAAGGAATAGACCTAGAAGAACACCGATCAAGAAACCAAATGCTCAAAGGTACCCATCTTTCAATCATTATTTTAATTCTTGCAATAAGTTCAATCATAAGTCTACTCAATGTAGGAGAAAAATAAATCAAAATGTTTTGTATTTCTCTAATCAGTGCTTTACTTGCAAGAGAGTTGGTCATAGAGCTAGTGCATGTAGAAGTCAGATAAGAAATGACTATAACAATGGAAGGAATGTTCAATCTTTCAAAGGTAACTACTTTACATGCAAATAGACTGTCACAGAGCTAGTGAATGTAGAAGTTTGATAAGGAATGCTCAATCTTTCAATGGTAACTGTTTTACATGTAATAGATTTGGACACAAGGCTAACCAATGCATATCTAAAATGAACGGAAGGAACAACAGTCAGAGGAATGTTGTGTGCCACAATTGCAATAGGTCTGGTTACCTTGCAAGATTTTGTAGAAGCAAGAACATGAAGAAAAATAATCCAATAGAAAGGAAGAAAATAGTATAAAAGATTGATCTAGAAGAAAAAAAGGAGATGAACAAGATATGGATCAAGAATGATGTTATTGAAGTCAAGAATGAGTATGTGCTAGACTCTAGTCCAGAAACTTCCTCTAGGAAGTGAATTGGGAGCTCTGGCTCAGGGGGCTTCAATGATAAATCCTATTCCCCTAGCCAAAAAATTGGTGCTGACATCCAGCATGAAGGTATGAGTTGAAGAGTAGTATATCAAATCTTTTGAAGAAAATTCTAAGAGAAAAGAGTCTAATATAGAAGATTGCAGAGCAATTTCTATTGACTATAAGTGGAAGAGGAAGTGTTAACAACTTTTTGGGAAACAAGCATTTATGGAAATTATATTTTGATGAAAAGAGTTTGTAAGAAATATCATTTAAAGGAAATTCACAATGCATTCTAGTTTACAAGTGACCAAGGAGATCTAAGTGGTGAAGCATAGGTGAACTCAAGTGTTTGGCATGAACAAACCCCAACTAAAAGCAAAGAACAAGGTATTTACAATCATCACTCTTGTAAAGCTTTATTGAGCTGTGAAAATGTCTACCCCACAAGTTGTTGAGATAACTGATAGGCCTCAACCTAAATTCAAGAACCATCCATTTAAATCCCTAGAAATAGACCCTAATGGTGCATTTTCAAAAGTGTCCTATGGTGTGATGTATAATGAAGATATTAGGGCTTACATCCATGCTACTATGGAAGAGTATGATCATGTAAAATTAGGGAAAGTTTATTTGGATGAGTTGTCTGGTGACAAATTTGAATTGAAAGAAGAATATAGTGTTCTACATGAAAATAAATTTGATACATGGTTAGATTTTCCCATTTTCTATGAAGATGCTTGGGTTAGGTATGTCCTTAGTAGTATCCTTGATGAATTCTTCTAGCTAAATGTGTCTCAAATGATAACCAAGGATGCCATTAAGGCAGTTACAGGTTTGTGTTCCTCTAGAACAATTTCAACACTTAAATTAGTAAAGAATGACACTATAATGAAATTAAATGGTGCTAAGTTTGACAAGAGAGCATTAACTATCAATGATATATAGGATCTAGAAATGAAATTTTCTTTAATGGTTATTAGATACAAGGTATATTTCTCCAATAGGGAGAACTCTATTTCAGCTAATGCAATCTACATTGCATATGAGATGGTGAAGAAGAATATTGTTTATGACTTGTGTGAGTTGCTCTGGAAAAAAATGATTGAGAATCTGAAGAGAACCAAAGGCACCAAGTACCCATTCAAGTATGGTACTCTTATCATTTGTTTTTTGTTTTACTTCTTGAGGGAGATGCCAGGTATGAGTAATATTGTTTAGCTGAATCATTCTCGTGAAGCAACACAAATAAGGAACCACTTATAGAGTATTTGAGATAAAAGTACTCAAAGTGCATCTCTATGGGGATACTTCAAAGTGTTCTAGAAGAAAATGCAAGCTAGGGTTAGAATCCCTAGAAGAGTAGTGGAGAAATATGAAAATGATGTTGTCTTTGAAAGGAAGATAGGTGTGCGGAAATCGCTTCTTACACTAATCTAATGAGGAGAGATGAGTACAAATTATTTTAAATCTTTACAATTATAGAATGTTTAACACAACAATGGAGATATTGCAGCAATACACAACACAAGAATGTAAGATAGAAGAAGAGAGAGACAAGATATAACGTGGGGAAAACCCTTATTGGGTGAAAAACCCCACACTCCAAAACTTGCACAATGTATTATCAAAATTGTAATGGTTTATAATACACTTGCAATGCAAGCTCTCAAGAGTCTTCAACACTCATATCTAGAGACAAACAAGTAGCATAATAGTACCTATCAATCACATAATACATCTCCTCTCAAAAGCACTTGTTTATATAGAAGTTACAAGGCAAAAATGAGCTTTCCTTGAGATGGGAATCCAACTTGGCCTCATGGCTCAAAACCCATGCCTAAAGACACTTGTCCAACGCTACAGCATGGTCATGGGACTTGTCATATCACCCCATGCCAAAATGGTGGCCTTTTCCAAAGTTGGGCAATGATAGATGCTCTTACGACTCTTACGACTGTCATAGAATCCATCATAACTATCATATCTTACAGTTGTAAGAGAATCTATTATACACATGCTAAAAATAGAATATTCTCTTACAACATGTCATAACTCTCCTTAGGGCACCCAAAGATGCCTTCATCCAAGATGCCTTGTGACACATGTCTTCACTTGTCATAGAACATTCCATTTTCAACTCTTACGCGTCATAGATTCTGTCATAGGAATCTGTCATAACCATTTCAGTCAAGATTCACTCACACACTAGTCAAGATGTTGACACATGGTAGGAAAGCTCTACCACACAAAGGGGACACCTACCTCCACATGGAGTGAGTTGACCATCCTAGTCATCTTACAAGTGGAGTGACAACTCACCATGCCACTTCACACTAAATGACAAAATAAGATGTGTAACAAAATTACAACATAGGCTAAATAAATAAATACATTACAAATACTAAATGAAAGGAATTACCAAGGTTAAGACACCTTAATTCCCAACATTCTCCCACTTGTCGAACACCTTGTAAGAGCCAATAGAAATAGAAGGATTTAACTGCTATAGGTTGAGAGGCCCATAGACTCTGAACACCATCTGAACTTCTCTATGCCCATGGGTTTCGTCAGTGTATCTGCAACATTATTCAAAGTGTCTACATTCTCCAAATTGACCTTCCCATCCTCTACCATGTCTTGTACAAAGTGAAACTGTACATCAATGTGCTTTGTTCTGGAATGGAAAGTTGGATTCTTTGCTAGGTAAATCGCACTCTAACTATCACAATAGATTGTAAGCTATCCTACATCAACACCAATATCTAAACATGATCTCGTAATCCAAATGGCTTCCTTGTAAGCATGACTTGCTTGCATATACTTAGCTTCTATCATGGAAAAAGCAACCACAATTTGCCGCTTACTCATCCAACTAACTGCACTGCCAAACATAGTAAACACGTAGGCACTGGTGGATCTCCTATTGTCAATGTCACCCACCCAATCAAAATCCATGAATCCATGAATATAAACTCAATGCAGAGGTCCTGTAGGATTATCATGATAGCATATGGAATACTATTGACGATGATTGTTAGTCATAACATGTATAAAAATTTCCACAGCAAACCTTTATTATCTTGTAAAGTACAATCAGCTTAGGATAAGTTGATAACTCCGAGTCTCCATTGATCAGGTCATAATCATCTAACATTACTCAGAGGTTGATGTGACATGTTGTTTTCCATTTCAAGGGGTCTTACATTTGTCTAGGTGATTAGTATTACATTGTATCCTATAAATTCATTCCACAGAGAGGTTAATTCTACCCTATTTTCAAAGATTGCCAAGATATTTGTAAGTTTGATCAATTCTTCTTATCATTGATCATTTTGAAATTGTTCTTTCTTCTACACTATAAATCTATTCAAAGAATGTGTTTATAAGTGGATATTTATATGTATTTCATGGATATTTATCTAAATTTACATGATATTTATCAATTTGACATGCTTTTACTCTAAATATGCTCTGTATTTTCAATTATCTATGGGATATCTACATATTTCATGTTTTACTTGCTTTTGATTGTCTGTTATTTGCAATTATAGAGATAATCTATAATGAAATTGAAAGAAATTTAAAACAATACTTCTACTTTTTAGTGAATCTTTAGTTATTGAATCACATACACACATGATACATTCACAGAGAGAAGAAATCAAACCATAGATCACCAGGACGTTCCATAGATAGATATGGTTGATGCTAACTTCAAAGGAATTAGGAATGAAAATAATAGATGCAGGCTGAAAAGCACTCCAAGGGACGTAGCTAATCAATGCATATATCCAGATTTTGATCACAGATTACTCAAGATTTATGATGATTTGTAATCAAAATGGATTCTCTTTCATTAAGTATGCATAACATGTACATTTACAACAACTTTGAAATGAGTACTAAACATTTTAGCAATCAAATTTCAATTAAGTTTCAAATGTTTAAAAGATTGCACCCCTGTACCTTTTATAGAATAAGGTGAGGAGGTAGTTACAATTGACCAACGGTCAAGATTTACCAATTAAGATCAATGGTTAACAATTACCCTATGACTTAGTCAACTTTTCCCCATGGCACAGGTTGCCAGCTGGCAACCATCTGTATGACTCATTATTTATGAGTACCTTATGTATATGTGCACTTAGTGATGCATCATCATTCATTCCTCAGGTTCTTCTTCTTCATTTTCTTCCTCTTCATCATTCTCCTCATCTTCATCACTTTTAGCATCACTATCACTTTGATATACATCCTCTTACATGTGGACCTTTATTGCTGTCCTGATGTGTTCATATGCTTGTACTATTTTGTCAACTTCTCTCCCATCTTGGATTTTGGCTTTTGTTATTGCATGTTTATGAGACTAGAACTTAGCCTTGAGAGCTTCCAACTTACCTTTCCTGCTGTTCAAAGTCTTATTATATGTTTCTACTTTAAATTTTATCCTCATAATCTTATTCATTACTTCTTCTGTTAGGTAGGTGAGAGGGTCATCTGCTACTAACTTAAAATTATCATGCAGAGCATTAATAGCTTTGTCTACATCCTGATTCTCAATTTTACCCTCTATTTTTCCTTCTAGGGCCTTAAGGATTTATACTTCATATGCCATCATGTTGTGCAACTTTACACTAATATCCCTAAGCTTGCCACTGCACTTCTTCAAGATATCACATTCAAATATGATATCCTCATACCATATGCCTGTCAACAGGGCAGTATTATTATCCAACACTTGATTACCTATCAAAATTTGTGGATCAATTCTCTTCATTTCACTTAGAGTAGTTAGGTCATTTTCCAACTTGAATGACCTTTTTCTTGTATCATTTTGCATTTTATCTACCTTCCTCTTTAGACTACTCAAAGAATTCCACCTCTGTAAAGAGGTTCTCAAAATGTCTTCAGCCCCAGTGAGAGTTGACAACATCCACTTTTCCATGACCATTGCCTCAGGTTTCATTAGGTCCAACTTGGTGACCTCTTCCTGTGATATGATAGTCAATGGGACTATAGGATCAATTGGTGTATTATTAGGGTTAATCAACCCTTTTATGAAAGAATGTAGCTGAACAATGTGCTCCTTATGCATTTTATTTTTCTCTTTCTCTTTCTTCACCCTTTGGGTTAAAGAATCAATAATATCCTTCCCTTCTTGACCTTCCTGGTCCTCATTGGCAGAGCCCAAATCAACAGTTATGATTTGGAATCTGTCTAGGTTAATTTTGCCTTTCTCCTTTTCTACTGTGGGAAGTGCTACCTATGTAGTTCTTCTGCCTGTAGCAGGATCTCTTTTTATGGCTGATATTAGTCTGGTCTTCCTCCTTGGCTTCATCATTGTCTCAGCGAACAAGGTAGAAACATCAAACTCTTGAATTTCTGACCCTTGTTCCATACTTATTTCCTTTTCTAGCCACTGAGGAACATCACCTCCAGATTCTTGGTGGCCTTTGTCAATATCATATATTCCTTGTTCTCTAGTATCTACTTCTATCCTTGGTGGAGAAGGCACCTTCTTAATTTCTTCCTCATGTAGTTCCTCATGAGGGGAATCTTTTTGAAGTTCTTCCTGCTAAGTGGTTGCCTTCTACAAAGGAGGATCCTATGGAATCTCCAAATTTTGATCCTATGCTTGATCTTGTACTCCCTCCTTCTGATTTTCATCTTCTTTATTATTTTTCTCATCTAGTGGCATATTGACATCTTCAGATGTCTATGTATTTTGCCCTTGTGGATCACCCTGATCAAGGGTCATTTCCTATTCTCCACCTGATACACCAATATCCTATGGCTTAGGGTCCTCCTAAGTTGATTTATCTTCCACTCTTGAGGCTTCTCCTAGACCTCCTTGAGTTTGAGCCACAACAGCACCTAATCTATCTTTATCACCCCCACTCTTCTGTTGAACTTCTACTATTTTTTGTTCTATGGGTGTCTCATGCTGTTGTTGACCCATATTAGGAGCAGTGCTATCTTTTACTACCTGTTTTGCCACTTTAATCTTCTATGGTTCTTCAGATGCACCTATTTTATATTTAGGGCTTACATCACCCCTATATGTTAAATCTACGACGGTAGGGCTAATCACCTGCTCAACCAAATTATCAAGCCCTATCTGTTCGGCTGCCCTCTCTAGGCTACCTTGTTTTACTTCCTCCTATGTTTGCTTTATTTCCTCCAACACTGCCATCTATGCTAATGGGGTTCCATGATGTGGGTGTTAGAAGCGAGAGTCTCCATTTGTTGAGAAGCCACACTCTGAACTACCTCATCATCAGATAAGTAGACGGTATCCTCCAAAGAGAAAGGAACACCCCGACTTGATTTGAGCACTTCTCTTGTTTGTTCCTCTACTTTCTCAGTTTTAAATTTTATTATGGTGGGAAGAGGAACATCATGTTGCAGTTCCTTCCTGAATGCTTCACCACCAGCTCCTCTCAATATGATGGGGTCAGCCCGAATATTCCCCCTCATGGTTGTTCTTTGTTTCTTGGGTGGTGACATCAGTGGCATCACCCTCCTCTTCTTGCTGGCTACCTGCAAGTCATCACTTGCAGTTTCTTTATTTACCTGCTCTTCTTCCAAAGAGATGCTTTCTTCCACTTCCTTCTGCAGGACCTTACTCTCTACCTGCACCTCTATAGTTTCAACAGCACGCCTCAAAATCCTTTTAGTGTTTGGTTTTTCAATAAGAGGCTATGCAAATGATGTAGATGCACCTCCAGCTGATGTGGAAATCTATTCAATTATCACCCCCTTTGGTTTATCTTTAATTTTCTTACCTTTAGGGGGACCTTTTCTTCATTTTTGTGTAGGCAATTTGTCCTCGTTGGATTTCCTCTTTTCATTGAGGAAATCATCATATTCCTCATTAGATATTTTTTGCCTCCTCTTCTTAGCATTAACTGTAAGGGCAACACCCCTTTTCTTCAATATGTTTATCTCCTCATCCACCCAAGCCTGGTTTAACTAGATCACCCCACTTGTTAGCTGATCCAAGGATATATCCTTCTACTGTGTAAGATCAAGGGCTAATATGGTGTCATTATACACCTTTTTGTCCTAATATTCATTGGACATGATCTTCCCATCATCCTTATGTAGCTGCACTGGCACCAGGATGCAGTCAAAAGTTTTTATTTGATTCAAGATGAGTCTTTGATATTTCCTTCTTCTCACCTCAGCTTCATCATCACAGTTAGTCCAGAAGTCCTCTAGATGCTTTTGGTGTATCAGTTTTCCTAAATTTTTTTGCATCCTGCCATAAGGATCGTAAGATCTGGCTAAGGAAAATGGCTATAAATACATCAATTTTAGCCCTCCCATGACATGTTTTATGCTCTTTGAATCTGAGCACATGTACCAGCCCATTGATACTAGAAATAAAATTGGAGGTATCTTCTTTTGTACCTTGTATGCTTCAACTATTTTGGATACCTACCTAACAAATTCCATCAAGACAACCCCATCAGTAGGGTAACTTGGCAACATAAGAGGTTCTGCTTCAAATCCCTCTTTCCTAATGTACAAAAATGTGGCAAACTGGATAAACCAGGCCCCATGCTAATAAACAACTTCCTGAGCTTCCATGCTCAGCCTTTTAGTCCTATCCTCCTCCATGGTTCTAACCAGATGCATAGAGAATGCATCATTCACTAGTTGGTAGTCCAGAAGGTAATCCTTCCATTCTAATTGGGGATAATGGTCCCATATGTGTGCATCATCAGCATCACCACCAGCCTTACCCACTATCTTCAAAGCATCAAAAGTTCCCTTATATGCACATGAGTACACCACATATGAGGTCATATAAAATAAGCATGTCTGTCCTCCCAGGTTCCTCATTCCTTCATCTAGTGCATCACTGATGATCTTAGCCCATAATGGCCTGTTGTCTACATATAAGACCATCTGGATGATCCCAAACATCCAGTTCTTGAAATTTCTAGCATGAGGTTTACCTGTCATCTTGCTCAGTAGGGCAATCATATATTGGTACTCATCATCACAATCAAACTTATATAGATGTATGGGTAATTTGGTTGAGGTGGCATGTGCTGCTCTTTGACCTCCATTGGTAGATCCTCTTCCTTGCATTTTTCTTATTATTATTATATTCTATTTCCAACTTGTGCAGGTCCACAATCACTACCTTCTTCCCAACTGACAAATTGAAAGTGGCAGTAATGCCCTTGATTGAGAAGTCTGCATATATTCTTCTATGTTTCTCAACCCATCTGGTTTCAGGGTTATAATTTCGGGTCCATTCCACTACTAGCTTCGAGGTATCCATAGCATATGGAAAACGAGCTGCATGCCACATACCTGAAACATATACCCCATCTAGAATGGGATTCTCTTTATCATGATCCACTCTTGTTGACCATACTGCCAGGTCCGTATCTCCTTGGTGAGTATCACCAATAACTCTATACTTAAACTACACCCCCTTAGGCTGAACAAACATAGGCTTGAGGAACTCTATGTCAGACATATTTCTTCTGAGATCTACCATGGATTCCTACAATAAACATGATATGCTTTACCCTATAGTATCCACATGCATTTCGACAACATCATGTACTTCTATATCATGTGTACTCTGAATATTATTTCTCTACTTCATCATGATATGTACTATCACAAAGCCAAACCATAGGCAAGAACAAATACTTTACCTGAAACATATAGAAAATGACAATAGGAGGGTTCACAGTTACTTACCTGATAGTGCTTTCCTCTTGGGTTAGATGACTGATTACAGAGAAGGGATGTAGATGCTCAAGATCACCCATTCTGTTACGCTGAAAGATCCAATCTGTTTATAGGTAGTTGTATGAGGATTTGACTTCAGAGCTCTATAATTTCTTAATTTTTTGCAATGTAAACGAAAATAAGCTTCAAATTTCACCTTTAAAGTAGGTCAATAGGACAAATTAGGGTAAAAATGAATTGTCTTGATCAAATCTGTTGATCATCTGCAGAGAATCCATAGATGCCGACAAGTGTTCAATTTGTATTTGTAATATGTGAGAATTCATTTACCACATTTAATTATATTTAATGTTAAGAAATAGGGGAAGGTGATCTTTGAAAGATTGGGGGATATTCAAAATATGACCCCCTTTGGATAAAATGACCCCTCACCTTTGAGCAGCAAAACTTAATGCAAAGGATCAGGTGATATGGTCAATGTTTGACCATGTGTATATCGAGTCATGAAATTAAGATCAGGGGCTGTTCAAAATATGATCCTGCAAATAAAATGATCCCCTCGAAAAAGATCAGGGTGACATCACTATGTCGGCAACATTGTTTAATCATTATGTTTTAATGACGATCACTATGTCGGCAACATTGTTTAATCATTATGTTTTAATGACGTCATCGTCATTTTAAAGAATATGACGGATATCAGATATATAACTCCCCGCAGATAGAATGGAACAATGATGTCATCATTAGTGTGATTTCCTTCATTCATTGGACTTGGATGATGTCACTGTCATATTTGACATAGGGTGATATTTGTGAAGTGAGTGATATCTAACAATGACTGATGTTAAAAATATGACCCCCCGTGAGATAACTAAAGTCATTTGATGGGTAGATATCGGCTCTTACTTAAATTTGATGTCTACACATCATGGACTAGGTGATTATCAGGTGATAATCCAATATCAAGGTGATCTTATCTAATATGTCTGATGTTTGAAATATGACCCCCCTTACTTGGTATATCAGGTTTGACCAAACTTTGACTCAACATAACTCTCTTCCCTCAGACAATTTTGGGTTGATCTAAAAGGCAAACCTGCTTGGAATTTTGTGTACTTTCAAACCATGATGTTAATAATGGGAACTACTAAATTTGGCAATTGACCTCATCATGGTGACAAATCTACCCTCTTATAGGGTTACATGGATGACTAATTTTACCAAAGCGCCTAAAGCACAAAACAACAAGCCAAAGCAGAAAGAAAAGTTGGGTCCCTATTTTGTCAAGGCAAAATTGGGCGTGTTGTGTAACCACACAACTTTCCACCAAACAACATAACCAAATTCCAATGATTCAAGTGATGTGATCACATTCTAACATAGTATTTTAACTCTTTCTAAGTATAAGTATTATAATCTTTCTGAATGATAAGGTTTTCATCATGGCAACAATGCTAGCAAAGGATCAGGTGTGTGCAGTCAATTAATTATCCTCATCTTGAAAGTAAGTTGAAAACATGAGTAACTGATGTTAAACTACATAGTTTGGGAGCATCCCTCATAGCCAACCTGAATAGATCCTTGCTACCAGTAGGCATCTATAGCCCCAACAAGGTTATTTATACAATCCCCCTAAGTAGAGCCCCATTGCCAGCAAGCATCTATAGTCCTGATAGAGTTACTTAGATGGCCTAATTTTATTCCTTTTAGATTTTCAATATTTATTCTTTCTATTCATATGATGTCATCATGTAAGCTTCATATGTAAGGCATGGTCACTTGCTGATTTAGGTTGGAGATTGCATTGGTATCAAGGGAGTCCCTTTAAATTTTTCAATTAACACCTATACTTATGTGTTCCACAAACCCAAGGCTGTTAGGTGAGTCATTGTGAAAAATCACTTTAGTTAAGAAAATGTACCCTGATGAAAAGGATATCATAGACCTGATCACAATGCTTCTCAAAATGAGGCATAACCTATATAGGAATTTGTTCTCATCACTTGAATCTTAATGATTTGGTTATTTTCTTAGGGTGATGAGTTGCATCATCTTGACTAACCAAAACAAAACTCAACAAGCAACCCAACAAACGAAACAAAATTGTACAAACAACTATACAATATGTACACTATGATACACTTGACTTACATGACACTATTTCAGGCTTGAAAATAATGCTTGAGGAACTGTCCATTAATAGGTAATGGGACATCTTCACTGGTTAAAGTCTTAAGCCTGTAGGTACTGTCTCCTAAAATTTTTGAAACTTGAAAAGGACCTAACCAAAGTTTATCAAATTTACCATGATCTCCTTTCCTTTCATGTGCTTTATCCCACATGAGGACTAAATCTAAAATTATAAAAGCCTTAACTCTGGCTCTTTTGTCAAACCAATGCTTGACAACAACTTGATGTTTAGCAAATTGATCAATTTATCTATTCCTTTTTTCTTCTAGGTGCATTAACTGAAGTAACCTAACTTCTTGTTTGTTATCTATACCTAGATACTCTTGTGCAAACTGTAATGTGGGGATCTTTAGGTTAATAAGGAGGATGGGATCGACACCATATACTAGGTGAAAAGGAGAATTTCCTAATGCAGCCTTCATCCTAGTTCTATCTACCCACAATGCATACTTTAATACGGTATTCCACTCCCTTGGGTTCTTTTCTATCAATTTCTTTATGATGTTCAACAAATTCTTGTTTATAGATTTTGCTAATCCATTCCCTTGAGGATAGTAATTTGAAGAGAACTTCACAACAATTCCATGGTCAAAAGCCCAACTTGATAATCTTATTGATGCAAAGGTAGATCCATTATCACATACTAAAGCATAAGGGATGCCATACCTGGTTACTATGTTGATTTCCAAGAACTTGATCACATCCTCAGCATTGCAAGTCTTACTACTGATAGTTTTGGTCCACCTAGACAATAATCAGTAGTAGTCAACACATACCTGTGGCCTGAAGATGATGGAGGGTTGATAGGTCCTATGAAATCCATCCCCCATTAAGCAAATGGGTGTATCTCCATCACTGGTTGCAAGGGCTGAGCAGCATACCTTTCTCTATTTGCAGCAACCTGACACATATGACAACATTTGAAGTGTTCAATAGTATCTTTAAAAATAGTGGGCCAGTAATACCCTACTCTGAGGATAGCATGAGTGGTAGCTAAGTATGATCCATGTGCGGTCTGGCAATTATGTTAACACTTGTCTGCTTCTTGCTGTTCTAGGCATCTAAGGTATATTCCCTCATAGTTCTTCTTGAAAATAACTCCTCCTTTTATCATGTATTTTTGTGATCTTATCTTCAAGGCTCTCCTCTGTGAGGCCTACGACCTTGAAGGACATCTTCCCGTAATCAAGATATACCTGATGTCTGAATACCATTCTCTAGTTTCCTTTGTATTTATGAGATATTATTGACTCATGATGTTAGGATCAATTTCAGATATCATCTGACTCAAGGCTTGTCCTCTCACTAATTTCATGGGTATTATGTCCATATCATACTCTTGGAGGACGGTATCCATTTGGTTCTCTTTTCACCTGGTTCACTTTGCATTAAAAGCATCTTTACCACTACATCTGGTACTATAGCGATCACTTTACTTCTCAAGATGTAATGCCTAAACTTCTTGACTGCTGAGACCATAGCAAGTACTTGTCTTTCAACATCCATGTATTTGAGTTCTGCATCCCTGAAAGGATAACTCATGAAGGCTATAGGATTTTCTTCTTTAGCCTCATTTCTTTGTATTAATACTGCTGCAGACGTATGCTTTGAAGCAAATGAGTATATGTAAAAAATCTTTGGTATAATCTAGACTAAATAGAACAAGAACATTAGATATGGCTTTCTTGATATCTTTAAAAGTTGCTCTAGCTTTGGGTGTCCATTCAATCTTGGTATCCTTCTTGAGCATTACATTCAATGGTCTGACAATCTCTGCAAAACTAGTAATGAACTTTCTAATGAAATTGATCTTACCAAAATAAGATTTGAGCTCCTTCTTACTCCCAGGGAGTTGTATCTTCATGATTGATTCCACTCTCGTAGGGTCAATGATGATCTCATTCTCTGTTATCAGGTGACCTAATAACTTCCCTGTGGTTACCCCAAGTATGCATTTCTTAGGGTTTAAGGATATTCCATAATGTTCACATTTCTTTAGTACTTTCCTGAGGTCTTCCAAATGATTCCCTCTCTCTTTAGAGAAAACTGTCGAGTCATCCATGTATATGACGATGCATTTACCAATTAGTCCTCTGAAGGCTATATCCATTGCTCACTGAAAAGTGGCTCCAACATTTATCAATCCAAAGGGCATGCACCTGTAGGTGAATATTCCCCACTTAGTGGTGAATGCAGTCTTCAATCTATCTATCTTGTCCACCATTACTTGGTTGTAACCTAGAAAACCATCCAAAAATGACATCATCTTAGCACCATTTACAATCTGCAAGATCTCATCCAGAGAAGGTAAAGGATAATTATCCTCTTTAGAAGCTCTATTTAAATTTCTAAAGTCTACACACAACCTAATGTCACCATTCTTCTTCCTTACTAGGACCAAGTTAGCCACCCATGTGGAATGTCTCATAGGAAATATGATTTTGGCATTAAGCAATTTCTTCACTTCAAAAATGATGGGCTCCAGGAAAGCATTAACAGGTCTCTATTTTTGTCTAAAAGGCTTGACATTTGGCTTTAACAGTATAGTATGAGTGATGATTGATGTATCATAAGTTTTCAACTCATCATATGTCTAGGCAATAACATGAATATAATCTTTAAGTGCTTGGGTTATCCCTAACATTTCTTCTTCTGTACACACCTTTCCAATCAAGACATTCCTTTTCTCTACATCATGTCCTATGTTAACTTGTGAATATTCTCCTCCATCTGCTTTAGGGAGATCTTTCTATTTCAACATGTTATCAAAATCAAATGCTCTTTCCAAATCTATCATTCCTTTAGGAATCTTGTTACTGGGAAACTCTATGATCTCTTCTTCTTCCCAGATATGATCTTCTACATTTCTTTCATCTATGATCTATGCATCAAACACATCTCTATTGGACATAAAGTCTAAAATGTGTTGGTCATCATCAAACACTTGAAGGCTAACTACATTGTCTGGTACAGAGGGTAACGACACTAATTCAACTAAAAATCTCTTCAAACTAGATATGGATAATAGTTCCAAAGTACTTGCGGCTTGGGCCAAGGCATCTGCCCTATGATTTTGTTCTCTAGGCACATGGATGATATTAAATGCATCAAAATCTTCTATCAGATCCCATACCCTATGTCTATAATTAGACAACTTCTTGTAATTACAAGAATATATGCCTCTTACTTGTCTTACTACTAATTTTGAATCTCCATAGACATGCAAAATCTTTACTTTCTTTCTGAGTGCAAACAATATCCCATGGATCAGAGCTTCATACTTTGTCACATTATTTGTGCATGGGAATTGCAATCTATATGCTGCTAAGTAGGATCTACCAGCTGGATCAATAAGATCTATTCCTACTCCAGCCCTTTGTTTTGATTTAGATCCATCAAACCTGAAGATCCATGGCTTATCTTCAGTTAAAGGCTTGTCTGGAACTTCTCTTTTCTTTTTAGATTAGGCAGCTGCACCACTTGATATCTATTTTAATATTGGTGTTTCAATCTTCTCAAACTTCACCTTATCTGGCTGATGTGAAGTTGATATTTCTTCTTCTCCTTTGTCATCAGACGAAGGATCTCTTGGATAGGGCAACGTCTACTTTCCTAGAATATGCAAACATAATGAACAAGTAGTTTCTGAATGTGGTGCTTCATGTAACTTGTACCATCCCTCAATTAAAACATCTTATAGGGATCTTTATTGCTATATCATCTTCTAAATTTGTTTTGATAAAAATTCCTCAAACTTGCACAAATTATTATCTCCATCCTCATCAGATATTTCATAATCTGACTCAACCAAGCAATCGGTTCCTAGGGTGATATTCTTGTTACTCTTAGAATTACTCTTGCTACACACTAATATCTCTTCTATCATCTGAATAAGAATTTCATCATGATATGTGCTTTCTTCTGTTCCTCCAAATGATAGGCAAAAATCAGTATCACTATTACTATCTGTAAAACTTACCCCAGATGATGATGATGATGCCTCACTGCATGCATGTTCCAGTTCCATCATGTCTAAGCAAGCATCACAGGTCTTTTCAGAATGTGCCTTGTCATGTAACCTACACCATCCTTCAATTAGAACATCATCAACAGGCATCTTTAACAATTGGCAACATTGCACCTCTTTGGACAAGTGCATCTCAAAGTTCTTGAAGTGATCTACTTCTATCTCATTTTCAGAGCTACAATCAAACTCTAAAATTATTCTATCATCCTGAAGATTGTCATTATCAACATGAACATCATACATGAGGATCTCATCTATCTTGACGGTTTGGGGTTTGATGGAATACACTTTGGGTTCCACATCTACATACATGATCTCATTAGTTTTATTGTATTCAGTGATCATATGTTTCATGCGAGGCTCAACATCTATCCTTATTTGGTTAGGTATTCCTTTCCAAGGTAACCACATGTGACTAAAATCAATGGACATGTATCCATTGAGTGTTTTTGACCAATCCTTGCTGAGCAACATCCCATAGCTATCAGGTATATCTACTACCTGAATATCAATGTAATATTGGATTCTTAGATCTGATGCTAACTACATATGGATGTGAGTTAATTCTCCTACGACACTCACCTCTATTTTATCTAACTGTGTTACTCTCTTCAATGACTTGGCAGGATACAACCCTAAGGCATTACATATGGACATGGGCATTAAATTAGTAGATGCTCCTGAATCTACTAAGAAATTATGCAAATTCTTGCTAAACATCCTTATGGTAAGGAGAAATAGAGGTGACTTAGTTTTATCTCTGTAAAGAGTCATGTGTGAAGTCTTTGCAGCTTGAACAATGGTTGGAGTTTTGTGTTTAACATTAATATCCTTAATGGCATGATCCTTATTCTAAGTCTGACTTGAGGTATGATTATCCTCTTTTGGAGCAGGATCATCTAAGGATTTCATGAATGATTTCTTGATAACTGGGGTTTTGAGTAGTTCTGATAATGATAGACTGATCTTGATCTTTTTCATTTCATTTGCTAAATATGTGACCAATTTATCAGACTCAGGGGGCAGATTACTAGCTTTTGGTACTGTATTTTATGGTGCTAAGTATTGAGCATTAACTTTAGGAAACCCAGGGTTATTGCTTACCTTAGGATCAAGAGGAGTGTTGAAACTATTTGGAGGCAAGGATGTAGTCAAAGGACTAGTAGGTTGGTTGGAGTTATTCCTTAGGTTGTAATTATGTCTACCCTGATACTACTGTTGATAAGCATGTACTTCTTCATGTTCAACTGATGGCTCATTTTCATCTTCAAATGGAAAAACACAGTTGGTTTCAAAAGCCATAGCTGATTCTTCACATGCTAAAGTGTAATTCTCATGAGGTGACATTATCTGCTGATGAGGATGATTGATGAAACTTTCTAATACAAGAGCAAAATCATATCCACAGGGGACAATTTCATTTCCTTCAACACAAGGTAGATTACCTGTAGTATTAGATACTTCAGTTTGGAATATACTAGGAGCTATCCTAAATAGAGGGTAATCTAGCTTTGCATGAGCATTGGTATTATGTATCCTACACCAGTATGTAAGGGCTACCTTTACTAGGTTTACTCTAGTGGTCTACTTAGGTTCACTAGGAGGTTGATTATCTAGGGGTGATGGCAGAGAACCATTATTTGGCCTAGTGTTCCACACTCTAGGTTGTCTAGGGGGATTATTGTTACCATTGTTGTTATTATAGTTGTTATTGTATCCCCTATTAGGATAACCAGATCTATCATTGGCATATGCTCTATTTTGATTTGGATGAGAATAGAAATTATGACTCCTCAAATGAGTGATCTTAGTGGTGAGTTTCCTCAGTTGTGCTGATATCTCTTTAATTTCTTCCCTTTTTCTTGAACTTTGGCTACTACATTCTCTGTTTGAGGTTTAAAGGAGGAAGATCCATTTTTATTGTTATTAGATTGTTCCACAAGTTGAGGTACTTGTGTATGTCCTAGATATTGTAGCATTTAACTATTTCCATTTGGAGGTGGCATGATACTGAGTGGAGGTATCTATAAAGGACTTGCCATTACAGCTGGAGGTATCATGGCTCCATTGGTCTATTGTTGAGCAGGATATGTAGGATAAATAGGGAGTGTAGGGAACACAATATTAGGTGTTGGAGCAGGGACCAACTGTTGACTGACTTTGACAACTTCTCTAAAATCTCTTGCCAAGGTTGTGACACCAGGATGTGTTCTCCTATCAAACATAGAAGTCAGGGGATCTAAGGCTGAGTAGTATATATTCCTAGTAGCTTCATCTGGTATAGTATATGGAGCAACTAGCTTTAAGAGCATCTTTTGGAATCTTGCATTGAAATTGGCAATATGTTCTCCCTCAAATCTCTTGATTGTGGCAAACAGATGATAATTTATTGAAGGATCTATAGGTATTTTGAATCTATCCTTAAAGGCTTTCTCTAGGGCAGCCCATGAACTGATTGAACCTTGACCAAGATTGATATACCAATTATATGCCTCTTCCCCTAAGGAAAATGGAAATAACCTGCATACCACATCTTGATGTTCAATTCTTGCTCTACAACAGGCTTCGTTGAATGTCCTAATGTGATCATCAACATCCTAATATGGATAATATTTAGGACAAATATTATCAAGATTTTTAGGTAAAGGATGATATGCAGTGAAAGTTAGAGGTGACCCTACAGTAAGGAATGACATTGTGACTGGTGGAGGTTGGATTGGGAGTGTGATAGGTGGTCCTGTAGGTATTTACAACCTAATATGAGTTATCAGAATGTGTTCTGGTGAAACTCCTAACACACTAGAGCTAGGAGAATGATGAATATCTACTGTTCTAGGTCTAAATCCCTGAATAGGCAATTCTTCAAAGAGTCCACTGGATTTGGACCTGGTATTTGGCCTGAGAGCCATGATTTCAAGAATTTAAGGAAATTCAAATTGTTTACTGAAAAGATCAATTAAAACACTCTAGAAAAGGATGTATTTATGATCAAAATCTAAAACTGACTGGATATTTAGGCAATATTTGTAGAAATGATGCAAATATGAGGTGATGTGAGACTTATGGACACAAGCAACATGATATCAGGTCTCTTAAGCAAATTACCTTAAAGATTTTAACAAAACGACTTGAAATAGATCTTTTCTTTTGAATATCATAGTGATCGACTGCAAAGCTTGAAATATTTACACTCAATTTTGAAAACTTTGCAACGGATAAGCACAAACAGACTCAACACAACAAATCTTTGCACACGATTTGAAATACAAAGCTGCATGAGTATTACCTTTCCCTCTGTGTCATCAATTCAGACAAATCTACTAATGAAATCCCTCCTAGCCCTAATTTATGTTGATGATGATTGTTAGTCATAACAACATGCATAAAAAATTTCACAACAAACCTTTATTATCTTGTAAGGTACGATCAGCTTAGGATAAGTTGATGACTCCAAGTCTCCATTGATCAGGTCATGATCATCTAACATTACTCAGAGGTTGATGTGGCATGTTGTTTTCCATTTCAAGGGGTCTTACATTTATCTAGGTGATCAATATTACATTGTATCCTGTAAATTCACTCCACAAAGGTTAATTCTACTCTATTTTCAAAGATTGCTGAGATATTTGTAAGTTTGATCAATTCTCCTTATCATTGATCATTATGAACTTGTTCTTTCTTCTACACTGTAAATCTATTCAAAGGATGTGTCTATAAGTGGATATTTATATGTATTTCATGGATATTTATCTGAATTTGCATGATATTTATCAATTTGACATGCTTTTACTCTAAATATGCTCTGTATTTTCAATTATCTACGAGATATTTGCATATTTCGTGTTTTATTTGCTTTTGATTGTTTATTATTTGCAATTATGGAGATGATCTATAATGAAATTGAAAGAAATTTAAAAGAATACTTCTACTTTTAAGTGAATCTTTAGTTATTGAATCACATACACACATGATACATTCATGGAGAGAAGAAATCAAACCATAGATCACCAGGACGTTCCACAGCTAGATATGGTCGATGCTAACTTCAAAGGAATTAGGAATGAAAACAATACATGCAGGCTAAAAAGCACTCCAAGGGGCGTAGCTAATCAATGCATATATCTAGATTTCAATCACAGAATACTCAAGATTTATGATGATTTGTAATCAAAATGGCTTCTCTTTCATTAAGTATGCATCACATGTAGATTTAAAACAACTTTGAAATGAGTCCTGAACTTTTCAGCAATCAAATTTCAATTAAGTTTCGAATGTTTTAAAGATTGCACCCCTGCACCTTTTATAGAATAAGGTGAGGAGGCAGTTACAATTGACCAATGGTCAAGATTTACCAATTAAGATCAATGGATAACAATTATCCTATGACTTAGTCAACTTTTCCCCGTGGCACAGATTGCTAGCTAGCAACCATCTATATGACTCATTATTTATGAGTACCTTATGCATATGTGCACTTACTGATGCATCATCATTCATTCCTCAGGTTCTTCTTCTTCATTTTCTTCCTCTTCATCATTCTCCTCATCTTCATCACTTTTAGCATCACTATAACTTTGATAAACATCCTCTTGTATGTGGACCTTTACTGTTGTCCTAATGTGTTCATATGCTTGTACTATTTTGTCAACCTCTCCCCCATCTTGGATTCTGGCTTTTGTTATTGCATGTTTATGAGAATAGAACTTAGCCTTGAGAGCTTCCAACTTACCTTTCCTGTTGTTCAAAGTCTCATTATATGTTTCTACTTTAACTTTTATCCTCATAATCTTATTAATTACTTCTTCTGTCAGGTGGGTGAGAGGGTCATTTGCTACTGACTTAAAATTATCATGGAGAGCTTTAATAGCAAAGTCTGCATCCTGATTCTCAATTTTGCCCTCTATTTTTCCTTCTAGGGCCTCAAGGATTTCTAGTTCACACACCATCATGCTATGCAGCTTTACACTAATATCCCTGAGGTTGCCACTGCACTTCTTCAAGATATCACATTCAAACCTAATATCCTCATACCATATGACTGTCAGCAGGGCAGTATTATTATCCAACACTTGGTTGCTTATTAAAATGTGTGGATCAATTCTCTTCATTTCACTTAGAGTAGTCAGGTCCTTTTCCAACTGGAATGAGCTTTTTCACGTATCATTTTGCATTTTATCTACCTTCCTCTTTAGACTACTCAAAGAATTCCACCTCTATAAAGAGGTTCTCAAAACGTCTTTAGCCCCAGTGAGAGCTGACAACATCCACTTTTCCATGACCATTGCCTCATGTTACATTAGGTCCAACTTGGTGACCTCTTCCTATGATATGATAATCAATGGGACTGTAGGATCAACTAGTGTATTATTAGGGTTAATCAACCCTTTTATGAAAGAATGTAGCTAAGCAATGTGCTCCTTATGAATTTTATTTTTCTCTTTCTCTTTCTTCACTCTTTGGGTTAAAGAATCAATAATATCCTTCCCTTCTTGACCTTCCTAGTCCTCATTGGCAAAACCCAAATCAATAGTTGTGATTTGGAATTCCTCTAGGCTAATTTTACCTTTGTCCTTTTCTACTATGGGAAGTGCTACCTATGCAGTTGTTCTACCTATAGTAGGATATGTTTTTATGGCCGATGTTAGTCTGGCCTTCCTCCTTGGCTTCATCATTATCTCAGCAAACAAGGTAGAAACATCAAACTCTTGAATTTTTGACCCTTGTTCCATACTTATTTTCTTTTCTAGCCACTGAGGAACATCATGTTTAGATTCTTGGTATCCTTGGTCAATATCATGTATGCCCTATTCTCTAGTATCTACTTCTATCCTTGGTAGAGAAGACACCATCTTAATTTCTGCCTCATGTAGTTCCTCATGAGGGGAATCTTGTTGAAGTTCTTCTTGCTGAGGGGTTGCCTTCTACAAAGGAGGATCCTATGGAATCTCCACATTTTGATCTTGTGCTTGATCCTATACTCCCTCCTTCTGATTTTCATCTTCTTCATTATTTTTGTCATCTAGTGGCATATTGACATCTTTAGATGTCTGTGTATTTTGCCCTTGTGGATCACTCTGATCAAGGGTCATTTCCTGTTCTCCACTTGATGCACCAATATCCTATGGCTTAGGGTCCTCCTGACCTAATTTATCTTCTTCTCTTCAGGCTTCTCCTAGATCTCCCTGAGTTTGAGCCATAGCAGCACCTAATATATCTTTATCACCCCCACTCTTTTGTTGAACTTCTACTATTTTTGGTTCTATGGGTGTCTCATGCTGTTGTTGACCCATATCAGGAGTAGTGCTATCTTTTTCTACATGTTTTGCCACTTTAATCTTCTTTGGTTCTTCAGGTGCACTTGTTTTATCTTTAGGGCTTACATCACCCCTATATGTTAAATCCATGATGGTAGGGCTAGTCACCTACTCAACTAAATTATCAAGCCCTATCTATTGGGTTGCCCTCTTTGGGCTACCTTGTTTTACTTCCTCCTCTATTTGCTTTAATTCCTCCAACACCACCATCTATGCTAATGGGGTTCCATGAGGAGTCATGCAGGTGTTGGAAGCAAGAGTCTCCATTTGTTGAGAAGCTACAGTCTGAACTACCTCATCATCAGATAAGTCCACAGTATCCTCCAAAGAGAAAGGAACACCTTGACTTGCTTTGAACACTTCTCTCATTTGTTCCTGTACTTTCCTAGTTTTAAATTTTATTATGGTGGGAAGAGGAACATCATGTTATAGTTCCTTCCTAAATGCTTCACCACCAACTCCTCTCAATATGATGGGGTCAGCCCGGATATCCTCCCTCATGGCTGTTCCTTGTTTCTTGGGTGGTGACATCAGTGGCATCACCCTCCTCTTCTTGCTGGCTACCTGCAAGTCATCACCTACAGTTTCTTTATTTACCTGGTCTTCTTCCAAAGAGATACTTTCTTCCACTTCCTCCTGTAGGGCCTGGCTCTCTACCTGCACCTCTGTAGTTTCAACAGCGGGCCTCAAAATCCTTTATCTTTTATTTTTCAATAAGAGGATGTGCAGATGATGCAGATGCCTGAGTTGATGTAGATGCACCTCCAGCTGATGTGGAAATCTATTCAATTATCACCCCCTTTGGTTTATCTTTAATTTTCTTACCTTTAGGGGGACCTTTTCTTCATTTTTGTGTAGGCAATCTGTCCTCGTTGGATTTCCTCTTTTCATTGAGGAAATCATCATAGTCCTCATAAGATATTTCTTATCTCTTCTTCTTGGCATCCACTATAAGGGAAACACCCCTTTTCTTCAATCTATTTATCTCCTCGTCCACCCAAGCCTAGGTTAACTAGATCACACCACTTGTTACCTCATCCAAGGATATATCCTCCTACTGTGTAAGATTCAGGACTGATATGGTGTCATTATACACCTTTTTGTCCTTATATTCATTGGACATGATCTTCCCATCATCCTTACACAGCTGCACTGGCACCGGGATGCAGTCAAAGGTTTTTATTTGATTCAAGGTGAGTCTTTGATATTTCCTTCTTCTCACCTCAGCTTCATCATCATAGTCAGTCCAAAAGTCCTCTAGATGCTTTTGGTGTATTCATTTTCCTAATATTTTCTACATCCTGCGATAAGGGTCATAAGATCTGGCTAAGGGAAATGGTTGTAGGTACATCAATTTTAGCCCTCCCATGACATGTTTTATGCTCTCTAAATCTGAGCACATGTACCATCCCATTGATACTGGAAATAAAATTGGAGGTATCTTCTTTTGTGCCTTGTAGGTTTCAACAATTATGGATGCCTCCCTGACAAATTCCATCAAGACAACCCCATTATAGGGTATCTTGGCAACATAATAGGTTGTCCTTCAAATCCCTCTATCCAAATGTATGAAAAAGTGGCAAACTGGATAAACTAGGCCCCATGCCAATAAAAAACTTCTTGAGCTTCCATGCTCAGCCTTTTAGTCCTATCTTTCTCCATGGTTTTGACTAGATGCATAGAGAATGCATCATTCACTAGTTTGTAGTCCAAGAGGTAATCCTTCCTTTCTGATTGGGGATAATGATCCCATATGTGTGCATCATCAACATCACCACTAGCCTTACCCACCATCTTCAAAGCATCAAAAGTTCCCTTATATGCACATGAGTACACCACATATGAGGTCATTTAAAATAAGCATGTCTGTCCTCCCAGGTTCCTCATTCCTTCATCTAGTACGTCATTGATGATCTTAGCCCATAATGGCCTATTGTCTGCATATAAGACCATCTGGATGATTCCAAGCATCTTGTTCTCAAAATTTCTAGCATTAGGATTACCTATCATCTTGCTTAGCAGGGCAATCATATATTGGTACTCATCATCAAAATCAAACTTATACAGATGTACGCGTAATTTGGCTGAGGTGGCATATGTGCTACTCTTTGACCTCCATTGGTAGATCCTCTTCCTTGCATTTTTCTTATTATTATTATATTTTATTTCCAACTTGCGCAGGTCCATGCTCATTAAATTCTTCCCAACTAGCAGATTGAAAGTGGCAGTAATGCCCTTGATTGAGAAGTCTGCATATATTCTTCTATATTTCTCCACCCGTCTGGTTTCAAAGTTATAATTTCTGGTGCATTCCACTACCAGCTCCGGGGTATCCATAGCATACAGAAAACTAGCTACATGCTAGATACCTTAAACATATACCCCATCTAGAATGGGATTGTCCTTATCATGATCCACTCTTGTTCACCATACTGCTAGTTCTGTATCTCCTTGGTGAGTATCACCAATAACTCTGTACTTAAACTGCACCCCCTCAGGTTGAACAAACATAGGCTTGAGGAAATCTGTTAGACCTATTTCTTCTAAGATCTTCCATGGATTCCTGCAATAAACATGATATGCTTTACCCTACAGTATCCACATGCATTTCTACAACATCATGTACTTCTATATCATGTGTACTCTGTATATTATTTCTCTACTTCATCATGATACACACTATCACAAAGTGAAACCATGGGCAAGAACAAATACTTTACCTGAAACATATAGAAAATGACAACAGGAGGGTTCGCAGTTACTTACATGACAGTGCTTTCCTCCTGGGTTAGATGAATGATTACAGAGAAGGGCTGTAGATGCTCAAAATCACCCATTCCGTTACACTGAAGGATCCAATCCATTGACAGGTAGCTCTATGAGGGTTTGACTTTAGAGCTCTATAATTTCTTGGTTTTTCACAAGGTAAATGAAAATAACCTTTGAATTTCACCTTTAAAGCAGTTCGATAGGACAAATTAGGGTAAAAATGCATTGTCTTGATCAAATTTGTTGATCATCTGCAGAGAATCCATAGATGCTGACAAGTGTTCAATTTGTATCTGTAATTGACAGGAATTCATCTACCACATTTAATTGCATTTAATGTCAAGAAAATAGGGGATGGTGATTTTCAAAAGATTAGGGGATATTCAAAATATGACCCACTCTAGACAAAATGACCCCCCACCTTTGAGCGGCAAAACTGAATGCAAAGGATCAGGTGATATGGTCAACATTTGACCATGTGTATATCAGGTCACAAAATTAAGATCAAGGGCTTTTCAAAATATGACCCCACAGATAAAATGACCCCCTCAGAAAAGATCGGGGTGATGTCACTATGTCGGAGACATTGTTTAATCATTATGTTTTAATGACGCCATCATCATTTTAAATAATATGATGGATATCGGATATATACCTCCCTGCGAATAGAATGGAACAATGATGTCATCATCAACGTGATTTCTTTCATTCATTGGACTTGGATGATGTCACGATCATAGTTGACATAGGGTGATATTTGCGAAGTGGGTGATATTCATAAGATGACTGATGTTAAAAATATGACCCCCCACGAGATAACTGAAGTCATTTGATGGATAGATATTACCTCTTACTTAAATTTGACATCTGCACATCCCAGACTGGGTGATTATTAGGTGATAATCCAATATTTGAGTGATCTTATCTAATATGTCTGATATTTGAAATATGACCCCCCTTACTCGATATATCAAGTTTGACCAAACTTTGACTCAACATAACTCTCTTCCCTTAGACAATTTTGGGGTGATCTAAAAGGCAAACCTGCTTGGAATTTTGTGTACTTTCCAACCATGAGGTTAATAATGGGAACTACTGAATTTGGAAACTTACTTCATCATGGTGACAAATCTACCCTCTTACAGGGTTACATGGATGACTGATTTTACCAAACCGCCCAAAGCAGAAAACAACAAGCCAAAGCAACAAGAAAAGTTGGGTCCCTATTTTGTCAAGGTAAAATGGGGTGTGTTGTGTAACCACACAACAAATACTCAGAAGTACCCCTCAAATATTTGAACACTCTCCTAACTGTATCCCAATGTACCCATCCAAGATTAGCCATAAATCGACTAAGGACTCCCACTACGTGGGCAATGTCTGGTCTTGTACAAAACATAGCATACATCAAACTGCCAACAACACTAGCATAAGGAACTCTGCTTATGTCTTCCACCTCACTAGGAGATTTTGGACAATCATTAATAGACAACTTTGTCCCCAAAGAAATAGGAACACACAATGGTCTACAATCTGCCATGCTGAACCTATCCAACACGGTCTTCACATACTCTGGCTTAACCAAAGTTTTCTATTATCTCTGTCTCTTTTGATATCCATTCCTAGAATGTACTTGGTTGCCCCTAGATTTTTCATCTCAAACTATGCTGACAACTAAGACTTCAAATCAGAAATTATATTCTTACCATTCCCAATCAACAACATATCATCAACATATAATGCAATAATGAGAATGCAATCATTTTCAAACTTGTAATACACATAATGATCTAATTTTGATCTCAAAAATTTAACTGATAACACAAAGGCATCAAACTTCAAGTACCACACAAAGACTTGCTCAACTTGCAAACCAAATTTTCTTTACCTTTCTCTATGTAATGCGCTAGTTGTGACATGTAAATCTCTTCCTCCAAATCACCATGAAGGAATGTTGTCTTCACATCCATCTGCTCCACCTCTAAATCATAAGCTACTGTAAGAGATAATAGGAACATAATAGATGTCATCTTTGCAATGGGAGAGAAAATTTCACCATAATCAATTCCCTCCACTTATGAGTACCCCTTCACAAATAGTCTGGTCATGTATGTTTCAACACTTTCATGTACACCAAATTTCTTCTTGAACACCCATTTGCATCTAATAGGTTTTCGTCCTTTAGGCAAAGACACCAATTACTATGTTTTATTCTTCTCCAAAGAAGCCATCTCATCTTCCATGGAACCTACATCTTTCATGTCCATACCCCTCTTTCACAGTTCTAGGCTCATCAATGTTAGTAAGTAAAGCAAAAGCAAAACTAGAATCAAGCAATGAATAACCAAGCCTATCTGGTTGCTTCCTTGTTCATGTAGACCCCCTCAATGGTTGAGGTTGAGGTTCTACTTCTGCTTCTGAGCTTTCAGAGCTACTAGAGCTCTCCTCATCATCAGGTCTCACAGGGTCTATCAGTTTAGTCTTCATGGGGTAGAAGGAAACTAAACCACATCCTCTTTCTTTTCTGTTTCTTCTTGTTGTAGAACAATAGGAGAAGGTGTTAGCTCTCTGAAGACAACACTTTTTCTATACGACACTTTTTCAGCCACAGGATCCCAAAGCTTGTATCCTTTCACACCGACACCATAGCCAATGAAGATACACTTAACATCCTTGTTCTCCAATTTAGATTTTCTCCCTAGGTACATGTGCATATGCCTCACAACCAAAAACATGAAGATGTCTAACTAAAGGCTTCTTACCAAACCACACTTCCATAGGTGTCTTACCAATGAGAACTGATGTAGGAGACCTATTTACTAGGTAGCAAGTAGTGGCTATAGCTTCAGCCCAAAACTTTTGTTCAAGGCTTTCTCCACTAAGCATACTCCTAGCCTTCTCCATCAGTGTCCTGTTCATCCTCTCTGCAACTCCATTTTTCTATAGGGTGTATGGAGTTTTCTTATGTCTTTCAATCCCTTGGTCTTTATAGAACTTATCAAAATCTGCCAAACAAAACTCACCACCATTATCTATTCTCAAACACTAAATCCTTTTACTAGTCTAAGTCTTAACAAAAGATTTAAACTCTTTGAACCCACTAATGACTTCAGTCTTACTTATGAGAAAATAATTCCATGTCCTTCTACTGTAATAATCTATAAAAGATACAAAATATATAGATTTGGAAATTTAAGGAACACTAACAAGACCAAACATAGTAGAATGAATAAGGTCCAACACACCAAAAGACTTGTGAGAACTAAAGTAAAATTGAACACAGTTTTGCTTTCCATATATAGAATGTTTACAAAATTCAAACTCGAGATTACAATCATTTAACCCCTCAACGAGGTTTTTTTTTTAGGGTTTGAAGACCCTTCTCACCAATGTAGCCAAATCTCTTATGCCATACCATTATCTTTTTAGTAGGAAGTTTAACTTCCAAAGCATGAGCACTACCATCAAAATTTGTTACAATAGATTTCTTCACTACTTGTTGAGATGGTGGGGATGAAGTGACTACAACTCTTTTCTTTGAGTCAGAAGAACTATTGCACTGTGAAGTGCATGCTTCTAGCTAAATAGAGTGCATCTTTGAGTACCCTTCACAAGCACCATAGATCCTCTAGTCATCTTGCATCCATCCTTTGAAAAGACAACCTGTACACCTACATCATTCAACTTACTTATAGAAAGCAAGTTCCATGCCAAGCCTGGGATGTGCATGACCCCAATGATCCCCTTCACTCATCCATCAGGGAATTAGATTGAGACTCTTCCATGACCAACAATCTTTAAATTAGAATTGTCACCCAGGTACACTCTTCCACCATTGAACTCTTCATACTTCGTGAACTAGCTTCTATGTGAGGTCATGTGGAATGATGCACCAAAATCAATCAACCACACATCATCAGATGCTTGGGTGGTCAGGGTTGTGATGAAGGCATCACCATCATCTTGTGACTTGTCAGAATATGAATCTCATTCTTTTTCTTCTTTTTCTTTTCCTCTTTGCATTCCTTTTGGAAATACCCAATTATTCCACAGTTCCAACAGAGAGCCTTGGATTTTCTAGGAGATTTGGATCTCCCATGGGATTTGGATCTACTCTTCTCAACTTTCTTGTCCTTTTTCCCTTTCTCCTTGGGTCTTTAATGAACTGCAAGAGCCTCTTTGGCTACTTCAGAAGACTTTCTTGACATCTCTTCAGATAACAGTGAAGATACCACTTCATCCATTTTGAAAGTGGATGTGCTACTCCCAATAGCCATAACAAGATGATCCCACGAGTCCAAAAAAGAACAAAGCAAGGTCATACAATGATCCTCCTCCTCCATCTTCACACCAACGGATGTTAACTGTGCAACTAACATGTTGAAAGCATTTAGGTGATCTACAATGGATCCTCCATCCTCCATCCTTAGTGAATACAACTATTTTCTTAGAGAAATCTTGTTCACCAGGGATTTGGCCTGATAAACATCTCTCAACTTCTTCCAAAGGTCTTTCATGGTCTTCTGCTCATGGACATTTAATAGGACAAAATTAGCTAGACTGAGTCTTATTAGACCATTAACCTTCTAATCTTTGAGATTCCAATCAGCTTGTGCTATTGTGGTTGGTTTTACACCAGAAATAGTTTCCCATAGGTCTCGATCAATAAGCATGTCTTCCATTTTTTGTTTCCATAACTCAAAATTAGTGCCATTGAATTTCTCCACCTCTAATCTTCCAGATGTGCCTGCCATCTCCTTCCTGCAACAAGATTATAGAATACTCTACACAAAGCTTCCACTCAACCTAATATTAGCTCAAAAAACCCCTACCCAACAACTAGGACCAAAGGTGATCAAGCTCTGATACCAACTCAAAGGAAGCTAGGTGTGCAGAAATTGCTTCCTACACTAATCTAATGAGGAGAGATGAGTGGAAATTATTTTTAACCTTTACAATTATAGAATGTTTAACACAACAATGGAGATGTTGCAGCAATACACAACATAAGAATGTAACACAGAAGAAGAGAGAGACAAGATATAATGTGGGGAAAACCCTTATCGGGTGAAAAACCCCACACTACAAATCCTGCACAATGTATTATCAAAACTATAATGGTTTACAATACACTTGCAATGCAAGCTCTCAAGAGTATTTGACACTCATATCTAGAGACAAACTAGCAACATAATAGTACCTATCAATCACATAATACATCTCTCAAAAGTACCTATTTATATAGAAGTTTCAAGGCAAAAATGAACTTTCCTTGAGATGGGCATCCAACTTGGCCTCATGGCCCAAAACCCATGACTAAGGACACTTGTCCAACACTACAGCATGGTCATGACACTTTTCATATCACCCCATCCCAAATTGGTCACGTATTCCCAATTTGGGCAATGACAGATGCTCTTATGACTCTTACAACTACCATAGAATCCATCATAATTGTCATATCTTACAACTATAAGAGAATCTATCATACACAGGCTAAAAATAGAATATTCTCTTACAACATGTCATAACCATCCTTGGGGCACCCAAAGATGCCTTTTCCAAGATGCCTTGTGACACATGTCTTCACCTATCATAGAACATTTCATTTTTGACTCTTATGCATCATAGATTTTGTCATAGGAATCTATCATAACTGTTTCGGTCAAGATTCACTTACATACTAGTCAAAATGCCAATACATGACAAAAAACTTCTACCACACAAAGGGGATGCCTATCTCCACATGGAGTGAGTTGAACATCCTAGTCATCTTACAAGTGGAGTGACAACTTACCATGCCACTTCACATAGGCTAAATAAATAAATACATTACAAATAATAAATGCAAGGAATTACCAAGGTTGAGACACCTTAATTCCCAATAGTCTTCATTGTAAATAATGATGAGTGCCTCATGGACGTAGTAGAACAAAGAACAGTATGGATCCCAGCAATGGAATATGTCATCATAGATACTAGTTTGCTAGATTTGATGTTGATCAAACCCAAAGACCCTAAAGAGGAAATGTTTGGGACTTTTAAAGCAAAAGTCTCTCATAGTTCATTCAGAACAAACACTACCACAAACTCAGAAAAAAGTAAGGAAATGGGTGGGATCATGCTATGAGAAAAGGATTCACAAAGGAGTAAATAGACCAAGCTAGAATCGAGGCTCAAGCTACAAAGGCTCTAGAAAGGCAAAAGGAGAAAACTGAACAAGCAAAGTCTCTAGAAAAGCATTAAGTGAAAACTAAACAAACAAGGCCTACTCCTAAGACAAGAAGGACAACAAGGGCCTCCTCATCTCCTACAACTACTCCTAAGACATCCAGACCTGTACCTATAGCTGATGTTGAAAAGGAAACTCCTAAAAGAAGAGAGCCTAGTATGGAGAAGAAGAACAAAAGAGTGAAAAGGATGGCCACCAAAAAAATCTATATGAGCCATGGAGGTGGTGGAGAAGAAGAAATAATAGAGAAGGAGAAAGAAGACTTTGTAATTAATCCTAGACAAGTTAAATCTAAAGGCCAAACATCAAAAGGGCCTAAGGAGAAGAGACAAGGAACTTTTGTGGAAGAAAAAGGCAAAGATAAAGAAGAAAAAGGAAAGGGTAAAGAAGAAAAGACAAAAGAAAAGAAGAAGATAAAGGAAAAGATAAGTGATGCTACTATGGATCTAGAAACCACAATCAATGCAATGGATAAGCATGGGAATTTGAAGCCCATTGTAAACTTTTATGATGAAATCTTTGATGCGAATAAGAAAATAATTGAAACCACTTTGGTAAGATTCCTAGAAATGTTTAATAAAGCATTAATTGAGGTCATGACTAATCTACCTAATAGCCTAGCTAGCATTCTGACTGCTAGAAAAGAAGAGGTTATGGATAAAGATACATATATTAATGAAATAATATTGAAGAAGTTTTGTCCATGTCTCACTAAACAAGATAAAGTTAGAGCCAATCAAAATTTTTGTGAAGAATTCAAAACCAAAAGGATAATTAATGTTCTGATGGCCAGAGACAGAAGTGAGATAGAAAAGTGGGAAAAATAAATTGAGGAAATTTTTTTAAATATGCTTAATGAACTTCACATTCCAACTATATTAGATACAAATGAAGAAATGCAAAATCTTGATGTTGATAACTCAAGTGAAGTTCTGGATGTGGGTGGAGAACAAAATGTGTCATCTCTATAACCCTCTAAATTCTTAGAAGATCAAAGTGTGATGACTGCTCTGGAAAACTCAAGGAAAGATGAAGAAATGAAAAAGTCTATAGAGGAAAAGGAGAAATAGAAAGAAGATATTTATGAACAAGTGATAGACACATCTATTTCAAAAAGTAATGAAGAGCAACAAACCTCTAATGAAAAAGAGCCTCTAGAGATCCCCACTAAACAAATGTCCTTAGATGAATAAAGAAAAGACACTGCTGATGAGAGTTATTTATACTCTCTTAGATAAATTTTGATAGAGCAGAAGGAAACTCATATTTTGTCATTACCTGCATTATTACAAGGACAAATAAATTTGGCCACCATGACCCCATTGTAGAAACTGAAGTTAGGGAAAAAAAATTCAGACCACAGCCCAAGAGGAGATTCTTATATCTCATATGGAAGACAATGAATTGATTGGAGAGGCAATGCCAATCTTTGAGAAGATTATGCCTAGTGTGAAGAGAGATACCTCCTTGACTCCTATAGTACAAATGGATAAACTTATGAAGTTAGCCAATTCTCATTTTGAGTCCTTCGAACAAGAAGCTGAAAAGAAGCTAAGGACTAAGTTTGGTAGCAAGAGGCTGAATGAACTTAATGACAAATACTCTAAAGACAAAATTTGGCTAGATAAAAGTATTCAAGATGTAGAGATGGCAATAAAAGATGCTAGTGGCTTATACCAGCCTGAGACAACTAAGGAGATAATAGAGACGATAGAGAGATGGGAAGCCCAGATGATCAAGATTTCTAGGACCTATGGTCCCACAAAGGATGTTATGGGAAATCTAAGGGTATAATTTGAAACAATCCATTTTGTCATAAATAAGTTGCAGGGCCAAAAGGATGCCATAAAAGATAGGATGAGACAGCTCAGGGAGATTGTGAGTTTCAAGATTTCTTCTATAACAACTCTTGTAGCAGATGCAAATAAAATAAGGCTAATCACTGAGGACCCTGCTAATGTTAAGAAAGTAGAAGAATTGGTGTCTCAAGTTAATGGGCACATACAAGTCTTAATCCAAGCCAAGGCTAGTTGGGATGGAGATGTAGTACAACTAAAGAAGACTTACAAAGATATTCTCCCTATAAGCTAGTAAGTCATTTGATTTCAAATGTATATATACAAATAGTACAAACAATTTTGAAGTTTTGATATATATATATATATATAATACTTAGCGGGAGCAAATTCAATTTATGCATAACTTGTACATATCCTTTTCCATTGATATCAAAGGGGGAGAATCGAGCATGTGAAAAATAGTTTTGGAAACAATTAATGGGGAGAGAAGTTTGGGAGAGAAGTGTGTAAAAAGTAAGGGGGAGCAGTGTGATGGTTTTTCACATCATGTGTTGCCATCAATGCCAAAGGGGGAGATTGTTGTTAACTTGGAAAACATGATTGGTGTTGTCATTGATGGCAACAAGGAACAAGGATGCATCAAGGACAACAAGGATTCAAAAGGGTTGTGAGGTTATAGTAATCCTCATAAATTCATGTGTACAGAGAACTCTAGTCTGGAAAGAACACCTAGACATATTTGCTAAATGTTGGCATATCACAAAGAAGACCATAGTACTACAATATTATGGTCAACATTCATCTGCATTTGAAGATCAAGTTCTATGGTTCTGGTAAGTTGTTGGTAACCCTTAGATGTCTTCAATTCCAAATTTTTACCTTCTAATGACTTTTGGAAGTATAGTTGCAAAAAGCATAAGTTTGGCATAGTAGAGTACAGTGTTAAATAGGGTAGAACACCAATTTGGTTTGCTCTACATTTCTTTGGAATTAGCTATGTTCTCCTATGATTTTGAGGTGTTGTAAATAAATTTTTGAAGTCTTTAAATCCAAAGTTTCAAAGGTTGAAGTCCACTAATAACATAGTTGTGAGGACTTATGTATCGCTACATGCATTTTCAGTGTTTGAGAGAGACAAAGTCTAGCTTCTGATACTCTGCATTTTGCTGCATGTTAATACTTTACTCTACAGTTTTAAAGTTAAGTTCATGAATTTTTAAGGAGTCTTGGATATGAGTTTGAGCAAGTTTTTTGGTCCGCATTAAAAGTTATGATTTGACAATTAATCTGAGTCTGTGACAGTTAGTCTATGAGGCCGATCGGAAAGTATAATCTATGTGCAAAAGATTCTATTAATTGGAATCATATCCTAAGTGGTTCTATAGTTTGGCCTGACATATGAGAATGTGTTTCAAGTGTTGGTTTGATTTACAAAGTGTTTTGGCGAAGGCATTTAGGCTGACATGATACACATAGTATAACTACACATTTCATCCTAGTAGGCCAATCTAATTTGAAGTTTGTAAATGTTGTGGATATATATGGGATTCACTTTGGTTTTTGTGATGAATGATGTGAATGTGGATGTGTATGTGCAACATGTATGAATTTTTGTGATCCAATCAGTACGACAAGTGTTTGTGAAGAAGTTTTATGAAGAGCAGAGCATTGTAATAGAGCAGTAAAAGATGAAGAGTTTTAAGAGAGTATTTTGAGCTACATTGGATCTATATCCATGCATTTGTAGATACAATTATAACAGTTATTTCTTGGCAATGAGCCACCCTTCTATCTATTTCTCTCTTGTGGTAGTGAGCATTTTTTGCAATGAGCATTTCTTTGGTAGTTGTTGGTTGACAGATTTGTCCTTCAGAAATAAGTAAAGAAAATGACTCAGAATGTCCAGAAAGAAGGAAAAATAGCACTAATAGTTGGAGAAGTTATCATTGGGTTGACATTTCCTCTAAATTTTAGAGGTACAGCTCCCTCTTAAAATACTCAATGAATAAAGATAAAGGGGTGTGCTTTTAACTAGAAAGTAGAAAAGGCGTATTAACATTTACCCATCACCCTGAAATAGATGTGAATGACCAACTTAAGAAAGAAATGGATGTAGATAAATGATGCATAACCCATCTATCTCAAATTCATAAACTAAGGTAAATTAATTTGAAGATACAACTATAATCCTTCTTAACACAAACCAACATATAAGAAGCAATATTGAAGAAAGATTAGTAATCGACATAAGAACAATTGTAATCATAGAAGATACTTAGAAACACAAAGTTCTGTAAATAATTATTCATTTCCTCAACATAACAAAAATCAAAGTCTTTGCAGAACTTCTAGATACATAAGCTATGCTAGAAGGAAAGTATAACTGAAAAGTAAACTAAACTTGCTTTCCTTCCCCTATTCACAAAAAACACCAAAAAAAGATGCTCTTTTTTTTTTAAATGCCTTCACCTTATAAAACTTCCCAAAAAATATAACTATTCAAAAAATGGTCCTTTTTGAGTAACCATAATCAAGAAAGTGACTTCTCAAAATGGAAATGGTTACATCATATCAAAATTGTAGTAATCATTGTTAAGTACAAAAAGACTTAAAATGTACAAGACAAGTGGCATTAATCTTCCCCCAATTCTAGGTGTATCTCCATAAAAAGATGGAGCAGTTCAGCATGCTCTTCTTCTTCCTCCAGAATGTCAATTGTCCTACGGTATTTAGCATAGCTATTTTTCTCCTTCTAGGCGACTATGTGCAGCTAAGAGATGATATTGATCTGCTCCTCTTCAGGCCATTGTAAATCAAGTTGTAGAATAGGCATAGGTTCGCCATCCCAGATTTCATTATTTGCTGGAAGTCCCATTCTAAAAAATATCTTGGCTGGCAAGAAAACTAAACATAGAGAGCACTGCCACATTTACTTAATTACATTAGTGGGTAATGATGTCTTTCAAATTTATTAACATTGTGCCACCATCTTAATGAACTTCATTACACTTGTCATTAATGCACCATTAGTTTGGTATCTTCGGAAATGGGTCTCAAGATTTGAACTTACATTCTGTAGCTTCTGGAAGGACATTCTCACTGTATACCACACGAGCAAACTGACGGGCTGGTGATACCTCAGGTACCACAAAGATGTTGACTAGTCGGTAGTCAGAGTAGATTTAGAACTTTGAAGGGGTTCACAAGACATGAAAATTTCTGACAATGAGCTTCGAACTTCCCTAACACAAAGGAGGAGTTGGGAAGTCGGTCATTGTAAGAACTTAAGAGCATAAGTCAAGTAAACAAAATATTTATGAAATTAAAACCACTTGACGACAGAGACTTATAGAGGAGTTTCCAAGACTTCATAATTTTTGGAATGGAAAATGACTAGACTTGAGAAAAGTGATGATTATATCAATCCTTAAGCATGAAAATTTGAAAATTTTGGGTTTATATTTTTCAGGTAACAACAGGCTCTAATTGGGGACAACGACTGAAAAGGATGAAGCAAGGAACCCAAAATCATAAGCATGGACCAGTGGCTCATCCATTGGGCAACAAAGTCAAGAAAATACAGAGGAAAAGAGCTAGAACAAGACAAAAATAGGACCACACTGGAGAAAGAAACAAGACCACTAGCACACCAAAAACTCCTAATATGTACATGGTCATGAAGACCCTACCTTAGATGGCTCCAGAATGATCATTTAAATCCATTAACTAGCTAGAAGTAATAGCTGCCTGTGTGAAATAATGTCAGATGAATGAATAGCTCATAAGCAACCAGCTACAACTAATGACCAACATGATTAAACTGATAAAGATTACTTCACATAGGAATTGTTTGGATGTATCTTGATGCTCAAAAAGCCACCCTTCACTGTATGTCTCTTCAATTGGATGACTCATACCAAAACTGCCCAGCACATAACTACCAACACCTATCTGTATGACCACATGTGGATTATCATAAGGTATTTGATCTAGCAAGCATGGAAAAATTAGTCCCCAGATTGGACAACCCACATATAAATTATAAGATGTTAGATCTTTTTTGGTTACCCCAATGTTTATGTGATCATTTCCCTTAGTAGATAAATCAATATCCCATTCTTGAAAACAACCATTAGCCTTGTGGTGCAGGAGCACCTACCTAACAGCTGGCCTCCATGAGGCAGTTAGTTAGTTTGAGTCTTGTTAATGTTTTTCAAGAAGGTCTTATAAGACCAATGCATGTAATAAGGTCATGTTGACCATACTTTGCTATTTTTAGCTAGTTTGTTAGGACAGTTGTCATGATGTATGTTCGGTTGGATCTCCCAGCCGCTGGGAATCGAGTGGTAGTACTCGAGAGGATTCCTATTTATACAGGCGGATCGGTTGGTTTTAGATTATCGATCATAGTATTGCATTTGAGCAGGGGAGTTAGATTGTGCTGTGTGAGAAACAGTATATTGTATTACATCTTGAAATCAATAAAGATCCTGTTTGTGTTCATCCTCTGTTGATTTCCATTGTTTAATTGATTTGCTATTTTGGGTGGGTACATGGATTCGCTGATCCATTCCACCGGTTGATTCGTCGAATCGGTGGAATGGCCATGTACAATAGGTTAGGTTTTAGTTTGCTTTCTGTTTGCATGCAGGTGTGCAGGATCGCGGTCAAGAGATGTTGAGGACCCTAGCATGGGTATGTGCTAGGTTGTGTTGATTGTTAAAGTCTAGAAGATCACCCTGAAAGTGGATCGGGTCATCCCAGGAGGATCGGCGAATTGAAAATTCGCTAAGTGTGAAAGTTCATCAAAACAGCATCATCAGGATATTTCGGTTCATATCCTACAGTCAGTTCGGGCGTCGTCATCCGAATAAGTGGAGATGAGCATGATGCAGTAGTTTGCATAAAGAGAAGGTGCGTCGGGGTGATCATCATCAGGAGTTACCGAGGAGGAGTGCATCGGCATAAGGTAGAAGATCGGGTTGATCAAGTCATCGCGGGCCGATAAGGTTAAGTTTGGCCGACAGCAGGATATTGAAGAAGTTGCATATGATGTCATCATCATCAGGATATACGTCATCAGGATATTGCGGGTCAACAGGATATTAAGGAGCTGCATGTGACGTCATCGTCATCAAGATATACATCATCAGGATATCAGGGTGACGTAAGCACCGAAGGGAAGGTGCATGAGGTAGTCATCGTCAGGATAAATGGGAGGAACAGGATGTTTTATATCCTGCTGATGAACATGATGTTGAACATCATGATGCTGAAGGTAGTAGTTGTCGGTGAGATGAACAGTGAACGTCAGGAGGATGTTTACGCTTGCCGAATATCATGATGCTGTTGAAAGGCGAAAGGTGAAAAGCGATAAGGAAGTGAACAGTAGTCAGTAGGAGGATCTTTCACGCCTCTTCAAAATATGATGATGCTGCCGATAGTCGGATATGATGATGCTGCTGACATGCGAAAGGGCGAAGGCTTGTCTGCAGGAGGATATCGGTCGGCAGGGGAAATATGATGATGCTGACAGTGTTAACAAAAATATGATGATGATGATGAAGGGTTGCGAACATCCATGTTGTATGTCAAGGTTATAGTGTGGATGCCTCTGCATCACCATGCATGTATCTTGAAAATTTGCATTGCAAGCAATATTTTCATGGGACTGAAAATCACCTCTGACTGGAAACACCTCATCTTCCTCTACAAGATTTGGTTTAATAACTTTATGACATATGATATCATTTTCATATAGAATAGACATTGCAACCTCCTCACTAGTCTCACAAATAAAATCATTACTGAGAGTATAAACAGATTGATAATCTAATTCGTCCATACCTTCTCTAGGCTTGGCCATGGGACTATCAAATTCCTTAATTTTATCTTTACATGCATCTATTTTGACCTCATTACCATTACCATTTTCATCCATGATTGCATAGAAAAAGTCGTCATCTGAGCTTTGCATGCACCAGTTAGGAATAACATCAATACTCGGACCTGATGAAAATACCTCTTCTTTAGGAGAAGTGAGGGTTTGTTCACTTTTTTTCTCATACCTCAAAGGAGATTCTGATCTTTTGCTTTTAGCCTGGCTTAAAATTTTTGCCCACTACTGATTAGAATTCCATGGCACTTTAGGTTCTTCTTTAGTTATGTAACCATCTTCTTGTGATTGCATCTTCGTGAATCTTTCCCATTCAATTTGCATGTGCATTGGAGAAGAGGCATTCAACACTTTTTCTTCATGTCATATAGCTTTAGGTTCAACATTATTTTCTTCATAATGGAAATAGAAAGCTTCTACTCTTCTATCATCATGAGGCATACTCTTTACATTGCTCACCTCTTTCCTACAAAAGTGCTTTGGATAAAAAATAGTGAGATTAAGACATTTAGTAGGGGGAGGTTGGGCATTTTGTTTGTACATAATAGGTTTTACCATAGGTTCACAAATCAGAGTGTCTACAACTTGGTTTGATTTCCATAGGTCACTCAGTATCAAGTCATGTTCTATTTTTACAGCCTCTTATGGAGCAATCTTAATATCAATTATTCCACTTTGCCTCAACTCATATTGAACATTTGGATACAATGAAGAGATAAAAGTACATAGCTAGAGTTGCTTACCTGGCTGAAGAGGAGATGGGATCTTTTTGTGTAGTTGGTTGAATCTGTGCACAAAGTCGTTGATGGATTCTTGTTCTTTCTTCTGGATGTGGAAAAATTGACACAATACAGTAGCTTCATCCATAGGGCTCTTGAATCTCTCCAAGAACTTAATTCTTAATGAATCCCAATTAGTTATGCATCCTTCTTCTAAGTGACTAATCCATTTTACCGTAGTCCCAATAAGAGATTCAATAAACAACCGAATGAAGACGTCTTCTTTACTTATCCCCAAGACCCCACATCCAACTACAAATGCAAGAATTTGATCTTCAGCATCTTGAGAATCTTCTCCGCTAAACTTTAGGAAATGCTTTCTTGATCTTTCAGACAATGATGAGTATACCAAAAAGGAAAGAGACCCAAAATGATCTCCCCATGGATGGGAAGAAACCAAAGCCATAATGTAAATCTAAAAGCATTAGTCTTCATCAAATATAAATTTTTTGGGTATGTTCATTTTATAGAGTTGCCAACCTTCGTCCTTGGGGAGGCACCTTCAAATTTCTAGGAAAACAAATGGCACTGATCTTTAATTTCGAATCTCCCCAACAAAGTTACAAAAAAACTATTGGCTGACAGATTTGTCCTTCAGAAATAAGTATAGAAAATGACTCAGAATGCCTAGAAATAAGGACAAATAGCACTAATAGTTGGAGAAGTTATCATTGGGTTGACAACTTTCCTTTGAATTTTAGAGGTACAGCTCCCTCTTAAAATACTCAATGAATAAAGATAAATGGGTGTGCTTTTAACCAGAAAGCATAAAAGGTGTATTAACATCTACCCATCACCATGAAATAGATGTGCATGACCAACTTAAGAAAGAAATGGATGTAGATAAATGATGCACATCCCATCTATCTCACATTCATAAACAAAGGTAAATCAATTTGAAGATACAACTATAATCCTTCTTAACAAAAACCAACATATAAGAAACAATATTGAAGAAAGCTTACTAATAGACATAAGAACAATTGCAATCATAGAAGATACTTAGAGACACAAAGTTCTGTAAATAATTCTTCATTTCCTCAACATAAAAAAACTCAAAGTCTTTGTAGAACTTCTAGATACATAAGCTATGCTAGAAAGAAAGTATAACTAAAAAGTAAACTAAACTTGCTCTCCTTCCCCTATTCATAGATAGCACTAGAAAAAAGATGCTTTTTAAAAAAAAATCCCTTCCCCTTATATAACTTCCCAAAAAATATAACTATTTGAAAAACAATCCTTTTCGAGTAACCATAATCAAGAAAGTGACTTCTCAAAATGGAAATGGTTACATCATATCAAAATTGTAGTAATCATCACTAAGTAGAAAAAGACTTCAAATATAAAAGACAAGTGGAATTAATCTTCCCACAACTCTAGGCATATCTCCAGAAAAAGCTGGTGTAGTTCAGCATGCTCTTCTTCTTCCTCGAGAACGTCAATTGTCCTAAGGTATTCAGCGTAGCTGGTTTTCTCCTTCCAAGAAACTATGCATAGCTGAGAGATGATATCGATCTGCTCCTCTTCAAGCCATTGTAAATTAGGTTGTAGAACAAGCATAGGTTCACCATCCTTGATTTCATTATTTGTTGGAAGTCCCATTCTAAAAAATAGCTTGGCTGTCAAGAAAACTGAACACAGAGAGCATTGCCACATTTACTTAATTACGTTAGTGGGTAATGATGTCTTTCAAATTTATTAACGTCATGCCACCATCTTAATGAGCTTCATTTCACTTGTCATTAATGCATCTGTACTTTGGTATCTTGGGAAACATGTCTCAAAATTTGAACTTGCATTCCGCAGCTTCTGAAAAGACATTCTCACCGTATACCACACAAGCAAACTGATGGGTTGGCGATACCTCAGGCACCGTGAAGATGCTAACTAGTCAGGGTTGAAGAAGATTTAGAACTTTGAAGGGGTTCACAAGAGATGAAAATTTCTAACAATGAGCTTTGAACTTCCTCAACACAAAGGAGGAGTCGGGAAGTTGGTCATTTTAAGAACTTAAGAGCATAAGTCAGGTAAACAAAAGATTCATGAAATTAAAAACCACCCAACGGCAGAGACTTATAGAGGAGTTTCCAAGACTTTAGAATTTTTGGAATGTAAAATGACTAGATTGGAGCAACATGATGATTGTATCAATCCTTAAGCATGAAAATTTGAAAATTTTGGGTTTAAATTTTTGGGGTAACAGTAGTGAACCTTGGACAATGAGTCCTTAGGGAAGTGAGCCCTGGGCTGTAAGCCCTTAGGTAGTGAACCTCTTTGTAATTCAGTATTGATACTACATAATATACTATGAGCTAACACTCGTCGTTGTTTTTCCCTTTTGGGTTTTCTACGTAAAAAATTTGGGTGTTTATGTGTTATGGTTTGTGGTTGTACTTTTGTGCTTGATTTGCTTCCCTATTATTGAATGTGGAAAATGAATTAAATGTTTAATGAATGAATGGTTTTATAGAATATGGATTCACCTTGGTCTTCTATACTCCAGTGCATAATATCCATGTGCTATGTAAAAATAAGGATTGCTCTTTATTAATATTTGTGTAACCATTGCAACATCCCCCCATCCATCTCACCTACATATCTTAATAAAATATATAACTTTCATGAAGATTTATCAATCAGATATCAATTCTTCTATTGTTTTTCCATTTATCTTCTAGCTTTTATATAACCTTTTCATCCACATCTCTCTATCTCATAACAATTTTTTTCCTTTTATTTCGAGAGCACACTAGTGTTCTTTGAACCCACCTATCCTCTCAAGGGGACATCATCATCATTATACATCTTATTGATATACCTTGTGCTTTCTATACCAATCTATCAAATCAATTTGGCCAAATTATCCAATCACATCCTTTGGTCTTGACCCTAAACTTGGGCAAATCAATCAATCAATTAGTCATGAATCCATCATCAATGGGATATATTGTTCCCACATCCTTGTGTTGATCTAGGGATATATCATTCCCCACAATGACAACACTATCCTTATTAATCATCATCAGTTAATCATTGGTTTACAATATGACAGTGGCAATACCTTGTTTGTCTTGGAATAATAATCATCCTCCATCATCATGCATCTTATCCATTAACTTACCATTATCTTTCATTGTCACCCTCGCTTTGAGTGACTGGGGCATTGCCATCTTTAATCCAATCATTTTGTTTCGACCATGATCTTTTAAATCAAAATTTTCTTCTATCAAATCAAACACAATGTTTTAAATTTCTTTGAAATGATGTTACTTTGCAACACCATATCAAAGAGGGGCAAAATGTAGACACCTAAAAATTACCCATCACATATATCATTTTGCATACGTCAATTCCCCCTAAATCACCTACATTCAACATTAATTTAATAATCTAATTATTTAAATAATTTCATCAATTTCTTCTAAAATCGCCCAATTCCAACATTAATTGAATAAATGTTATTTATTTAATTAATTTCATTAAATTCCACCTTATTCCTTCCAAATTAAATTAATCTAATTATTTAATTAATTCATCATTCAAATTCCTCTTATCCACAATTAAATAATTTTTAATTATTTAATTAATCAATTATTCCTCCAAATTTAAATAAATTATTCAAATTTAATTAAGTTGACTTTATCTTCTAAAAATAAATAAAATTAATATTTTATTTATATCCCTCTATCATGCAAAATAAATTAAATGAAATTTATTTGTTTAATTTATTTACATCCTCATATCTTATCATTTCTTCAATCATGCACAATAAATTAAATAAATTTGTTTATTTAATTTTCAATTATCTTTCAAAATCTTCTTAAAATATCATTTTCTTCTATGTGCACAATTAGTCTTATTTTTAGAATTTTAAAAAAATAAATATAAAGTTGAGTTAATTGGCTTTAATCATTATTGTTTTTATTGACCAACTCATGAATTAGAAAAAAAACATTCTTAATTCATGAAATCAAAATCCTATCTTTATCAAAGAAAGCAGTTAACTCAACAAAGCATCTTTAAAACATGACACATGTTGTGTGCATGTTTATCATGTCCTCTCAAGTCATCTTGATCATCCATTTCATTGATTTATCTCCATTGTTTATCGATCTTTCTTGAAACCTATATATATCCCCTTCATCTCTTCATAAATCCTCTTCGATCATTCAGCTTTGAATCTCTTCGATCATTTAAGCTTTTTCATCAATACAATCCTTTGAGCATTATATCTCATCATTGAACACACATTGAATCTTTGAGCACTATCATACATCCCCTTGTTGCAAACATGGTTTCATAATACATTGAGCAATCCACAAAGAACCAAGGAAACTATACAATCTAGGTGATAGCTTCATTGTTTCATTATTTGCATTGATTTTGGTTATTATCTAGATCATTTTCTTGAAGGTTATAGGTTGAGTTCATTGTTTATTGCTTGATCAATATTCGCTCAATTTTTACCTATACACAATTGCATATCAAACCTTACACTACTGCGATAAGAGAACTCCTTCTAGGGGATGGGGTTGTCTCCAAGATCTTTCCAAAGACCCTTGAAGGAATAACTCTGTATTGGTACTATCACCTACCAGAGGCCTCAATCCACTCATTCCAACAACTAATCAGAGAGTTTGTCATGGAATTTGATATGAACAAACTCTTCAAGACAAGGATCAGAGAATTCCTGACCATGAAATGAGAACCAAATGAATCTGTAGACCACTTTCTCACTCGATGGAGGCAAGTCCTTTATTCTTCAACTAGTGCCCCAAACATGGACCATCATGAGTTATGGAACCTTTTCTTAAATGCCTTAAACAAGGATATGAGAAAAAACATTTAGAAGTTACCATACATATCCTATGAAGAAGCATTAGAAAGTGCTGTGAGGATTAATCAAGCTGCCATCAATAGCGGCTGAAGGGTCTATGGGTTAAGTGGAAAGTTAGCAAGGGAAGACATGGGAAATAATGCTCCCATCATCAAGATTCTTAAAAGAAATAGAAATGCAACAACAGACAGGGTGACAGATCAACCCCCAGTCAGGGAGGTAAGAGATGAGCATGACAAAAGAGACTATTACCCTCCTAATGTGAATGCAATCGATTGACCCAAAATAATAGATACTACCCTAGGGACAATTATCAAAATTTGAATTGTAATGGAAATGGCAATGATGGAAGGTACAAAAGACCTCGTTACAAGTACAATCAATTTTGTTCTTTTCATAAATCAAGGGGGCATAGCACAAAATCATGTAGAGAGTATAATAGATTCATAGCAAGGTTACGAGGAGACCAATAGTGCATGTTCATAGAAATGTTCTTGAACCTGCAGGAAGTCATGCTGAATAACAAAGGTGCAACATAGACACATGCACTGATAGCTCCACAAAACACAAACACGAGAATCTATCTAGACCCATTTCTCGTACATAAGGACATGGAAGAAACAAATCAAAGAGAAATAGCCCAGGGTAGCAACACTGATATCCCACCACAATTAGGATAGAAAGGAGAAGCTAGGATGATGGCATTGGTTGAAATACTACATAATGAAGAAGAAGAAGAGAAAGGTCTTGAGAGTGAACAAAAGGAAGTATATGAAGGTATCATCTCGGTAGTGGAACCAATACCAGCTCTGATCAGACCCTAAAAACTTATCAAAGACCTAAAGAAGACCTATGCACACATATCATTCATTAACTTTCTCAAAAACTCCCCTTCCCATTGCTCAACACTATTCAGAGAAATAGGGTTGAAGTATCTTGATCAAATCACACCTCCACCTAGTGAACAGATCAAAAACATGGACTATGACATAATCCCACCAGATTCAAAACTCAAAGACCTAGGTTTCTTCTTCGACTTAAAATAAATGCCTTTTAAGGTAGAGTTAACCAAGAAAGGTGATCTTGTGCTATATTTGTAAGTGTGGATCTATAACACCTGCATCAAATGAACACTAATTGATGATCAGGAAAAAGTAAACATAGTTTAATTCTCTCTTTTAGAAATAATAGGTTATGGGCACACTAATATCACCACCTCTAGAGACACTATCAGTGGGTATGATAATTTAAAGGCCGCTACAATAGGGAAGATCACACTTCCTATAACTCTAGGACCTATGACTATTCCAACCACATTTTATGTCATTGACAAGGATACAAGATACAATCCACTCCTTGGAAGACCATGGATACATAAGATGAAAGTTGTACCCTCTACATTAGTCCAAGAGGCTTGATTCCTATATTTGGGGAAGGTATACATCACGAAAGGAGATCTAGAGCCTTTCAGCATGCTAAAATTGAACACATCAAACAAATGTATAGGTATCCCCATAGATTATGAACTTCCTATGAATAAACTTTCTATTCCTAGTCCTATGCCCCAATAAATATGCATTAAGAGAATGGAAATGCTAAAAAAGACCATAAACACTATAGAGATAAAAACCTTAGAAAATGAGGTGCTACCGAAACAAAAGAAATTGTCCCCAAAGAAAAGGTAGTGAAAATCATGGAATGGATAGAGTGGGATGGACCTATCCAATTCCCTCTAGAAATACTAATTATTGATATGCAACCAGCATACAAACTCTTCCCTTGCATAGGGGAGAAGCCTCACAGAATCAAAGGACCAATATTTGAAACAACTACGCTAGATATGAGATATGTAGACCCTCACACTTTTTCAGATCCTAAAGAGGATGTGATGTAGAGTTACACTCCTTTATCACCCTTGAGTGAATCACATGTCCCTGAGACATCAGAGGAGAGCGAATCATATGAACCTCTTACCCAAATGGAAGAATCATATAGACCATTAACACCTATGGAGGACATAAATTCTATTGACAATGGATTCAACCAACGCAATAGGAGTTCTCCCAAGAATGCTCATGGTGTCTCAACCTTGAGCACAACCCACTACTTTGGCCTTAGTGCAATCAAATGAACTTGGAAAAGTGGGAAGTACTCTTAGTATAAATTTAAATTGTTGAGAGACTCCCAGACGAAGATGAAGTGAGGGTACGTTTCATAAAGATTGGAAAATGCAAGTATTATTCGGAATTGATGATCCTAGCATCTTTGAATTGCTAGGAAGCTACATTGGATACTCCATAGATTTGAGACCTGAACCAAATGAGAGGATGAGTATAATCTTTGTCCATCCTAATGAGAAAAGAGAGCCTCAAACCCCCTTGGAGTTGTTCTAATTTTTACAAAACATTCAAGATCAGTAAGACGTAAAGATTTACATGCAAGAGCAATTTAACATGCTAATGGAATTGATAAGGTGTGATGGAGTCTTGTATTGAACCCCTTCCCACCAAAAAGCTTACTTAGACTTACTTCATTCTCAAGTTACCAAAAGAAATCATAGAATCAAATGACAAACCTTACAGAATAGGTGAACTAGTCCTAAGAAGAGGTAGCATAAAAGACAAAAAGAGAAGATGAAAGAGAACATTCATAGAGGATTGGAAAGGTCCTTACATGGTCAAAGAAGATGTTGAAAATGGTTCCTATCTCTTGTGCACAATGGAGGGAGAATAATTTGGCAAAATAGTAAATGCCTTTCACCTCAAGAAATACTGTGTTTGAAAATCATAAAAATCATAAAACATAAAAATACAAAAAAATTATAAAAAACAAAAATGTCAAAAAGAGTTTGTTTCTTACATTTCAACATCATTCTTTTCATCTTGAATTATAGTGAATGACTCACTCTTATATTATTTTCTTTTCAATCAGGATTTTAATTACCTTTATCTACCATGAATACAATCTCTTTTTCATATTTCTTCACAACCTTTTTAGGAATCCTAGCCCTAGTTTGCATTTTCTTTGGGAAATTTGTAAAGTAGCCCCATAATGTTGCATTTTGTTTATCAACATCTCATAAACTTTGTAGATGATTTCTAATTTGGATTACTATAGAGAGTGATTAAGTGAGATAATATTGTACATACCTTGTAATTCCTTTAGAAAATAGTAGAGTAGGCAAATGATTAGAGTTCAATACTTGAAGGGGTACTTTATATCCTTTGTTCTTTTCAAGTTCTCTATTAGTTGTTGCTGAAGCAACTCACACAGGTCATAATCTGCATTCTTTCTTACCATCTCAAATGTTGTCTATATAGTAGTTGTTGAGACTGAATTCTCCCTGTTGGAGAAGTAGACCCTATTACCAATCACCATTAAGGCAAATCTTACCGCTGGATCTTCAATATCATTCACAGTTAGTGCCCTTTTGTTAAACTTGGTACCAGTTAATTGCACAATTTTGTTATTCTTCATAGGCTTTAATGTCAGAACTATTCTGGTGGAGCACGTTCTAGTCACAACTTTAATGGCATCTTTAGAAATCATATGTGTCATATCTAAGTACATAAATTCTTCATGAATTCTACTTAGGGCATACCATACCCAAGCATCTTTAGAAAACATAGGAAAACCAATCAATAGATCCAACTTCTTCTCATGTAGTGTACAATACTCTTCTTTTAGTCCAAACTTATCATTAGTTAGCTTGTCCAAATAGAATTGCCCTAGTTTCATATGATCATACTCTTCTAGTTTTGCATGAATGTATGTCCTAATGTCTTCCGTATGCATAACTCCATGATAGACCTCAGAGAATGCACAATTTGGATCACTTTTAAGTGATTTATATGGGTGCTTCTTGAACTTAGGTTGGGGCCTCTCGGTAATATCTATCACTTTTACTACCTCAACACAGAAATTTTTCAAAAGAGAGTTGTAAATACCTTTTATTTTTGGTTAGGATTTCTTCACACTAATCACTAAATACTTGAATTCACATTAGCTTCAGTTCTTAGATCTCCTTAGACACTTGAGGGTTTGAATGCAATGTGATTTCCTTTCAAATGAATTCCCTTGTAACCTCTTTTCATCAAAACCTAATTGTCATAAATGTTAGATTCAAAAAGATATCAAAATCTTTCTCTGCCATCCACAGTTGATCTAAATTACTCCACAATGCATTAGATTCTTTTCTACTAGAATCTTCTTCAAATGATCCATTATCTTGTTTTCTAGCTTATACCTTCATTCTAAATGTCAGCACCGCCTTTCTAGCTGGAGGAATAGGATTTTTCATTTAAGCTCCCACTAAGCCAGAGCTCCTAATTTACTTCCTAGAGGAAGTATGTATACTAAAGTCTAGTGTGGACTCATTCTTGACTTCATGTACTTTCTTCTTAACCCAAATCTTGTTCATCTCCTTCTTGATCTCTACTAGATCTACCTTTTGTACAATTTTCTTCATTTCTACCTAATTATCCTTCTTCATATTCTTTCTTCTACTAAATCTTGCAGTGTGTCTAGGCTTGTTGCAATTGAAGCATGCAACATTTTTCTAACCATTGTTCCTTCCAATCATCCTTGATATGCATTGTTTAGCATTGTGTCAAAATCTATTGCATGCAAAGAAATTGCCATTCAAGGATTGAGCATTCCTTCCATTATTATAGTTGTTTCTTATCTGACTTCTACATTCACTAGCTCTATGACCAAATCTTTTACATATAAAGTAGTTACCTGTAATGTCCCCTTCTAGCAAGCCAAAATTTTCGCACCCTTGCAAACAATTTCAACTTACCAAAAGAGAACATTTGTATTCCATTTTTCATTTCCTTTTTATCTTGATGATAATCATAAACATAACCATATACTATTTGCTATTTCATAAATTCATTTTTCCATACATCATGATTCTCCTCGAGTGAGATAATCCTTAGGCCTCTTATTAACCTCACCTTTCACCTTGTGAGAGAAGATTCGTTAAGTAGGTGATGTCATCTCAATCCTATGGGTCCATTAATATTATTCCTTAGTTTGTCAACCAATGCCCATAATTCCTTAGTTTGTCAACTAAGGCCTATAATTCCTTAGTTCGTCAACTAAGGCCCATTCCTTCAATATTTAAATCGAAGGTCCATAGTAATACCCTTGATTCATCAATCAAGGCCCATAATATCCTTGATTCATCAATCAAGGCTCATTCCCATGGAATGATCAATACCTACCATAACTATCTACCCCACCTTCTTAGTGTTAGGTGGTTAATTAGGAAGTCTCATATCTACCCTTAGGAATTCATGCCTTTATTAATCTTTAGGTTTTACCCTAAAGCCTTCATTAATCTTTAGGTTTTATCCTAGAGCCTTCTCCCTAGGTTTTACCCTAATGCCTTAATTAATATTCTTCTATACATATACATACTTGTTATCTCTCATATGTCATTTATTAACAACTTATGAATTCAAATCAGACAAGATACATATTTAAAATATAAATTTTAGACATAAATGTATATATCACATATATCAATTTCTACTTAATAACCTTATTATTTATATCTTTCAAGTTATAAATTGAACAAGTAATTATAAATTCTTACAACTCATAAATTGAATAAGTAAATATAAATACTTACTTGCTTCACCTGGGATTCCTTACCTATGCTGCAGTAATATAGTCTTTATTGTATTGCTGTTATAAAATACAGATCTCAATATATGTATTTATTCCATACTCTTTTTATATTTTCTCCCCATGATCCTTTTCCTTGGCTGCCCTCATGTCTTCCTTGTGATATTTTCTTGCTATGTCTTTGATGAATCCAAATGATGTTTCTTCTTTATTATCTTTATTGAATTCACAACTGTTTATTTATTTCTTTTTATTACTTCATTCTTTCGATGATCATTTCCTTCTATCTCACAACCTTTATTTATTTCTCTTTCAAGGGATATGTTCCAAGAGGTATGTCTCTTATTATTTTTATTACTTTATATTAATTCCCTTTTGTGGTAAAACTAGTTCTAACCATACGTAACTCCCTTATCATAAGAGGATAGGTTAAAAGATGTTTATTATTATTTATTTACCTTATTTGTATTTATATTATATCATTATAATAAATGATATATTATTTATATTTATATTACAATATAAGATAATAATAATAATAATATTTGTATTTATATTATTAGATATATTTATAATATATTATTTATTAATGTGCTGCACTTATAAATATCTTCCTTTGACCTCCCCTTAATCTTTTTAAAGTACATTATTTATATAATATATATAGTATAAATAAATACTTTTGTTATTAAGTACGGGAGCTCTTTTATTATATTTTATTTCCAAGCATATAATATGGTGGGATAATGTTTGTCTTATTAGACTTTTATTTTTATATGATTTTATTTTGAATTTAACCTTTTGTTTAACCGTATTACTTTGTCTTATTCCAAATTACTTTACTTTCTAACTTTAATAGGTAAGACTCTTCATAATATTTATTTTTATATATAATAATATATCTTATTAATTACTCACATAAATATTATACTAAAATATTTATATTTATAATATATCTTGTTAATTAAAATATAAATATATATATTTCATATATTTTATAATATTTAAATTATATTAAATTAATAATATTATTTATTAAATAATACTTATTGATAATATATTTTAAATAAATATATTATATATTTAGTTTATAGAAGGCTAACTTATTATTTAAATAAACAATTCAATTATAAATCATTATAGGGACATGACAACCCTCCCCACTCAAGATTGCTTGTCCTCAAGCAATTATAATTAGGTATCCTAAAGTAATATATAATAACATTATATTTTATTGGGTTTCCTTATATAAAATAAGGTTTTACTCACCAATAATATAAAATAACTTATAGAAAATTTAACAAATTAATATAGCTAATACTACTATAAATAATATAGGGGCCTAAAATAATAATTTATAAATTTGGGTTTACCCCTTTAAATTTTCAGCACTAAATTTGCATAAAGGCATTTTTATTTATTTAATTATCAAAAATGTTTTAATGACTACTAATATTATTTTAATGCCATGATTAACCAAGAGCATCAAATGAACAATCCAAACCAAATAACCAAATGTCAAATATACTTGACACAACCAAAGTGAAAACAGAGGGGTACTACATTACCTCTAAAAGTTTGAGCATTCCTTCCATTATTGTAACCATTCCTTATCTGACTTCTACATTCATTAGCTTTATGACCTACTTTATTGCAAGTAAAGCACTAACTGAAAAATTATAGAACATTTTTATTCACTCTGCTCCTACACTGAGTAGCATTATGACCAAACACATTGCATGCATTACAATAACCATTGAAAGAACGGTGCCTTTGAGCATTTCGTTGCCTGAGTGGTGGTCTTCTAGGTCTATTCCTTTGATTCTGGATCTATTTTTTTGTCCTTCTTGATCTCATCATTCTTTTCTTGACCTATTTTAGAGCTTTCACCTTTCTCAAATCCCAAGCCTTTTTTGTCATTAGGACTTTTCTAACTTGCAATTATTCTATCAAGTTTAGCAGCACTCACTCTAAATTTATCTTCTTGAATCCATGTCTGTTTCAAATCATCTTTCAGATCCACAACTTCTTGTTCAAGCCTTCTAAATTCTTAAGATTTGTTTTTAATTACTTCATTTAGAATTTCTTTAGCTTTTTCTCTTTCTACAACTTCCACTTTCATATCATTCAAGGTTTCATTTACTAATTTCAATTATTCACTATCTCCTTATCCTTTTATTTGAATCTCTTGACTTGCTCCCTCAAATTTTTGATGCACTTATCTTCTTCCTTGACATTTTCTTTCAGATCCTTATTTTCTATTTCATTCTTTTCAAGATCTTCAAGAGTAGCCTTAAGTTCTTCTTCGCTGACAAGCATGCATTCTTCTTCTATGATTTCAGTTAAATTGATTTCTTTAAGAGGAGTCAAATACCTTTTACCTACCATGTGTTCAATCTCCAAGATCTTCCTCAAGTTGTTAGACTTCTTCCAAGGAACCATGCTCTAATACCAATTGTTGAACACCCATAATCCTGAGAGGGGGATCAATCCATATTCTAGTAAACCTTTTACTTATTAAACTATTACTCCATTTACCACATATAACAATAAAAAAAATAAAACATAGAAGAAGGAACCACAAAGCATCACAGATAAACACCATAATTTTTGCATGGAAAACCCAAAACTAGGAAAAACCATGGTGAGTGTTAGCTCACAATAATTATGTAATATCAATGCCAAATTACAATAAGGCTCACTACCCAGGGCTCACTACCTAAAAAAGTGATCACTATAAGAAGGCTCACTACCTATAGGAAGAAAGAAGGAAAGAAGAATAGCTTGCTACAAAGTTCAACTACTTTGATTGCATCTACACATGCATTGATACAGCTCTAATGAAGTACAAAAATACTATCTCAAAACTCTTCATCTCTGACTACTCTATTTCACTGCCCTACTCTTACATGAGAATAAGATCTCTCTTCTTCTATAGTTATCACCCTTACAAAATCACCACACTTCACACGTCGCACACATATATACCCATATTCACACCACCACACCTCACAAACACCAAATTTGACCTCATATATATATATATATATATATATATATATATATATATATATATATATATATATATATATATATATATATATATATATATATATATACAACACTTAGATTCTTCTCACTAGGTTGGCCTACCTAGATGAAGCGTATATTTAATAAACTTGTAGCTTGTCTACCAAATCAACATGAGAAAATACATAGCACACCCAAATAACATTTGAAACACCTTCTCATATGTCAGCTCCAACTATAGAAGCACTTAGGATAAAGTTCTAATCAATAGAACTTACCACACACAAATCAAACTATCATGTCAGCCTCAAACACAAAGTTTTACTAAATCAGTCTAACTGTCAGATCACAACTTTCACTACTGACCACAAGACTTGCTCAAAACCATATCAAAGACTCCTTAGACATCAAAGATCATAGCTCTAAAACTACATAACATAATATTATCATGTGGCAAAGTGTGGATTGCTGGAACATAAACTCGGTCATAGTGAGTCACTATCAAACCATGTAGCGATACTCAGTGGCTCATAACTATTTTTCTGGTGGACCTCAGTTTTTGTAACTAAAGATTTAGACACTTCATACAAGTGTTTATAACACCTCCAAACCAAATAACTAAATATCTAACACTAGAGGAATGTGGACCAAATCAAATGTGTGTTCTACTTTAATTTGTACTATATTCTAGTTTGCCAGACTTAGGCCATTTGAAGATATACTTTTGGAATTAATCAAAAGATGAACCTTTGAATATAAGATAATCTGAGTTAGAAACATCATACTAGAACCATAGTGCTTGATCTTCAACTGTAGACCAATGCCAATCTAAACACTGTCTCTCTATTGTTGTCTCTATACACTAGCAACACTTAGACAAAATGACAAAGTCTTCTTCATCAGACCAAAATCTTTGTTCCATGCTAGTTCCTTTTCTTGTTTCCATTAATGACAACACCATCAAACATCAAGCACATCCAAATTTCCAACAACACTTGTGCACTACACTTCATGATTACCAATCACTTAGCTAGTTCAAGGGGTCTCCCTCACCAGCTCTTGTTGTTGAATCTGGTGCTTCTTCTTCATTCTCAAATTATAAGAAAAATATTTTTTTATAAAAACAATTCTTCAATAGTGATTAACAATCTAGCAGTTGAAGTACCTTCCCATACTAGTTTATCCTTCTCTGATCTAAAATCATCAAATAATCACAAATTCACTCCTTTGAAGGAGTCTGTCTACACCACCATGCAGTAACTTTTGAAGAACGGTTTGATGTAGCTACCTCCTATCAGACCTCTTGACACACATAATCCTCTATCACCTTCATATGACTTGAAGGTGTTTTTCCAATTCCATAGGGTACCTAGACATGACATTAAGTGATGCTTGCATCTTAAGCACACTGTGCATGACCTCATTGACTAGAACATGATTTTGGTCTTTGGTACGAATGACAGAAGGAAGAAGTTCATGGCTCCCCATAACTAGCACTTGCATATTTAAACTGATCCTATGTGTTGCCACTCTTCTAAGTTTGTTGACCTTGCTTCACCTGGTGTGGCACTAGAGTCAACCTCTAATTTTCCAACTCGAGAACATTTTCTTCTTGAGCCTATTACTCATTTCTCTTATTCTAATATCCCAACCACCATATCTAAATGACCTCTTTACATTTCAATAGAGGTAAATGTGAAACTTGTTAAGGATGTCCTCATTTATCCCATTTGCCTAGTCAATGATATCATTGAGGGATTTTCTTATGGTCATGAATTGTATAAATATATTTATGACAAAACTAATATCTTTATATAATTCCATGATGGGATGTCTCAGCCTACCTTAGGTTTAATCACCCTTCCTATCTAGATGGGACCAAAAACCCTAGACATTCCTTTCTCTATCATCCCCACTTTGGATCACTTTTGCTTGAAGTTTGGCTAGCAATGATTGATTTCTATGGAAGTGGTCCCCTTCGTGGTTCACCAATGTCTAAAATTTCCCCTTGATGGTATTGTGCATATAATTTGTTGTAGAGGATTCATGCCTTTATCCACGTGTGGAAATTTCTCTCTAGACTACTTTTGGTGAGATTTGACTGAGTTGCTTTAACCCCATAATGAATTTCTATTTATTTCATACTAGAAGTTTAAGGTGAGTCAAATAGCATAGTTATCTGCTAGCCCTTATTCTTCCTCTTTTGTGGCTACCACTTCTTTAGTGACTTTGTCTTTAGAGGCTACTTCTATTCCTTTCATTTCCCCCTCAATAGATGAAGTAAAGTATCCCACAAAGAGTGCACCTCCTTGTTCCTATGCTCCTAGCTTGTATTTAGTGGTGCCACATTTGGTGTCTTACTCAAGACCTAGAGGTCCACCTCCTATGTAGTGTCATGCATCATGTGGTCCTGGGACTTCTCAACATTCAATGGTTGGTTTCATTCCTCTTATTTTATTGATGGCATCAATAAACCCACCTTTACTGAGAAATCCTCCTCCTCCTCTAGTGGTTCGCTAATCTTTAGTGGTTGCTCCCATCCCTCTTTCTCTTCCAGTGGAATGAGGAGAGCAACTCATGTTGAGGTAACCTTCCTCTTCCCCTTCCTATGTGATCTTTCCAACTTTAGTAGTTCTTTATATTTCTCCACCTATCCCTATGGCTTTGGATGAAATGAATCCCATTTTGGAAGTCCCCCTTGTTCTGTCAACAAAGTCCTTGGCTCATACCTAGTGTAATCAACTTGTGAGAGATTGAAAGCATATTCATCACGCTATGACTCAAGCATGTTCTATTGATAAACATCCTCCTTCTAAAGATCCTTATACTTCATAGTCACTCCTTGATCCTATTCCTCCTATTGACCCCTAGCTTCCTACTTCCCCTTCTTTGTCCCTTCCATACCTCAACCCCACCCTTATCATCATTGTCCCTCCAAGAACTTCCCTTGCTGCTCATGTGCCTTTCTTATCATACCCACCATTTAGTCTTCCCAAACATTCTTTACCCTACCACCATTGATCTAGACTCTTGACCTGGTACAAGGGCACTAAGACATCAAGGCAAATTTTGAATTTTGGTCTCTATCTTGAGCCAAGGTGGAGTCTTCTTAATAAATGATGCAATAAAGGCCATTAGAATCATTTTCATGTAGTGGAGGTTAGTGTCTTTAATATTTGCTTAAGATTAGAACATTCTTTTTTAAACGGCTTTTGTGATAGGTTGTTTTATGCCTTTTTTTGGCTTATCCACAATGGTGGAGTTATGGTGAACATGGAGTTTTATTGTGTGTATATTATTTATGCCTCTTACATGTTGAGGGAGGCAGAGGATGAAGTTTGGAGTGAAGAAATACAAAGATTTTCTTTCTTTTTCTACATTTTTCTATATTTGTTGTTCCAATGTCTGGTATTAGTTCGTACTGTACTATCAAGAATCAAATGTCTGAAATCATGAAGTAAAAGATGTTAGCTTTCATTTAAATCAAGTTAGGAAGGTTTTCACTAATGTTGAAGCATTTTCTAGTTGGATTTCTGAAATTGGTTTTAAAACCCTAGTTTTGAGGGTTTTAGGAAAATTGATGGGTTTTTGACCCATTCCACCTATGTCATAGCCCAAAATTGGGTTGTTTTTACTTGTTTATTGCATTGAAAGAGCATGGGACTAGAAAAGAGTAGTGTTTGAATCTATTTACACCTAATATCCTCATGTATCAGGTTTTTTAACATAGGTGGAGTAGAGATTTGATGAAAAGTTGACTTGGGATGAGCTAATATCCTTCAAACCAGCATATTCAATCCATTTTCAATCAAATTCATGCCCTGGACTAGTTCTTGGAAGTTTGGAGCAAGTCTAACATACACTTGTCTTGTTAAAGAGGCCTCATTGGGCATAAGAACAACAGGTATAGTCATTTTTTGAGGTACTACATGTTTGATATGTTGTGTAGAAGCCTAATGGGTATCCTAAAAGCTAATTTGTTCATGGGTTTGCCATGAAATCTACAAAAAACCTATTCCAAGGACTACAAGCAAATAGGTCTAGTTGTGAAGGAATGATAGGAAGAACAAGTAACCAAGTTTCTTGGTGAGTTTCATGAGTTTCAATCAATCATATTAGTGTGGTCTTAGGTGTCTTAGAAGGTTGGCAAGTAGTTCTTGTTTTCAAACCATGTTGTGTTATCTTTCCCAAGCATTGAAAATGGGTGTAAGAGAGAGAGAACAGTCCAAACCATGCTTGATTAGTCCAAAGATTAGTGAAGTCCATGTTGAATCTATGACTTGCTCTACATCATGACCCCATTACCAAAGTGTGTTACATCATAAAATGTCGAGAGGAACCTCCTGCAACAATATAATTAAAAATGCACAAAATAATAGAAATAGCAGAAACATAGAAGGAATTTATTGATCGCAGGCCACTTCGAGGGGGCAACCTCCTTTGAGCAAGCTCAATACAATAAATTTGTGGATGCCTTCATTGGTGTCAACATGTACTTATATACTAAGTCTAATCTAAACAACTATTGCTTCCCATGAATGTGAGATAATTCAATATACTCATAGGGTGACTTACAAAGCATATGTGTCCAAATGTAATATACTAACAAAGTAAAGAGAAGGGTTAAACATGGGTTCCTAATATCCCGTCCCTCCTAGAAAAGATTTATCCTCAAAGAGTAGGATGTGGAAATTATTGCTGAATCTGAAGGAGTGGTTCCCATGTAGCAATATCTGGGTGCATTCCATGCCACTGAATTAATACCTCTGTGATGGATCAGGAGTGAAGATGACAAGTGCACCTATCGAGGATTACCTCTAGCTCCAAAAAGATGGATCCTTCATTATCCAATTGTGGTAAAATAGTTTGTGCTCTGTCATTGGTGCCAAGAAATTTCTTTAAACCAAAGAAATGAAATATTGGATGAATGCGGGAAGAAGGAGCTAGCTTATGATGCCCAATCTAATCCTGAGTGTGGAGAACTATGTCGACTACCTGAACTCGTGAACTACTAGGGAAGTATAGAAGGAGCACTAGTGGTGCCTGACCATAGACTACTTCATATGGAGTCATGTTAGATGTAGTGTGGTAGGAGGTATTGTACCACCATTCAGTGAAAGGGTGCCACTTTGCCCACTGATGCTGTTGTTCTGAAGTGGAGCAATGAAGACAAGTGTCCAAACATTTGTTGATAATTTTAGGTGGACCATCTGTGTGTGGGTGATACCCATAATTCATCTTTAGTTTGGTGTCAGTGTGGTAAAATAGTTCTATCCAAAAATGACTGATGAAAGTTGCATCATGATCTAAGACAATGGAAGAAGGGATGCCATGAAGATGGAAGATCTGGTCTATGAAAATGTGTGTGATGGAGGAGGTGGTATAGGGATGGCTGAGGGCACAAAAATGAATAGATTTTGAGAGGCAATTACCCAAAACTAAGATCATTGTCATCCCTCCAAATTTAGGGAGCCCCTCAATGAAATCCATAGAAATATCTGTCCAAATCTATGTAGGGATGGGCAAAGGCTTGAGCAATCCAATGAGTGGCATTTCACCCTTGTTACATTAGCAGGTATCAAATGCAGTCACAATTTGTTGAATTGCCATGTTCATTCCCTTCCAAAAGAAGTGACACCGTGCCCGCTCATAAGTTTTGAGGAACCTAGAGTGCCCTACTAATGGAGAAACATAGAGTTCATAGAAGACAACATGCTGGATAGATTCAACCAATTTGGAATAGGTATAGAAATAGCTCAAAGAGAAGCTTGGTCGTCACATGTGCAAGAAAGAGAATCTGCCACAATATTGTCCTTACCCTTCTTGTAAGTGATCTCATAGTCATAACCCATGAGTTTGCTGATCCATTTCTATTGTGCTGGGGAGGAGACCCATTGTTCCAGGAAATATTTTAGGCTCTGGTGAGTAGTCTTGATGCAGAAATGATTCCCTAGTATGTATGGCAACCAATTATGTACTGCATGAAAAATAGCCATCATTTGTTGTAGAGCTGAAGGAGTAGTGGAGACCACGGATGGTTGCATCTGGATGGAGTGAAGCTGAGCGATGAAACCATGCTATTTCTTCTTAAGAAGTTTTTCCATGTGATGTGAACTTATGATGCTGAGAGACCCCAGTTGTAAGCCCTTCAATGTGTGTTTGTGCCCATTGTCTGAAAACTACATCCAAAGTTCAGCAAAATCCCATAAGATGGGTCCAAGTGTGTGTAACCATTGGGTGCCCAAAACCACATCACATCCACCTAAGGGCAAGGCAAACATGTCGGAGTGCAGGTTATAGTCTCCCATAGAGATATGCACATTGTGACACTTCCCTTTGCAAGGTAATGTGCCCCCATTGGCAAACATGACTTCAAAGTTTGAGCAAGGATCAACAAAACAATCAGCCTGTTTGGCTATTCAAGGGTCAATGAAGTTATGAGTGCTACCAGAATCAATGAGTATTGTAAGAGGGAGCTTCTTGAAGTAACCCTTGACCCACATGGTTTGTGGGGTGGTGACTCCTACAGCATGGAGAGAGATCTCTGCGTGGTCTTCCTAAGATGTAGGGTCAATAGGCGACTACTAAGTTTCAACCTAATCAACTACTATATCCTGAGCATCTGCAGAAACTTTAGTTTTAGGTAGAGAATCCACATCCAAGAGATAGAGCTTTTTCTCAACACATCTATGTCCCCGAGTGAATTTGTCATCACAATTATATCAAAGCCCTTTTTCTCTACATTCTCGAATCTCTGCTTCAGTCAAATGCTTGATAGGAGTTGTTCTAGGAGCTAACATTATTTGAGGGCTTTGGGAATCCATTTTTTTAATGGAATAAAATTGGATTTGGAGTGTTGTTGAGCTGTGATGTTGTCCTCTGCCAACTTTGCCAACCCTAGAGCTTCCATCATTGTGTTGGGATGGAACATTTTAACCTCAGATCAGATTGCATCCTTCAGACCACTGACAAAACAACTCCTAAAGAATTCATTAGACAATCCCTCTATGTGATTGGCCAGTTTCTCAAATTATGTTTGATATTCTCTCATAGTGCCAGTTTGGTGAAGTTTAGTCAGTGCTCCTATGAAGTCATCAAAAGCACTCGGGCCAAATCATTGGAAAATGAGTTTACAAAAATCTATCCATTTTGGCTCTTCATGAGCCTTGATGTACCAATGAAACCATTGAAGGGCATCATGTTCCAAATGAAAGGATGCAAGTGCAACTTTGTTGACATCAAAAGTATTATGCAAACTGAAATATTGTTCTACCCAGTATATCCATCCAGTCGGATCATCACCATTGAAGCGAGGAAAATCAAGCTTCAGTCCATGAAAATTGCTAGAAGAAGAAAACCCTATATCTGCAGAAGACTCTAGTTGCTATCTATTGTTCATGGCGAAATGCTGAAGATTGAGCTTGAGAATTTTTTCGTCTAGATCTTGGAGTTTGGTCTTGAGGGTTGCAAGTTCCTCCTCCACGTTTTTTTCTCTTGCATGGGTGACAACCATAACCAAGATTTTTTTTTTGGGAATGGGTAGAAAAAAAAAATAGAAACATTTTAGTAAAGGAAAATTTGGATTTGGGAAAAACTCTGATAGGTAATTGGGGTTTGACTAGGTTTTGGACACTTTTGGAGGGACAAGGAAGCAGAAAATGGGGGTTTCAGAAGTGGGCTGAAAGAATGGGAAAATTTGTCCAAGAGGGACAAAGGAGTAGAAATAGGAAATGAACACTGTGGAAAAATTTGAAGGCGATTGGGTGAGAATCAAAGTTGTGGCAAACCCTAAAAATAGACAAATGTGGGATTTCTGGCTTTGATAAGTGAAATTTGGGATAGGGTCCACAAGGAAGGAAATATGTAGAATGGAATTTCAGGGGTTCTAGTGAATTTTCAGAGGAAACGGAGCTAAAGCAAGGAAGATATGCCAAAAAAACAAAAGTTTTTTACTTTTTTTTTGTTTTTATTTATTGTTTTTTTTCCTATTTTGGACACAATCTGCAACAAGATCTACAAATGGCTCTTGATAGATTCTGTTAGGTCTAAAAAATGTAGGTTGTGGATTCTAAGGGGATGCCAAGTCCTATGGTCAAATCCACAACGTTTTTGAGCCAACGACTGGAGTTTGACCTTAACAGTCAACTTCTCCTTACACTTTAGGTCCTGCTAAAACCTAGGCGGGTGAACCTTTGATTATCAAAGCAGGTTGTATGATTAAATCAATGTTGGTTTGTTGCTAGTTTATCCAATTACAATGGCATACTTGTAAATCAGATGAGATATTGTAAACTATTTCTAAAGAAAGAAAATGATTTAATTTAAATTCTAACAGAAATAAATAACAACTAACATGAAATGAATCTAAACTATAGTGATAAAATAGAGTAAAGATTTTAAACATAAAATGAATCAATAGTTAGATTGGTGCTTTGTCCATTTGGGCAACAAAGTCAGGATGTCAGAAACAAATAACTTGTATCAGGTAATAATTCGATCTGATTGGCACATATAATTGTTTGCAACTTGTACAAATGTGCAAGGAAGAAATTATTAATTCATTCTTAATAATCCAAAGGACATAATTGTATTAAATGCAAAATATTAAAAGGATTTTAATCTTTTCGGAAAGAACCAATTGAACTTTGTAAAATAATAAATCAGATCAACTCTAGAGACAAATTAATAACCCTAATCAATTAATCATACTTAGTAATCCATTCAACATTCTAAGATTACTATAATTGATGAGAAAGGATTTAATTCTCCTTGAGAAACCAATCAAATCGACTATACTAAATTAGCAAATGTAACCAGACAATTTGAACATATCCTTAACACATTTAAATTGAATAATCATAAAATGAATGACATGGAGATAATTAAATTGATTGAATTAAAAAAAACAAACAGATGATACAGTCACAATGTATTTCGAATTTGAATCCTCAACTGCTGCCTCAGAATGTATCATGCACCATAGCCTTTCTCAGAACGAAATTGCATAGAAGGATCAAATTTGCACCAAATTGCATCAAATCTAATCTAATCTAATCCTAAAATGTTTCAATTGTCTTTTTGTAAAAATATATATTTCTAATCTAATTCTAACCCCCTTTTCCGAGTCCTGGGATCTCTATTTAAAGAGATGCAATAAGCCTCAGACCTGTTACATTCATTTTGCGGTTTAAATAACTAATATAACAGATATATGGTTTCACTTGATAAGAAAATAATTAATCATCCGAGAAAGCATTTAATCTTCACAACTGCATTCTTTCATCTCTGGCTTGAAACATTTTATCTTCCGTTAATTCGATCCTCTTCTTGAAATCACTTTATTATATTAATCATAATCCTACAAAAACAAATCAAATCATTTATTAGATAAATCATTTAATTAAATATGCTTACCTTGTGAACGGATGAACCTTTTGACAAATGCTTGATGTTTCCTTCATTATTCAAAATTTTCCCATTAATATGTATTTAGGGTTTAGTTTGCGGGAGATAATTAAATTTATCATTTGGTGTCACTTTATAAAACCCAAATGTTTAATTTTAATACCCTTTTTAGGGTTTTCCATAATTATTACATTTGATTCCATGGAAAATTTCAAATATTTGATTAGTAGGGTTTGATAAATTAAACATTTTAATTTGACTTTTTGATCTTCAGCTAATGATTTGCTCCATTATATTCCCAGAGTATATTTCACTTGGGGTAAAAATATTCTCAATAATTTTCACCTTGTAACCCCATAAGTGAAAAATACTTAGGTTTCCTGCCAAGATATTTTTAATATTTATCCCGATAATATTATCAAAATAATTGCTTCCCTCTTTATCACCTTCATTTTCCTTTTATTGTTGTAGGAAAGTACTGGGTAGTTTTTGTTTACTTCAATCTCTTTTATGCTGCAAAATTTTTCTTCAGATAATTATTTGTTTTCTTAGGCTGGCTATCAAAGGCAGTGCTTTAATATTTACTTTTCTCAGTGTACATAATCTATTGCTTATTTGATACAATTAATTGTAAATTAGTTATGTTCTTTGAATTCACAGTGGGGCATGCATATGCATTGTTTCTCACCTTTCAACTTGGATTCATATTATTCAATGAAGTTACTCTTGAAAATTGTGCTTTGATAGCCCTCCATATAAATTATTTTGATCTATTTTTCACAGTTTTGAAAATTTCCACTATTCTTTCCTTTTGCCATTCATGACTTCCACTTCTCGGTATTCTATTTTGCATACTTGTGGAAATGCAACCAATTTTGTAGCAAATCTATCTCAAAGTCAAATCCAAGAATAGAGTGAGGTTCCTGTAGTGTACAATTCAACTGTAAGAACAAATTCTTCAACAAATGACACCATCAAACAAAGCTATTGTTCCCGTCTGTGGAATGCATGCCAAAATGTTTCTATAGTAAATTCTCCATTTACACCTTTATTGAAAGGAGGGGCATCGGGATTGCCGACGAATATAATGCATGCAAAGCTTACTGAATTCTGGCAGTCAAAGAATGATTTTTGTGCAGCTTTTGGAGGCACAATCATTGATGGTGTTTCATGTTTTAATGGCAATGTTTTTGTACCCAGTGTCACTCAAAGTGAATCTACTATTGAAGGTGTTTGCTTAGAGAGGATTGGAGATGAAGCCTATCTCAACTTGTTTCCTCACCCTGATGGATCCAATCGTGTATTCTTAGCAAATCAAGTAGGTCAAGTGTGGCTGGCTACATTACCAGACAATGGCTCTGGGAAGCAATTGATATTAAAGAAATCAAATCCATTTATAGATTTAAGTGACCAGCTGATTGCTGATGTAGAATTTGGATTGTTGGGATTAGCTTTTCATCCAAATTTTTAGAAGAATGGCCGATTCTTTGTTTCATTTAATTGTGATATGAAAAAGAACTCAAATTGTGAGGGAAGATGTGCTTGCAATTCTGATGTGGGATGTGATCCTTCAAAATTGGGTATAGATAATGGAGCACTGCCTTGCCAGTATCAAAGTGTAATTGCAGAATACTCTATCAATGGCACTTCTACTTCACCTTCTCAGGTAATATTTATTTGGATGTCTCTTTTGGTTTTCCAAACTTCAGTAGTTGGAGATATTAATATGTTTGAAAATCAACATATAGGATTTTGACAGGCTACATTTGAACAACCAATAGAAATTAGAAGAATATTCACCTTGGGTCTTCCATATACAGCCCATCATGCAGGTCAAATTATGTTTGGACCCACTGATAATTATCTATATTTTATTATGGGAGATGGAGGTAGTGTTGGTGATCCTTATAATTTTTCACAGAAACAAAGATCTTTACTGGGGAAGATTATGAGATTGGATGTTGATAATATACCTAGTAAGTCTTCCAAACCAAATTTCTATATGAGAATTCAAAATGGAAAATCTTTTTACGAATTTTGCACTTGTTATTTCTTGTAATGACCATTTATAATTTGTGTTAACAATCTTGCCTCCTAGTATAGTTTATGCACACTAAACATATCAAGTAAAATTGAGCCCTTGTAAACTTAGTGCTATAAACTTGTAGTTGTAATTTACCACCATCTGGAAAATAGGTTTGCATTTGAATGGATACTGCAAATAAAGAACTCCATATTGGCTGAGTACATACGCTGTAGAGACAATTCATGCAATACCATGTACAAATTCTTTGCAGTGATCGTAGTAACACAATAAAGGTTAAAACCTACTTAATCTTGAGTGCATAACTTTTATGTATTATTATTGTTACTTTAAGATCAACTGCAACATAGTATAACTTCATGATGGACTTAACATTAGCTGAAGTAAAATTATTGCAACTTCCCTGTGATGGACAATCACTTCTTGAATGTAACTGATGATGTTTTCGAATGAAAATAACATTGCTATCCATGGCAGCTAATGATTTAAAAATCTTGTGATATTCAAGCTTATAGTTGTTCAGAAACTTAACAATAATGTTATTGAGATGAGATTTAAATGGATCAGGATATTACTTCCTAATATTTTTTGATTGTCAAAGATTCATCTTCCTACCCATCCATGGCATGTATGTTTATTATCTTGGAAGTAAATGGGAGGGTATAATATCCCTATTTTGGATATCCTTGATTTCTTTTTATCTTCTCTAAATAGAATGATATTGTCTTTTAATTCCTTCTTAGCTTTCCAAATGTATATCAGAAAAGATATATTCTATTCTCCTTGATTTGAATATTAGCTTTATTCTTTTATTTCCATTTATATATCTCAGAATTGTATGTAATTCTCCTTCACTCATATATCTGTATCTATTGTGTATCTTGATGTTGTGCATTGACCATTGATAATCTAATATTGCCTTCTTGTGATTCGTTATCTACTACTATGTCTATGTGCAATTGCAAAATTTTAAGTACTGAAATTGATTTTTTCATCATGGGATCTTGAATTTTTTGCAAAATTTGGTGGGAAATTTTTAGTTCCAACATAGGCTCTGTCTGGGGATGTATGTCCCTTGGGGGCATGACAAGATCCCAGATCTTTGGGAAGTAGGCTGGTCCCTTACTCATTGGGCGACAGAGTCTACTTTTGCCCCAAAACTGATACAGTCAAAAGACCATATCAGAAAAGAAAATCCATGTCTTTCCCCTGTCAAACACTTTGTTTTGATCATGTTGTAATGAAACCAATTTGAACATATCATTTAAGTTTGCATGATTGGTCATATCCATATTTAACTGATTAGTGATGCTGGTAAATTCTTCACCATTATGCATTTGAAAACCATCTATAACCTTACAATTGTATGACAGGCTAGACACAATCTCTGTGTGATATTTTATGTAGTCATATTTTCTATCATCTTCCAAATGATGATTCTCTATCTGAACTGAGAAGCAAAAGAAATCAATTTGCATCTGATAGTTATCTTCTTGAGTCTTGGCACCATCTAATGAAGAATCATCACTATTATTTTCATCATCTCAAGTAACTTTCCCACACGCTTGTGATCTTGAGACTCCATTATTACAAGATTCAATGGAAGCATTTATCTCTAGACAATCACTGCTATCGAATTCACAATCATCAATTGTCTCTATCTCATCTGAATGTGATCCTGATACTATATTTCCACACCAATCATATGGTCTACTATCACGCAAAGTATCCTCATTGTCAAAGCACATGTATGTTGGACATGGTATTCGAGTATCATCCTTGTGTGCATATTTATGATATTCTATAGTGAGTAATTCTAAAATTTGCTCACTATTAAGTGAGCATATTTCTTCATCCACCACATTGGGGATACTTTCTTATTCTTTTTCATCATTACCATAACACCCAAAATCAGATGTACCCATTTCATCAGCATGGTCACAAGATGATGTATCATTTTGACCATCTGAAAATACTTCATCCTCTTCTTCCCCACACTGCTAGTTCATATATTGTGGTGGGTGGGCTGGGATAAAATTAGTCTCATATAAAGACTGATTGTAAGCATTGTGATGTGGCACATATTGCTGGTATTGCAGGGTATAGTGCTGTCCTAGTGGTGGATAGTATTGAGGAATGTTACTTGCATTTATAAGCTAGGGCTCTTGTGGTGGCTTATTATGCTAGACAGGGTTATGGTATGGATCACGAGGTACTATTGGAGTATATGGAGCATATGTTTTCTGAGAGGGTGCATGTGAATTGACATCACCACTCTATTTACGTGGAGGGATAGGTTTTGGTGGTTCTAGTACCTGAAGGCCCAATTGTGCCAGCTGTCTATCCAATCCTACTATTTGTCTATCTAGTTCTTTGCTTTATTGTATCATCTGTAATCTCTTGAGCTGTTGTTCTCTCCATTCTAAATATACTTCTAATTCTTGATAGTCATGCTATCAAGGTCAACAATAGTTTGATCAATAAACTTCTCCTCATCATGGGGGTTGTTATAGTCATTATTTTCATTTGCATACTCATCATTTAATAGTTCTCCTTCATGTCTCCTTAGTTCAAATAATGCATCTAAAGGGGGTATGTTATATTTTTTCATGTTTCATCAATTTTAATTTTAGAGTCACCACCTCTTGTGAGAAGAGGAAGATTTCATCTTTGTGGGTTCTTGCCAGCAGAGTTTACCAATGCATATTTGAATTTTGTGTAGAGTCGCCACATCTATTTAGAAGACTAATCAATCTTCTGGGTTTTTCCTTCCACCAGCAAAGTTATGCCTTTTAATTTTCTGACTCTGAAATGATCTTTGACAGGAATTCAAGATTAAGTTCCCAACAGAGTTGCCAATTTGTTAGGTCTCAAAAATGTAGGTTGTGGATTCTAAGGGGATGCCAAGCCCTATGGTGAGATCCACAATGTTTTTGATCCAATGACTAGAGTTTGACCTTAACGGTCAACTTCTCCCTGTACTTTAGGTCCTGCTAAAACCTAGGTGGGTGGACCTTTGATTATCAAAGAAGGTTGTATGATTAAATCAATGTTGGTTTGCTGCTAGTTTATCTAATTAAAATGGCATACTTGTAAATCAGATGAGATATTGTAAACTATTTCTAAAGAAAGTAAATGATTTAATTTAAATTCTAACAGAAATAAATAACAACTAACATGAAATGAATCTAAACTATAGCGATAAAATAGAGTAAAGATTTTAAACATAAAATGAATCAATAGTTAGACTGGTACTTTGTCCATTTGGGCAACAGAGTCAGGATGTCAAAAACAAATAACTTGTATCAGGTAATAACTCGATCTGATTGGCACATATAATTGTTTGCAACTTGTACAAACGTGCAAGGAAGAAATTATTAATTCATTCTTAATAATCCAAAGGACATAATTGTATTTAATGCAAAATATTAAAAGGATTTTAATCTTTTCGGAAAGAACTAATTGAACTTTACAAAATAATAAATCAGATCAACTTTGGAGACAAATTAATAACCATAATCAATTAATCATACATAGTAATCCATTCAACATTCTAAGATTACTATAATTGATGAGAAAGGATTTAATTCTCCTTGGGAAACCAATGAAATCGACTATACTGAATTAGCAAATGTAACCAGACAATTTGAACATATCCTTAACACATTCAAATTGAATAATCAGAAAATGAATGACATGGAGATAATTAAATTGATTGAATTAAAAATAAATAAAATAAATGATACCGTCACAATGCATTTCGAATTTGAATCCTCAACTGCTACCTTAGAATGTATCATGCACCATAGCCTTTCTCAGAATGAAATTGCATAGAAGGATCAAATTTGCACCAGATTGCATCAAATCTAACCTAATCTAATCCTAAAATGTTTCAATTGTCTTTTTGTAAAAATATCTATTTCTAATCTAATTCTAACCGTCTTTTTCGGGTCCTGGGATCTCTATTTAAAGAGATGCAACAAGCCTCGGACCTGTTACATTCATTTTGTAGTTTAAATAACTTATATAACAGATATATGGTTTCACTTGATAAGAAAATAATTAATCATCTGGGAAAGCATTTAATCTTCACAATTGCATTCTTTCATCTCCGGCTTGAAACATTTTATCTTCCATTAATTCAATCCTCTTCTTGAAATCACTTTATTATATTAATCATAATCCTGCAAAAACAAATCAAATCATTTATTAGATAAATCATTTAATTAAATATGCTTACCTTGTGAGCGGATCAACCTTTTGACGAATGCTTGATGTTTCCTTCATTAGTCACAATTTTCCCATTAATATGTATTTAGGGTTTAGTTTGTGGGAGATAATTAAATTTATCATTTGGTGTCACTTTATAAAACCCAAATGTTTAATTTTAATACCCCTTTTAGGGTTTTCCATAATTATTACATTTGATTCCATGGAAAATTTAAAATATTTGATTAGTAGGGTTTGATAAATTAAACATTTTAATTTGGCTTTTTGATCTTCAGATAATGATTTGCTCTAGTATACTTCCTGGAGTATATTTCACTTCAGGTAAAAATATTCTCAATAATTTTCACCTTGTAACCCCTTAAGTGAAAAATACTTAGGTTTCCTGGCAAGATATTTTTAATATTTATCCTGATAATATTATCAAAATAATTCCTTCCTGCTTTATCACCTTCATTTTCCTTTTATTGTTGTACGAAAGCACTGGGCAATTTTTGTTTACTTCAATCTCTTTTATGCTGCAAAATTTTTCTTCAGATAATTATTTGTTTTCTTAGGCTGGCTATCAAAGGCAGTGCTTTAATAATTACTTTTCTCAGTATATGTCATCTATTACTTAATTGATGCAATTAATTGTAAATTAGTTATGTTCTTTGAATTCACAGTGGGGCATGCATATGCACTGTTTCTCACCTTTGAACTTGGATTCATATTATTCAATGAAGTTACTCTTGAAAATTGTGCTTTGATAGCCCTCCATATAAATTATTTTGATCTATTTTTCTCAGTTTTGAAAATTTCCACTGCTCTTTCCTTTTTCCATTCATGACTTCCACTTCTCGGTATTCTATTTTGCATACTTGTAGAAATGCGACCAATTTTGCAACAGATCTATCTCAAAGTCAAATCCAAGAACAGCGTGAGGTTCTTGTATTGTGCAATTCAACTGTAAGAGAAAATTCTTCAACAAATGACACCATCGAACAAAGCTATTGTTCCCGTCTGTGGAATGCATGACAAAATGTTTATATAGTAAATTCTTCATTTACACCTTTATTGAAGGGAGGGGCATCAGGATTGTTGATGAATATAACGCATGCAAAGCTTACTGAACTCTGGCAGTCAAAGAATGATTTTTGTGCAGCTTTTGGAGGCACAATCATTGATGGTGTTTCATGTTTTAATGGCAATGTTTTTTTACCCAGTGTCACTCAAAGTGATTCTACTATTCAAGGTGTTTTCTTAGAGAGGATTGGAGATGAAGCCTATCTCAACTTGTTTCCTCACCCTGATGGATCCAATCGTGTATTCTTAGCAAATCAGGCAGGTCAAGTGTGGCTGGCTACATTACAAGACAATGGCTTTGGGAAGTAATTGATATTAAAGAAATCAAATCCATTTATAGATTTAAGTGACCAGTTGATTGCTGATGCAGAATTTGGATTGTTGGGATTAGCTTTTCATCCAAATTTTGAGAAGAATGGCTGATTCTTTGTTTCATTTAATTGTGATAAGACAAAGAACTCAAATTGTGAGGGAAGATGTGCTTGCAATTCTGATGTGGGATGTGATCCTTCAAAATTGGGCACAGATAATGGAGCACTGCCTTGCCAGTATCAAAGTGTAATTGTAGAATACTCTGTCAATGGCACTTCTACTTCACCTTCTCAGGTAATATTTATTTGGATGTCTCTTTTGGTTTTCCAGACTTTAGTAGTTGGAGATATTAATATGTTTGAAAATCAACATATAGGATTTTGACAGGCTACATTTGCACAACCAATAGAAATTAGAAGAATATTCACCATGGGTCTTCCATATACAGCCCATCATGCAGGTCAAATTATGTTTGGACCCATTGATAATTATCTATATTTTATTATGGGAGATGGAGGCAGTGTTGGTGATCCTTATAATTTTTCACAGAAATAAAGATCTTTACTAGGGAAGATTATGAGATTGGATGTTGATAATATACCTAGTAAGTCTTCCAAACCAAATTTCTATATGAGAATTCAAAATGGAAAATCTTTTTACAAATTTTGAACTTGTTATTTCTTGTAATGACCATTTATAATTTTTTTTAACAATGTTGCCTCCTAGTACAGTTTATGCACACTAAACATATCAAATAAAATTGAGCCCTTGTAAATTTAGTGCTATGAACTTGTAGTTGTAATTTACCACTATCTGGAAAATAGGTTTGCAATTGAATGGATACTACAAATAAAGAACTCCATATTGGCTGAGTACATACTCTGTAGAGACAATTCATGCAATACCATGTATAAATTCCTTACAGTGATCGTAGTAACACAATAAAGGTTAAAACTTGCTTAATCTTCAGTACATAACTTTTATGTATTATTATTGTTACTCTAAGACTGCAACATAGTATAACTTCATGATGGACTTAACATTAGCTGAAGTAAAATTATTGCAGCTTCCCTATGATGGAGAATCACTTCTTGAATGTAACTAATGTTGTTTTGGAATGAACATAACACTGCTATCCATGGCAGCTAATGATTTAAAAATCTTGTGATATTCAAGCTTATAGTTGTTCAGAAACTTAACAATAATGTTATTGAGATGAGATTTAAATGGATCAGGATATTACTTCCTAATATTTTCTGATTGTCAAAGATTCATCCTCCTGCCCATCCATGGCGTGTACGTTTATTATCTTGGAAGTAAATGGGAGGGTATAATATCCCTGTTTTGGATATCCTTGATTTCTTTTTATCTTCTCTAAATAGAATGATATTGTCTTTTAATTCCTTCTTAGCTTTCCAAATGTATATTAGAAAAGATATATTCTATTCTCCTTGATTTCAATATTACCTTTATTCTTTTATTTCCATTTATATATCTCAGAATTGTATGTAATTCTCCCTCACTCATATATCTATATCTGTTGTGTATCTTGATGTTGTGCATTGACCATTGATAATCTAATGTTGCCTTCTTGTGATTCATTATCTGCTACTATGTCTATGTGCAATTACAAAATTTTAAGTACTGAAATTGATTTTTTCATCATGGGATCCTAAATTTTTTGCAAAATTTGGTGGGAAATTTTCAGTTCCAACAGATTCAATCTGCGATTTGTCAGCTGGCAATAGATATGGACCCCAGGTATGTTTGGCTTCCTAAAGGTTTAGGGGATTCACTCAGCTACCAATGTTGTCTAACTTGTGTATTGGGGTAGTACCCCTCACTCCATGGCTCAGATAAAACTGATAATCACTTTGCCGCAAACGATAGCTCTTGGTTCACCTCACAAATGGGAACTAGTCAACCAAGTAGGGGTTGTTGACCTTTTCACTGGCAGGTCCTCTTAATGAGCCAACTACTTTGGGGTTCCTATGGTACTCCTCACAATGAGTTTTAGGGCTATGCCCAGGCACTTCCCATAGTTAAGTGGATAGGGATTATTCCTTGATCTGAACCTACAATTGAAATGAACAATATAGATGCAAAGAAAAAAGAACTACTATAATAATCACAGTGCTTGGAGGCCACTGCAAAAAACAATTCAGCAGAAATTCCACCCAGTGAGCCCAAAAAAGTGCTCAAATACCAGATGAGAGGAACCCCCTGCAACAATATAATGAAAAATGCATGAAATAATAGAAATAGTAGAAACATAGAAGGAATTTATTGATCGCAAGCCACTTCGAGGGGGTAACCTCCTTTGAGCAAGCTCAATACAATAAATTCATGGATGCCTTCATTGGCCTCAACACATACTTATATACTAAGTCTAATCTAAACAACTATTACTTCCCATGAATGTGGGATAATACAATATACTCATAGGATGACTTACAAAGCATATGCATCCAAATGTAATATACTAACAAAGTAAAGAGAAGGGTTAAACATGGGTTCCTAACAAATGTCCCCCTAAGACTTTTACCTCCTAAGTTTAGCTCCTGAGTCCCTTAGATTTAATCATGCATGTTAAGAATGAATCCTAGAGAAAAATCCTCTAAAACCCATGTCAAATGGGACTTAGGGGACATTCATGAGCTTAAGTCCCAAAATAAGATACTAGACAAGGGCACCTACGCCCTAGCCTAGACCTATTTTTTTGGCACCCAAATTTCAAATGTTAGCTAAGTGACCATTGAAAGGTTTCACTTTGTTGGCCTATTCAATTTGAATTATGAAAGTTTAGTAGGAATGCATATATAGACATGTTTAGGACTTCATTTTACACCTAGATGGATAATGCAAACTTGTGATCTTATGCTAAGGATATTCAAGGCTTCATTGTGTTGCAGAGTAGTATTATGTTGTGTTTGTACTTGTTTGTCGCAGATTTGTCTTCATCAATCCATCTCCTCATGGCATGAAAGATCTTCATCTCCTTGCGAGAGATAGACCTACTAAGGTGATATCTACTTTCAGTTTCAATCAATTTATCATAGCATTTACTTTTCCCTCTATCCACTAAGGACACACACTCTATCTAACTATGGTGTTCAAAGGCTTAAATGCCATTTTGGGGCTTGACCAAGGAAAGCTCCTAAACACCACAACCTCCAACCCTTCTCTTGTGATTACAGGTGACAGGTGTGAGATCTTGTGAAGAGGAGTTGCAAGAGACTAGAGAAAAGCAGGAAGATTCTATATTTCAAGGAAACAATAGTAAAGATCCCTATCTAGAAAAAGGTGCTCGCTCTTTTGTCCCTCAATTTTTGTAGTGTCAGGAATCTTTGAGAAGGTTATAGTTTGAAGAAGATTTTATCCCAAAGCCCTCAAAAAAAGTACTACACTAAACAAGGGTACTCTCTCTTTTGTCCCAAAATTTTTTGCCTTCTGAAACCCAAAATCTTGTATGTATCTAATTTGCATTTAGTGCCTTCCTATGCGAGCATTTGTCAGGTTTGATGCATTTATTTACAATTTTGCATAATTAGGGTTCTGAGCATAATCAGACTAAGGTTTAATAAATTAATCAATAAATTCTAAATTTCCTTGTCATTCCAAGAGACACCAAACCTTTGATTTAGTCCTCTTGCAAAAGTTGTGATTAAGCTCGGTTTAATGTCCTTGCATGTATGTAGTGAAAGGAGGATCTAATTAACTATCAACCTCATTCAACAAACCCTCATTTTCCTACATTACATTATGTTGAACCCATGTTTTTAATGAATTGTGCACATTGCTGAGTGTTGCAAATCAGATATGCATTCATACATATCATCTTCATCATCATACATTCTAAAATCTGTAATGCCCCATCATGTAACCCTAGAGATTTAGGCTAGCAAAATTCCAAGAATAATTTCTTTTTTTGAAGCGAGATAGTGCAAAATAGAAACCAAATATACCTTAATACACAACATAAAGGAAATTACTCTTCTAACAACTCTAGGGAAACACAACTGCATTAGTGAATAGAAAATTAAAACCACACAAGTGAAATACATTATACTTTTTCTATAGATAAGATCAACTTTTACATTAGCAAGATAGATAATATACAAAGTTACGATACAAGATTACAAGACCGATCATGTCAGTTTACAAAAGAATGTATAAGAAAGTATACAACACCACTGAAGGTAGGAAGTAAACTGGAACTGGAACACCTCTACGTAGAACTCAAACCGCATCTCCAAAAAGACCAATGGATAGCTCTGCCACCCAACCATGTGGAACCCTGAGGTCCACCCCTCTGAGCTAGGAGATAACGACGAGGATTCCACTAAGCCAAGAAACAACATCCAAAAAGAAAAAGAACGACAACTGACTTGACACAACTGACCATATCATCAAAGCTGCACAAGACAAGACATCACTCTAGAGGCACCACCAAGAAACAATAGAACTGCATAAGAAGAGTGTCATCGCATGGTCCTAACATGGGTTACCCAGGCTATCTATCCCCAGAAGCTGGCCCCCATCTATGGTTACCCTGGCAGCCTCTCTCTAGGTGCCAGTCCCATAGGGTGACACATGCAGAGCTGACAGGTCCTCTCATGGAGACAAGGAGGTCAGCTTTGCCAACAAGGCCTTCCCATCCCATCCTTTGCCTACGAAAGCACTCAAGGCATGGGTGAGGTCCTTTACTTATCTTGTTAAGTGTTTTAATACCCCAACCCTCTTGATTAAGTTGTTAAGTTTTCCACATGATTACAACTTCCATGGGGTTACCCAGGCGTCCTCTCACTAGGCACCGGCCCCACCATGAAAGCCACTCCCTTAGCATTCTCGGGTCAAACATACATACCACACCTATAGGTATAAAAGTCACAAATCAGATCTAGGCCATAACAAGAAAACCATAATCTCTTCAAAAGGAAGCAAAACCATAAGAACCAAGTACTATATTCAAGAGGCCATTCCCCAATCATTGCAAGATGCAAAAATCTAGATAACCCAATGCCATAATTTGAACCAAGGCCAAGACTATCCGTCTGGAGTTAGGTACACAGACACTATATCACAAGAAGATCCTCAACCAAAATGAAAGCCAAGGGTTAACACTTGACACTTGTTTACAACAAAAGACTCAAACAAGAAATGAGCTTAGACCAATTGCATCATCCCTTCCGTTATATTGCAAGGTTTCCCTTCCATGAACAAGAGCCATAATATACCATATTAACTGAAATAACCCATAAACATCATAGGCCTTGGAAATACAACTTGACCACATGACTAAAATTCACATCCGACAATGTATCGTCTTCACAAGAAACCACCCATAAACCAACTCTCCCCCAAAATAGACACAAGGATCCAACACAAACATGAAGATACAACATGGAGGCATTCAAACATAAGAAAATTGATGAACTCCTTCTTCAAACAAGAAAGCAACTCAAGAGGCTATCTCAAATTCTAAAAGCAACTTAATCCACAGACATACCTTCTTATCATCATAAACCAACAGCTTCTATTAGACAATACAATTTTTGAAATGAATGACTATAATCCTCTATGATTCAATTATAAACATGAGTCACTAGAGAACATTTACTTATAGGCATAACATACTTATCTAAAGCTTCCAACAACTACTAAAAGCACTTCCACAACAATATTAATTCCTTTCCCAAAAGAACACAAGGATTTAATACAACATCAAGATATTAAGGATTTAATATTAACTAGCATCTTACCATTTACAATTTCTAAAATAAACAAATATATGCAAGCCTTCTTACCGACATCTAAAATCATCCAACATCCTACCCATTTATAATTTCCTAAAAAAAACAACAACTATAAAACAATACATTTTCCCTACTTCAATTTTTCTAGAAATTCCCAAAAACCACTATATTAAATACACAAAGTTTCGAGAAGCATAGCTCCTACCTAACACATTACAAATTCCAATCAAACATTGAACACCTACATAATTTCTTGTAAGCAAGGATTTCCACCCCTTTTTATTTAACAAATACCATTTCTAATAAAAAAGACTAAAGGCATTTACCTATGATGAGCATAATCCTTTATTCACGATATACCAATGTACAATATAATCAAGCAACTTAAACTTATAATCTTATGAGCATGTCTTATTATTGTCATAAAACAACCTCATTTCAAGGTCCTCAACAAGTGACATGATGCACTCAATCCACATTACTACAAATCACACTTTGGTCAATTTTTTTTTTTTTTATAATACAAGTATACCCTATCATCTTCCAAATGGCAAAAATCCACTTCTTAATCCCATTACATCCAAACTCAATATTTCCATAATAAGAAATATGACAATCCTCATTATTTAAATAACTTGAATTTATCTAAAACTCCTATTTTCATTCCCAATATATATATATATATATATATATATATATATATATATATATATATATATATATATATATATATATATATATATATATATATATATATAATTCAAAAAGCATAATTTTGTTCATCAATATCATCCTAACTTAACAAGTATGTCTATCTTGAACCACTTATATAAGGACATATCTATATATTAAAACACAATTAATATACATACTTCATTACATGATTAGATTAAAACACTTTCTTTACATCGATTAACATTATACATATAATTCTAAATATGAGAGATTTTCAAAATCAAGATCTAGGTATAACTTTCTTAAATCTAATCTACAATTATTCCCTAACAACCGCTATTAAATTAAACTTTCTTATCATGGATCTAAGAGTAACCTTCTAATAAATATTATATAATAATTTATTGGCTTAAACACATATTGATTACACAACTTTACTCTATATCAAATGGTATTTATACATGTGCAGCATTAATAAAAGAAGTACTATTTTCATCTTCAAACCTCCTATTGTTATAACCTTTCAGCTATCATGAAACAATTAAATAAAATTTACTTTCTAATAATAACGTATCTATTTCTATATACTAATTGCCATCATTACAAGCAGTTATCTAACAATCTTGCAGGGGTGAGATAAATGTAAAATCAGAAAGATTCAAAAAATCAAGAACATAATCAGGCACTCGATTAGGCTATAGAATGCTTCACATGAACGATCACAGAAGAATTCGATTGCAAGAAAGGTGTTTTTACTGATAGGTGACTTTAAAAAAATTAATCAATTTAAAAGCATTGCTGGGCAAAACGTGGATTGCAGCATTCAAGGAAACATTCAGTGGGGCAACGGTAGAGTGCTGAGGCAATGTATCCCAGATTTGACAAGATGCAACCAGAATTACAGAAATAGATGCGTAAGAATGGCTTGGGCAAAAAAAACAACCAAAAGATAGTTACAATCCCCTACAATGTCACCGGACGGAGGTAATCACTTAAAAGGTAGATAAAGATCCACAACACTGTCAATTATAGGTAAATATGATATCCGGTAGACTTACATGTTTCAAAAAATAAGGGAAAGCACAGTAAAAGAAAGACTTAATAGTTGCCACATGCTCAACATACGTGAATGCAAAGTATGGAATAGAAATAGGCAAGGCATGTAAACAACTTGTTAAAATGACTCAATGAAAGGTCATATCATGGAATGCAACAATCATAGGTTGAGCATAAATTGGCTTTGTTAAAAAGGCTCTAGAAATATGCTAGTAAATGCAACTGGCGAGTTTAAAATAGGTTGGCCATCTTGCGAGCATCCTAATGGCCCACATCAAATTGGGAGCTTTGGAAATGGGTCAGGGATAATACACAACCGCAATTTCACAAAAAGGGATTTAATTTGCACTCTCAAAAGTATGAGATGAAAACATTCAGTTCAAACTGATATTATTTTGATGTAAAGAATGATAAATTGCTATGTCTGATGTCCACCTCAAGAATCAACTAGTTTGATATGTGTTTAGTTAGCAAATTTGGATAAGGCATAGTGGAATAAGAAAATACTTTCAAGCTTGGAAAGAACAACAACTGAACTTATAAGATACAGAAAGAGTTACAGAATTTCACTAAAAACAACAAAGTTTCCACAGCGCTTCCTCTATTTCCCTTCTCTGAAAACTGTTTGGAGATAATTGAGGGTTTTGTCAAACTGCCCTTTGATCAAGGTTTACCAGAAGTTGCCGGTTGTTTTGTAACACTTTAGTTAGATATTCAGAATGCTAGGAATAGATTTACGTGTGGCAGAATATAATTGATGGAAGTTAATGTCAGCTGTCTCCAAAAAAAAAGAATGGTTGTGGAAAGGAGCTTGGCCGATAAGAAGAATCGACGAGTATAGAAAATTTCCCGGCATGAGACAATTCACTTTCCACTACGACTTACAAGACTGTTTGAGAGAAATTGATATAGGTAAATAATCTTGCAAAAAGGAAGAATAAATAACTAAGGAAACTTCCAAAACTGAAGAACCATATTTTTGATAAAATCCTCAAAATGGATAAATACAATCACTAAGGTCGGCATAACTTAACTGGAAACAAAATAAATATATAACAACTCAACTAAAGGAAAAGATGAATCGGAAACATTCTAACTATTATTCATTCCAAAACTAAATACAGAGAATGGCCATCAGATGCCATAATTATCTCGATATAAAGCATTCACGTATAAAAGGAGATGATTCTAGAACTACCACATAATTCAATACATCAGAATCAAATTCCATCAGCCTTGATTAGGGAGTGTTTTTCCACAATCAGAAGGTTCCTCAATGAAATGACAACTCAGGGGATACAATGATGATAGGTTATGCACCATAAGGATTTGCTGAACAGGCACAAGAACTTGAAAGTAAAGCCAGGCAGTAGGAATAGGCGACATGCACTGTGTGACAAAATTCCTCAAGGAAGTTTCATCTCATACAGTGCGATGGGTGAAGGGCAATCACAAGCAAAATCAGTGAGAGAGCTGCAGAACTTCAGCATATGCGACAGGAAGGATCTTCGTATAATGGATTTGTTGAAAAAGCCCTTAGAAACTCTTAAGTGAATACAACTAGTGGGTGCTAGGCTCGACTCCACAACTTGCACACATCCCCCCTGCCTCTGCTACACAGAAGTTTGCTATGGCCATCTATCAAAGCGTAAATAGAGGTGGTAATGATACAATAAGCAAATTGTGGGGAAGAATAGTTGTTAAAAGTTGATGAATTCCTTATTGCATAATTAATCATTCACAGAGATGAAATGAACAACAATGGAAGCTGATTGAATGAGTTAGAATTGGGAAAGCATAAACCAAATGGGTTGTTACTATGGATATAAAGATCACAAACTAGGTTTGGAGAGAATATGTCTCGAATAGAAGAAAACTAAATGGCAAGGCTAAAAATAAGGATTAAAGATATAAGGGATAAGTTCAAATGGTGCTAGGTAAATTCATTCACAGAAGAAAAGAATCCCATAGACAATTATCATGCAACCACATTAATTTTCACACTCATGCACCATCAGAGAAAAATTTAATCTATACAGAGAAAGAAATAGACAAACCCGGAACCCAAATCTCAAATCTTCAAATCAGATAGTTTTCTCCTTGATTCCTGTAGCCTCCTCTCTTTTTTTCTCCTCCTCAGAACCATTGTTTTTCCTATAAAAATGGTTTTGTAACCCAAAAGAAATGAATGCAAGCATGCACCCGTTACTTCGCATCCCACTCAAACAAATTTTAAAATTTACTATAACAAGAGATTCCAAATCTAATTTCTAGAGTGACAACTCAAAGCATTTATTTCCCATATCAAAATTATTCTGCATAGAAATATACACTAATAATTATCTAATATATGACATAAATACTCTTAGAAAAAAAGATAATTAATTCTAGATTATTCTAAAATTTAGCCAAGGAATCAATCCAATTTCTAGGCCAAGCAAATATTATCCAATAATCAAAGAAGTATTATTATAAATAATAATTCATAAAAGTATTTCCAACCACATGCATGCTCATAATTAACATGACTCGACTATACATCATGACACGAGATACCCAACATAAAAGGCAAGACCATCAAGACCATGACTCGAGACAACAATAGAAAACAAGGACCGACCTAGTGGAATAGACCTCGCATTATCTCCCATCACTGATACCCATTGGAGTAAGAACCCACTCGAACCTGGTATATCAGGTGGAGTCAAGGTTCAGTACCTGTAGCCTATGTTTAAACCATTGGTTATATACAATCAAGTACATATATGTCTACACACAGAGAGTCAGAGAGTCGCGGTGTAGTAGGGTACTCGAAGCGAGTAATACTGCACTGTCTCTACTCTTGAAACACAATCACAACAACTTCTATCTGAATTCAAATACCATAAGTCAAATGACACATGATGATACTAATTCGCATCATAACTGAAATAATAGTAGTGCCACCATAAACTCATAACACCTGTCTAAATTTTATCAATGAAACATAGTTCATAAATCATAACCTACTAATCAATTGACTAGGAACTGAATCAATGCAATGAACAACTAGCAACTGTCTCCGATTGATAGAGAGTAATGTAGAACCACTGCTATCACAAGCCAACGATGAGGGGGGCATTACAAAATCTTGCATTAAAATTGAAAATTTTGAAAAAAATAGGCATTTTTAGCTTGCATTTAGACATAATTTGCACTATTTTCCTTGCATACTATTGAAAACATTTAAATTTCTAATATTTTTATCAGATCTAAGATAAATTGCAGCATTTCATATTTTCATGATCATTTACCTTGCATTTTCATCTCTCATTTGCTAGGGTTTTGCTTGAAATTTTGCATTTTTTATATAACCTAGTCATTTCGAAAGCTAGGGTTTGTAATTAAATTCTTATTTCAGATTTAATTACTCATTTTCACACTCATTAAAATCTAGTTTTTGACTATAGTGTTTTATCATAGGGTGTTTTTGCATTTACACATTATGTATTTCAACAAAAATAAGCATATACATTCATCTTTCCTTAAAAATTGACTTGCATTGAGCATTGTAGGATTTTTGAATGATTTTCAAATCTGATTTGAGTTATTTTACATATTAAATCTGACTATACTTCATTCATTAATCATTTTGCATACTTTCATGCCTTAGTTTCACTATTAGGGTTTCAAAAAGCTTTTAATTTTTACTACATTTTGGCTAATCTTTCATCTACAATTGCAAGATTGGCATGTTGAGACAAATTTTTCTGCATTATTGGACTGATTAAAAGGTCTTAATTTTCTTCCCCTCATCATTCTCCTAAATTCATTACATATTTTGTGTATTTGCATTGAAAAAGGTAAAAAAAAAATTGAACATTTTAGTAGCATAAACAAGCATAGATTGGTGTTGTTTCATTACATTCATCTTAGATATATTGCATTTAAGATCTTGAACTCTTCTTCAAAGCATATACTGATTGGTCATTCAAAATTTTTGCATGAATTCATAGCATTTTGTGAAAATTGGCATTTTTTACATACACATTGTGTATTTCAACACTAGGTGTTTATACACTTTGTTCACACTTTCTTGGTGAAAACCTTTAAAACCATCAATTGAGCCTTACTGTGTAGCACACTTTCCTCCTATCTATTGTTCTTTTTGTGGAATCCATGTGTCTTTTAGTACCCATTTTCCTCAAACAAGTTCTTTGGTGCGAAATAGTCTCACTTATTTTGCCTTGATGCGTAGTACTTTTCCATCTTACCCACTTTGTTGTGGTCAAATTTATGTGTATTTGATCTCTTTCAAGGCAACATCATGGATGCCTCTTTTTATTCATCTTTGGAAGATTTTTTTTTCATACATCATAGACATTGATAATTTTTCCAAATTTACTCATGAATATCCTCAAGTCTTAAAACAAATTGCATATATCTATGATGTTGATATTTCTGTGTTCCACATATAAAATCCTTTGTTATATATCTAATTTTGATAGTTTCACAAATCTCATGGGAACATATCCTCTAATATTAGATAATCTCACTAAATTCATAGATAATAATAAATATGTTGCATCATTTAGTACTGATGACTTCAATATGTTAGATGAATCCCTAGATGACTTTATCTCTATTAGACATTCCACTATGCCTCATATTGCTAATACATGTGATGGTTACTCAATTCTAGCTTATGATCTCTCTCCCAAAGTTGTTCCACCTTATTAGGACACTTGGGCACAAGAGGATGAATTCATTGACATATGCCTTAACATCACACCACCATCTCTTTATTCCAATGCTCTCTCTAGCCAAGATGAAGCATTAGTGAATGAAGAACCCCCTCCAACAAAGAAAATTTAATGGATAGATAATGAGCATTCATCTAAAAATAATAAAAATTCTCTCCCTACTAATGTGCATGAAGCCTCTATGGATCATCCTATCGACCTTCCTCCTTTAGTTAAATATTCAAGTACTTTGGACATCACTAAGGATGTGAAGATCCTTTATCTTCCTCCTTTGGTTGAATGTTCAAATCCCTTAGATATCACTAAGGATGTGAAAACTTTGGGTAGTTCTCCTTTGGTTGCATATTCAAACCCTTTGGATACCACTAAAGATATATTGAACAACAATTATTGTCACAACACCTTACCTTCCCTTCATTCCTATGCTCTCTCTTCAAAAGATGCAACACTAGTGGATCAGGAAAGGTCCCTCACATTAAATCCCTTATAGATGGATGTTGAGATCACTGAAAACAAATCACTTCTTCTACCTCCTAAGAGGGTAGTCAATAAGTGTACTAATTCTAAAAAAGTACCAACAAGTTCAAGAATAGATATGATATATCCTAAGATGATAGACATGAAGTGTTTTCCAAGAAATGTCCCTTTAAAACAGATAAGAATTTCTCCCTCCCTAAGCCACACTCATTGTAGCACCTATCATAGTTGATCTCAAGGGTGGCCCCCTCCTAGATATATATGTTCTTGTTATAATTGTGTTGTGCTCCCCCATGATGATCTATGTGTTGTTTAGGTCTCCTTAGATGACCCTTGATACTCATGTAAGGTCAAGGATACAAGGAGACTGCCTCTATTGTGACCATTCTTCTATTTGTTTCATTATTGTTCTATCTTCCTCTCCTCTATTGTATTGTTGTGTGTGTCATGCCTTAGGGGCATATCATTGCATTTGATGACCTGGGGGCATCCTCCTATGTAGAGTTTCTAAGGCACTTGTTCTCCTATCTCATTTTTATTTTTTACCTTCTTCTAGTGATTCTACCTAGTTAGCAGATGACGAAAATAAACAAATACTAATATAGACTATGTGTCCCTTTAGCAAGGAAAGAAAAAATGGACCTAGTCCATATATGATGGGGTTTATATCTGATGCTTGACTAGTAGAATCACTTTGTGTGATGTATCATCTTATGGAATTTCTTGTGACTAACATTTTACAATCCACTCAATCTACTCTTGAACACTTTGATTGGTATCTCACCTTGTTTCTACACTTGGTTTTGAGGTATCTATAGTATAGACCAACGATTATACTCGGTTCAGAACCTGTAGTATAGCCTTGGTCCTCAATGTGACTATTTTCATGTGTAGCTTTAATGAATTGATTTGGTTATTATCTTAGAGTAAGATTTCTAACCTCTCTTAATTGTTTATCTTAGCATATCTTATAAATGTGTTTGTGGCAACATTTAGCAGTAGTAAGCACATGTCACCTTGGGGGCATGGGCTTTGTGAAAGCTCTTGTTTCCTTGTGTGTTTTCTCTCTATCTTAATGTGCTTTATATTGGTACATGACATCAAGCACCTTAAGGTGGGGGCATATACAATGATATCTATCTAATGATTTTGGTACTAATGAAGCATGTTTGTAAGCCCTCTTTGTGAGGAGAGATGTTGTATCTCCAACATGAGTACAAATCTTTATTTAATTACAATAAAAAAATCTCTCTGTGAGGCAAGATAGCATATCCTTTTGATCAAAGAAGCCCTTTGTAGAGGCAGGATAATGTATCTCTTGAGCAAGTGCATATCCTTTTATTCAAAATCCCTTTTGTAGAAGGAGGGATGGTGTATCTCTTGAGCTAGTGCACATCCTTTCATTAAAAAAAGTCCTTTGTGGAGGTAGCATTAGATCTCGAGACTAAACTGTTAGGTGTGCCTGTAGCGTGTTTGAGATGGTGGAACTTAGCAATAAGCTCCTTCCATCGCCCTTGTTTTCCATGTTTTAGACGTATAGTATGTCTATGGCATGCTATACAATGCTCGTATTTTCCATGTGTCTTCCATTTTTTTTCCCTCATGTGTAGTGTAAAGGGTGTGGTGATGAGACCCCTATACTCAAGTTTTGTATGGCATGTTTTCTCCCTAGTGTAGTGTAAAGGGTGTGGTGATGAGCCCCCCTACACTTGGGTTTTGTATGGTGTGTTTTCCCTTAGGTGTAGTGTAAAGGGTGTGGTGATGAGTCCCCCCTACATTCAAGTTTTGTATGGTGTGTTTTCCCCTCTTGGTGTAGTGTAAATGGTGTGGCAATGAGTCCCCCCTAGATTTTGGGGTTTTGTGTTGCAATTTTATTTCCATGCATATTATGAAAATGAAAATGTTATATCAATTCTATAGCAATGTCTTCAATGTGTTTTGTGTGACTTCAATACTGTCTTCTCCATGTTTTGTGTGTCTTCAATATTGTCTTCTTCATGTTCTACATGCATGTTATTGTATTCTCTATGTTTTATGTGTCTACAATGTGTTTTCTAGTGCTTACCTAAGACTGGGGGCTAGAAATAACTCCTCAATCTTTGTGTATGCCTTAGCTTCAAGTGCCTAGCATGTTTGATCTATTTTTTATTGTACTTTAATGCATGTATGGGTTGTAAGATCATACATACATTAAAGTGGGGGCAAAATGTTATGTCATAAAATGTCCCCCTAGGACTTTTACCTCCTAAGTTTAGCTCCCAGGTCCCTTAGATTTAATCATGTATGTTAAGAATAAATCCTAGAGCAAAATCCCCCGAAACCCATATCAAATGGGACTTAGGGGACACTCTTGAGCTTAAGTAAATCCCAAAATAGGATCCTAGACAAGGGCATCCATACCCTAGTCCAGACCTATTTTGTCAGGACCCAAATTCTAAATGGTAGCAAATTGACTGTTAAAAAGTTTCTATTTGTTGGCCTATTCAATTTGAATTACAAAAGTTTAACTAGTGGGAATGCATATATAAAAATGTTTAGGACTTCATATTACACCTAGATAGATAAAGCAAACTTCTTATCTTATGCTAAGGATATTCAAGGCTTTCATTATGTTGCAGAGTAGTATTGTGTTGTGTTTGTACTTTTTAGTTGCAGATTTGTCTTCATCAATCCATCTCCTCGTGGTGTGGAAGATCTTCCTCTCCTCATGAGAGATACACTACTAAGGTGATATCTACATTGTGTTTCAATCAATTTATCATATCATTTGCTTTTGGCTTTGTCCACCAAGGACATGCACTCTATCTAACAATGATATTGGAAGGCTTGAATGCCATTCTGGAGGTTGACCAAGGAAAGCTCCTAAACACCACAATCTCCAACCCCTCACTTGTGATTGTAGGTGATAGGTGTCAAATCTTGTAGAGATGAGTTGTAGAAGACAAGAGCAGAGTAGGAAGATTCTAGTTCTGGAGGATATGATAGAAAAGATCCCTAACTAGACAGGAGTGCTTGCTCATTTGTCCCTCAGTTTTGCAGTGTCACGAATCTCTGAGAAGGTTACAGTCTAAAGCAGATTTTATCCCAAAGCCCTTAGAAAAAACACAATACTTGACAAGGGTGCTCACTCTTTTATCCCCGAAGTTTCTGCCTTTCAAAACCCAAAATCTGGTATGTATCTAATCTGCATTTAGTGTCTTCCTGTGCAAGAATTCAAGTCAGGTTTTGTCCGTTTGTTTATGATTTTGCATAATTAGGGTTTTGTGCATAATCGAACTAAGGTTTAAGAAATTAATCAACAAATTCAAATTTTCCTTTTCATTCCAAGTGACACCAAACTTGTAGTTGAGTCCTCTTGCAAAAGTTGTGATTCAACTTGATTTAATGTCCTTGAATATATGTAGTGAAAATAGGATCTAATTAACTATCAACCTCATTAAACAAACCCTCATTTTCCTACATTACAAATTGTAACCCCAAACATTACCCACCTTAATTTTTGGCTAATTGAAGTGTATGATGCCACCTTCATCACTTTCTAGTCATTCATCCATGTCACTTCTAGATATAGAGGTTGTTCCTCTACCCAAGGCTCTTAGTGCTTGTCTGACTAGTGATAGAACTATTGAACCCTAGTTGGTGCATTATTTAGATAGTGACTTTCTTGATTCCTCGCCTATGAGAATCACTAAGTCTATCTTGAATATACCTGCATTATCCACAACCTTACCATGATCATTGATAATAGTTGAACCTAGTGTTCAAGAAGATCTAGATCCAACTGTTGATCCTCTGCACTTAGGTCAAAGTGAGTCTCCTAGTACTGCTCTAGATATGGTCGCATTGTTAGCTCTTCATTTGTCCCTCTATGTTTATAAATATTGGGCCATGATGATCTGATGATGCTTGACTCTTGAGGGTTGTACTTGTGTTGTGTGTTTTCCTACTTGATTGTGATGTTTCTCCTATGTTGTGATTTTATGTTTGTTACTTCTTCTTGGAGGAGCTACAGTGTCCTTGTAGACATGTGGAGATAGAAGAAATGTGCCTGTTGTGTTATTAGATTCTATTTGTCCCTGATTACTTCTTTTTATTGTCTTTTTGTTTGTTGCTATGACATTTTGGGGATGATACAAAGTGTTAGAAGATTAAGCTTCCTTCCATGTTGACCCAAAAAAATATTTTATTTTTATTTTCCTTTTTGTGACCTTCTTCCTTTGTGCTCATAGTTTTACATGCTTGGGAGATGATGATGATGATACATTTAGTTATCTCTTATTGATTACCCTTCCTAATGCATATTGACCCCAAAGAATGTAGAGCCCTTAGTGTTTTTAGTGTTGTTGCTTATTTTTATATGGTATTCATTAGCATTGCTTGGTATCATACCATGCTTACACAATCTTTTTTGTATCATTCTTGTAGCATCACCTTTGTTGTCTCTTTTTGAGGGTAACTCTCCTTTTGATTCTCAACAAGAAGCTTTGAGAACATAGTTACATATCTATGGTTCTTCAAGCTCACTCCCCCTTTCACCCATTAAAATAAATTGCATGCTGATGCTTTATGCAATTATTTTAAGGCGAGGGCATATATTTTCTACTTTAAACTCTTGCATACACTACATTGATGGTTCACTCATCGTAGTGTTTTCTCTTCATAGATTTTGTATCTTGTGTTCCTAAGAAGATACACTTGTTTGGGCTGACCACACATTTTAGCTACTCTCTTTTAGTACTCATTGTGAGTCACCTAACAATATAGTTTGTTAGTCCTAGTGGCCCACAAGAGATTATTATGGTTTCTATCTATCGTAGTGTTCTAGCCCTAGAAAAATACTTGGCATTCTTTTAGCTCTCGTAATATGCTATAAATATCTCCCCTTTTGATTTCTTTTCTTTTGTTTTCTTTTGTGTGCATGTGTGTTTGTTGTAGATAGTGATAAATTGTGTATTAGATTTATATGATTTGTTACACCTAAATGTTTGGCCAAACCATGTTCATTCTAACCCTTTTTGGATCTTTTATAAATATATGTGATTTTGGCATTGCCTCTTGTGTAGGTTTATTGTCTAATACTATGGTTTTATAGGTTCTTAGTCTGGGGCTTCGTACCTCTGCTCGAAAAACCCTCTGCATCCTCTATAATATCCTTTTTTAGAGGTATAATGTGATATGTTATTTCCTTTCTACTTTAGCTTGCATATTCACATAGTGTCATAGGCTTGCTAAAGTGGGGGTTAAATGTAATGTCAAAAATTGCATTACCTTGCAATTTCATGCAACATTTGACAACCACTCTAGCACTTGCACCTCCTTTCTACATTATAGGCTTTTGTTTACATCATTTTGGCTTCTTTATCTTACTTTCATCAAATTTCATTTAGTGCTTTACTTGTCACATTGTCCTAAGGTGTTCTGTGTGACTAGGAACTGAAATCACCTAGACACAAGTACTACACATGGACATTCATGTGATGCGCTAGTGTCCCATGTCCATTTGGCACTAGGTGACTATTCTAAGGTGTTACCAAATGCCTCAAGTGATAATGAGACTTTCTCGTAATGCCCTTTTGAGGTGCAAAAAATCTACTTGCATGTTATTTTAGGTTATTCCTCCTTTTGTTTGGATTTTTTAAGGAAATTGTATTTATTCTCTAACTCTAAAGAAAAAGAAATCTCTCTTAATCTTCTTGGCTCTCATCCTTGCAAGTTTTGAAATCTTTGGTAAACTCTGTCTCTACAACAACTATCTGGATTTTCATGCCCTATTGTGTTGTGGTATCATCTTCACTAGCTCTTGGAGACTTTTTGGGTATTGTGTTCATTGAGAGGGCTCTCCCTCTCTTTCTAGATTTTTGGAAGCTATGCACTAGATCTCAGCTCTTGAGGTATTGCAGTCTCCTCTTCTCCATTCAAACTAGTATTATTACTTTGTTGTGTAATTAAATGCTCTATGTTTTAATCTATTTTTACATAGTGCATTTTTTTAGTTGGTGTAGACCACCATTCATTTATGCTTGTGTAATCAAAGGCTTTTTCCTTGTAGACCAAGGAAGTAACCTTATTAGTTTGTTTTTAGTGTTATTGCTCCTAGTTCCCAGACACATGTAGGATAGGAGCACATACACAATTCTATTTTTCAAAATATTTCTATTAGTTGCTACTCATGGATGTCGGAAGAATAAAATTGGGGCTTAATTGTGGCAGGCTCCTTAGTAGCACAACCATTTTCCTCTATCCTTTTTTAGACATTCTTGTGTGAAGGAATCTTAAACACATGGAGGTTTTTTGGGTGTGAACTTCCTTTTCCTCCTTTCATTAATTCAATATTGTGTCATTTGAGTACCTACTTAGTTTGTATTTTTGGGTAGCATTTCTATACAAAATTGTGCTATGCAGGCCCCTAGGATCTGTACAAAATTATCAACTTTTAGTTTTTTAGCATTGACGACACTAGTGCCTAGTGAAGATGTCCTCACAACTTGCTACAATCTAAGGTAGTGAGCCTCTCCTTTTGGTGATAGATTCCATTCCTCCTATTTCTTCTTCTATAACTCATTTTCTAAATTTCAATGTACAGTTGTCTATTTCTAGCATTTTGGTTAATTTGTTCCCTTCTAGTGGGCATTTAGTTTAGTTACTTTAGTTTTTACTAGAATGCTAAGTGGTTCTATGAAAGCATAGAGTAGGGTTTTAATATGAAAACATTAGATAATAGAACCTAAGTTTAATGTTAGTGAAGAACTCCCTAGAATAAGACATTTGATTAAGGAGTATTTTTCCTACACTACAGTCCTATATCAAACTAGCAAGCTTCTTCTCTATTTGTACGATTTATAGATTTGAAGTATATGAATAAATTAGATAAAGTATAGATAATGAAATCAACTAAAAAAGAAGTTTGACACTAGAAAACCTCCATGTGGATAATCTGATCCAAGTGACCTATAGTAATGAGCTAAGAAGAAATTTTAGGAATACAAAGGATTTTTCTGAGAGTTCCCAAACCCTTTCTTTGGTATTTCTACCTCCATGAGTAGTCAGATGATAAAGATAGTTTAGAATATGTGTGTGTACCTATGTGTGTCTAGTATGCAGTAACAAATGAGATTCCTAAGAGTGAAAATTTCTAGTCTATGGAGAGGGTACTAGACTTAGGATTTAATAGTGCCAAGGTTAGCAAATTAGGGCTAGGGATAAGGAATAAGGGTTTTCCAAACATGTCTAAAAATAAGGGAATGCTCAGTGAAGAGACAAAGTCTCCTTCCCTAGATTCAATTCTAATGCTCTTGTTAAAATAAAATGCTCAAAATATATGATGCTTTCTGAGAGCTTATATTATGACAAAAGGATTTTTGAGAGCACAATGGTATGCTACTTAGTAAAATGCATAGTGATAATAGATTCCTATGATAACAAGGGTGAGTAGCTTAGTGGAATCCTAGGAGAATAATGATTCCTTTAAGTCTCATCCACAAGCTATCCTCTCCTGAGATTCATACTTTGCAAAAGTATCAAGAAGCTAGAACCTACAATTGGTGATTTAGTTCCAAGAGAAAACCTCAAAATAGAATAATAGAAAACATGTAAATCTTCAAGGTATTCTTGCAACTATCTCAGACATCACTCTAGATTGTTTTCTCTACCTTTCTTCTCCAAAAGATGTAGAAGAATATCCTTTATAAGATCTCTCAAAATATTTTCCCAAAAGCTTCTTAATTTCTCTTGATTTGGTTTTGGGAAACTTGCTCAGAATAGGCTTGCACATCCACGAGGCATTATGATGACCAATAATCATGATGATGGCAACTGCATGCAAATAAAACATATAGAACATGATTTTATATGGCATGGGATGTGAGAACATCATGTAGACATCTACATGTCATGCCTCCATCTAAGGGAAAAAGGCCCAAAATTGACATAGGAGCTCAAAATGATACTTAGAACAATTCTAAAAAATGGTTTTTGGAGATGACATGATCTAGGAAAAATTATTGAAAGTTGAGCTATATGAATGGACTTACATAAGGGAAACAAGATGTAATACAAAATTGCAGGGTATCCAATTTACGATGTTACATAATTTTCCCCGCAATTTAGTAGGCTAAAGGTGCTAGACACTAAGCATGTTAAAGGATAAAATGAAATGCATGAAATTAAATATACTTGTGAAAAGGATATTGTGAAACTTGTAAAGGTTATTCAAGTGGAAGGCAAGTTGTCCCCAATCTGAAACCTACAAAACCATAATGTTAGAATCACAAGTCCTGTAAAACCATGATGTTAGAAAACATATAATCCTACAAGATAGAAATAAAGAGGATAAAATATAAATTGATTTATAAAATGAGCATACTAGGAAATCACACAATTCAATACACAATGAGAGAAAATATATTACATATATACAAAAGAATGTCTTAGGAGACAAAAAATTCTTCAAGGAGAAGTGTAAAAGATGATGTTGGGAGCAAAGATAAGTGCTATTGGTAGTGATAAAAATACATGATACAATGAGTAAGAGACACAACAAGGAGTAGTAGAAAGAGATGCTACAATAAGCAAGAGATTCTGTAAGGAGCGATAAAAAGATATGTTGCAATGAGCAAGAGATTTTGAAATGGGGGTGTTGCCAAGGAAGGACACAAAAGCGATTATTGAAGTATATAAAAAAACATATGAAGAACACTAAGGGATCCACATGCTTTGGGTTAGCATTGATATAAGGAAATGCTAATCATGAGGGGACAAGGAAAGAACTATCATCATTCCTTAAGCATGTAAAATAAATAGAAACATAGGAGAAATGGCACATGAAGACAAATAAAATAAAAATTTTGGGTCAACATGGAAGAGACCTAAATGTATTAATGGTTTGCATCATCCCCAAAATGTTAATAAAAATGAAGATACAACAAATAAAATAAGTGAGGTATAAATAGATGAATGTTACAACATTTCATTCCCCATGTATCCATATGCTTATAGGGTAGAATGGGTCCTCCATGAGAAACTAACATGTATCAAGAAAGCATACTAGAATAGTAGAAAATTTAGGAAAGATACAATCAATCACATGCATATAAAACACAATAGAGATATGAAGGTACCACTACTTAGGGCCAGAGACTAGAAAATCTCCCCTTTTGATTCTTTCTCATCATAGGCAGACAGAGGCTGAAATGCTAGTGGGGCCGCAATTAGAGTGGTACTAGAAGAAGAGTCATTGCTGGAATGTGAAAATGTGGTCACAAGAGTGATGTTCTCCACAACATCCTTAAGTGATGCAAGCGTTAATGATTTAGTGAAAATGAAAGATAATGAATATATGTCAATAGTGGTATCACAAGTAGACTCCTTAGGGGAGAAAGGTGAAGGAATTATAGTGCCTCTATAAGGGACAATCTATAATTGTGCCACACTATTATCAGGAGTAGGAGCTACAAGGGAAATTGATGCAAAAGGTCTGGGCTGTAGTGTGTTGATTCTGTCACCGAAAGGGCAGAGGTAAGAGATAGAGTTGATTGTGTTGATTGTGAGGTTGACAAAATGCCTCCTAAAGGTAGTGGTACTGCAAGGGAATTGCAGGAAATGAAGGAGAAACATGCTAGAGAGATGAGGAAGATGAAGGAGCTTGCTGAAGCACTTCAAGCCAGGCTGACAGCCCTGGAAAAGAACAAAAAGAGGGAAGTGGAAGACAGTGAGTCTGAAGAAGATGCAGATACTGTTGAAGAGTATGAAGAGGTAGCTGAAGATCTGGATGCTGAAGACCAGAGGTTGGCAAAACTGTTAAAGGCAGTGCAGAGTGAAAAACCTAAGGTAAAGGTTGATGTTTCCAAATATACTGGAAGCTTGAATGAAGATGAGTTGTTGGATTGGATTGCTGCACTGGATAATCACTTTGAATGTGAAGATGTTGCTGAGGATCAGAAGGTAAAAATTGCAAAGACCAAGTTAGGAGGTCATGCTTTGGTATGGTGGGATTATGTACAATCTGAGAGAAGGAAACAAGGGAAGTCTAAGATCACTTCATGGGATAAGATGGTAGCAAGGATCAAGGGGAAATTCTTGCCAAGGGATTATGAAATCCAGATGTTTAAGAAGCTGCAATTCTTAAAGCAGAAAGACAGGGATGTGAAATCATATACTGAGGAATTTTATCTGTTGAGTATGAGATCTGGTCATCATGAGAATGAGGTAGAAAAGGTGGCTAGGTACTTGGCTGGTTTAAGGTTTAACATACAGGATGAGTTAGTGTTAGTTAACCCTAAGAATGTGGAAGATTGTTACCAAATGGCAATCAGGATTGAAGAAAAGCTGAATAGAGGACATGATAAGTCCATGAGAGGAAGAGGAAACAATAGGGGAAGAGGAACAGCCCCTACACAAAAGCAAATCAATGAGAGTCAAGAAGACACTGGTAAAGGACAAGGACAGTCTGATTTCAGAGGTGGATGGAAAGGCACTAGAGGAAGATTTGGAGGTGGTAGAGGTTCTACTACATTTTCAGGAAAGTGTTACACCTGTGGAGAGTTTGGTCATCCATCTTTCAAATGTCCAGAAAATAAAGGTTCATCATCCAGAAATGATAGAGCTAGTGACAAGAGAGTACAACTGGTACAAGAAGAGAAGGAAGAAGAAAGTGCACAGAGTTCAAACAAAGGTCCTGAGAATTTTGGATATCCAGAGAGTGGAGAATCACTGCTGTTAAGGAAAACAAGTTTGCAGGCATCAAAGGATATGATGCAAAGAAGAGCTCTTTTCAAGACCACATGCAAGAGCAAAGGTAAGGTATGTAAGGTTGTCATTGATACTGGTTCAACAGACAACATGGTATCTCAGGAAATGGTGGATAAACTGAAGTTGGAAAGGATTCCACATCCACACCCTTACAAGGCATCTTGGGTGAGTGATAGGCAATCACTTTTTGTCTCTGAACAGGCATATGTGGATTTCCAGATTAGACCATATCAGGATAGAATCTTGTGTGATATATTGCCTATGGAATGTTGTCACCTACTGTTAGGTAGACCATGGCAATTTGACAGAAGGTACTGTATGATGGGTATGCTAATACCTACACCATCCAGAAAGATGGGAAGATCATTAAGTTGATGCCATTACAGGCAAAAGCTGCAGTACAGAAGGCAACTCAACTCATTTTAATGGGAAAGAAGGAGTTTGTGCAGATGCCTAGAGGAGCAGGCATGAAGGCAGTTCAGGATACTACAGGGAAAGGAGTTGTTATAGACAACAAGCTGAAGGAAGTTTCAGTTGTGACTGACAGAGGTCAGCAGCAGGTTCAGAAACAGGGGTGCAAACAGCAACCAGTTCAGAGGATGGACAAGGATGTTGTCATAGTTGGGACTATTGTTTGTCCTATAAGAGTTGAAAGGAAGATAGACTTGAACACTTCAGAAGTTCAAGAGGTAGTTCAGCCAGAGGTTCTGGTCAGGCAACCTGACAAACACAAGGTATGTGAGAGAAAGGCCTACATCAACAGGCATGATGATTTACTTGCTAGAAAGCAAGTTACAGTTCAGATGACTTGGAGCAGCCAAGAGACAGCAGCAGATAAAGCTGGAGCAGGTCAGACTATTGACAAAGCAAAGTGTAAAGGTGGAAGACTTCCACATACTAAACTCATGGGACATGAGTTCTTTTCTGTTGGGGAGTATGGTGCAGGAGCACCTACCTGACAGCTGGCCTTCATGAGGCAGTTAGTAGCTTAGGTCTTGTTTGTGTTTCCAAGAAGGTCTGTTAGACCAAATGCATGTAATAAGGTCATGCTGATCAGGATAAGATCATGCTGACCAGGCTTTTGCTATTTTTAGCTAGTTAGTTATAACAGCTGTCATGATGTATGTTCGGTGGGATCTCCCAGCCGCTTGGAGAGTTCCCAGCCGCTTGGAGTCGGGTCAGTAGTACTCATAGGGAAATCTTTATAAGCATGGGATCGGTTGATTGTAAATCATCGATCAGACTTTGCGAGAGTGAGACAGAGCGAGAGGAACATCATATTGTAGTTGCATCTTTTGAAATCGAATAAAGTATTCCTGTTTGTGTTCATCCTCTGTTGCATTTCATTGCTTGATCGATTGCTGGTTTGAGAGGTTTTCATGGATATACTGATCCATTCCACCGGTTGACTCATCTGATCGGTGGAATGGCAATGTACAGTAGGTTAGATTGTAGGTTGTTTTCTGTTTGCATGCAGGTGTGCAGGATCACGGTCAAGAGATGTTGACGACCCTAGCATCCTCATGTGCTAGGTCAAGTTGAGAAGTTTGAGTTGGAAGATCACTCTGAGACGGGATCGGGTCATCCCTGGTGGATCGGCGAAGGGAAATTTCGCTAAGTGAAGAAGTTCGTGAAGACGGCATCATCAGGATATCTTGGTGAATATCCTGCAGACAGTTCGGACATCGTCATCCGGATAAGTGAAGGAGAGCATGATGTTTTCGAGTGCATGAAGTGCGAGTTCGTCGGGGTGATCATCAGCAGGAGGAGCCGAGGAGCGTATCGGCATCAGGATCATCATATTGGGAGTGCCAAACATCCGCATATCGCGAGTAGATGCGGGAGAGAAAGTTCAGATTTTTGACTAAGTATTGAGAAGGTCATCAGGATATTGGGTGACGTCATCGTCATCAGGATATGACGTCATCGTCATCAGGATATTGAGATATCCCCCCTATGCGAGTTCATCCTGCGGTCGTTAAGTGTCGGCATCGGCAGAAAGTGTATTAGCGTCATCAGGAGGTTTCGAAGAGAACCGGATAAAGTAGATCATGATGCTGTTGCTTGTGTCGTCGGGTAGCGGAGCATCGAAGGTAAGCTGCTGAAGGTGAACGTCATCAGGATATTTGGAACAACCGGATGTTGAATATCCTGCTGACGAAGGAATTGTTGCATATGATGATGACGATGGAGTTCAGAGCCCGATGAACAGTGCAACCGGAGGATGTGTGCGCCCGCTGAACATCATGATGATGATGTTAGAAGGAAAGCGGAGGTGAACAGTAGTCGGCAGGAGGATGATTGCGAGTGTCCGCAATATGATGATGCTGTTAGTTTTCGGAAACATGATGCTGACAGAGTAAAGCCGAAATATGATGATGTTGGTAGGGAATATGATGATGATGGCAAAGATGATGATGATGAGGTTGGTCTGCAGACATTCATGCTATATGCGAAGGTTATAGTCTGGATGCCTCTGCATCATAGTGGCTATGATGCAGAGGCATCCACACTATAACCTTCGCAGATAGCATGAATGTCTGCAGACCAACCTCATCATCATCATCTTCGCCATCATCATCATGTTTCGGCTTTACTCTGTCAGCATCATGTTTCCGAAAACCAACAGCATCATCATATTGCGGACGATCGCAAACATCCTCCTGCCGACTACTGTTCACCTCCGCTTTCCTTCTAACATCATCATCATGATGTTCAGCGGGCGCACACATCCTCCGGTTGCACTGTTCATCGGGCTCCGAACTCCATCGTCATCATCATATGCAACACTTCCTTCGTCAGCAGGATATTCAACATCCGGTTGTTCCAAATATCCTGATGACGTTCACCTTCAGCAGCTTACCTTCGACGCTCCACTACCCGACGACACAAGCAACAGCATCATGATCTACTTTATCCGGTTCTCTTCGAAACCTCCTGATGATGCTAATACACTTTCTGCCGATGCCGATACTTAACGACAGCAGGATGAACTCGCATAGGGGGGGATATCTCAATATCCTGATGACGATGACGTCATATCCTGATGACGATGACGTCACCCAATATCCTGATGACCTTCTCAATACTTAGTCAAAAATCCGAACTTTCTCTCCCGCATCTACTCGCGATATGCGGATGTTTGGCACTCCCAATATGATGATCCTGATGCCGATATGCTCCTCGGCTCCTCCTGCTGATGATCACCCCGACGAACTCGCACTTCATGCACTCGAAAACATCATGCTCTCCTTCACTTATCCGGATGATGATGCCTAACCCGACTGCAGGATATTTGCAGAAATATCCTGATGATGCTGTTTTCGCGAACTTCTTCACTTAGCGAAATCTCCCTTCGCCGATCCTCCAGGGATGACCTGATCCCGTCTCAGGGTGATCTTCCAACTCAAACTTCTCAACTTGACCTAGCACATGAGGATGCTAGGGTCTTCAACATCTATTGACCGCGATCCAGCACACCTGCATGCAAACAGAAAACAACCTACAATCTAACCTACTGTACATTGCCATTCCACCGATCAGATGAGTCAACCGGTGGAATGGATCAGTATATCCATGAAAACCTCTCAAACCAGCAATTGATCAAGCAATGGAATGCAACAGAGGAAGAACACAAACAGGAATACTTTATTCGATTTCAAAAGATGCAACTACAATATGATGTTCCTCTCGCTCTGTCTCACTCTCGCAAAGTCTGATCGATGATATCTGTCTGTCTGTTCAATATCAAACGATCCTCATGCTTATATAGATTTCCCTATGAGTACTACTGACCTGACTCCAAGCGGCTGGGAACTCTCCAGGCGGCTGGGAGATCCCACCGAACATACATCATGACAGCTGTTATAACTAACTATCTAAAAATAGCAAAAGCCCGGTCAGCATGATCTTATCATGATCAGCGTGACATTATTACATGCAATTGGTCTAACAGACCTTCTTGGAAACATAAACAGGACCTAAACTACTAACTGCCTTATCAAGACCAGCTGTCAGGTAGGTGCTCCTGCACCATACTCCCCAACAGAAAAGAACTCATGTCCCATGAGTTTAGTATGTGGAAGTCCTCCACCTCTACACTTTGCTTTGTCAGTCGTCTGACCTGCTCCAGCTTTATCTGCTGCTGTCTCTTGGCTGCTCCAAGACTTCTGAACTGTAACTTGCTTTCTGGCAAGTAAATCATCATGCCTGTTGATGTAGGCCTTCTTCTCACATACCCTGTGTTTGTCAGGTTGCCTAACCAGAACCTCTGGCTGAACTACCTCTTGAACTTCTGAAGTGTTCAAGTCTATCTTCCTTTCAACTCTTATAGGACAAACAATAGTCCCAACTATGACAACATCCTTGTCCTTCTTTTGAACTGGTGGCTGTTTGCACCCCTGTTTCTGAACCTGCTGCTGACCTCTGTCAGTCACAACTGAAACTTTCTTCAGCTTGTTGTCTGTAACAACTCCTTTCTCTGCAGTGTCCTGAACTGCCTTCATGCCTGCTCCTCTAGGCATCTGCACATACTCCTTCTTTCCCATTAAAATGATTTGAGCTGCCTTCTGTACTGCAGCTTTTGCCTGCAATGGCATCAACTTAATAGTCTTCCCATCTTTCTTGATGGTGTAGGTATTAGCATACCCATCATACAGTACCCTTCTATCAAATTGCCATGGTCTACCTAGCAGTAGGTGACAACATTCCATAGGCAATATATCACACAAAATTCTATCATGATATGGTCCAATCTGGAAATCCACATATGCCTGTTCAGAGACAAAAAGTGATTGCCTATCACTCACCCAAGATGCCTTGTAAGGGTGTGGATGTGGAATCCTTTCCAACTTCAGTTTATCAACCATCTCCTGAGATACCATGTTGTCTGTTGAACCAGTATCAATGACAACCTTACATACCTTACCTTTGCTCTTACATGTGGTTTTGAAAAGAGCTCTTCTTTGCATCATATCCTTTGATGCCTGCAAACTTGTTTTCCTGAACAGCAGTGATTCTCCACTCTCTGGATATCCAAAATTCTCAGGACCTTTGTTTGAACTCTGTGCACTTTCTTCTTCCTTCTCTTCTTGTACCAGTTGTACTCTCTTGTCACTAGTTCTATCATTTCTGGATGATGAACCTTTATTTTCTGGACATTTGAAAGATGGATGACCAAACTCTCCACAGGTGTAACACTTTCCTGAAAATGTAGTAGAACCTCTACCACCTCCAAATCTTCCTCTATTACCTTTCCATCCACCTCTGAAATCAGACTGTCCTTGTCCTTTACCAGTGTCTTCTTGACCCTCATTGGTTTGCTTTTGTGCAGGGGCTGTTCCTCTTCCCCTATTGTTTCCTCTTCCTCTCATGGACTTATCATGTCCTCTATTCATCTTCTCTTCAATCCTGATTGCCATTTGGTAACAATCCTCCACATTCTTAGGGTTAGCTAACACTAACTCATCCTGTATGTTAAACCTCAAACCAGCCAAGTACCTAGCCACCTTTTCTACCTCATTCTCATGATGACCAGATCTCATACTCAACAGATAAAATTCCTCAGTATAGGCTTTCACATCCCTGTCTTTCTGCTTTAGAAATTACAGCTTCTTAAACATCTGGATTTCATAATCCCTTGGCAAGAATTTCCCCTTGATCCTTGCTACCATCTTATCCCATGAAGTGATCTTAGACTTCCCTTGTTTCCTTCTCTCAGATTGTACATAATCCCACCATACCAAAGCATGACCTCCTAACTTGGTCTTTGCAATCTTGACTTTCTGATCCTTAGCAACATCTTCACATTCAAAGTGATTATCCAGTGCAGCAATCCAGTCCAACAACTCATCTTCATTCAAGCTTCCAGTATACTTGGAAACATCAACCTTTACCTTAGGTTTTTCACTCTGCACTGCCTTTAACAGTTTTGCCAACCTCTGGTCTTCAGCATCCAGATCTTCAGCTACCTCTTCATACTCTTCAACAGTATCTGCATCTTCTTCAGACTCACTGTCTTCTACCTCCCTCTTTTTGTTCTTTTCCAGGGCTGTCAGCCTAGCTTGAAGTGCTTCAGCAAGCTCCTTCATCTTCCTCATCTCTCTAGCATGTTTCTCCTTCATCTCCTGCAATTCCCTTGCAGTACCACTACCTTTAGGAGGCATTTTGTCAACCTCTCAATCAACACACAACACAATCAACTCTATCTCTACCTCTGCCCTTTCGGTGACAGAATCAACACACAACAGCCCAGACCTTTTGCTGAGCTCTGATACCACTATGATGCAGAGGCATCCACACTATAACCTTCGCAGATAGCATGAATGTCTGCAGACCAACCTCATCATCATCATCTTCGCCATCATCATCATGTTTCGGCTTTACTCTGTCAGCATCATGTTTCCGAAAACCAACAGCATCATCATATTGCGGACGATCGCAAACATCCTCCTGCCGACTACTGTTCACCTCCGCTTTCCTTCTAACATCATCATCATGATGTTCAGCGGGCGCACACATCCTCCGGTTGCACTGTTCATCGGGCTCCGAACTCCATCGTCATCATCATATGCAACACTTCCTTCGTTAGCAAGATATTCAACATCCGGTTGTTCCAAATATCCTGATGACGTTCACCTTCAGCAGCTTACCTTCGACGCTCCACTACCCGACGACACAAGCAACAGCATCATGATCTACTTTATCCGGTTCTCTTCGAAACCTCCTGATGATGCTAATACACTTTCTACCGATGCCGATACTTAACGACAGCAGGATGAACTCGCATAGGGGGGGGATATCTCAATATCCTGATGACGATGACGTCATATCCTGATGATGATGACGTCACCCAATATCCTGATGACCTTCTCAATACTTAGTCAAAAATCTGAACTTTCTCTCCCGCATCTACTCGCGATATGCGGATGTTTGGCACTCCCAATATGATGATCCTGATGCCGATACGCTCCTCGGCTCCTCCTGCTGATGATCACCCCGATGAACTCGCACTTCATGCACTCGAAAACATCATGCTCTCCTTCACTTATCCGGATGATGATGCCTAACCCGACTGCAGGATATTTGCAGAAATATCCTGATGATGCTGTTTTCGCGAACTTCTTCACTTAGCGAAATCTCCCTTCGCCGATCCTCCAGGGATGACCCGATCCCGTCTCAGGGTGATCTTCCAACTCAAACTTCTCAACTTGACCTAGCACATGAGGATGCTAGGGTCTTCAACATCTCTTGACCGCGATCCAGCACACCTGCATGCAAACAGAAAACAACCTACAATCTAACCTACTGTACATTGCCATTCCACCGATCAGATGAGTCAACCGGTGGAATGGATCAGTATATCCATGAAAACCTCTCAAACTAGCAATTGATCAAGCAATGGAATGCAACAGAGGAAGAACACAAACAGGAATACTTTATTCGATTTCAAAAGATGCAACTACAATATGATGTTCCTCTCGCTCTGTCTCACTCTCGCAAAGTCTGATCGATGATATCTGTCTGTCTGTTCAATATCAAACGATCCTCATGCTTATATAGATTTCCCTATGAGTACTACTGACCCGACTCCAAGTGGCTGGGAACTCTCCAGGCGGCTGGGAGATCCCACCGAACATACATCATGACAGCTATTATAACTAACTATCTAAAAATAGCAAAAGCCCGGTCAGCATGATCTTATCATGATCAGCGTGACATTATTACATGCAATTGGTCTAACAGACCTTCTTGGAAACATAAACATGACCTAAACTACTAACTGCCTTATCAAGACCAGCTGTCAGGTAGGTGCTCCTGCACCAGAAATAGAGACAACTAGAGGAGCGAGCTCAACTGTCTTAGGGATAGATGAAGAAGACCTAAAAGATGGAGGGACATTAGTCTTATTAGACTGAGGACACGAAGGAGTAGGGTAGTCTTCTTTCTTGTGTTTTCATAGAGGATGCAAGATTTATATGGTCATGGTGATGGGGCAAAGAGAATTTAGGAAAATATAATGGCGAGTGTGTTGGAAGGATACTTAGATGTCTAGGGTCTCTTTGGAAATTAAAAAAACATTGGGTATTTTCAAGGGTTTGGAGAAGGGTAGCATATTGGGTGTAACGGGAATGAGTGGTGAGTTATTAGTGGGAGCCAAGATAACCTAAAATTTCTTAGAACTAGATTATTTAGAGCCTTGGGCTAACTCATCAAACATAGGCTCATTATCTTAAGCTCTACCCATAGCATGTTAGTAATTCTTATGCTCTCGTATAAGTCTATTTCATTTAGTGTAGGCTAAAGGATCGATAGGGTCTAGCTAGATAGGATTCTTCTCCCCAACCATCACAATGATGATGGGAGGCTTGGAGGTAGCCATATAAGGTTGGGTATCTTTAAGGGGAGATAAAGGTATATGAAATACATGTTCTTTTCCCCTAGATGACATGTAAGTAATAGGGGGTGAGACTGCCAAATATTGATGCGTAGGATGGGGCTCCCAACATGGTATGTTTCCACTTCACCAGTGTAGGAGTAGGAGGAGAAGTAGAGACAACTGTAGTAGGTTAGAAGATCTCAAGAGGGAGACATCTATGAATAGTAGGTTTAGGGTAGGTGGTGTAGGATCAACAGAGGGAGATGTACTAGAACCATTAAAACTTTCTCTATACTTTAAGTAAGCTTTAAACAAGAAGTTTGTGCAAGGCCAAAGTGGTTTTAAGGTGTCATGTCTTGATCCTTTGGACTATCTTTACAACTCAATCTATTGATTGTTATCTTGAATGTTCTACAACATGGTTAATTATGTAAACATAATTGGTGAATTATCATAATGGATAGATATTATGATGGATGTAAAATGTGTATGATAAATTTATGGTTTGATTCAACTATGATTTTGAACTAATCCGCTGATGCAGAATCAAGTGTGACTAAATGCAGGAATGTTAAGGGTGAGAACATGGCTAAGGTAGAGATGCTCTAGCCTCTTAGCAAGAATTGATAGGAATGGTACTCTGATATCTGTACACACATAGATCATATCACATCATTTCATTATTGCATTCTCTATTTGGTTTCATAGAGTTCATATGGCAGTAATCTATGTCAACATTGAGTGGCATGTTTGACAAGTGCTGTTAGATAGAATATTTGATTTAGTTGAATTAGTAGGTCGTACCTGATGAATAATATCATCAAGTATTCATATTTCTTTGATCACATTTTGTGAAATTGTATAGAGTAGGTTTGAATAATTTTATCAAATAATTTAATTATAAGTCTTCTATTACATTAAAGGCAAGTGTTAGTTGATATATATATATATATATAAGTGCTACCATAGGGGTAGCTCCCTTTATATTATATCAAAAATTCTTACAAAAACTAAAATTGCACAATGTCAAAAGTAATGGTGTGGTCTATATATGCTATACTTTTAAGATATTATGAATAAATGTGTAAATTATATATTATAGTTATTTATAATAGATTTATATATATAAGTATATGTAATATTCTTGCTTTCAACTTCTAGCTAAAGTAAAAAATAGATTAAGCTTTTTCTTCTTTTATAACTATATAATACTCATGAAAAGACTCATTTATTAAAAATAAGGACTTAAGAAATCTATATATAATAAAAATGTAAATATAATATTTTATTTTAAGATGAGGTTAAAACTTCAGTTATATTTTAAAGAATTTTTGCATGTGCCATACATTGGAAAAAGGAATAGTTGAGTTAAGAAGATGGGAATTCTAAAATGAGAATGTGCCAATCTTAGAGGGCACAAAGAGATTAAAACCTAAATGGGGGATAGAGACATAGAACATTGAGGAGGAAAATAGGAGAATAGAAAGCAGAGCAAACATACAAGAAAGGAGATACAAGAAAAACACAACAGAGAGAACTCGATCTTAGGAAAATAGATTCCTGTTTATTCTTGTTTACTTGTTCTATCTTTAGCTTATTTTAGCACCTATGTTTGGTTGGAGACAACCTTCTTGATGTAGTTTTAGATTTTTTGTCTCTTTTCCTTCTCGAACCATTGTTTTGGCCAACATGCAATGTTTCCTTACAACCTTTTACTTCTTACCACATGTTTACTTGTCACTTTAAAGACACTTTAAATGTTAATTAGATCAACCTATTTTTAAGGCAGCCGCTATGTTATTTTTATGCACCCTCCCTTTGACTGTTCGAACAAACTTAAAATTCCTACTATGTCCTCTTTTGCTTTCTACATCCAAATCCATGAAATAATTGACTTGCTCCACAAACTAATTTCCCATATCTCTACACCAATTATCCCTCCTATTAATTAAATAAATTCATTTTATTTAATTAATTTATCCCTAACCATCTATCATCTATCCTTTGTGATCAATTAATTCACTTAATTTATCACTATACCTTATAACTATATCCTAATTGATTAAATAAATATTCCTTATATTTATTTAGCTAATTTGTCCATCTCCCTAATCCATATTAATTAGATAAATCATTCTTATCTAATTAATCTAGCCTATTAATCAACCTATCCATATCCTAGTTAATTAAATATCAATTATTTAATTAGCTACCCTAGCCTACCTATCCCCTAGACCTAAATTAATTAATCTTAACACTTAATTAACCTTGCTTATCCCATCCTCCCACATACCTTTGAATAAAAATTGACTTGCTCCACAAACTAATTTCCCATATCTCTACACCAATTATCCCTCCTATTAATTAAATAAATTTATTTTATTTAATTAATTTATCCCTAACAATCTATCATCTATCCTTTGTGATCAATTAATTCAATTAATTTATCACTATACCTTATAACTATATCCTCATTGATTAAATAAATATTCCTAATATTTATTTATCTAATTTGTCCATCTCCCTAATCCCTATTAATTAGATAAATCATTCTCATCTAATTAATCTATCCTATTAATCAACCTATCCCTATCCTAGTTAATTAAATATCAATTATTTAATTAGCTAACCTAGCCTACCTATCCCCTAGACCTAAATTAATTAAGCTTAACACTTAATTAACCTTGCTTATCCCATCCTCCCACACACCTTTGAATAAAAATCAATTTTTTATTCAAAGGGTCAAATCCTCCTTACAACTCATTTATCACCCTCTTACACATGTAAGTGTACATGTGTCCTTCAACCTTCACATCTCCACATAAACGTGAATTTTTAATTCACACTCCCCCATGAGTTGAATTTTTAATTCACTTGTCATATCCACTCTTCCCAAAAAATAAAGTTTTAATTCATTTTTATCCTCAACACCTTTCCCCATGTGAATTTAAAATTCACAAATAATGAGAACCCTCCAATCCCATTGACCTAATCTCAACCCTTGATTTCTCTCATCCACTCCTCTTGTGACACTTGTCACAAGGCTATGAATCCAATCCAAACTCTAACTCTCAATCATTCCTAGCCCTTGATCTCAACTTTTAATCCTCACCCTCCATCCATTTTCTAAAAATCTATAAATGAAAACCTCACACAAGCCATTCACAACCACTTCTTCTTGCATCCTTACCATGCCCAAATTTCTCTCAAATCTCTTCATCATACCATCATAATGCTAAAATCATTCCTCATCCCCATCTTAATCTCCATCTAAATCCAAATCCCTCATCTACATTGTGTTGAGTAAGCATTAAGCAATCCACATTTTAGTCTTGGGTAAATCTAAGGAGTTTGGGTGCAACTCTTTCCACCCTATTAAGGAGAGAGATCACATTTTGAAGGTATAACTTTGTGTATTTATGCATTTTGTTTATATTTCTAAATTCATTTGTCTTCCTTGTTCACAGCTTTCTACATCCTAATCCATGAAATCAATTTTGCTTTGATTTTTTTTGTTGAATGCACAAGACAACTGAGAGGGGGTGAATTAGTTGTATCAAAATTTTAAACCCTCACAAACATTTAGATCCACATTAACCTTTAAATATGTTATGATGATTAAACATGAAAATAAAATAACTGAAACTAAATCATAACAACACAACACACACAAGAGAACACTAGATTTTACATGGAAAACCCTAAAAGGAAAAATCCATGGTGATGATTATCTCACAATATAATGTTGTAGCAATACCAAATTACAAAAGGCTCACTACCAAATGGCTCACTGGTCAGGGCTCACTACCTAAGAGAAAGAAGGCTCATTATAGGTGGACTCACTATCCAAGTGGACTCACTACCTACTAAGAATGAAATAAAGAAGAGAAGGGTGGCTTACTGGTAGGATTTGAACTAATATAATTGCATCTAACCTATGCATGGAGTTCAGTTCGAACAAAGCGCAATATACACAACACAAATGATACCATCATAACAACACTAAAAAATAGTAGACACCTTATGCTCACTACATTCAATAGCCTATAACATGAAATCTCTCACTACACTGATCAAATTTACATCACAAACATCATATCCTTCATGCATACATCCATCCACAAATCCTTGACACTTATTTATACCACCATCAATCATGAAAACATTCTCCAAGGTTGACAACACAACTTAATTCATAAATTTCAAATTAGGTCTAGATCTAATCATTCCCATGGAGGAAAGGAATGAATGTAGACCACATCACACCTTAGCATATGTTGGAATACTATAGACCACAGAGGGGGGGGTCAACAAAACCAATTTTTGAAACAAGATCTTCTCACAATATTATTAAAATAATACAACATGTTATAACCCATCATGAAACATATAAAAATGCATTAGGACAAAACATTGACAAAAAACAAGAGACAGAAGGATCAACACATGACATAGGTGATTTAGTGGAAAACCCCAAAAGGATAAAAACTACTCTAAACTTTAATCTCCATTATGCCTCACTGGAAAAGCTCACTGGTTACATGTAAGCCTCACTGGCTAAGATTGCACTGATCACAAATAGGCCTCACTGGCCATAAACCTCACTAGTTACAATGTGCCTCACTGAAAAAAATAGGATCTCACTGATCACAAATCCTATGCCTCATTGGTAACAGGAGTACATACAACAATCTCAGAAAAGCCTAAAGAGTATAGATTGTTTTTTGTTTCACCACAATGCTCATAATAATATATCATTCTTCCTCAGTTTGTAAATCAATTCATCTACATTCATATTCTATATATTAGATGCATAATGTCCTCTTACTGCGCTTGGATCATGTGTAATATCATCTCATACACCTCTCAACTCTCAGACAAAACATTCACCCTCACAATCACTTGATTCACACTCAAAAATCTACACTTTATTCACTATTCATAATTCTCAGTCAAGGAAATAAATCCTCTGTCTTATGTAGTCCATTCTCACAATCATTTTCTACATCAAGTTGAATCACTAAAAGGTATGAAGCCACTACACATAAAACCATTTATTTTCTCATTGAAAGCACACTTTCTTTCTATCATAAATCCCTGTCAAAAAAATATTAATGTACTTGTCTATTTTCGATCAATTCCCAAATTTCCATTTCTTCTTCTTGTTTCCATATCACCCTATCATGTCATCAGTCCATAAACATCTTTCTCCAAAAAAAATTCTTGCAAATAAATCCCTATTCATACACCATAAAGTCTTCATAAAACCAATTCTATATTTGGTTCCCATAAACGTAAAAAATGTCTTCAAAAAGTCATTATTCTCTACTCATGATCTTCTCAGTCAAAACAATATTTCACCTATCCATTTGCTCTTCCAAAATCTGCATAAAAGTATCTCTTCAAAAAGAAACCACTACCATAAAAACTCTCTCTTTTAAAAACAATTAATTTTGCATATAATCGTTTAAAATAGAAAAAGAATTTATTCATGCCACTATCCTCATCACTTGCATGAGAGGGCCTAAATAAGGAAAAAATTAACTTAAGGCATAATAATTTTAAATCTCCCAAAAATGTGCCTTTGAAAAGGATAAAAATAGCCTTAAAAATCAAATCCTTTTCAGACACAGAGATGACGTTCAAATAATCACCAAAGAGGATGTTGTGAGAGAGGGTTTTGTAGTTTGAATAATAGCTGTAGGCACCTAAAATTGACTTGCTTCACAAAACCAATTTCCCGTATCTCTAGACCACCAATTATCCATCCTATTAATTAAATAAATTTATTTTATTTAATTAATTTCTCCCTAATAATCTACCTTTGACCATTTATCCATCCTTTGTGATCAATTAATTCATTTAATTTATCACTATACCTTACAACACTATCCTTATTGATTAAATAAATATTCTAAATATTTATTTAGTTAATTTGTCCATCTCCCTAATCCTTGTTAATTAGATAAATCATGTTTATCTAATTAATCTATCCTATTAATCAACCTATTCCTATCCTAGTTAATTAAATATCAATTATTTAATTAGCTACCCTAGCCTAACTACTCCTTAGACCTAAATTAATTAAGTTTAACACTTAATTAACCTTGCTTATCCCATCCTCCCACACACCTTTGAATAAAAATCAACTTTTTATTCAAAGGGTCAAATCTCCCTTACAACTTGTGTATGAGGAAAATTTGATTAAATCTAAACTAAACAAATCAAAAACTCAATAATATAAAGAGAACCGATCTAAGTAAAAGCTATTAATAATAATCAAAGAAACATAAAAGCTTTTATCGAGATTTGTATTGTTCCCTTTGGATTGAATGTGGATTGCTCAATATTGCATCGAAACCATAGTTGCAACAAGCAAGTAGTGTGCTCAAAGATCAATGTCAAAAGATCGTAAGGTTGCTCAAAGATCAATGTTAAGAGATCATAAAGTTGCTCAATCGATGCGATGTATGCTCAAAGCGCTTTTAAGTATGCCTGAGAAAACGATCGAAGAGAGAGGTAATGAAGGAGATGAGGGGGGTTTATATAGATTTCAAGGAAGATCGATCAACGATCCAGATAATTTAGAAGAATCAACGAAGGAGAACAGTTGAGGAATGTGCAACGAATGAGAAGAAGCCAAGTGTCTTTCTTTCTTTTGCATGAGAGGAGTTATCAAGAATAGAAGAATGAATTAAAGCAATTAACAAAATGTAATAATCAGTTAAGTGATTTAAAACAAGAAGAAGGGATTTGCATGAGAGTAAGAAGATATTTTGCTTTATTAAATAAAGAAAGCTTGAGTTATTTTAGAGATAACTCAAATTAGATGAAAAAGCAATTTAAATAAATATTTGATTTATGTAAATTTAGAGAAGATATTATTGGAAGAAGTAATTAAATAATTAGAATTATTTAATTGAGAAGATTAGAAAGCAAATTAAATAAATAAATTTATTTAATTATTGTGCATGATTTTGAAAGAATGACTTTGATTTAATTAAATAATTTAAGAATTATTTAATTTTAGATAAGAGGGAATTTGTTGAATTAATTAAATAATTGGGTTTTATTTAATTAATGTGGATGTGAATTTTGGAAGGTGACAATGATCTAATTAAATAATTAAAATTATTTAATTGTAGAAGAATAATAGAGGAATTTAATTTAATTAATTAAATAAAGAGGATTTATTTAATTAATGTCACAATTTTGTGATTTAGAAGAATTTTTTGAAATTAATTAAATAATTAGATTATTTAATTAATGTGTGAAATGCAGGTGATTAGGAAGAAATGACAAAATGCAAGTAGTGTGACAACTTGGTCATTTTAGGGTGTCTACATTTTGCCCCTCTTTGATGCGATGCAGTTTATAGCATTGCGTCAAAGAAATTAATTATCGAAGACATGATACAATTTTTGATGCCCCAGTGTAGCTAGTTGCCCCAGCGTAGCTAGCGTATGATGCCCCCTCGAGAGGAAAGACAGGGAAGCGATAGAAGAACTGTGTTGACACTTGACTAGAAGATTGTGTTAGAGATAGGTGAGGTTGGATAGATGATAGATAGAAGAAAAGGAGATAGGAGAGAACATGAGAGAAAGACTTTTGATTGATCTTTGCTTCAAAAACTATATAAGGCCATGGAAAAATGGATGGTGTAAATGGATGAGCTTGTTGCAACGGTTTCACAATTGTATATAAAGAGCAATCCTTATTTTTGATATAGCACATGGATAGGTCACCACAAAGGTATAAAAGACCAAGGTGTTGTAATATCTGAGTGTGTGGATGTTGACTCTGCAAGCAAGCGGTTTGAACTTAGATCCCTTTAGACATAATATGACCTTGTTGGAACATGTGAATAAGCCATAGTCTTGAACATAAAATAAACTTCAATACATGTAAATGCAAGAAGAATATTAATACGTAAGATGCTAGGTCATAACACACACAAGATAAATATGATGCTAAGAAAGATGCTAAATATCATTCCTCAAACACAGCACACAAAAAAAACAATGACTATGCCCCCAATTTGTACTACATCACAATATACCAAGATTATAGATAAATCAAGGTAGTCTTGAATAGGTAATGGATAAAGGAACAAAAGATAAACCATAACACAAATTGACTGACTTATAAAGTAAACATACAGCCAACATATTCTCTTGCCAAAGAGGTTGCTCAGGATAGATTGGATAGGAAAGATAACAGCCTTATCGTAGGAACTTTGTGTCCGTTAAAGGGTGCTATCTACCTAAAAAGACAATGTCTCACTACAGGAAATGCCACATGTTGCAGGAGACGCGTGTGTTGGTCTCGACAATGGAACATTCTATAGAAGACAAGCTTGTTGATCTAGGGTTTTGGTTAAGCGGGACTTAGCTGATGTTGGCAATTAGAATGCAGGACAGTAGATGACTCTGGAAGTAGGCCTCTTTGCTTCAGGTTTGTTAAGAACTTTTTCTTTGACAAGATATGCTAGCTTGCTGCTTGAGTTAGTCAAGTTGAGGCGGATGGATTTTGAAAAATAAAAGACTAGAAAGGTGATAGTGTTTGATGGATTGAGACGGGTGGAGAATGATGAATCGTATGTGCCTGAGTACTGGATACATCCTTCATATTTCAGACTGCCTACATACCCTGTATCCACAGGATCAAGGCACACGATAATGAAAAGAAGAAAAATGATAATATGTAGTTTTTGATAGAGTGATGAAATGGGTCAAGGTGAAAGGGGGAGATCTTATATACCTAAGTACTGGAAACTTCCTTCATATTCCAGACTGCCTACATACCCATGTCCATGGGATCAAGGTACCTTAAGATTGAGAAGAGATGATATGTAGTTCTGGTTGGTGTGATGATGTGGGAAAAGTGTTGAGAAGATAACAACCTTATCGTAGGAGCGATGTGTCCGTTAAAGGGTGTTACCTATGGAAATGAGAAAAGATTGAAGTATGCATTGCGAACCCCGAACAAGGAACCAATCCTAGACCTAAGTTAAGGAAAGAGTTGCCCCCATTCTGGTAGAGGAAACTGTATGGGTGACTGCCGAAGAAGACACAGAAAGCTTTGACCTAGGACAAGACAGTGTTAACTGTAGACACAGATCAAGATGTGGGATGATGACGAGGAACATTTACAAATTTCCAAGCTATACTAGATAGGGAGATGGAAATGCAAACAAGGTCAATGGTTTTATTACGGATGGATGGAAAGTGCGCTGTGAACTAGACATGGAGTGGACAGGACTCGATAGATGATGGATGCTGACTCTACACATAGCACCTGTTTACCAGGTTTTCACTAGAGGATGGATTTTTTTTTGGATATATTTTTATTTTTTAATTTTGTTTTTTGGAATACTTTGAGGATCAGGCATAGAACTTCTTAAGATAGACAATATTAAGTGGCTCATCTAGAGGAATGCCATCAGGTGTAGCTAAAATATAAGCTCCTGATCCATATGCTGCTGTGACAATAAAGGGACCTAACCAGTTAGGCTCAAACTTGACCTTCTTTTCTCGATCTGCTTGATTTCTCTGATTCTCCTTAAGTACAAGATCACCAACTTGAAACCGTCTTTCTTCGATCTTTTTGTTGTAATTATGCCAGAGGTGGTTTTGATAAACATGGAGATGATTAAGTGTGGCAAGGTACCTCTCATCCAATAGTTCAAGCTCAACTAATCTAGAAGTGCAATACTCCTCTCTGTCGATCAGGTCCTACATGGATACTCTGAGGTATGGGATCTCGACCTCTATAGGTAGGATGGCTTCAGAGCCAAAGACCAAGACATATGGTGTGGCACCAGTTGGTGTTTTGATACTAGTGTGGTAGGCCCATAGGGTGGGATTGAGTTGCAAGTGCCAATCACGACTAGCTTCATTGACAGTTTTCTTGAGGATTTTGAGAATAGTTTTATTGGAAGCCTCAACTTGGCCATTACTCTGTGGGTAATAGGGAGTTGAAAAGTGATGTTGGATGTTGTATTGTATGCATAAGGCATGGACATCTTGGTTCTTGAATGGTCTCCCATTATTAGTGACAATGGCTTGGGGAATACCATACTGGCATATAAGGTAGTTTAGAATAAACTTGGCTATTTGTTTACTAGTGATATAGGTCATAGGAATGGCTTCCACCCACTTCATGAAATACTCAGTGGCGGTAATGATAAACTTGTGGCCATTGGAGGAGGAAGGGTGGATTTGTCCTACGAGGTCGAGACCCCATTGAGAAAAAGGCCATGGAGTAGTCACAGGTTGTAATTCATGAGCTGGTGCGTGTATCAAATCTCCATGTTGCTAGCATTGTAGACACTTCTTAGCAAACTATGCAACATCTTACTCTATTGTAGGCCAGTAATAACCTATTCTGAGTATCTTCTTAGAAAGATTAGGACCGGTAGAATGTGCACCACAGACACCTTCGTGTATGTCTCATAAGGTAGCTTCGGCTTCTTCCGCGTTAAGACATCGTAAGAGGATACCATCGAGACTTTGGCGATATAGTGTATCACCCAGAATGATGTAACGAGAGGATCAACGAATAAAGGTTTTGCGTTGGGTGGATGATAGGTTAGGGGGAAAGGTATTGTGTTTGAGGTATTCATAGATATCTTTATACCATGGGGAATTGGGACCAACAAGTTTGCAGATGATTTCAGTAATGGGAACATCGACAGCTAGTATCAACAATTGCTCGATCAAGAATTCACACTTCTTTGTATTTGCAGGCATGTCAATCAGTGACCCTACAGAAGCCATAGAATTCGCAACTTTGTTATGCTCTCTTGGAATTTGCTCAAATGTGATGCTAGAAAAATGTGGTTTGTAGGCATCCACCAGTTGCTTGTAGGGGACCAACTTTTCATCTTTTGTTTGGTACTCATCTGTGACTTGGCGAATGACTAGCTGTGAGTCTCCATATACTTGTAATTCCGTGATGTCCCATTGAACTGCTATATTGAGACCTACGAGGAGTGCTTCATACTTGGCTATGTTGTTAGTGCAAGGGAATGCAAGCCGATATGACTTTGGAATGTAGTCATTTTGAGGTGTGATGAACAAGATGTCGACCCCTAATCCATGCTGTGTGTAGGAACCATCAAAGTATAACTTCCACATTATGGAGTTGGAAAGAGTGAATAGATTCTCATTGGGAAATTCTGCTACCATAGGATGTGTATCTTGCATGGGTGCTTCTGCTAGTTGATCTGCTAGAGCTTGTCCTTTGATTGCTTTACGATCCACATATTCAATGTCAAACTCACTAAGGATCATGACCCATTTAGCTAGTCTGCCTATAAGAGCTGCTTTTGCTAGTAGATACTTCAAGGGATCAATTTTGGCTATCAGATTTGTGTGTTGGTTTAACATGTAATGCCACAACTTTTGGGAGGTGAACACTACTGCTAAACAAGCTCTTTCCATTGGTGAATAATTGAGCTCATATTCCACCAATGTTCTACTGATATAATAAATTCCATGCTCTTTTCTTGTTTCACCATGTTGTGCTAGCAAGGCCCCTAGGGCCGAAGTTGTAGTTGAGATGTATAATATCAAAGGTTTATCAGCAACTGGTGGAACCAATATAGGAGGTGTAGCTAGATACTCTTTGAGCTGATCAAATGCTACTTGACACTTATAATTCCATCAGAATGAGACATCCTTTCGGAGTAAGTGTTGAAATGGTTGACATTTATTTGCTAGCTGTGAGATGAAACACCTGATGGATTGCAACCTTCCTTGAAGGCTCCTTAATGCTTGAAGGTTCTTTGGTGGAGGCATCTCTACTATAGCCTTTACTTTTGCTGGATCTACTTCGATACCTCAACGAGATACAGTGTATCCCAATAGCTTCCCTGATGTTACACCAAAGACACACTTCTTTGGATTGAGGCGCACTTGATATTTCTTGAGCCTGTCAAAGATCTGTCCTAGCACTTGTATGTGATCTACCCTAGAAGATTTAGCTAGTATGTCATCCACATAGTCCTCCATGATGTGATGAAAGAGGTCATGGAATATCACTGTCATTGCTCTCTGATAGGTTGCTCCTGCGTTCTTTAGACCAAATGGCATGACACACCAACAATAGTTACCCCACGGACAAGTAAAGGTTGTTTTATGCTGATCTTCCTTTGCTATTCTTATCTGATTGTAGCCAGAGAATCTGTCCATGAGAGAAAGCATCTCGTGACCTGCTGTCAAGTCAACTATAATGTCAATGTTTGGTAATGGAAAGTCATCTTTGGGACATGCCCTATTTAGGTCTCTAAAATCGTTACACATGCGGATGCACCCATTGGGTTTAGATACAGGTACAATGTTGGAGACCCAATCTGAATAGTCAATAGGTCGTATGAACTTTGCATCTAACAGCTTCTGTATTTCCACTTTCACTAAGAGAGATATTTGTGGGTGCATCTTCCTCAACTTTTGCTTGACTGGTTTAACTGTTGGATCCACAGTGAGATAGTGAACAACTAGCTTAGGGTCTAACCCTGGCATTTCAGCATAGGTCCATGCAAAGTTGATGGTTCTCTATAAGAAGAAGTTGTTGAGATTCTTGTGCTCTGTTTCTGATAATGATGCTACTAGGAATGTGGTCTTTGGATTTTTCTTTGTGCCAAGGTTTATCTCTGTAGAATCTTCCACTAGGAGAGTTGATTTCTCTTGATACTTAGATGGTAGGGGAAGGTCAAATCCTCCATCCTCAGGTGCCACAGTTAGGTTTTCACCTTTGGCTACGTCCTTTGTTTTTACTATTTTGTGATCGGGAGGTACCACAGTGTGGTTTTCAACTAGAGATCTTTCTTTATTTTCACTTTTACGACTGGAGGATTTGGCATTCTCACCAAAATAAGTTGTTGGCTCTAGTTCCATGACAAAACCTGCTTTATGATCGCCAAGAGGGATTCCCTCCTGAAGTCCCATGAACTCAGCTAACGCTTCATCATTCTGAAATACATCTATCACGGGAGACCCTTGTTGATCCCAATCGATAAGTTCAGGGTAGACAAGTGTTACATTCTGGGTGCTGGTAGTGGAGGTTAAGGATACGGAGGATAGAGTAAAAATGGAGGATTCTGCAAATAGGTTTGTCATATGGAGGGAAGAGTCATCGATGATATCCTCTAGAGACGTTGAATCGGTGGGAAAAGCGTCAGCTACCTCGTCGAGGATATACTTGATGTCCAAGGCATGAGGTACCTTCTTACCAAATCCTAATCCCTTCCTATCTAGTTTCTTTGTCACAACAGTGGGTTCCATAGTTCCTTGATTCTGTTTCCCAAGGCCACCTTTACCTTTATAGCCCATGTTTTTTACTATCCTTAAGCCATTGCCATATTGCTTGACTGGTATTGTGACCGGTTCTTTCTCTTTATAGAGTTAAGAAGAAATGTCCTCAATAGTTTCCTCTTCCAATAACCATCCATGTTGGAATTATTTTAGGAATGTTGGGGAAGGAATAGCTATTTTTTTAGTTACTTTGGCAATGGGTGGTTGGCCGTAAGATTTTGGAGATAAGGGCATCCGCCCTACACAACAAGATTTTGAGATATCATAAGTGCCAAAGCCTACATCACGAATGTGAGCTTTGATTTCAGGAAGAGGATTAGGGTTACTTGTAGAGGCTGGAGTCAGCATTGCAGGGTCAACATATAGTGGGGATTCAAGAGCTTTTTCATTGTTAGGCACCTGGTTGCAGTTCTTATAACTGCCTTGCAAGACACGACATTATTCAAAAGGATTGGGGTCTCCTGGGATAGTTATCTCTGTACCATTGTATGGGAACTTTAGCAATTGATGGTACGTGGAGGGAACAACTTTCATTGCATGGATCCATGGGCGGCCTAGGATAATGTTGTAAGGTAGCTCAATATCAAGAACTTGACACCTGGTTTCAAGCATGACAGGGCCGAGTTGTATAGGCAAGTGGATAACACCTTCTGAGCAGCATTCAATATCATCATACCCCTTGATTGTAATACTATGATCCGAGTTGACATGATCCTTAGAGTATCCCAATTACTTAAGTAACTTTAAAGAATAGATGTTGAGACCAGCACCACCATCTATGAGGATGCATTTGATTTTGCGCTTATGGATGAGAACTTCAATATGAAGGGCATCATTGTGACAAGGATCATGGGATGGGAGATCTTTTTCAGAGAAGACCACATTGTAGGGCGAAACAATGTTACCTACTATAGCTTGGAGATCTGCGACCGCGATGTCGTTAGGAACCGAAGACTCTTGGAGGGCTTTTTCTAGCACCACTCTATGTGCAGGTGATGACCATACTAGGTCCAAGATAGAGATCTGTGCTAGCATTTTCCCTAGATGTTCGACAAGATTATAATTAGATTGACTTGGAAGACTGGGTGTAGGACCATGAATGGTGACACAACCACGACGAGTTGTAATAGCACAATCCATAGATTGACCTTTGATGGTGAGGGTAGACACGACTCTCTTCAAAACGACCTACAATGGAATCAAAGGAAGTGGCAGCATGATTGATACCTTTACCTCTATCCTGAGGAGGAGGTGGACCATGATGAGGGAAAGGTTCCTTGTATATATCGAGATCTTTGTTTGTGTTTTGAGCCACTTCTTCATTCTCAAAAGTGATTAGGTTGTCGTCGATGAGATTTTGGATTAGGTGCTTGAGTTTCATGCACGACACAGTTCTATGTCCTTTGCTTCGATGGAATTCACAGTATTCATTTTCTCTATACTGTGTAGTTTTGTAAACCGGTTCACCATATGGGGGTGCATCTGGTAAGGTGATGAGTCCTTTCTGTAAAACCTGTTGTAGGACCGACTCCATAGGCACTCCCAAGGGAGTAAATTGACGTCGTGGAGGGTAATCTTGTTGAGGTCGCTCCTATTGTCATTGTTGTTGATTTTGATACGGTTGCCACTATTGTTGTTGTTGTTGAGATGGAGCTTGACTTGGTTTGGAGAGCTGTAGTGGTGTCTGCAATGTTTGGACATGTTTAGAATCAACCACACCATCGATAACCACATTTTTGTTTTTGTTCCAGTATTTGGGTTTATCATTCGTCTATTGATGAGGAGCGTTGTCTTTCATTTCTTTGAAGATTTTGACCACACCCTTAGCAATGAGGGCCTTCTCAATATTGATTCCTTTGTATGTGATTTTGTCAAAGGTTGTAGCACTGAGAATTTGCAAGTGGAAACCTAACTCTTGGCTGAGGTTCTGCATAAATATGCTAACAAGCTGTTTCTTAGGAATCTTGAAAGGAAATTTGCTAGCCATTTGTCTCCACCGTTGAAGGAAAGAAATGAAAGTTTCCCCATTTTTCTATTTGTTGTTGCATAGATCAGTCATGGAAATCTCATGCTCTGCGTTGTAAGAAAAGTGGGTGGCAAACTTCTCTGCTAGCTCATTGAAAGACTTGATACCCATGGGTAAGTGTGAGAACCATTCTATAGCTTGACCTCCAAGACTATGAGGAAAGAGATGCATAAGATATGTGTTGTTATGTGAGACCTCGAAGCAAGCAAGATAGAATTCCCTGAGATGGTCTTTTGGGTCACCTTTTCCTTTGTATTTATTGAACTTGGGAATAGTGAAATTTTGAGGAAAAGGGATCATTGGTAATGATTGATCAAAAGGATATGGACACACTTCTTCTAAAGAGAAAGTCTTCTTGGTGTGGCCAAACATAAGATCAAATAGTTGTTGTTGAACTTCTGTGATTTTTAGCTCCATAGTAGTGGGAGGGGTTGGTAACATCTCCTATTGTCCCAGAAGTGGTTGGTGTTGCCCATACGGAAGATTATAGTGTAAGCCATGCACACTGGTGTTATAAGGGTCGTAAGATTGATTGTGATCATACGGGTTGTACGTTTGGTTTAGATTGGGTTGGAATTGGAGGTTTTGATTTGGTAGAGGTGGAGGTGGCGCTAGGTAAGAATGTTGGCTTTGTGATGGTTGAAGAAAAGAATTGGGTGGAGGAAAGCTAAAGTGCATTTGATTAGGTTGTGATGGCGGTACATAGCTTTGGGAAACTTGATGTTGGGAATGTTGAGAGTGGCTAGGCAATGTGTGAAAGAAATTGAGTGAGGATGAACATTGTGGAGGAGGGGCATAGATAGAAGTGATTTGCGACAGTTGGGGTTGATTGAGGATGAAAGTAGAAGAATTTTGTGGGGGGGGCTGCATGACTCTAATTGGTTGAGAGACATGGAGGTTTGATGATATGGGAGGTGGTATGTGTTGAGACCCTTGTTGCATGGCTACATAGTTGTTCCCCATATTGTAATTTGGTGGGAAACCTATTCGTGATGGGGTAACCAAGATTCCACTTGGGATTGGTGTGGACACTTTAGGAGGAGGTTGCATATTTGATCAAGCTAAGGTGGCTTGCTTAGCTAACTCTGCTTGACGTTGGAGAGTTTCTTGTTGGTTTTTGTAGATCTCCATAGGAGTCAGAAGCGGTGATACGACCCTCTCTTCTATTGGGTTTTGAAAAAGGGGATTCCTATACTGTGAGCCTTGTGCAGGTAAAGGCGTAGTCACCGTGGACATGGTTTGTACCGCTTGTATGGCACTCAATGTGTTGTTTGTCTCCTTGAGAGAGGATAAATCAAAATCTTAAGGTAACTTGGCTCCTTGCTCTACAAGTAAGTGAAAGAAATGATCCTGGTTCTCACTAAGGATTTTGTCAAAGGTGGCCACGACTCTAGGCTCTTGTATGAATTCATCAAGATCTTGCCCATCTTCTTGACAGGAGTGACCTATTTCAAAGTGTCGCTCTTCTTGAGATGGGGCTAGATCTACAGTATAACCTTGTGGGACAAAATCCGGAGGCAAGCCGGTGGTGTATTGAGGTGTACCTATCAAAGGGATCCTATCCTCTTGAGGATTTCTTGGTTGGTCAATGTGCGGCATGCTTGGCGAATTAGTAGATCTTGCCGTGGGTGTTCTAACCTTGGGAGTAATGTTGAGACGACCAGATTGTGGTGTGTGAGGAGGTGACTTGCACTTTTTAGGGACAACTTACTTGGACTTCATAGTTTACTGGAGCCTAGTGGTTACCATGGGATACATTAGGACAAAAGGTAATGCTGGGACTCTATGAGGTGCTTTGAGAAAAGGACAAACTCTAATGCACAATGTACTAGACCAAAGGCACTATACTGTTTGACTAGAGGCGCAAGACTGTGCCACCAAAAGCATGCTACTATGACACCAATGGCGATGGACTGAGCTACCAGAAGTGAGTTACTGCTATGCCAAAGGCGAGCTACAGTGACCAAAAGTGAGCTACTATTATACCAAGGGTGCTTAAGTAGAGTTTTGCTAGAGGCGAGTTACTGCTATGCCAAAGATGATCTACTGTACTACCAAAGGCAAGCTGCTATAATACCAGGGGCACTAAAGTAGTGTCTGATGTTTCTAAAAGGTAAAATTTTGATAGATTATTTCTATTTTTGATTGGATTTGTTTGGCAAGAGAAAACACAGCAAACAATGTTGGCACAAACAAGGGACTGACACAACAGATAGTGTATGTTCGAGGTTCCAAACAAGCCCAATGTTTCCATAGGTATAAGACAATTACAATCAATAAAAAGCACTTTTTATCCCTAGAGACAAGGTTTCATTGTAGTAGATTAGTTCACAGCTTAATACTCCATCGATAAAAATATCATTCCATAAAGGTGTCGAATATTTAGTATCTTTGCGAGAGACGATAGGTAGGGATATCTCACCCTCCCCTTGGAAAGATCAAGTAGGTCACAAGAGCTTTATGGCCAAGGGAATACTATCTCTTCTCAAGGGAGCCAATGGTGAGTACCTTAAGGGCTTAAATCGATTCCCCTTGCACTGATGATTACCCTAATGTTTCGGAGGTAGGTCGAGTAGTCTTTATCTAGAATGGTTCTTAGTGTCTTTGAGGGACCAATGCCTTACGAGCAATGTGACAAGCTACTAAAAGCTTTAACCAATCCTACTAAGAGTATCAAACACTTTGGTCAATGTGAAAATTGTTTCCACAAAGAGCTAGTACACCTCTTTTCAGTTTGGCACCACAAGGTAAGGCTAACATCGGTTAGGACTTGGCTTTCGCCTTATCCCTCTTATATAGCAATTCAAAGGAAAACTCTGCTTAGGGTCATCCCTTTTGGATGAAGTGCAATCCAAAAGTAGGCCCTTCTAAAGGAAGTATAGAAATGTAAGAGCAAGCACATCAAACAAAGGTTCAATTGTCCTGTTATAAGAAAAATAAGGTGCAACTAAATTAGGCACACACATGTTTGTAGTTGTCAATTGTCCCTTATGAAATTGAAGTGTTTTTGGCATTCATGTCCATTGTCACTTAGAAAATTGAGGTGTTTTCACATACATGTCCATTGTCCCTTAAGAAAAGCAATATGTTCCTAAGACTTAAATTGCTGAAATAATTTGTTCAATTATCCTTTAAGAAGGCAATGTGTTTCTAAGACTTAGTGGGATAAATCAAGATTTCTTCAATGCTCGTCATGCATGAACATGTTAAAAACACCTATTTGCTCTGTGTGAGTAGTAAGAAGCTGTAACAAGTCAGTTAGTTCCACAAAAACCCACAGGTTAGCAAAAATAAAACAATTTGACCAAAAGTGAACTACTGTCTTATCGAAAGCGCTTTACTGTGTTTCCAAAAGTGATGTGTTGAAGACCAAAAGTGACTTACTGTATTACCAGAAGTGATGCACTATGCTACCAGAAGCATGGTACTATTCTACCAAAAGTGAGCTACTTTGACCAAAAGCGAGCTACTTTGCTACCAAAAGTGAGCTACTGTACTACCAAATGCACAGTGTAATAACAGGCCTGCAAAAAATAATATTTCATCAAAAAAGCTAGATCAAAGGCTGATTAAATGATTGAGTGATGATCGAGGATGTTGATAGGTGATAAGACACTGCACCAAGTGATATTAGTTCCAAAGAAAATAACAAGATGTCTGAAATCAACTTAAAACCCTAACAATAAGTTAGAAACCCTAGAAAACCAAAGTGAAATTCATAAAATTGATAACAAAATGATGAGATACAAGAGATTAAATATCACCAATGGATTCCTTATGATTTTCTATGCAATTTAAAAAAAAAGCATCAAATTTCGTTAAGTTTTGAGAAAGTTATAGGGTTTTAAAGTTTGCAAGCCTATTATCCTAACCAAAAGCGCTTTACTGTTATACCAATAGCACTTCTGTTATACCAAAAGCGCTTTACTTCTATACCAAAAGTGCTTTTCTATTTTTTTCATGTGCGCTTCATTGTATTACCAAAAGTGTGATTCTGTGCTACCAAAGGTGCTGCGAGATGGCCCGAAAGTGCTGTTCTGCTCTACCAAAGGTGCTTTTCTATGTCAAGATGCGCTATTCCATACTGTACTTTTAAAAAATCAATTTCTAAAAGAAAAAGAGGGATTAGTGGGTCCCACCGGGCGTGCCAGAATGTGTATGAGGAAAATTTGATTAAATCTAAACTAAACAAATCAAAAACCCAATAACATAAAGAGAACCGATCTAAGTAAAAGCGATTAATAATAATCAAAGAAACATGAAAGCTTTTACCGAGATTTGTATTATTCCCTTTGGATTGAATGTGGATTGCTCAATATTGTTGTGAAACCATGGTTGCAACAAGCAAGTAGTGTGCTCAAAGATCAATGTCAAAAGATCGTAAGGTTGCTCAAAAATCAATGTTAAGAGATCGTAAAGTTGCTCAATCGATGCGATGTATGCTCAAAGCGCTATTAAGTATGCCTGAGAATATGATCGAAGAGAGAGGTAATGAAGGAGATGAGGGGGGTTTATATAGATTTCAAGGAAGATCGATCAATGGTCCAGATAATTCAGAAGAATCAACGGAGGAGAACAGTTAAGGAATGTGCAACGAATGAGAAGAAGCCAAGTGTCTTGTTTTCTTTTGCATGAGAGGAGTTATCAAGAATAGAAGAATGAGTTAAAGCAATTAACAAAATGTAATGATCAGTTAAGTGATTTAAAACAAGAAGAAAGGATTTGCATGAGAGTAAGAAGATATTTTGATTTATTAAATAAAGAAAGCTTGAGTTATTTTAGAGATAACTAAAATTAGATGAAAAAGCAATTTAAATAAATATTTGATTTATTTAAATTTAGAGAAGATATTATTGGAAGAAGTAATTAAATAATTAGAATTATTTAATTTAGAAGATTTGAAAGCAAATTAAATAAATAAATTTATTTAATTATTGTGCATGATTTTGAAAGAATGACTTTGATTTAATTAAATAATTTAAGAATTATTTAATTTTAGATAAGAGGGAATTTGTTGAATTAATTAAATAATTGGGTTTTATTTAATTAATGTGGATGTGAATTTTAGAAGGTGACAATGATCTAATTAAATAATTAAAATTATTTAATTGTAGAAGAATAATAGAGGAATTTAATTTAATTAATTAAATAAAGAGGATTTATTTAATTAATGTCACAATTTTATGATTTAGAATAATTTGTTAAAATTAATTAAATAATTAGATTATTTAATGAATGTGTGAAATGCAGGTGATTAGGAAGAAATGACAAAATGCAAGTAGCATGACAACTTTGTCATTTCAGGGTGTCTACACAACTCATTTATCAGCCTCTTACAAATGTAAGTGTACATGTGTCCTTCAACCTTCACATCTCCACATAAAAGTGAATTTTTAATTCACGCTCCCCCATGAGTTGAATTTTTAAATCACTTGTCATATCCACTCTTCTCAAAAATAAATTTTTAATTCATTTTTATCCTCCACACCTTTCCTCATGTGAATTTAAAATTCACAAATAATGAGAACCTTGAAATCCCATTGACCAAATCTCAACCATTGATCTCTCTCACCCACTCCTCTTGTGACACTTGTCACAAGGCTATGACTCCAATCCAAACTCTAACTCTCAATCATTCCTAACCCTTGATCTCAACTTTTAATCCTCACCCTCCATCCCTTTTCTAAAAATCTATAAATAAAACCCTCACCCAAGCCATTCACAACAACTTCTTCTTGCATCTTTACCATGCCCAAATTTCTCTCAAATCTCTTCATCATACCATCATAATGCCAAAATCATTCCTCATCCCCATCTCAATCTCCATCTAAATCCAAATCCCTCATCTACATTGTTGTTGAGCAAGCATTGAGCAATCCACATTTTAGTCTTGGGTAAATCTAAGGAGTTTGGGTGCAACTCCTTCCACCCTATCAAGGAGAGGGATCACATTTTGAAGGTATAGCTTTGTGTATTTTTGTATTTATTTTATATTTCAAACTTCATTTGTCTTCCTTGTTCACATTGGCACGCCCGTTGGGACCCACAAGGTCCCAATCTAACTATCTTGTGAGTTTTTTTGTTGTGAAAGACGTGTTTTTTGTAGGTTAGTGCCATCTTTCTATGCAGTGACGCCATTTTACTTGCATTTTGGTGCTATCCTCTGTCTGTTGTAGTGCTATTTTTAGCACCGCAGTCCCCTCATCTTTGACTGAAATCTAACCCTCTTTTTCTTGTTTTTTGGCTTTTCTAGCATTTTATCTCTCAGGTTTTGTAGGTTTTACACAAAAACAAGGGGAAACTATGGAAAAATTTTCCTAAAATCATCCATTGACCAACTCTATACCGTATTGGCACTATCGACACCCAGAGCGGTGCCTTCATCTAAGACAAATTGACCAAACCAAACTTTGGTGTATATTGGCGCTATCTTGCATCTGTATTGGCGCTATCTTGTATATTGGCACTATCTTGTATATTGGTTCTATCTTACATCTATATGGCTTCTATCTTGTATATTACCACTATCTTGCCTCTAGATTGGTGCTATTTTTCTGTACTAACTTAGGGATCTGTGCAGGGTTGGGCCCCTTTTTTGCATGATATTTCAAATCATCTTGGGGTACAATCTAGAAGTTACTAACATCTTTTTGTAGGGATTTCCTAGCATAGAAAACATTTCATTTGGATGCACCTAAAAAGAACCTTTATTTTCTTAGCTTAAAAAACACTTGAATTTGGTGCATAAAATCAATCTTGCTTGCAAACAATCTACAATCAAAGACTTTATCTTGGTGCACCTAAAAAGAATCTTTGTGTGCCTTAGTGTAAAGAAAATTTGATTTTGGTGCAACTAAAATTAATCATTGCTTGCAACAAACAACTTTAGGCATATTTCAATTTGGGCTTAAAATGAACATTAGCTTTTGTTTGTCGTGTCTTGTGCACTTGCACATTTGTGTTATCCCATAGGGTAGAATCAAAGTATCCTCTCCCCTTTCCTTCAAAAAGATATTGGGTGAAGAGAAATGATTCTATTCTATTTTTCCTTTTAGGACAGGGGCCTACCCTTGAGACACATCCATTCGGAGAACTCATTGGTGACCCCAAGCAATACTTTCATCTAGTCTGCTATATAAAAAAGGATAAGGTAAAAGCCAAAGCTGAATCGGTATAAGCGCTTACCATTCGATGCTAGCTTGAAAGGGAGTAGTACCTTGTATATATGAAACCCCTAGTAGAGCTAGTCAAAACCTTAAGTGGTTTATCAGATGCTCGTAAGGTGCCGATCCCCCAGATGTTCCCCCACTATGAACCTTTGTTTTAGTCACCCAAATCCCTCTACTTGTCCCACAAGTATTGTCCTTGCCTCGCCTTAGGTTGTACATGCTTGATTATCACATTTTTCATAAATCAAACCTTTGGCCATTGTGTTTTCTTGTTTGATTATTTGTCTAATTGCCAAGAAAAATCAAATTCATCCATCAATCCAACTATTCATAGTCTTTTAGCACCATTTCCATCTGTTTTAGTACCTTCTTCATCTATGTCCAAAAATCAAATTTTTCCATCAAAAACATCAATTTTATAAGCCCATTTTAAAAAAAATTTACAATCGGGGGCTACGCCCCCGAACCCCTGTCAGTAGGGGGTCATGTCCGACCCCTTGCACCCCCCTCACATCGTGCCAAGTTTTCCTCCCAACACTGCTAAACTATCCCCCCATTTATCAAACCCCATAAGTTGAGCTTATCCAATCCCTTTATTTGAGCTTGATCAAATTCTAATCCACTTCATCTTTAGTCATAATCTATCTTCATCATCCTAATCATTCTTATCTACTTCATCTTAATCCAATCACCCATCTATCCTAATCATCCTAACCACCTATCTTATCCACATCATCATCCAAATCATTCAATCCAATCTTATCCTAATCACCCTCATTATCCTTAATCCAATTCATCAACATCATTCTAGTCCCATCTCATCCAAATCAAATCCAAAATATAACCAACATCAACCCATAATCTTCCAAACCATAGTCCAAATCCAACCCAAATCAACATTGATCCCAATCATTATCCAAGTCCCCCAACATCATTATCAAACCCCAAATCCAAATCAACCCAACCAAAAAATCAAGACCTTAATTAATCATCCAATCCAATCAACCTAAATCAACTCTATTACTTAACTATCATTAGTCCACCTTAAGTATAGAGAATCATACATCCTTTGAAGCAAATCAAATCATCCTAAGGTCTTAAATTTAGATCCCCAACATCACAATCATCCATCTCATCCCATACCTCTCCAACAATATAGATCCTTATGTAGCAATGCAACAGTTACAAAGACTTAGAAAAATTTATGAGAACATGGATCCTAATGCTAAGGAAAAATGCAAAAATGACATTATAGATATCCCCTTAGCACACCTCATCATTGGAGAATCCCAAGCACCTACCTAACCTCCATCTTATCAACAAGCATCTTACATATCCACACCATCAACCTCCTATCAACCTTCATCATATCAACCCTCATCATATCAACCTTCAACATCCTACATATCCACACCATCAACCTCATACCAACTTCCATCATATCAACCTTTACCCTCATATCAATCTCCATCCCCTTACACATCCATGCCATCGTACCTATCCAACCAATCAATACCTCTAACTTATCTATCCCCCAACCTTTGTCATGCTAACTTTGATCAAAGGAACACCAATCTAGTACACTTCATAACCGAAATCCAAAGCTTATATCAACAACCATTCCCCCATGCAAATCCCCCATCCCCTAATCCCCATCCTCCAATCCCCCCATCACAATATCCCCCCAATCTTATCAACCTTAATCCATCATCTTATGTAGCTCCCAATCCACCAACCCCTATCACCCATACACCATCAAATCCACCATCAAATCCTCCAAATCCTAAGCCCACGACATCCAAAGAATCCTTGTGGGATTTCCTCCAAAGAACATAAAAAAATGAAAACAAAGCTATAGAATCCCCCAAATCCTCTACCCCTCCAACACCACCATCTAGTCTAACACCTATCCTTGAACCTATCCAAGAACCATCACTACCTAATTCCATCACCCACCTATCCAATCCCAATCCTAATCCCACACCAACCACCCTTACTATCCATCCATTATATTGTTCTTCAACCCATACACTCATCAAGGATGACATCCATTGGCTATTAGCAAGGAATCAAATAGCCTCATGCAATCCAACACCCACCAAACCTATTGAACAATCTCCTAGCATAAATCAAGCACCTATCACATCCATCCAAGAACCTACCATCACCCCCACTTCTATCCAAACACACAAGCCATGTCAAGAATCAAATCCAAAGCATGTTCAAATATCAACCCCTTCTCCTAATCAAGATCTAACCATCCTATCTAATCCTATCCCCAATCCTCTCCCATCTATTGATCAACTTATTGATCCCACACCATATTCTACCACCCCTTCACCATCCCCCATTAATCCTTTACCTCCATCAACCAATCTCATCCCAAATCCATCCTCCTATTCACTTGGAAAAAGCACCTTCATCCATGGTGACTCCCTCATACGAGGTGAACAACTTCCATCCACCACCTATCCTTCTCCAACAAATAATGGACTCGCGTCTTATTTTTAAAGCACCAAACATCCCATTGCATGTCGCATACTCCAACACATGAACTATCAAGGCAAAGGCTTAGGCCTTCACAAACAAGGCATCTTGGAGCCCATCCACACCACATTCCATCCATCCTCGTATGGCCTCAGCGATACATCCTAAGGCAAACAAAATAAACATGTTGATACCACCAACGCATCCTCCAAAATCTATTCACCCAATTCCAAATCTGGTGCATCACATCACACTCCTAAATCATATGTCGCCATCCCTCCTCCATTGTCATATCATTTGTAAAAGCATGTGACTGTCCATCTTCCTCCATCAAATTTACCTCCACTACTTCCAACTCCAAATATCCCTATCAAATCCACTTTACCTCCTATCCTCCCTACTCCTACTATCACCATCCTCGAATCTCCTTATCCATTTATCCATAAATCCACTTTTAACCCCTCCACCCATAAACCCCCTAAAATTCCCAATCGAGACCAACAAAAGCACACATCTTTCAAACATGAAGCTTCCCCCAAATCCATGGTATTCAAAAGTAATAATTTGAATGCCTCAACGCATAAAGCACAAAATCCTAAAGATGTTATCCCTTCCAAGCAAAATCCAAAATCCAAAAGGCTATCAAAGCCCACACCGTCAAAACAAAAAAGCAAAAACAAAAATGGTGTGGGTTCCTAAAGCACCAAACTCTAATGAGGCATTCACCTCCCAATCTCCCACAAAATCTCAAACATCCCGCTCCCCCTAAAAATTGCATAATTTCTAAGTCCATTTGGGTCCCTAAAACCCCAAATCAACCATCTAAAAATCCCCTATGCCGATCCCCATTACTAACCACCCCCCATCCAAAACATAGGCTTCAAAATCCAAAATGGTGTGTGCAACCATTGGTCTTGGTTCCCCTCCACCACTTAACATTCCCACATACCCCCATCTCTCCATCTTTCATTCACTATCCTACATATCTTCCCCATCACATTCCTATGGTCCATGCTTTCACATAATCCACATCATAACCCAACATCTACGCAATCATTATCTATAATACTATTCAATAGGGGACCATCTTCACCTTGCTATGGAAACAAACGCTAGAGTCCCCATTCCATAAAAAAAAACAATTAAAAAAAAAAAATCAAGAAAATAGTGAAGATAAAAAATCTATCCAATGGTGAAAACCACTCCTTGTGGTGCCTTGGGCAAGTACCATGATGAAAACCCCTTGTGGGCATCATGTGTAATCCCTTCTCCATCCATTTTGTATCCCTACACTTGGGGGCAAAACCATATCCTACATCCACATCCATAATATCCTTTGCACATCTTATCCACTATCTTATCCTTATCCTATCATATTCCTATCCACTATCCCCTATTTATCCTATCATATTCCTATCCACCATCCCCTATTTATCCTATCATTTCCCATCCATTCTATCCACTATATCCCCCTGCTTAGATCTTGATAAAGACAAGGGGTAAAATATCAAAAAACATGCTTTGGACACCTTTCGACATACTCCCTATTCAAGCATATCCTCCATCCATCTACTACAAAATCCATCCATTCAAACGTGAACCCATCATGAAAAATTCTTTAAGCATTGGGGCATATGATTCCTTGCAACCTAGCCCTTGGAGAAAATCCTTATCCCCATCTCCCATCCATCTATCTTGCATCCCTATCTCTATCTTTCAATCCATCTATCATGAATCTCCTCTCTATCACCTTCCACTGCCAAACCCCCCATCCATCTATCATGTATCCCTACCCGATCCTTTATCCCCCATCCTATCCCTTATCCGCATGTATCTATATATCTACCACAAATCTCCTATCCATTATACTTTCATCACCAATCCCCCTATCCAACCCCATCACCTTCACCTCTAGACTTGGTGTTCCCTTTCATTGGTATTTAGTGCAAAGGCTATCCAAATGAAATCCAATGCAACCATCATAATAAATCATTCCCTTTCCAAAATCACAAAAATCCAAAAAAATATCCATCACAAATATAACATTGTTCCATCAACATCTCATCATCTTCCAACATCATTACACCTATCCTCAACCATCCCACATCATCATCACAAATCAGAACTACATATCATCACCACCTACATCTTAATGTTCCTTGATCCTGTTGATACAGGGTATGTAGGTAGTCTGGAATACGAAGGAAGTTTCTAGTACTTAGGTACATAGGATGCACCCATCCAACCCACTTGGATGGTCCCTACCCATTGACCTTACACTAGATCCAAACATCACATTACCGATCAAAGCATCATCCCTTAACAAAAATCATCAACTATCAAATCAGCATCAACCACAACTTGGCACCATCATATCTTGAGCCAATCTTACGACATCAATTAGGCATGATCCAATCATCAATCAATTCCTACCTTAGGATATATCATTCCTACAATAGGCAGAATCTATCCTATCATCATCCATCTTAGCAAGAGATACAATGGCTATTCGTTTGGTTCGTTGGTCTTTTGGTTTTTGATTTTTATCTTTTGTCCTATTCGAAGATCACATCAAAATTACCTTGATCTCACTATATCATGGTATGTGGTGAAAACATCTAGAATGGGGCATAGTCTTACTTTTGTATGTTTTGCTTGTGGGTCAGTTTTATTACTCCAAGGTAGTATTCATATCTTGTGGATCGTAGGGTCGGTTCTAGCATATTGATCTCCTTGTGCACCTAAGGTTCATCATACCTTTTGTACATTTAAGGCTTATGCTATGAGTCCCCTTCCCTCATCTAGACAAGGTTGTACTATCTTGGGCATGGATGGGATCACCCTCTTGTTTGCATGTCTAGTCTATGTAAATGTTGGATAAACATCATCACCCTGGTCTTTTATACCTTGGTGAAAATATGCACTTTGCTATATCGAACCTAGGATTGCTCTAAATCATTTTTCAGCACAATGATCATCCACCAATCAATCTCCCAACATCATCATTCTTTCATCTCACCCCTTATCCTCCAACCAATTCAACCAATCTGTTTCATCCATTTCGAGAGAACACTAGTGTTCTTGCAACTCGCATGTCCTCTCGAGGAAGCATCCCCCTTACCAATCATCCCTAAACCTTACCCTCTTCTTCTAAGCCAAAATCTTTTTTATCCAGTCCAACTCTATGTTTTAACTTCTTTGAAATAGTGTTGCTTAGACGCAACACCATTTCAAAGAGGGGCAAATGTAGACACCTAAAATTGACTTTCTTCACAAAACCAATTTCCCATATCTCTACACCACCAATTATCCATCCTATTAATTAAATAAATTTATTTTATTTAATTAATTTCTCCCTAATAATCTTCCTTTGACCATTTATTCATCCTTTGTGATCAATTAATTCATTTAATTTATCACTATACCTTACAACACTATCCTCATTGATTAAATAAATATTCTGAATATTTATTTAGTTAATTTGTCCATCTCCTTAATCCTTGTTAATTAGATAAATCATGCTTATCTAATTAATCTAGCATATTAATCAACCTATCCCTATCCTAGTTAATTAAATATCAATTATTTAATTAGCTACCCTAGCTTACCTATTCCCTAGACCTAAATTAATTAAGCTTAACACTTAATTAACCTTGCTTATCCCATCCTCCCACACACCTTTGAATAAAAATCAATTTTTTATTTAAAGGGTCAAATCTCCCTTACAACTCATTTATCACCCTCTTACACATGTAAGTATACATGTGTCCTTCAAGCTTCACATCTCCACATAAAAGTGATTTTTTAATTCACACGCCCCCATGAGTTGAATTTTTAATTCACTTGTCATATCCACTCTTCCCAAAAATGAATTCATTTTTATCCTCCACACCTTTCCCCATGTGAATTTAAAATTCACAAATAATGAGAACCCTCCAATCCCATTGACCAAATCTCAACCATTGATCTCTCTCACCCACTCCTCTTGTGACACTTGTCACAAGGCTATGACTCCAATCCAAACCCTAACTCTCAATCATTCCTAGCCCTTGATCCCAACTGTTAATCCTCACCCTCCATCCCTTTTCTAAAAATCTATAAATAAAACCCTCACCCAAGCCATTCCCAACAACTTTTTTTTGCATCCTTACCATGCCCAAATTTCTCTCAAATCTCTTCATCATACCATCATAATGCCAAAATAATTTCTCATCCCCATCTCAATCTCCATCTAAATCCAAATCCCTCATCTACATTTTGTTGAGCAAGCATTGAGCAATCCACATTTTAGTCTTGGGTAAATCTAAGGAGTTTGGGTGCAACTCCTTCCACCCTATCAAGGAGAGGGATCACATTTTGAAGGTATAACTTTGTGTATTTATGCATTTAGTTTATATTTCTAACTTCACTTGTCTTCCTTGTTCACAATAGCCATCGATCAACCTTAGTAACTTTTAAACATTGCCATTGATGTGTTTTTTGCCACTCGTGGAAGATAATGCTAACCAGAGATGCTAGTGGCACTAGGAAGGGGGTTCAGTCAAGGGATGGCCATGATCCCTCAAGGTTGTCACATAAGTAACAAACCACCTATGATAGCAGATCACCAAAGAATTAAAACAGAAAGTGCACAAGAGTATGACAGGTAGCTTTAGGTCTTTAGGAAATATAAAATAGGGTTTAAACCTTTAAAAAAACCTTAGAGATTTGAGGTTTAAAACATGTAGAATAGGTTTATAGAAATTTATAAACGCTAATTTCACCAATACCCATTTTCATGAAGAATTTCAAATGTTAACATGCAGTCAAGAAGAACTCTAATTTGATCACATGAGATTAAATCATTTTACCAAGAAAAAGGTTTCAACTTTTAAAGATGTCATATCCTTATTTCAAAACTCCCAAAGACTACTTTAAAACTTTAGACATCATCAACCTTTTAATTCTTCCATACCAACTATCTTCAACTCTGTAATCAAGGAGGTCATTTCATCATAACTCTAAGTGAGCAACCACCATTTTGACATGAACCTCACAACAACTCAATTAATCAACTTTGAAGACATTCTAAGGAATCCATATCAGCAATTTCATAACAACTTCTGAACCAGCATCTTGAGCATCAACAATCTTGAAAAACATAGGACAAGAGTGAACTCCCTTGAACAACACACAAACTCCTTATTAGGAAGACATCCTGATATCATGAAGGTAACCATATGAACTCTATTGCAAGGTGTGGCCCTTGGTCTCCTTGTTCAGCATTGCGCTATGGTGGTTTGTGACAAGGGCTTAACCGCCTCTCGTGCTTGTTAAGTCAAGTGGTTGTATCAGGCATTAATTGGTCGATCTTTTGGTGCAACGACAACTAACAGTTGGTATCAGAGCCAAGGTCACGGGTTCAAACCCCATGCTTGCACTGGGGGGGATTGTTGCTAGGTGTGGCCTTTGGTCTCCTTGTTTAGCACTGCGCTGCGGTGGTTTGTGACAAGGGCTTAACTACCTCTCGTCCTTGTTAAGTCAAGTGGTTGTATCGGGCATTAACATGTCGATCTTTTGGTACAATGGAAACTAACAAACTCCTCAAGTAGGATCAAGACATAAATATCACATGAAGCCAACCTATCATTAAGACCATCTAAGTACAACATACGTACTTACCAACAAACACCAACACAATGTACCACTTTTCCATTTGCCAACAATCTTAGAACATAATGTCACATCACAAACTCTTGTGTAAACACCTAATCCATAAAAATGTTAACATCAATGTCAATACATAATATGCCAGTCAAGCCAACAATCTCCCCCATTGGCATTGATGGAAACACAACAACTAACTCCACTTCATTCTCCCCCTTTGACATCAATGGCTAAGGGTAGTAAATAAGCTCCACCTGCAAATAGGTTTCATGAAAGTACAACAATAGTCAAATTTCCTTCATATCAAGACTATCATAAAATCTTGTATCAAAGAAACATAACACTTGGTACACTGATACTAATGCATATGCTAACAATATAGAGTTCATATCATTGTCATATATCAATGAAATACTGTCAAATCTAAAAAATTGTAGAGCAGCTAAAAACAATCACTTGAAATCACTGTAATAAGTAAACATAAATCAATGTTACTACTCATTTGACTATTATGATTTAAGAAATTAATACAGGATACCATTGAAGTCTTGGCACTAAAAACTTACCATCCTAGAAATTTGTCATGAGAGAAAGAGCAAACAAATCATCATATTGTCATAAATTAGAAAGACTATCCTCATTGAAATAGAGCAGAAAAATAGAGATATAGGTACCACTATTTGGAAGAGATTAAACTACTGTCTGCATAGGAAAGTACTACAACAAGGAATAGACAAAATCATTGTCACTATACCAAAAACACTATCAACAAAGGTAAGCACTGCATCAACATCATTGTCACAACATGAGTAAGAATTTCACTATCACAACCACATTGAGATTGTTACCACACTATTAACAAAATAACTTCACTATCAAAGTTTGCTACCTCTACAATAGGATTCTTTCAAGTCAAAACATCAATGTAGATCATTGTATCATTCATGAGATTTGAAAGGAGTAAAAACAATATTGTTGTCAAAGCAAATATCAAACATTGACTACCACAAACAGGGAAAAAATAAGAATATTTGTAGTAACCAAAGCTGACAGAGATATCATACTGATGATACCATTGATTTGTACATTCTTCTTGATTTACAGTCTACATATCATTGTACTCTTCATATCATATTTACCCTACTCTTTAGTATGTCTACACTGATTGCTTGCACTAGGTGTAATTCTCATCTTGCAACACTACTCTTAGCAACACTGCATTTTGCACACTCAACAACACTGTCCAAACATACATCTTATCTATTCTTCTACAAATTAGGCATCATTTTGAGCCAAAAAAATGCTAACATCTAATGAGAACTCCTTGTGTACACCCTGTCATAAAACTTCTTGACATGTAGCAGTCCAACAAACATTATAAAGCATGAAACCCAAAGCTTAATTAACAAGAAATGATCACCATATTGACAAGCACCATATGAACCCATCAACAAACCTCTTGAAACTCCTTGGTGTTAAGAGATAGAAAATTGGACAACTCCCCCTGACCTCATGTTGCATCTTATGCAATAGAAAATGTGTCTTGTGCATTATGCACAAGTTTAGGATCCTCCATGTTGTGCTCAAGTTTTCTTCTCCAAACTTTTTTAGGTTCTTTATTTTGTTCAGGTTTCTTCTTCCAAACAGTTTCAGGCTCTTTTCTTTTCCAACCTTTCAAACTAGGTGATGCTTGTTTGTAACTATGAGCTTTATGACCAAGAGAGTTGTACATATAACAAACTATATTGTAATCAAGAACAAATCAATGATAGTTCCTTTTTTACATGCTATGACCACTTCTGTTGTGATTACATGCATGACCATACCTTCCATGCATTCTATAGTTTCGTTTTGAGTGACCAACATTATTGCACTTTTAACACATAAGATTGTCATTCCTTATTGAAGTAGATTGACTCCTTTTTCTACAATCAATTACTTTATGTCCGAAATGATTACAGGTATAACAAAACCAAAAAATGAGTAATTGTACCCATAAAAATATGCTTTCCTTGTTAGAGCAGTTCTTTTGAGATTTCTCTTTTGGTTGTGCATTTTGACAAACTCATCTTTGGTTTTCATCTTAGCTTCAATCTTCTTTTTGCCTTCAGGAGTAGCAACATGATGACTTAGATCAATTTTCTTTCTAGGAGTCTCTCTAACTTTAGAAGTTTTCCCTTCTTCATAACCTAGGCTAGTAGTTTCCTTGTGTTGTTTTTTCTTACCTAACATCTCATACAACTTGCTAGTGTTGTCCTCAAACTTTTGATTTTTCTCTGATTGAATCTTGAGATTTTCCCTATCTTTTCTCAAGGTGACTATCTTAGCCTCTAGTTTTAGGCATTCATATGATTTGACCTCACATTCAGACTTAGTAACATTTGTTATCCTCTTGGTCTCTTCAATGTTAGTTTTTAGAATGATAATCAATTTGTCTAATTCTTCAACTTGAACCCTTAAATTCACAATCTAATTTCTTTCCTCTTCAAGATCTAAAGATACTCTTTCAAGGTTTGAAAGTGTTTTGTCTTTGGAGTCCTTTTCTTGTTGTAGCTGCAAATCTAATCTCTGGTTCTCCTTTTTAAATTTCTTGATCTCACCTAGGGCACACCTGAGTTCTCCTTCAACATCAATTTCACAATCATCTTCATCATACTCCTATCCATAATCATATTCATGCACAAAGAGGTCTCCTTCTTTGTCATCAATATCAACAACAAAATCATCTTCTTTTTCAGATATATCATGTCATATGTCAACTGACAGAGGCATTTCTTGCAACACATCATCACTTGATTTGGTTTGGACTTATTGAACAACTCTTTGCTTGTCTTCTCTCCTTCCCTTATTTCTTCTACACTTACCCATAGTATTCCTCTTCTAAAATCTATCCAAGTCTGTTAGACTCCTATAGGGAACCTGTAGCTCTGATACCAATTGTTGGAATATTACAAACCACTAAGAGCGGGGTGAATCAGTGGTCAACAAAACCAATTTTTGAAACAAGATCTTCTCACAATAATATAAAAACAATACAACATGTTATAACCCATCATGAAACATATAACAAATGCATCAGGACATAAAACATTGACAAAGCATAAGAGATAGAAGGATCAACACATGACATAGGTGATTGAGTGGAAAACCCCAAAAGGGTAAAAACCACTATGAACTTTAATCTCCATTTTACCTCATTGGCAAACCTCACTAGTTACATGTAAGCCTCACTAGCTAAGATCTCACTAATCAAAAAAATGCCTCACTAGCCATAAACCTCACTGGTTACAATGTGCCTCATTGGCAAAACTAAGATCTCACTTATCACAAATCCTATGCCTCACTAGCAATAGGAGTACATACAACCAATCTTAGAAAATGATAAAGAGTACAGAGTGTTTCTCTATTTCACTGCAATGCTCATAACAATATATCACTCTTCCTCAATCTAGAAATCAATTCATCTGCATTCATATTCTACATATCTACTGTATAATGTCCTCTTATTGTGCTTAGATCACCTGCAATATCATCTCATACACCTCTCAATTCTCAAACAAAACATTCATCCTCACAATCACCTAATTCACATGCATATTCACACTCAAAAATCCACACTTTATTCAGTATTCATAATTCTTAGCCAAGCAAATAAATCCTCCATCTTATGTAGTCCATTCTCACAATCATTTTCTACTTCAATTTCAATCACTAAAAGGGAAGAAGCCATTACACATAAAACAATCTATTTTCTCATTCAAAGCACACTTTCTTTCTATCATAAATCCCTATCAAAAAAATATCAATTCACTTATCTATTTCGGTCAATTCCCAAATCTCCATTTCTTTTGCACATTTCCATATCACCCTGTCATGCCATCAGTCCATAAACATCTTTTGCCAAAAACATTCCTACAAATAAATCCTTGTTCATGCACCATAAAGTTTTCATAAAACCAATTCTATATTTGGTTTCCATAAACGTAAAAAAATGTCTTCAAAATGTGATTATTCTTTGCTTATGATCTTCTCAGTCAAAACAATATTTCACCTGTCCATTCACTCTTCCAAAATCTAGATAAAAGTATCTCTTCAAAAAGAAACCACTACCATAAAAACTCTCCCTTTTAAAAGCAATTAGTTTTGCATATAATCCCTTAAAATAGAAAAAGAATTTATTCGTGCCAATATCCTCATTGTTGAATACAAGAAATACTAAGAGGAGGCATGAATCAATATTCCACAAAACCACTTCTTGACATGTTCATTAATTCAATTACCAAAATTAATAACATGAAAGTAGAATAAACATGAGAACAACAACTAGAAAGACATAACACATAGACAACAAGATTTTTACGTGGTAAACCCAAAAAGGGAAAAACCATGGTGAGTGTTAGCTCATAATATATTATGATAGCAATTATACTAGATTACATAAGGCTCGCTACCCAAAGAAATGTTCACTATAGGTGCACTCACTGTCTAAGTGGACTCACTATCCACTGAAAACAAAAGATAGAAGAAATAAAGAAATTAGCTCACTGCCAGTAGTGAACTATTACAAATGCATCTACCGCATGCTAGATTATAGTTCCATTGAAAGCTCAATACACAGATTCAAAAGTCTTCATTATTTCTGCCCTACCTTTTTTTTGCTACATATACTCTATTTTTTGACCTATTGCCCTTTTCTGCTCTGTAAACTATCTTAGATCATGGACACATCGAATTTGCACTATATTCACACACATTCATGCTTCTAAAGCCAAAATCAATCAAGTGTGTGTGTGTGTGTATATATATATATATATATATATATATATATATATATATCTGCATCAAGAATTTCCTCAAACTAGGTCAGCATGCAAAAGATGAAGCTTGTATACTCAAGTTATACCTTGTCATCTTGTTATTATGCCCAAACAACATCAATGCAGACCTAGTTAATCATGCAATAGAACCACTTAGATTAATGATTCCAATCATATACCTTTACCACATATCAATCTATCATGACTGTCAGCTTAACCCTTAAGTGCACACACAACTAGCTTGACTGTCATACCATAATTTTTTATGTTACAATATGAGACTTTGAAATTCATAACCAACATTCATTGTGGACCTCTTATCATACCTTCAGAACCGTAGAGCATAATACTCTTTGATTGTGAAATGTGGATCTTTGAACTATTGTTCTGCCACAAAGAAATACTATCAAACTAGAAGTCGATACTAGAGAACTTATAAATTGTGATATGATGATCTTCAAGCTCTTTAATTCTAGATTGAGATGCTCATGACATACATCTTTATTATCTCAAAACTACAAATCATAATATTCATCAGCGGAGGAATGTGGACCAAATTAATCAGGTACTCTGTACTATTTCTAACTTAACTCTGTTCACCCAGACTTAGAGAATTTTCCATATGACTTCTAGAGGAAATCAAGACTTGAACACTTGAACATAATATCATCAGATAGATATGAATAACATACCTAAACTGCATAACATGATCTTCAACTATGGAGGCATACTGTTCCAATCTTTGTCGCTCTGTATCTTGTCCAATATACTTAGCCATTCTGACTAAGTTAATCTTCTAGACATTTACCCAGCCTTATTGCCATCCCTTTACCATGCCTTGTTTCCATCAATGACCACATTTAACATTCTGCTAGACCATCAAAGTAGTGTCTCTTGCCAACAATCTCGCCCTTTAGCATTGATGGCAACACTTAGTGAAAAATGATTGTGCTACTCCCCATTACTCTATGCATTCTGATTTTCTTCTTCTCTTTAGAAATTTGGTCATTTTTCACTAGATATTCTTCACCCTTTGACATCAATGGCAAAGGTGTATGTACAAGAGTTAAAATTGTGTCAAAACTATAAAAACTATCATAAACTACCGCATATGTATAGGTACAATCTTCCATCTTAGTTATTTGTAGGTGGTAGAAAATCATTATAAATGGTCTTTATTAGAGTTGACTCTCCATCCCATCTATTCTTTGCACCCTCCAAAATCTGAATGTGATTATTTATCTGAAAAACTAAATTTTTTGCCTTTTGTACATCTGAGGGTGTATCAATTATTGCTTTCTCTTTCAAAGCTTCTTCTACAAGATTTGTTATTGAATCTATTTTAGGAATTATTAGCCTTCTTAATTGGAACAACCTATTTTTAATTTCTTCCCTCTTATTCATCAGACTGCTTAAGCTATTGTGAATATTTACAACTTGTGTCTCTTTACTATTTATTGATTCAACTATCGGATCACATGCCTTAGAGATATTTAACAATTAGAGTTCCAAATCCTGGATTTTTTCTTCTAACTCCTTTGTAACTTCTGGCCATGATGAGAAAAATTTGTATATGTCATATGATTTCTTAATGGCCTTCTCTATACCTTTGATTCTATTGTCTAGCAAAATTTTATCATTGTCCATCATGGTCTTTAATTCAGCCAACCTTTTCTCATTATATTATTTTCTAACCTTTATTTCTCTAGAATTCTCAAAAGACTTAAAAATGAGTACTTAGTAATTTTATCAGGCCTTTAAGTTGATCCATTAATGGCAATGATGTATTCTTTTGGTGTGAAGGCATCAACCTTTCTAGGATACCAGATGCTTCACCAATGAGTTCACTGTCCTATAAATGTGATTTCAACATTTCTTCTTAAGCCTTTGCATGAAAGATTGTTCTAAGTTTCATCTTTTGTAGTGGGGACATAGAAGCTAGGCTTAAAGGACCTTCTAGAAACTCATTTGATTCCAACAATTGACTTTCATGTTGTTTCTCAAGAAATTCCCTTACCATTTCAATAGGATCTTTAGTCATGGTGTTAGTAGTAGTGTCTCTTGTCCTTTCTTCAGACACTTATTCTTCTTGGTTTTGATCAGGTGGCTCAAAATCCATGGCCTTTTGTTGAACAATATTTTGCACTGGTGAAGGGCTTCTCTCAACTTGTTCATGTTCTTGATCATCAACTTTATTCTACTCATCTGTCTTCTCCCTAGTTGATTTATCATCAGCTTGATGCTCTGGAGGACTTGTCGCAGTTTGATCCTTGTTGGCTGCATCTAGACCATTAGTAGAAGGGGCTTGATATTCATTCTCCTTTATCTCATCATTCTTGTCTAACTCTTGATCCATGCTAACATCTAGAGAAAATGTGTCATCTCCAATAATTGTTTCTTCATTATCATATATGGTTGGAAGATGAAATTTTCTTAAAACTCTCAAAGTGAGTTCCTTAGTTTCTTTGACTACCTTCTTAATGTCATCATCCATTAGAGTGTTCATCCACTTCTTTGTTCTAAATTCTTTATGAAGTACTTTGCAGACTTTTTCCTTTTCTTCAGGGGTGATTTCAGGACATAGCTTTATTAATGTGTGTTTTCTCAACTTAATGTCCTTGGCCATAGCAGCTTATTTCCTTGCAAGTCCATTATACTTCCCAAGTTGTCTGGGAGCTATGAAATTATTTCAATAAGATCTTTATTGTATATGTCCAAGTATTTGATGACAATAGTCTCAATGATGTTCTTATCTGCATCATCATAGTCATCATATAGTTGGACAATAGGTTTTAGATTACCATCAACTATAATGGCTTTTAATACATCTTCTAGAGTTATTGTAGCATGTACTTTCATAGGCTCTGGCTTCTTCTCCTTCCTTCTTCCTTTCCCCTTTTTGAAAGACCTATCTTGCTTAGAACTAGAGGCTTCAGATGGTTTTGTTTTCATCTTCTTGTCTTCTTCATCTAATTTTGTTTCTTCATCATCAACACTTATACTTACATGCATCCTCTTAGCTTTAGTTTTCATTCTTTTGTGTCCTTTTTTAGTAGGTTTCTTAGCATGTGCCTCCTCAGAGGGTGTGGGACTAGAGGATTTTGAGCTTGTCCCAGTAGGTGTGGAACCTCTTGCCCTTTTCTTTGGAGTTGCAGGTCCCTCTGTCTTTATCTCTTTCACTTCCGAAGCTATACTATGTTAACCTTCCTTCATTTTTTAGCTGCTCTAGCTACTTCAGCCCTTGGCCTTGTTTTAGCAATTTCTTCTTTTGTGACCCCTATGCTTTGGGCACATTCCTCTACCAATTTCTTCATCCTTTTCTAAGTTTCTAGTTTTCTTAGTTCAACATGAAGTTTTATGGATAACTCTTCATATGTGCCAAATCTTGGCTCATTGGGATCCCTAGGTTTCTTCAACATAAGATCAACATAACCATCCAATATGTTTCCTGCCACTTCATATCCCACTGGGAGGACCTAGACTACCCTGGGATCAACAACATCCATCATATACTGATCCTTATTTACAATAAAGCATATGCCATTTTTATATTTTTCAACAATGGACTTAGGTATTCTTTCCCTTGATTGCATGATCTTCTAGAAGTTCTTAAAGTATCCACATAGGGCTATGGTCTGAGCATCATGATTTCCTATGCTATTTAAATGATTTCTAATTTGTACTACAATAGGTTTATCACTAGTCCAAAACAAACTCTTTATCACTGGTAACTCTTGCATGAAATAGAAAACTAAGCAAAGAATTAGAGTACCAAACTTGAATGGATATTTCTGCTCCTTTGTCTTCTTTAGATTCTCCATCAACTATTCCCAGAGAAACTCACAAAGATCATAGTCTGCATTCATTTTGATCATCTCATAAGCTATGTATATAGCAGTCCTAGAGATAGAATTCTTTTAGTTTGTGAAGTAAATTTTGTAGCCTATCACCACGGATGCAAATCTCACTACATGGTCTTCAATATCATTCATGGTTAAAGCCCTTTTGTCATATTTGGCTTAGGTGGCTTTCATCACTATATCATTCTTTATGGCTTTTAACATAGATACTATTCTAGTGGAGCATAATCCAGTTATGATTCTTATCACATCCTTTGTAATCATGAATGGTCTTTCTAGCCACATGAATTCATCATGGATCCTACTCAGAACATACCAGACCCATTCATCTTTAGCAAATATAGGGAAGTCTATATACTGAATGAATTTCTTTGCTTCTAGGGTCTTATATTCTTCCTTCAAATCATAATTTCCATCGCTCAAGTGATTCATATAAAAGATCAGAAAACCTATTGTCACCAAATTCTTCTAGGGCAACATAAATATATGCTCTAACATCTTTTGCATGCATTACACCAAATAGAATTTTTGAAGATGCACCATTTGGGTCAGGTTTTGTTGATTTGAAGGGGTGTTTCTTGAATTTTGGCCTCAGTCTCTCAGTTATATCAACCACTTCTGGTGTTGCCATTTTGTAATGATTCATATAGATTTAGAGTAGGGTTTCAAACTGAAAATTACCTCTTTTGTCAACTTTAGGGTTTACTGGAACTTGCTTTGAATTGATTTGGAAATCATAGTAGTCGCTTACAATTTTGCTTCAGTTCTCCTAGACGCTTGATAGTTTGAATGTAAACTGATTAATCTTTCAAATCCAAGTCTTTTAACCCTTTGTTTTCCTTAACATACTTGCCATAAATGCTATCTTTCAAAAAGTTGTCAAAAACTTCTCTGTCAAGCATAGTTGATCAAGATTTATCTATAATGCTCTACATTTGATCCTTTTCTACTAGAATACATTTGATCCTTTTCTACTAGAATTTATTTCAAAAGATCTACCATATATAAATCTTCACATCATATCTTCATGCCAGATCCTAGCACTTACTATCTAGCTAGGGGATTAGAATTTTCAATATAGCTCCTCCTAAGCGAGAGCTCCCAATTTACTTCCTGGAGGAAGTATATGTACAAGAAGTAGGTGTGGATCTGTCCTTGACCTTATTCACATCCATTTTTAATCCAGACCTTGCTGATTTCCTTTTTTATTTCCACCAAATCAACCTTGTTCTTTCCTTTATCTTCTCTTTGCTTTGTTTTCCCTTTCTCTTTAGGAAGGTCTCTTTTCTCATTTTTTCTTTTGTATGATCTTGCAACATGTCCAAACCTATTGCAATTGTAGCATACCACATTCCTCTACCTCTGATTCCTTTGATTTATTATTGATCTGCATTGGTTAGCCATGTGTCTGAATCTATTGCATGAAAAGCATTTTCTACTGAAGGGTTGAGTATTTCTTGCAATGTTAGGACCATTCCTTATCATACTTCTACACCCATTTGATTTATGACCAATTTTCTTACAATTAAAACACTGACCAAAGAATGATGAAACATTTTGATTTATTCTACTCTTACACTAAGTAGCCCTATGACCATACTTATTACATTTAAAACAATAGCCATTGAAAGATGGGTACCTTTAAGCATTTGGCTACCTGACTAGAGGTCTTCTATGTCTTCTTCTCTGATTTTGGAAATGGTTGCCTTTATTTTTCCTCATCTTCTGGTTTTCTTGACTTGATTTAGAACTTTCTCCTCTTTCAAATCCCGAACCTTTCTTGTCATCTGAACTCTTTTGACTTTCAATCAACTCATCAAGCTTAGTAAAGCTTATTTTGAATTTTTCTTTATAACTGTTAGCTACTTCCAAATCAAACTTCAAAAGTAATACATCTTTAGCCAAATTTTTACATTCCTTAGACTTATCCTTTATAACTTGATTTAGATGCTTTTCAATCTCCTCTTTCTCTTCAACTTCCAATGTTAAATTGTTTAGGGTTTCATTTGCTTCGATCAATTGTTCACTTAACTCCTTGCTCTTCTCTTTAAGATTCTTGAATTGTTCTCTTAGCTTTAGAATGCATTCATCAGCTTTTTGGACATTAGCCTTCAAATCCCTAATTTCTACTTCAGATTTTTTAAGATCTTCAAGAGCAGCTTAAATTCATCATTGCTCTCATATGAGCAATTCCCAAATTTGATACTACCTAGATGAATAGATTTTGGAGAAGTGAGATATCTTCTTGTTGCCATGTGTACACTTTCCCAGATCTTCCTTAAGCTTTTAAGCTTCTTCTAGTGAACCTTACTATAATACCAATTGTTGAATCCAAGGAATACTACAAGGGGGGTGAATCAATATTCCACAAAACCACTTCTTGACATGTTCATTAATCTAATTAGCAAAATTAATAACATGAAAAAATAATAAACATGAGAATAACAACCATAAAGACATAACACATAGACACCATGATTTTTACGTGGAAAACCGAAAAAGGGAAAAACCATGGTGAGTGTTAGTTCACAATATATTATGATAACAATACTGGATTACATAAGGCTCACTTCTATGGGGCTCACTGCCCAAAGAAATGCTCACTGCAGGTGGACTCACTATCCACTAAGAAAGAAAGATAGAAGAGATAAGGAAATTTTCTCACTGTTAGTAGTGAACTGTTACAAATGCATCTACTACATACTGGATTACAGTTCCATTGAAATATCAATACATAGATTTAAAATTCTTCATTATCTCTGTTGGTTCCCAAAAATGTAGGTTGCTAACCCTAAGAGGATGCTAGACTCTATGTTTGGATTAACAACATTTTTGGACCAATTGACAAAGCTATTAGCTCCCTACACTTCAGGTCCTGCAAACCTAGGCAGGTGTACCTTTGTAACTAAAGCAGACTTAACACTATATGACTTGATTGGATTAGTAAATCTATCACAATGGCATAAAATATAATAGATGCAGTCTAAAGATTATCTCCTACTCCTAATGTATTGACTTGAAATATAAAGGTCTTGAATATGAGTTTGAATAGTAATGACTAGTGCCTACTTCTATTGGGCTATGGAGTTGGTGAATGGATGATGGTTTAGTGGAAACGGATGTATAAGCTAAATTGATCTACTTCACAGCTTAACTCGAACTTGTAAGGCACATGGGATGTTTGCACCTTATGCAAACATGCAAGAATGTCAGTTATAATGCTCTTCTTATACTATCCCAATGATATTCCACATATCATGTGAACAACTGAGAGGATATTTAATTCTAGTAAGAAGGGAATTTAGACCAGACTTGTTTTTGTAGAAAGGATTTACCTCTTGGCAGAGACCTTATGACAATTTTGATCAACTTCTTACTGAAACCAACCAATTCAAACACACTGAATCAGCAAATGTGACCAGATAAATCAACAATATCCTTGATATGATAATTTAAACAATATGGGAAAACCATTCTGGAGACAACATTATAACATTTGAGATTTAATATTAACATTACAGCTTAACACTGAAAATAGATAACCAAATTGAAGCACTCCTTTCCATTAATGAAAAAATTGTGTATATAAAAGTTCTGATGAGGCGAATGGGTGGAGTGGAATTAAATAATTTCCTATTGCTACCCTAAATCTACTGATGTCCTCTAATCTACTGATGCTTCTTTTTATGTCCTCCTTTGATTTCATCTTTATACATACTATGCATTTTTTAGGGTTATGACCCTTCGCTTGCCGTCATGTGTGTCTCTTCATTTACATGAAGGATAACAATTATTATTAGCGCAAAATATTAGCCTCCAGTCCTTTAAAATTCAATTATTTCTCTTCATCTTTGTTAGGGTTTACTTTCATGTATCTTGATTCTTTATTTAATTAATCTTCCTGGGACTTGTATTTTTGTGAAAATAATTTTCCAATATGAATATAACTATTTGTCATATCCTCTTGTTCATATTTTCACCCACTGGGAAAACATATTTTACCCTTCGAGTAAGAAACAATTTCCGCTCATAAAATCTTGTTTTTAACAACCTTGTGAAAATATTTTACATCCTTTAGTGAAAATATCTTATCTTTGTTATATTCCTTCGAAATATTATTCTCTTTACCCTATCAGAGAGACTGGGAGTACCGGTGTGTTTTAAATAATATCTACCGATAAACAACCGTCTCGATAAACATTTCACACTCTGCATGCATCCACATTGGAGGGACTTAAAGCGTCGGGGAGATTTTAAAATTGTGTGCCGATGCTTCTACCTTTCACTGATGTGTTTTTTCCTTTTGATAAGATTTTTCTTTGCATATGTATATCTTATATTTTCCTCCTATCAGAGTGACACATACCATCGGTAGGATTTATAATTTTTTGCTCCGATTAGCTCAGTCAGGCTGATGAGCAAATATTATGATTTCTTATTATGTAACATTCACACCTCTTAATATTTATTTTCCTTTAATTACTATTTTTTATTTCTCACGGGGTTGCAACATATTTTGTCGGTGTGACATAACTATATTGGAAGCTTCAAAATATTTCATATTGATATGCCATTTCCTATCAATAAAAACCTCCATCGGCGTGACATATGAGTTCGAGGAGACTTAAAAACTTTGTTCTGATTAGCTTTTCCTTGCCGACGACATTTAGGGTTTTTGCTTCCGATAAGATTTTGTTTCATCATATTTTTCTATACTGGTTTTATACCTACCATATGTATCTATTTTGACAAGGGGAGATCAAAGTTTGCCTGGATTACCATATTGGAACGCTACTACAACAACATCTATTAGTGTGTAAAGAAAGTCTCCATCATTTTTCATCTTCTCTGCACTAGAAAAGACTTCAGAGCCTTTGTATTATTTGATAAGCCCAGCTCAGCAGGCCTAGTGACTTCTTACAATGCTTCTTTACAAGAAGGCCTCGCTGACTCCCTAATCTGCTTGTCAAAGTATGTATAGTTGTAAACAGTGATAACAACAACTGAGCTTACAAAGCTTTCGTAAGTCAGGTGAGGAAACTTTGGTGAAATCAATGCACTAAGGGTTCTTGAGAATGACACTCCAAAAATCAAACCCAGGGTTCTCATAATTTGATAGGTTTTGCTTTCCATTCATCACTCCCTATGTTCAAGGGACACTTACAGCAGCACCAAATTTCTTTGTCAAAAATGTAGTGTAATTATTTGGAATACCGTTGCATGAAGATTCACCACATAATTTGAGAAAATATTGGTCCATCTGGCACCTGATGTTAATCAAGGAACTCATAATACCTTTGGTCAAATTGATGATGATCCGAAGGAGAGTAGTAATCAAGTCTCTGAGAAAACCACTTCTCATTTTGCATCAAGTAAGCTCTGAAGCTATTGTTATCCCTTAACCTAAACCTCAATGAAAGTGATAACCCCACCACTTTGGATATACCACCAACTTTAGTAGGAACAAAACCATGATATTATCAAATACATTACTCGTCATGACACCCAGGTTTAGAGTAGAATCATCTATGTCACTATCACCATAATGGCATGTTGTTCGAAAAGCTTGTATAAGTGAGCTAAGAGCACCTAAGCTTTGATCCTCCATTATTGTCTCAACATTCTATGATTGTAGTTGTAATGATCTTCCATGGCAACTACTTCAAAGCTTTCCCATCACTCATTGGAAAAAGCTATCAAATGGGGATTAGTTTAGGATGCTTCTCAGCAGAGCACAGATCGCTTGTGGCTTCGCATTTTACAACACAATTTAGTATAATAGCCATAAGAATATTATAACCCAAGAGACATATCTTAAAATCTTTGTGCATGCTTTTTTAAATCTTGGGACATCTCAAAAAGGATTGCCTTCCTTATCAGGGTAATCAATATAATCAGAGAGATCCAAGGAGCTTGTTATATGTCTTTCTGATCATACATATTCTTTTTATACATATTGATCAGCAAGACCCTCATCGAAACCCTCATGGTCTTTGTTATCGACACAACTTATGCAATCAGGAAGATCTAATAGGTTCACTCTGATAATACATGTCTATCCAATGCATACTTCTGTTTATGGCTTTCTCATGTTAGGGTTTCTCCTTTATTTACACTTGGCCAATGAGCCTACTTATTGGCTGATAATACTACTAATACTTCACTAAACCTGTTGAACAAACCTCTGTGGATCTCCTCCATTGTTGAGATCTCTACCACCTTGTTGAAAATAAATGGCCAAGAACTTAGAGAGAGTGTAAGGGTCCCCATACATTGAGATACCAGTAAATACAAATTGATCTGGTTGAAGACATGTGTTGCAGCCACCTTGTGAGGATATATATATCATGCCATAATGATCATATTCCATGATATGCTGTATCATCCTTTCATCTGTGAGAAATGAAAAAGTGGACTTTCTCTTTGTATAAGTAGGTTCTTGAGAATATAGGTCTGCAATAATTATGTGCCACACATCCTTCAACTGGCTAACTTTCCATGCAATAACAATCTCTTTATTTCTTATGGCCTGAATCATTCGATTTCTATGCAGTGTCTCTATGGATATATAACACGTAGCAAAGTATTCAGAGATCTCTGTAGAAACTTATTTCAACTATAAATTCTCCTCTATTAGTTTCTTTCTATACTTAACCTTAGAATTTGAAACTCCATTCTCTAAATTTGCAGTGCTCAATAACCGGGACAAATGCATAGGCATGCGGGTTCCCTTTGTGCCTCCAAACTAACCACACTTAGTTCTGAAACATTTCCACAATGCATGATCTCAATTTGCACTAATATAAATCTAAAGCTTTTCTCCTATTTGCTTCCTCCTCTACACTGTGGGCAGAGACACCTTAGAGTTTGATGATGAACCACATATGGTTCAATAATTATATTTGACATTTCTAACATCTTTCAATTAAGCTTCTCCATTTCTGATGTAATCATTTATTTCATTAGCATGCTCTTGAGGATAGCACATGTGTTTTGATAGCATGGAAGTGCAAAACCCTTAGTAATTTCAATGTAGATCCAATCATAATCTCATATTTTCCTTGAATAATCTTTGACATTTTCTGTTTGATCTGTTGTTCACCACCTTAACAATTATGTTGACATCATGACCTTTCTTTGATTATTGTAGAATTTGTTTAAGAGGAGGTGAAGAACTTGTTCATCTCTAGAATAGATGAATATAATTATAGAGTGGTTTGGATAATCATGGGAGATCAAGTTTATTCATTACTGACCAAACTGCTCAGCAAAATCTTGCAAGAATACTTCTGGGTGCTGTAGTCAATTTTTTGGTATGAGGACCTAAAATTTTTTGCAAAAAATGGTGGGAATTTTTAGGTCCCAATAGTGGCTCTGTCTAGGGATGTATGCCCCTTGCAGGCATAGCAAGATCCCAGATCTCTAGGGTAGTAGACCGGTGCCTTCTCCATTGGGTAACAGAGTCTACTTTTGCCCCAAAATTGATATGGTCAAAATACCATATCAGAAAAGAAAATATATCTCTTTCCCCTATCAAAAACCTTGTTCTAATCATGTTGTAATGATACCCCATCTGCTTGGCTGAATCTATTTGTATAGTTCATTAATGCATCATAGTTCATGCTGCAAGTGTGTTCTGTATTATTCGGTATCTAGAAATTGGGCATAGTCTGAACACCTTCATCATTGCATGACATAAGGAAGTCATGATTATCAAACCTTGTAGGATGTCTTATTTTATTATATCTATTGTTATTCACCAAATGCTAGTTTTTTAACTAAATTGGAAAATGGAATAAATCAAGATACTTCTGACACATGCTATCATCAATGCTGGCTCCAACATAAAACACCTTATCTTTTCCCTTAGCACATCCATCTTCCCCACATGCTTGAGAGTCAATAGTCTACCAATCATACATACTGGAATCATCAATTTCCTCTAGTTCAATAGATATCTTTATCTTTGGATTAGTGTCACAAGAGAACTCATGACCACTATCTGTCTCTTTTTTGCAAAAATATGACTTGGGAAATATGGTCCCATATATTTCATCATCCTTACCATGTTGAATGGATTCACTGTCAAAAGCTATATGTGCTGGACACAGTATTTGGGTATCATCTTTATGTACATATCTTTGATCTTCTTTGGTGAGCAATTCTGAAATATGCTCACTGTCAAGTGAGCATGTTTCTTCATTAACCCTCTCACTGAAATTTTCATCATTCTTTTCATCACTATCATAATGCTCAAAATTTGATGTACATATTTCATCAACTTGATCATTTATAGACTCTTTATCAGAATATCCACCTCCCTGACTGTCTGAATGCCTTTCATCCTCTTCATCTTCTTGTGTTATATCATCATACAATGATTTTGAACAGGCCTGAAGATTATTTTCTGCTATGTGTATTTCCCCTTGATCAAAATTTTGTTCTGCTTGTTGAAAATATTCGCCCTGGTTATCTGAAAAGACTTCATCCTCAGGATAGCATGGGTTTGGAAACACCTGGAGTTCATGTTCTGGTATACCCATCTTTTGAAAACAATGTTCTTCTTCCTCCCAACACTGCTGATTCATATATTATGGTGGGTGGGCTGGGATAAAATTTGTGTGATATGGAGGGTGGTAATAAACATTTTGTTGGGTGGGTTGATGAGAGTGTAGATTCTGATGTGACATATGTAGATGATGATATTGTGGAGCATATCACTATCCAGGTAGTGGATAGTATTCATTTTCTTGGTATGTTGCTAGTCCATCCATATCTAGCTGCATTACTGTATCAGTTTCTTCATATTTAGTATTATCAGATTCAATATTGATAATATACTGATGCATTTTCCTTTCTATGCTATGAATCAATTGAACCACTTGGTCTAGAGTAACTGGTTTTAATGATTCATGCCATTTAACTAACATAGACACATAAACAAGCATGAACATTTTAATAAATAAGGATACATCAGGTCTAAGATGAAGAGGTATCTGTTCATAGATATTTGCCAACCTAATGAACAACTCATATCCAGATTCTCCTTCATGTTTCCTTAGTTCAAAGAATGCATCTAAAGGGGGTATGTTATATTTTTTTATTTTTCATCAATTTTATTTTCAGAGTCGCCACTGCTTGTGAGAAGAGGAAATTTTTCTTCTTTCTAGGTTCTCCTTGCTAGCAGAGCTACCTTTTTGTATTTGAATTTTAAAACTTCACTGACTCTATAATGAGATGATCCTTAAACAGGAGATTCTGAATGACTCCCTAGTAGAGTCACCATTTTGTTCATTCTCAAAAATGCAGGTTGCTAACCCTAAGAGGATGCCAGACTCTATGTTTGGATTAGCAATGTTTTTGGACCAATTGACAGAGCTATTAGCTCCCTACACTTCAGGTCCTGCAAACCTAGGCGGGTGTACCTTTGTAACTAAAGCATACTTAACACTATATGACTTGATTGGATTAGTAAATCTATCACAATGGCATAAAATGTAATAGATGTAGTCTAAAGATTATCTCCTACTCCTAATGTATTGACTTGAAATATAAAGGTCTTGAATATGAGTTTGAATAGTAATGACTAGTGCCTACTTCTATTGGGCTATGGAGTCGGTGAATGGATGATGGTTTAGTGGAAATGGATGTATAAGGTAAATTGATCTACTTCACAGCTTAACTCAAACTTGTAAGGTACATGGGATGTTTGCACCTTATGCAAACGTACAAGAATGTCAGTTATAATGCTCTTCTTATACTATCCCAATGATATTCCCCATATCACTGTGAACAACTGAGAGGATATTTAATTCTAGTAAGAAGGGAATTTAGACCAGACTTGTTTTTGTAGAGAGGATTTACCTCTTGGCAGAGACCTTATGACAATTTTGATCAACTTCTTACAGAAACCAACCAATTCGAACACACTGAATCAACAAATGTGACCAGATAATTCAAGAATATCCTTGATATGATAATTTAAACAATATGTGAAAACCATTCTAGAGACAACATTATAACATTTGGGAATTAATATTAACATTACAGCTAAACACTGAAAATAGATAATCGAATTGAAGCACTCCTTTCCATTACTGAAAAAATTGTGTATATAAAAGTTCTGATGAGGTGAATGGGTGGAGTGGAATTATATTATTTCCTACTACTACCCTAAATCTACTAATGTCCTCTAATCTACTGATGCTTCTTTTTATGTTCTCCTTTGATTTCATCTTTATACATACTGTGCTTTTTTTAGGGTTGTGACCCTTCGCTTGCCATCCTGTGTGTCTCTTCATTTCCGTGAAGGGTAACAATTATTATTAACACAAAATATTAGCCTCCGGTCCTTTAAAATTCAATTATTTCTCTTCATCTTTGTTAGGGTTTACTTTCATGTATCTTGATTCTTTATTTAATTAATCTTCCTGGGACTTGTATTTTCATGAAAATAATTTTCCAATATGAATATAACTATTTGTCATATCCTCTTGTTCATATTTTCACCCACTGGGAAAACATATTTTACCTTTCGAGTAAGAAACAATTTCCGCTCATAAAATCTTGTTTTTAACAACCTTGTGAAAATATTTTACATCCTTTAGTGAAAACATCTTATCTCTGTTATATTCCTCCAAAATATTATCCTCTTTACCCTATCGGATAGACTGGGAGTACCGGTGTGTTTTAAATAATATCTATCGATAAGCAACCATCCCGATAAACATTTCACACTCTGTACACATCCACATCAGAGGGACTTAAAGCATCGGGGAGATTTTAAAATTGTGTGCCGATGCTTCTACCTTTCACCAATGTGTTTTTTTCTTCTGATAAGATTTTTCTTTGCATATGTATATCTTAATATTTTCCTGCGATCGGAGTGACACATACCATCGGTAGGATTTATAATTTTTTGCTCCGATTAGCTCAGTCAGGCCGATGAGCAAATATTAGGATTTCTTATTCTGTAACATCCGCACCTCTTAATATTTATTTTCCTTTAATAACTATTTTTTATTTCTCATGGGGTTGCAACATATTTTGTCGGTTTGACATAACTATATTGGAAGCTTCAAAATATTTCATATCGATATGCCATTTCCTACCGATAAAAACCTCCATCAGTGTGACATACGAGGTTCAGGAGACTTGAAAACTTTGTTCCGATTAGCTTGTTCTTGCCAATGACATTTAGGGTTTTTGCTTCTGATAAGATTTTGTTTCATCATATTTTGCTATACTGGTTTTATACTTGCCATATGTATCTGTTTTGACAAGGGGAGAGCAAAGTTTGTCTGGATTACAATATTGGAATGCTACTACAACAACATCTTTTAGTGTGTAAAGAAAGTCTCCATCATTTTTCATCTTCTCTTCACTAGAAAAGACTTTAGAGCTTTTGCATTATTTGATAAGCCCAGCTCAATAGGCCTAGTGACTTCTTACAATGCTTCTTTACAAGAAGGCCCCGCTAACTCCCTAATCTGCTTGTCGAAGTATGTATAGTTGTAAACAGTGATAACAACAACTAAGCTTGCAAAGCTTTTGCAAGTCAGGTGAGGAAAATTTGGTAAAATCAATGCAGTAAGGGCTCCTGAAAATGACACTCCAAAAAACAAACCCAAGTTTCTCATAATTTGATAGGTTTTGCTTTCCATTCATCACTCCCTATGTTCAAGGGACACTTACAGCAGCACCAAATTTCTTTGTCAAAACCGTAGTGTAATTATTTGGAATACTGTTGCATGAAGATTCACCACATAATTTGAGAAAATATTGGTCCATCTGGCACCTGATGTTAATCAAGGAACTCATAATACCTTTGGTCAAATTGACGATGATCTGAAGGAGAGTAGTAATCAATTCTCTAAGAAAATGACTTCTTGTTTTGCGTCAAATAAGCTCCGGAGCTATTGTTATCCCTTAACCTAAACCTCAATGAAAGTGATAACCCCGCCACTCTGGATATACCACCAACTTTAGTAGGAACAAAACCATGATATTATCAAATACATTACTTCTCATGACACCTAGGTTTAGAGCAGAATCATCTATATCACTATCACCATAATGGCATGTTGTTTGAAAAGCTTGTATAAGTGAGCTAAGAGCACCTAAGCTTTGATCCTCCATTATTGTCTCAACATTCTATGATTGTAGTTGTAATGATCTTCCATGGCAACTACTTGAAATCTTTCCCATCACTCATTGGAAAAAGCTATCAAATGGGGATTAATTCAGGATGCTTCTCAGCAGAGCATAGATCGCTTGTCACTTCGCATTTTGTAACACCATTTAGTATAATAGCCATAAGAATATTATAACCCAAGAGACATATCTTAAAATCTTTGTGTGTGCTTTTTTAAATCCTAGGACATCTCAGAAAGGATTGCCTTCCTTATCAGGGTGATCAATATAATCAGAGAGATCCAAGGAGCTTGTTATATGTCTTTCTGATCATACATATTCTTTGTTATACATATTGATCGGCAAGACCCTCATCGAAACCCTCATGGTCTTTGTTATCGGCACAACTTATGCAATTGGGAAGATCTAATAGGTTCACTCCGATAATGCATGTCTTTCTGATGCATACTTCTATTTATGTCTTTCTCACGTTAGGGTTTCTCCTTTATTTACACTTGGCCAATGAGCCTACTTATCGGCTGATAATACTGCTAATACTTCGCTAAACCTATTGAACAAACCTCCGTGGATCTCCTCCATTGTTGAGATCTCTACCACGTTGTTGAAAATAAATGGCAAAGAACTTAGAGAGAGTGTAAGGGTCCCCATACATTGAGATACCGGTAAATACAAACTGATCTGGTTGAAGACATGTGTTGTAGCCACCTTGTGACGATGTATATATCATGCCATAATGATCATATTCCATGATACGCTGTATCATCCTTTTATCTGTGAGAAATGAAAAAGTGGACTTTCTCTTTGTATAAGCAGGTTCTTGAGAATACAGGTCTGCAATAATTGTGTGCCGCACATCCTTCAACTGGCTCACTTTCCATGCAATAACAATCTCATTATTTCTTATGGCCTAAATCATTTGATTTTTATGCAATGTCTCTATGGATATATAACACATAGCAAAGTATTCAGAGATCTCCGTAGAAACTTATTTCATTTATAAATTCTCCTCTATTAGTTTCTTCCTATACTTAACCTTAGAATTTGAAACTCCATTCTCTAAATTTGCAGTGCTCAATAACTGGGATGAATGCACAGGCATGTGGGTTCCCTTTGTGCCTCCAAACTAACCACACTTAGTTCTGAAACATTTCCACGTTGTATGATCTTGATTTGCACTAATATAAATCTAAAGACTTTTCTCCTATTTGCTTCCTCCTCTACACTGTGGGCAGAGACACCTCAAAGTTTGATGATGAACCACATATGGTTCAATAATTATATTTGACATTTCTAACATCTTTCAATTGAGCTTCTCTATTTCTGGTGTATTCATTTATTTCAGTAGCATGCTCTCAAGGATAGCACATGTGTTTTGAGAGCATGGAAGTGCAAAACCCTTAGTAATTTCAATGTAGATCTAATCATACTCTCATATTTTCCTTGAATAATCTTTGACATTTTCTGTTTGATCTATTGTTCACCACCTTAATAATTATGTTGACACCATGACCTTTCTTTGATTATTGTAGAATTTATTTAAGAGGAGGTGAAGAACTTGTTCAAGTCTAGAACAAATGAATATAATTACAGAGTGGTTTGGCTAATCATGGGAGATCAAGTTTATTCGTTACTGACCAAACTGCTCAACAAAATCTTGCAAGAATACTTCTGGGTGCTGTAGTCAATTTTTTGGTATGAGGACTTAAAATGTTTTACAAAAAATGGTGGGAATTTTTAGGTCCCAACAATCTCTACCCTGCCTTTTTGTTTTGCTACATATAGTCTATTTTCTGACCTATTTCCCTTTTCTACACTACAAACTGTCTTAGATCATGCACACATCAAATTCACACTATATTCACACACCTTCATGCTTCCAAAGCAAAAATCAATTAAGTATATATATATCTGCATCAAGAATTTCCTCAAACTAGGTTGGCATGTAGAAGATAAAGCTTGTATACTCAAGTTATACCTTGTTGACCTATTATTATGCCCAAACAACAATGTAGACCCAATTAATCATACAAGACTCTTCTTATGAGTCTAGACCTATCTTAGAACCACTTAGATTAATGATTGCAATCATATACCTTTACTACATATCGATCTATCATGACTGTTGGCTTAACCCATAAGTGCACATGTACCTAGCTTGACTATCATACAATAAATTTTGATGTGAACAATATGAGACTTTGAAATTCATAACCAACATTCTATTGCAAATATGTGCCTAAGTGGTGTTTTCATTGATGTCAACATATCCTTGTTGTCACTTGTGTCAACTGTATCCTATTTTGCTATGTATTTAGAAGACCAGATTGTTGAGGATATTGAGAAAATTATGGAGATCAATATATATGGACCATATGGCTTTGTAGAGGTTTGTTTAAAGAAGCTCCAGTTAAGATTTGAGAGGTTTGCAATAAGATCTGTAAAAGTTATATTGATCTGCGTGAAATTGGTTCCTGCATTATTCAAGAGAGATAGCGTGACAAGAAAGAGGTTTAGATTTCTCCGGTAATGTCAAATGATGATGTGTGGATCTAAAGGCATGCTTGGGGAGTCAGTGTGTATCATCCATTCAAGTGGTTCATGGTTTGGAGGTCTACAAGCAATCTTTCTAATGTGACAGTCATGTTAGATAGTGTTCTTGAGGTTCTAGAGGAAGATACAAATGATTCTGATGATTTGGAGGAGTGTGGATGTTTTTGTTCAATTCAATGTGCTTGTGGAAGTCTCTAGATCGTGTGACTGCTATATTGGAAGTCCATATCAAAGTTTGAGCTTGTCAATGAGGGTTTTCTTCTTGCTATTGTTATTCTTCCCAGTCTTGGTTGACCAGATGATTCAAGCATGTTGTGGATGATCTAAGAGAAATTTGTTGAAGCGTGGTGTGTTGATCAAGGAAGATTTGACTCCCAGCTATGTTTGGCCGATAGCTTAGTGATTTGTATTAAGTTAGATGTTTGTAGTGCTGACCTTGTTGTTCATTCCAAGGTTGATGAAATGTATAAATATTTTTTGAATAGTTATGGAAAATCATCCTTGGGCAAAATGAATTAAATCCAAATAAAGGATCAAAAGCATAGTAGAGAAGAAAAGGAATGAGAGCAGTATAGAGTGAAAAGTCAGTGAAGAAGAATTTGGGGCAAAGCAGAATTTTTGTGAGCATTCAATGAAACTAAACTAGGCATGAAGTAGATGCTATTTCCCAGTTAATTCTTTATGTTCTAAATAAATTATGTAGGTAGTGAGCCTCTCTTTTGAGCAATGAGCTTTGGCCAGTGCACCCAAAGGCATGTGCCTTCTATTTTTCTAAAGTACTTTTAGCAGGGTACAAAATATTTATGGGTTAACCCCCACTGCAGTTTTCCCTTAACCGGGTTTCCATGTAAAAATTTTGGTGTTCTGTGTTCATTTGTTTATGTTCATGTGTTGATGATTCATGCTTTAAATGTTTACATCATTAATCAATTTTGTGTGATAAGGAAATAGTTTCAAGTGATAAAGATTTGGGACAACTAATTCACCCCCCTCTCAGTTGTCTGGCCTAATTCCAACAATTAGTATCAGAGCCAAGGTTCCTCTATAAAAAGCTTAACCACTTGAGGAGATCCAGGAAGTCAACCTACAAGAAGGATAGCCCGAGATTTGATGGAACAAATTACTTTGTTTGGAAAAATGGTATGGAGTGCCATTTGAAATGCATGGGTGATTCTTATTGGGCAATAACTAAGGATAACTATGAGCCTTCGAAGAAACCTTCAATTCCAGATGAAGTCAAAAATGCTGAAAATAATCTTCAAGCCAAAGAAGCCTTGCTAAGTGCCTTGTCTGATTCAGAAATGACAAATGTCTTTGGACTAGAAACTGCTCATGAAATCTGGAAGAAGTTGGAAAATCTTTATGAAGGTGATGAATTTGTCAAATGTGCCAAGATACAAAGTCTAAGAGGAAAATTTGAAAATCTAAGGATGAGTGAAGATGAAAACATCACAATCTACATGCAAACAATAAATGATCTTGTGTGTGGTATCAGATGTGTTGGTGGGACTTTGGAAGAATTAGAGATTGTGGCAAAAGTGCTTAGATCATTACTTGATTCATACAAACATAAGGTTGTTGCTATAGAGGAGATTAGGACTGTCTCAAAAGTTACAAGAGGTTAGCTGGTTGGCAAAATTTCAACTTTTGAATTAAGTGAGTTTGGTGATTATCTTCCCAAGTCTAAATCTACTTTTAAAGCCAATGTATATTGAAAACAAAGATATGATCCAGGTGAAATCTCTTCTGCAAGATCAAATAGATTTGTGAAGACAAGGAAGGATCTTGAAGATGTTGAAATTGAAACTATAGATCTTGAAACTCTTCTTGCCAAAAGATTACTAAGAGGATCCAGTAAGTATGAAGGAAAATTGCCACTCAAATGTTTTTCTTGTAATAAGATTGGTCATTTTCCCTCAAGATGTCTGGAGAGGTTTTCAAAACCAAACCTTAACAGATACAAAAATTAGAAGAAATGTTACTATGTCCAAGAAGCTAGAGAAGGAGTCATAGATGATGAATCTGATCATGGAGGTTCCTCTAAAAATGATTGGGTGTTCATTGCTATCACAGAAGAAGATCCGGTGTCTACTAAATCTACTAGCTATGCAAATGTGGAAAGTGCCTTGGCTGCTTAGGCTATTGAAAAAGATGAATGGGTGATTGATAGTGGATGTTCTCATTATATGACTAGTGACAAAATTAAGTTTGTCAGTTTTGAAAACTATGAAGGAGGGCTTGTGAAATTTGGAGACAATTAAGCTGGTAGAATCCATGGCAGAGGATCCATCTTTTTTGATGGTGAGAATAGTACCAATGATGTTCTATATGTAGAAGGACTGAAACATAATCTTCTCAATGTTGGATAGTTGGTTGACAAAGGTTATGATCTTTGATTCAAGGATGGAAAATGTAGAATCTTGGAGAGCTCTGAAACTGAAATTGCATCTGGTACTCAAACTAGAGGTAACATTTTTCATTTAAGTGGTTTTGGCAAAAATTATTTGATTTCTCAGACAAATCAAAGTTGGTTATGGCATAGGAGGATGTGTCATGTGAATTTTGATAACATTGTCAAATCAAGTACCACTCAAGCGATAAGAGATCTTCGAAAACTTGTGAAACCTAATAGCATGTGTAGAGAATGTCAATTGGGGAAACAGAACAAAATTTCATTCAAAAGTAAGGAACAAGCTTCAAGTGGATGATTGGAACTATTACATACTGATCTCTGTGGTCCTACTAGAATTAGAAGTGTGCAAGGAGATAGATATTTCATGTTGCTGATTGGTGATTACTCCAAGATGATGTGGGTAACTTTCCTAAAAGAAAAATTAGAAGCTCTTGACAAGTTTAAGGTGTTCAAGGTGATGGTTGAAAATGAGATTGGTGAGAAATTAAAATGTCTAAGATCCAACAAAGGTGGAGAATTTACTTCCGGTGAATTTGATGCTTTTTGTGAAAAGCATAGCATAAAAAGATAGTTATCTACTCCCTAGACTCACTAGCAAAATGGAGTTGTGGAAAGAAAGAACCAGACCATTCAAGAAGCTATCAGGACCATGATGATGGAATAAAATGTTCCTCAAGTTTATTGGAGAGAAGTTGTGAGTATTGCTATCTACACTCTTAACCAGGTGCAGATCAAAGGCAATTCTAGTAAGACCCCTTATGAACTATGGTTTTGTCATCCTCCTACTATGAGATATTTCATAGTTTTTGGTAGTAAATGCTATATCAAAAGAGATGAGGATTTAGGAAAGTTTGATACAAGAAGTGATGAGGGAATATTTTTGGGATACTCTATTCAAAGTAAGGCTTAGAGGTGCTTTAACAAGAGGTTGAAAAAGATTGTTGAAAGTGGTAATGTTAGAGTTGATGAGAGCAAGGAAGGACATTCTAGGTTCTGTAGATATGATTCAGATGATCAAGATGAAAGTTAAAGTCAAGGAAGGCTAGTTCGAACTCAAACTTAGATTCAAATTGTCTGGAAACTTCATGAACTCAAGAGAATAGTTCAGATGTTGAGGAATAAGCTCAAGAAACAAAAGTTCAAGCAATTCCAAAAACTCCCATGTATGTAAGACTGAATCATCCTGAAGATCAGATCGTAGGAGATAAGAGTAAAGGTGTTCAAACTTGGAGAAAATTTTCTAAAGATCAAGAGGAAATTTGTTTGATTTCAAACATTGAACCTAAATCAATAAGTGAAGCCTACAATGAAGAAAATTGGGTAAAAGCAATGGAAGATGAATTGATGCAAATTGAAAAGAATCACACTTGGGATCTTGTTCCTAGACCTGAGGACAAAAATGTGATTGAAACCAAATGGGTCTTCTAAAATAAACTAAATGAAGATAGTGAAGTGGTGAGAAACAAAGCAAGGTTGGTATGTAAAGGCTATTCTCAAGTGGAAGGAATTGATTTTGAAGAAACTTTTTCTCTGGTGGTAAGAATAGAAGCAGTTAGATTATTTGTTGCATTTACTACCTTTAAAGATTTTAATGTTTATCAGATGGATATCAAATCAGCATTCCTGAATGGAGATTTGGAGGAAGAAGTTTACATTGAGCAAATATAAGGATTTCAGTTGTCTAATCAGAGAGATATGGTCTATAGACTAAGAAAAGCATTGTATGGACTCAAGAAAGCCCCAAAAGCCTGGTATACAAGAATGGATAAGCATTTTCTTAAGCTAGGATTTAGCAAAGGTACTATTGATAGTAATCTTTACTTTAAGATTAATCATAAGGACATCCTGATTGTTGAGATCTTTATTGATGATATCATTTTTGGTGGAAATGAATTTATGTGCAAAGCATTTGCTGATCAAATAAAAAGTGAATTTGAGGTGTCAATGCTTGGTAGGATGAATTTCTTCCTAGGTCTACAAATTGTTTAGTCAGATAAAGGTATCTTTATATCTTAGTCCAAGTATGTGAAAGAATTGCTAAAGAAGTTTGGAATGGAAGACTCAAAGCTAGTAGGTACACTTATGTTAACTGGATGTCAATTAATCAAAGATGATGACTCCCCCAAGGTAAATCAGAAAATGTATAGATCAATGATTGGAGGATTGCTCTATCTAACTCAGACCAGACCTGACATCATGAATGTCATTAGACTTGTTGCTAGATTTTAAGCTGATAAAAAAGAATCCCATGTTGTGGCAGTCAAAAAAAATATTCAGATATCTCAAGGGGACAACTGATTATGGATTGTGGTATCCAAAGGATAATGATTTCACTCTTCATGCATATATAGATGCTGATTGGCTAGGAGATGTGGATGACAGGAAAAGTACTAGTGGTGGTACATTCTTCTTGGGAAGAAGATTGGTGTCTTGGATGATCAAAAAGCAAGAGGTAATATCTCTGTCTACTGCAAAGGTAGAGTATATAGAAGCAACAAATAATTATACTCAAGTTCTATGGATGAAACAAATGTTGAATGACATTAGAATTGTGTTTGAGGAACCTGTCACAATCTTCTGTGATAAATCAATTGTAATAATCATCTCAAAGAATCTGGTGTTGCATTCAAAGACAAAGCATATATCCATCAAGTTTCATTTTTTGAGAGGGAAGGTAAATGAGAATGAAGTCAAGTTGGAGTTTGTGTCTTCAAAAGATCAGATTGTGGATATCTTCACTAAGAATCTTCCCAAGGATACTTTTGAGTATCTTAGAGAGAAGTTAGGGGTTATTACCCCTCCTGATTAGAATTAAGATGCACTAAGGTGCATCAGTCCAAATTCATAGTCATATCTTGTGATCTGGATTGATGTTAAGGAGATACTACTCATGAGGAGTAGTCAGTATGCAAATGTTTAGATCAGTCTGAAACAAAAGGGAGAAAGATTGCAAATATATGCCCTTTGCCATTGATGTTAAAGGGGGAGAGAGGTTCATGTGAAAAACTAGTTACTGATAAAAGGGGGAGCAGTGAAGAAAGTAATTTTAGAAGTGAGAAGAGAAAGTAGGATAAGTTCTTGTCTTGATCGTTGAATTCAATTTTTCACATCATATGTTACCATCAATGACAATCTGGGAGATTGTTACAAATATGTGCCTAAGCGGTGTTGTCATTGGTGTCAATTGTATCCTATTTTTCTATCTATTTAGAAGACCAAATTGTTGAGGATATTGATAAAATGAATGGAGATCAATATATGCAGACCATATGGCTTTGTAGAGGTTTGTCTAAAGAAGCTCTAGTTAAGATTTGAGAGGTTCGTAATAAGATCTGAAGAAGTTATGGCCATTTGAGTAAAATCAATTCCTGCATTATTCAGAAGAGACAGAGTGACAAGAAAGAGGTCTAGATTGCTCTAGTAATGTAAAATGATGACCTGTAGATCTAGAGGCATGTTTGGGAAGTTAGTGTGTATCATCCATTCAAGTGGTTCATGGTTTCGTGGTCCACAAGCAATCTTTCTAATGTGACAGTCATGGCAGATAGTGTTCTTGAGGTTCCGGAGGAAGATGCAAGTGATTCTGATGATTTGGAGGAGTGCAAATGTTTTTATTGAATTTAATGTGCTTGTGGAAGTCTCTGGATTGTGTAACTACTATGTTGGAAGTTTGCATCAAAGTTTAAGCTCGTCAATGAAGATTTTCTTCTTGGTGTTGCTATTCTTCCCAGTCTTGGCGGACTGGATGATTCAAGCATGTTGTGGATGATCTAAGAGCAATTCATTGAAGTGTGGTGTGTTGATCAAGGAAGATTTGAGTCCCAACTATGTTTGGCTGACAGCTTAGTGATTCACTTTAAGTCAAATGTTTGTAGTGTCGACCTTGTTCATTCCAAGGTTGATGAGCTGTATAAATATTTTTTGATGAGTTGTGGAAAATCATCTTTGAGAAAAATGAATAAAATTTGAATAAAAGATCAGAAGCAGAGGAGAGAAGAAAAGGAGTGAGAGCAGTGTAGAGTGAAAAGTCAATGAAGAAGAATTTGGGGCAAAGCAAAAGTTTTGTGAGCATTCAATGAAACTGAACCAGGCATGAAGTAGATGCTATTTCTTAGTTAATTATTTCCATTCTAAATAAATTTAGTAGGTAGTGAGCCTCTCTTTTGAGCAGTGAGCTCCGGGCAGTACACCCGAAGGCATGTGCCTTCTATTTTTCTAAAGTACTTTTAACAAGGTACAAAATCTTTGTGGGTTAACCCCCACTATGGTTTTCCCTTAACCAGGTTTCCACTTAAAAATTTTGGTGTTCTATGTTCATTTATTTATGTTCATGTGTTGATGATTCATGCTTTAAATGTTTACATCATTAATCAGTTTTGTGTGATAAGGAAATAGTTGCAAGTGTTAAAGATTTGGGACAATTGATTCACCCCCTCTTATTGTACCTTTAGAACTATAGAGCATAATACTCTTTGATAGTGAAATATGGATCTTTGAACTATTGTTCTGTCACAGAAAAATACTTTCAAACTGGAAGCCAATACTGGAGAACTTATAAATTGTGATCCATTGATGTTCAAGCTCTATAATTCTAGATTTAGATGCTCATGACATATAGCTTTATTACCTCAAAAACACAAATCAAAATATTGATCAGCAGAGGAATGCAGACCAAATTACTTAGGTACTTTGCATTGTTTCTGACTTAACTCTATTCACCTGGACTTAGACAATTTACTGGATGACTTCTAGAGGAAATCAAGACTTGAACACTTGAACATAACATCATTAGATAGCTATCAATAACATAACTAAACCACATAACATGATCTTCAACTGCAGAGGCATACTATTCCAATCTCTATCACTCTGTATCTTGTCCATACTTAGCCATTCTAACTAAGTTAGTCTTTTGGACCTTTATCCAACCTTATTTCCATCCCTTTACCATTCCTTGTTACCACCAATGACAACATTTAACATTCTACCAGACCATCAGAGCATTGTCTCTCTCCAATACTCATCAATTGCACGAGAGGGCCTAAAAAAGGAAAAAACCAACTTAAGGCATAATGCTTTTAAAGTTCCAAAAAATCTACCTTTAAAAATACTAAAAATAGCCTTAAAAATCAAATCCTTTGTAGACACACAAAGATGATGTTCAACTAACTGTCAAAGAGGATGCTCAAGAGAGAGGGTTTCATAGTTTGAATAATAGCTATCAATTGGCCTTAACAACTTCTAAATAGGGCCATTGATGTGGTTTTTGCCACTCATGGAAGATAATGTTAACTAGAGATGTCGATGGCACTAGGAAGGGGGCATGGTCAAGGGATAGCTGTGACCCCTCAAGGTTGTCACTTAAGTGACAAACCACCTGTGATAGCAGGTCACTAGATAATTAAAACAAAAAGTGCAGAAGAGCATAACAAGTAGCTTCAGGTCTTTAGGAAATATAACATAGGGTTTAAACCTTTTAAAAGACCTTAGAGATTTAGGGTTTATAACATGTAGATTAGGTTCATAGAAATTTATAAACCCTAATTTCACCAATACCCACTGTCATGAAGAATTTCAAACCCTAATAGGAAGTCAAGAAGAAATCTACTTTGATCACATGAGATTAAAGCATTTTACCAAGAGTTTCAACTTTTAAAGATGTCATATCCTTGTTTCAAAACTCCCAAAGACTACTCATAACTTTAGACATCATCAACCTTTTAATTCTTCCATACCAACTATCTTCAACTATGCCATCAAGGAGGTCATTTCATCATACCACTGAATGAGCAAATGCTATTTTGACATGAACATCACAATAGCTCAATTAATCAACTTTGAAGATATTTTGAGGAATTCATATCAGCAATTTCATAACAACTCCTGAACTAACATCGTGATCACCAACAATCTTGAAACACATAGGACAAGAGTGAATTCCCTTGAACAACACACAAACTCCTTATCAAGAAGACATCCTGATATCATGAAGGTAACCATATGAACTCCTTAATAAGTATCAATACATAAACATCACATGAAGGCAACATGTCATATAGAACATTTGAGTATAACATTTGTACTTACCAAAAAACACCAACACAATGTGCCACTTTGCCATTTGCCAACAATCTCAGAATATAATGTCACATCACAAACTCATGTATAAACACAAGATCCTATGTAAACACCTAATCCATAAACAAGTTGACATCAATGCCAACACACAATGTGCTAGTCAAGCCAACAACATAGACCTAAATCCACTCTTACAAGCTTCACCAATCTTTCATATTCACCAAATCACAACTGCAAATTGTGTGAACAACCAAGTTGGCCAAACATGAGTTAACACTATGAACATTTAAGAACACACTTTTTCTAAGGTAAACACACCTAGTAGATCTTGTACAAAGATTTATCACAATCTAGAAACATCCACGTGCATCTTGAAGTCATCTAAAAACCAACAAATTCAACTACAACAACTTTCACCTGAAGAAAGTTGACAATCTATTTACAAACAACACTGTCAAACTTTGCTACAGAAGAAATGACTTTCCAAAGCATAAAATCATGAACCACTTGAACTATAGAAAGATATAGAACTTATAAGCACACATCCAGAACTAAAACACCTAAAACCACTCTACAGAGAAATGTGGAGCAAAACACTTTCTCCTAGACACACTATAAAACACTGTTCTCAAATTGGTGAACACAACTTTTGCTGCACAATGATCTGAAGCACCAAATTCTAGATTTAGCATCTTCAAAACAAAACAAATGTAGAGAAAAAACTCAAACAATACTTTGTAAGCCAAATGACTTGTTCATCACACTGTTTCCATAATTAATCAAATTTTCTCAAAGGCACTTGGAAACCCAATACAAAAGGCATATCCTTAACATCTTCAGCACCTCTACATATCAACCAAATCACCTGTAGAAAGACAACTTAATCAAACAACAACAACTTCATTAGAAGACACAATTGACACTAATGACAACGAAAGCATGTTGACATCAATGACAACCCTGATTAACACATACTTGTAACAATCTCCCCCTTTCTCATTGATGGTAGCATATAATGTGGAAAACCATCAAGACACAACTCTACACCAATCTTCTTTACTTTCTTAGACTCCCCCTTTATTTTGCACATTTTACTTTCTCTTTGATTATTGACTCTTTTATTTTTCACGGACCACTCTCTCCCCTTTAGTTTTTCACATGAACTCTCTCCCTCTTTGACATCAATGGAAAAGGGCTACACAATGCTTTCTAGCTCTTTCCCTTTTTATGATACTACACATACTTGTACTACTCACTACCACTCTGAATACTCCCTCCTTAGCAGTGCATACCAAACTGTAATAACTTCTTACTCCTCCTGACTACAACAATCATCACAGCTACTACCTACTCCCCCTGAGAGTTAGCTTCCAAAATCATTCTAGAAAAAAATGAATCTTGAAGCATACTAGACTGATGCATCTCCTCATGCTTCTAGTGTTGCAAATATGTGCCTATGATGTGTTGTCATTGATGTCAATATATCCCTTTGTCAGAAACAAGGGAAACAATGTAGATCAGTGAAGTAGATTGCTCCACATTTTCAGAGGAATGAAGATACAAGTATGCGGACCATATGGCTATGTAGAGGATTTTTTGAAGTAGCTCTAGTTAAGATTTGAGAGGTCCGCATGAAGATTTGAAGAAGCTATGGCCATCTGAGTAGAACTGGGTTTTTCAGTGTTCAGAAGAGACAGAGTGACATGAAATTGGTTCAGATTGCTCCCCAATGAAAACTTATGATTTGTAGATCTAGAGGCATGTTTGGGAAGTTAATGTGTATCCTCAACTCAAGTGTTTCATGGTTTGGAGGTCCACAAGCAATATTTCTAGTGTGACTGTCATGGTAGACAGTGTTCTTGAGGTACTGGATGAAGATGCAAGTGATTCTGATGAGTTGGAGTAGTGCAGATGTTATTGTTGAATTTAATGTTCTTGTCAAGGTCTCTAGATTGTATGCCTACTATGTTGGAGGTCCACATTGAAGATTGAGCTTGTTGTTGAAGATTTATTCCTTAGTATTGCTGTTCCTCCCAGTCTTGGTTGACCAAATGTTTTAAGCATTTTGTAGATGATCTAAGAGTAATTCTTTGAAGTGTAGTGTGTTAATCGAAGACGATTCAAGTCCCAGAAAATGTTTAGCCAACAATATAAGGATTTGCATGTAATACTTTGTATCAAATTGTTTAGTGCGAAAATTGATAGTTTGTTTAACTAGGTCAAATACTACCATTTCACCACTAAGCATTGGGAGGACATGGAATGAGCTTGTGAACAAGCTTCTAATCACTTTGTCTATCCCTTATGCTATGTGGTTATGAAACCTAAGGTCCCTAACCAGGATTTTATCAAGTGTTTTCCTTTCAACCAAGTAAAACCTTGATTATGCCTTAAATTAGAAATATACAGAAACTGATGAAACAACTGGAAAAACGGATCACATAAGTGTAGAGATAGAGTTTCAGAGATAGAGTACCCAAAATTTGAGCGCCACTTGGACTAGGGTGCTTGCTCTAGTGTCCTGGAAATTTTTGCACATGAAAATCTTCTATACAAGGTGTGTCAGAGACTACTAAAAGGCTTCCAGATCCTGAAATAAACCCTTGGTTGGACTAAGGCACGCTCCAATGTCTAGCAAGTCTTAGAATCTGAAAATCTAAAAGTCTGTCCCGACTATACCTGCAATATCCTCCTTTCTGTAGCTTCTTTCCACCAAAACCTACAAAACATGATTTGTATCTACAAAAGAAGGAAATTGTTGTAGCTATATAGGAGATTGCCTTAGTTAAGCCCCATCTTTGGTATTTCTACCTCAACAATAGCCATAAATAAAGATTTGTAGAAGTGTGTGCAAACCTAACAATGTGTGTATGCATAAAAATCAAACACTAGATGTCTCAATCAAGGGAATATCAACAACTTGCTTTGCATCAATAAACACATACAACTTCACCTCAAGGAGATGAGATAAATGAAGAATTACATGAACAAGAAGGTGAATCAGCAATGTCTGCGAAGGATCTCCAAGCTTGCTGTTGGAGGCTTCAACCCTTCTCCCGATCATGCAAAGGGTGTAGAAACCCTAGGAAGAGCAAGATAGACTCAAGATATTGATTCTTAATCTTCATCCATTGTCTACAAGATAGAAAATAAAGAATACTTCAAAGAGCTTCAACAAGTCATTGATCTTCAATAGAAATTGTAGTAGAGTTTTGGCATCAAGCTTGCATAATAATTGTGTGTGATAAAATGATTTTCAAATGTCTTTTTATATCTAGCTTTAGGGAAATTCAAATTTTGAAATAACATCTTTATATTGCCTGAAAACTGAGAATTTGAAAATGGAATCCTGAGGCACTTAGTGGGAGCTGACACCCCACCAAAATTCAAAATCCTAGGAAATAGGGGAGGACTAGGGCATAGGCGCCCAAGCCCAAGCCACCATTTCCACTTAGATCTACATTTTTGGGGGTCCTAGGGACCCAAATCTCAAATCCCCTTTCCAGGTTCTATCAATAAGTTACCTCAAAAAGTGAACAAATTGCTTTCAAACTTAGTCAATCAGGGTTTCAGGAAGCCCATAAAAGAAAAGATTGAGAGGTGACCAAGAGTGAAGAGCTAAACTGAGGGAAATTGTACCATTCCGTATAGGAGGAAATTTTTTGACATTACATTTAGCCCCCACTTTAGTGGCCATATGACACTACATGCATATGCAACTAAAGGAAAGTAAATACATCAATCATGAAAAGGATACCCAAAAGGATACTATAGAGGAAGTCGAAGCATTCTTGCCGAGAAGGAATAAGCCCCCAAGTCTGCAATCCTGCAAGACCACAAAGTTAGGAACTGTAACCTACAAAGGAACACTTGTTAGAGAAATCAAAACTAAATCAACCTACAACGACCACCAATAAGTTAGTACAAAAAACATCAAGGGGGTTATGTGATGGGAAGGGGGGAAATAAAGGGAGATATATGTCCCCCATTGTTTCTGCTTGCTTAGTCTGAGAGTAGAAACAAGGAGATATCCATGCTCATCGATTTCAAGGAAAATGTGTTGTGAGTGTGAGGCCGATTATTTTTCGTTCCTTATTTTGATTGTTATGCATTTTAGTTGATGGCATTATTAGACTTTTAGAGACTATGGTTTCATTATGCAGACTTGATTATATCTCCTAATTTTGATATGACATTGATTAGACATATGGTGATTTGATTTGGTCATATTTTGATGCTATTTTGTGATCCAACATACGATATATATTAGATGATGTTTGTGATATGATTTCTATTTATTTATGTGATGATGATTATTTGACATGTAATAGAAAAATGCAGTTTAAATTAGAATTATGTTATAGATGATTATTGTTGTATTCAATGGCATGAATTTAATTCCAGTTGCTTTGGCTATGATTATCATGATATGATTGACACTTGATCGAGATGTGCAAGTTTTACATTCCCAAGCCATGGGAAATTGGAGGTAGAATTCACACATATGTTATTCCCTGTGAAACCGATCCATTCCCAAGAGGGATGAAGATCACGTTTGAACTTGAGTGATGATTTAAGTGCTTGATTTAATTTTTATCATTTTGGCCTAGTACCCCTTTGTTTAATTAATTAATAATAAGTGTTGTATAATTTTTATTGACTTACACCACTTGGTAATTGTTTTTATTTTTGAGGCCATTTAAAGTAGATTTATGACCCCCTAGGTGAACCTTAGTGTCCCAAAATCTACCCTAGGTGGTTACCCATGGATCTAAGGTCAATTTTGACTAACTAACCCTTGGATTAACTCACTTTTGGTCACTCTAAACTAAGGTTTAGTCAAAGTGACGAAATTTGAATTAGATAAGGTGGGAGATGAGTCATGCTTTGGGAAAGACTCATCTCCCTTCCCTAGGAGGACTTGGGAGGTCTCCAAGACTCCCAAGTGTGTGGGATCTTCCTCTAAGACTCTCACACACGTGTGAGAGCATCTTGGAGGGAGATGGCTCTTTTAGAGAATAAGAGGATGCAATATGGTATCCCTTATCCTCATGGAGGTTTGAATGGGAATGCCACCTCACCACTTGTTCTCTCACACATGTGTGAGAGCAGAAGTGGATAAGGTGAGGATAGAGATGGAATTGGAGGATGAGACTTGTCACCCTCACACTTCCTCTCCCTTGCAAGTGGCATAGGAGGAGGAAGGAGAATGTGACAAGTGTCACCTTCTCATTCCTCAAGGGCAAAATTGATGGCCTATATTACCTCCTCTTGTTGAGGAGTGTGGGGTTCTTGTATTTTTGGAGTTCTTTCTATTTTTGAGCAATTTTGGGGAAGTTAGAGGAATTCTTGGAGATTGGAAGGTTTGGAGAAGCTTGGAGCTCATCACCAAATGTGCTTCCATTATAGGGCTTTTGAAGGTAAGCCTCATGTCTATGTTCCTTACCCTTGCATATTTTTATTATAATGTGTTTGTAGTTTTGGTTGTTTGTTGTTGTTTTATTTTTGTGTGGGATGGGAGTTTGGTGAGATGCACCTCCATTTGGAGGTAAGGCTCAACTTGTTTGGGGTAGGGGAAAGGAACCTCCTTGAGGTCACTCCCATATTTGTGTTATTTATGCCTTGAGGGCTTCTTACTTGTTGTGGAGAATGTTTGAATGGCAAGAGTTCCATGGAAGTATATTTTGAGATATTTGAGGAGTTGTGATTTTGGAGGTTTTGGCTTGAGGCCATGAGACTTAGAATTTTGGTATTTTGGTGTGGCCTTTGAAGTAGAGGGGTCCATTCCCTACCCCCATCAAACTTATTTTCATGAGGTGTGTTTTGTGTTTATCCTTGGGGTTGATTTTTGTGTTGCTTGTTGCTTTGCTTGTTGTGGAATGTTGCAACCGTGTGAATCCTTAGCTTGGGGGTGACCCACTTGCGGGTCTATGGTAGAGAGGAGGGCATTTCAAAGTGGCTGGGTTTTCCTTTTGGTTGTGTTCTTTATGCAGGTGCTTATATCAAGAAATGGATTTAGAGAGAAGTCCAGTTTTGTGTTTCTGTCGTATATGTTGTTGGTTGTTTAAGCCATGGCCTTTGTGACCCTATTGTATTTATTTTGTCAAGATATTCTACCTTGGTGTGGCTGTAAAAAGTATTAAAATGTAAACATTCTCTTTATTTTATTTAAGGCTATTTATTCCTACTTGATGTGGAGCTGTGGTTTTTGCGTAGTGCATGAGAGATTTTCTTGTTGCTGTCATGTTTTCTTTACAAAGAAAAAAAAATGTATATGTGAGTATTGTTGTAAATAAATTTCATTGCATACAAGAAAGAGGAAATTGAGATTAGTTCTCTGTTTTGTTACATTAATAGTTTCATTGTACTAGTTGTTGTTTATGCCTTAGTGCATACTAAAAAAATATGAAAGGGAAATTTAATAAATTATTTCTGCTTTAATGTATTGAAACCACCATGTTATAGTTGTTGTTATGAAAGATAGGTTGATAGAAATTTGAATGAAATGTATTTTCTACCTCCTATGCTCCTTTCAAAAAAAAAAGAGAGATATCTAAGTATAGTTATGCTTTTAAAAAAAATGGTACTGATTTAGATATGTTATAAAATTGAAAGATAGTGTTTCTATTATTTAAGCCATTTTTGAGAAAGTTAGTTTTGTTTGTTTTTATTTAAATGTATATATATATATATATATATATATATATATATATATATATATATATATATATATATATATATATATATATATATATATATATTATTAGCTTACTCAACTTGTTATTATATGTTACTGGCATATATACTTTTATAAAAAAAAGGAAGACTAAACCATTTATATGTTCTGTATATATATTAAAATATATATACATACATACACACACACACACATATATATATATATATATATACATTAATAGAAGAAAACATTTTATTTTGTTATTATGAAAGGGTAGTATGTATATAAATCTGTGTGTGTGTATATATATATTGCAGCCAATACACATTTTGTATTTCTCATAATATAGTTTAATATATTATAGAAAGAAAAAAAATTTACATCTGTGATAAGCATCATTGCAAAGGAGGGCTGAAAACCTAACGCTAGTTTTGGAGCTGTAAATAATAAATAAAAAAAAAAGGGGAGAGGTAGAGGGACAACGGCCAACCACCGCCCCTTTACCCCTTACTATGGTCCTTGGTGTGGGGAGGGGGCCGTGTCTTCCCCCACACCCGTGGGTGTGGGGGGAGGCATGGCCCCCTCCCAACACCATCCCTTCCTCCCAAGCTGTACACCCCTCCCCTCTCCATTCGGTAGTATGTCCAAACCTTGGGCCGTCGGCCCCCCTCATTACCTCCCTTCGCCTTTGACTCCCCCTCCGTGCACTCTGCCCTCCCTTCGGTAGTGGCGCCGCTATATCCTTAGCCACTCTGCAACTCCCGTTTGTATTTCACCACCACATACCCTTCTCTCCATGCGCCCTACTCCATTCAACTCTGCAAAATTTAGATCATAGCATATACATTTAATATATGTACTAATATATATATACATACACGAATATATCTCTCTGCTATTTAAAAAAAAAAGAAATTACAGTTTGTATAAAAATGAATAATAAACAGAGAAGGATTATTTATGCATCTTGAGTTTGAACAAACCTATTACCTCTAGTTATTATCACATGGTAGCCATGGATTCTTTTCTCAAACCCTAACTTGCAACAAAGGAGAAAACAAAGCAATGAAGAAAACAAAGAGAGAAGAATGAGATGGAGAGTTAGGGGAACTTAGAGGAAAATGATAAAATAGAAATTAGGACTTTCATATTGTAGCAAACCAATTTTAAAAACGACTTAGGGAAAGAGGTTCCGTGAGAGATTATTTTATTTCTTGTTTTTAAATCCTCCATTTTACCTTGCCTTTAATTCTTTTCTTGTGCTACTTTTATTTTTTTTGTTTAATTTAAATGGGATTGGGTATTTTTGTTTTATGCCTTATGAATTTTATTTTAAAAGGGGAATGTTTGATTTTATTTTTGGGAAGTGTAATCCCTTGAGTTAACTTCACTTTTATTATTTATATTATTCCCTAGCGTGATTTAATCATTTTAATTGTTTATCAATCCTACTATTATTTTATACGAATGAGTATATTAACCTCTTCCCTTCTCTATTATTTTGAGTTCAATAATAAATGTAATGCAGAAATTATATTTATTAACAGACTCAAATTTGAAAACCAAATTTGGCGTCTTGTTATTATTTTATTATTTTTATTTCAAATTTTTAATCTTTTTATGCAAGGTCAAATTTTTTTTTTTAACATGCGCCTGGTAAACTTTTTAACGTGACCGGTGACGCTGGTGCGACACGCCCTCCAGCTCCACACGAATGCTTTTGCCCAGAGCAATGAACCGGTGAGGCCACAACTGGGGGACCTCATCCCCTAGGAAGAACACTTCAAACCCACGAGCTCATTGGCCCAGCGAAGGCATAAAGCCTTGCGAGCTCATTGGCCCAGTGGGGGTTTGAACTCTGGTGGCCGCCACTACATCCTGAATGACTTAACCACCGAACCATGCCATCATTGGCTTATGCAAGGTCGATTTAATCGACCTTGGCGGGATATTTATTTTGTTATTTTAAATTGTTTTAAATTTATTCTTAAGTTTATATTTTATTATTAAATTTTATTTAATTTTTTTATTGGAGTTTTATTTTAAAATTTTTAAGTGGATTATTGAAAATGCATTATGTTGTCGAATTTTTCCTAGATTTCTAGGGTTTTAATTTTACGATATTTTATTAACTTTTATTTCACCATTTTACTTTAATCATGCATCCATCTTACCACTATTTCTTAATCATTATTTTGATTTCATCTTGATCTATGTTAGGGATAGGTTTCGAATATGGCGAAATCATCTTCACACCTAGGAGACTTAGGGTTCAGATTAAAATCATTCTAACCCTAAAAGTGACACTCTACATGTTGCATACCCCCTAAATGACTATCATCATATAGGGGACTATGTGGGACAATGCACCTCCCCAATTTCTGTTGACGTGTTTATGCCTTATGCGTATTACCACCAAGCATACAGACATGTGCGAGGGGGTTCCTAGGGATAGATAGAAAAGTTTTTCGTAATTCATGTCATGAGCACATGGCAAATGTGGACATGACACGTGTATTGCGTGTCGTGACCGCATGAGAAATGTGGGCATGTTAGTGAGGGTCATTTGAAGAAAAAACTCTCAAACATAACATATTGGGGAAGAAAGAGAGTGGAACCAAGATTCCAATGTAACAAACAACACTAAAATCAGAGTTTGACAACTCAAGAAAAAGGGCTCAAGAGATTAAAGAGCACACTTTTGCACCTAGTTAGGGATAGGAATTCTCACTCACTTACTTTAGGTAAAAGGGAGTTGTCACTTATCACTAACTCATTCTTAATTCTTGTCATCACAGAGAGAAGAATAGGAGAATGACCATGCTAAACCGACGTCCATATCATCCACCATGACTGGAGATGCTCAAAACCCAAGTAGCAAAGAGATGTTTCAAGTTCAAGGTAGGGTCCTGATCCAACTCTTCTGTCATCTTTTGCTTTCACATTTATCGATGTCTATGCCAAGAGGGGAAGGTGGATAGGGGTCCCAGATAGGGGCACCCAGGTCCACCTAGGGCACCAGAGTCCCTCTGGGATGCCCTAGTCCCATAGTGGTGCCATTGTCTCTTTGGGGTGCACATGTCTTCCTAGGGCACCCTGGTCCACAGAGGACACAAGCACTAGGCACAGGCATTCTGTTTAGTTTTTAATAGCTTATTTTGGTTTTGAAAGAGGATTCTGATACTCTTGCTTGCTTTCCAATCTACAGGATGTCCTTGAGATATGTGAGCACACAGGCGGTCATTTGATGGCACTTCTATGAGAGTACGCTAGTGCCTTGACTATTATAGAGATAGAGCAATTACAGATGGTGCACCTATGGTGGGTGTTTGATATACCCATAATTAGGTTCTACTGCACAATGCTCATGGCACTGATGGAGAGGTGGGATGTAGATACATCCACATTCCACTTGCCAACTGGCAAGATTACTAACACACTGAAGGATATATTTAGGATCCTTCGACTGTCAATCTGAGGAGGGATAGTGAGGGTTCTTGGACATCACTCAGAGAGGTATACTCATGAGAGTCAGATATACTACTTGGGTCATACTATTTCATAGGTAGAGTGAGGACACATTCATCTTTGTTTGCTAAAGAAGGGATGCAGAGACAATCCCTTACTACAGAGGATCATAATTGACACAGTTGCACTAGCCATCACACTAAATGAATGAGGCACTCAACTTCACGGGGTCTCATTCACACTATTAGAGCGATGGAGGAGCATTAGTCTATCTACACATGTAGGAGAAGTATGCTTGCACACCTTTATCATGACTTAGGGTGATATGTTCATTATGAGATGCATAGTTTGATGGTCTACACATTATTATAGGTCTGGGCCTTTGAGCACATCAGGTGCACATGACTAGTGGGTTTTCCTATAGAGGCAACATTTACCCATCCATGCTTCAATGCATATCCACTAGTTAGGTGTTGGAGGCATGACAATCTGCTATATTGGAGAGTAGTATTTGACAGATTACAACCTGGCGACATCATCTGGAGACCATATCATAGCTACATCAGATGGCCTGGTGAGCAGAGGTAGTTAGCAAGGATGCAAAGGGATCAGCTGATGGCCAGTCACCTTGATCATACTGTATCTTGGTCCTACTTTGACAGGGTGGCATGATAGTTTAGACAGATATAGGATGTTCCTGCAATTTGTCTGAGCTATGCACATGTAGCTCAGAGTGCAATCAGAGCCAATACCATCTAATGACTAACTATAGCAGGCATACCACTTAGCAATAATGATGGTCCTGAGGATGTAGAGCCAATGTCAGAAACAAATGATATTGGGTGTACTCGACCATATCAAACCTGGTGGCACACAACACAACCTGCACCTATCTTTCCACCTAGGCATCCTATAGGATATGCTTGACCTTAGGCTGGTCACGTGAGTGACATAGGTGTGGAGGACGACATTAGTGATTTCATGAGATAGTATGATCTTTAGGAGAATGTGGAGAAGGACGAGGATGAAATGAGGAGGTCCCATCATAGTAGTCTTTAGAGCAAAATCACAACAGAGCCAGCAAGAGGCAAACACTAATGAGGAGATTGAGTCGAGACTATAGTCCAAGGCTCATGGTCCTACTCCTATAGATGATGCGAGGTCTAGTTAGATAGAGCAAGGGGAGAATAGTAGGTCTATGTCCCCACTTGCAGATCAGATAGTAGAGGTCATCACACCATCAGTGATCTGAGATCCATCCTGGCAAGATGGAGAACCAAGTTAGGTTTGATTTTTTATTTGATGCTTTGTATAGATTATTATTTGTGATATTTATATGGGAGTTTAACATCTATCTCATCCTCTATTTTGTAGTTGGGACTGATGCATGGCAAGACTTTGTGAGTTGTGTCATAGGAGGCATAGTACCTATAGATGCCTCAGAATAGTGAGTGCAGGCAGGTTATTCACCACCATCATCCATGGGGCAGCATGTTGATATATTTATGCCTATTGTCAGATACATGACTGCTACAGAGGCCATGCTAGAGTAGTCTGCACAAGAGAGAGAGGAGTTTCCACAGAGAGCTGAGCACACCGAGGTTGAGCTTAGGGCACAATGAGAACAGATGGTAGCGGTTCCTACATCAAAGGGAGAGCCAGCTATTAGTGAGTTCTTACTATGGGAGGTCCAGCAAGAAAGAGCTGACAGAGACAGGGTTTAGGCTGAGAGAGACCGGTACCAAAGGATGTACCAGGAGGCACATGAGTAGATGATAGAGATGAGAGGGAAGATTAGGGGGTTATGATCGTGAAGCATCTCTAGGATTAATTTGTGATCTATAGCCACACATGGACAGGCTTTTGTCACTCGTGCACCACAAGGGCCTGAGGGTACCAGTGATCAAGACTCTACTATGTGATGCATAGACTTTAGGCACTATGACATCCCATTTTATTTTGAGGAATAGTTGACTCGGATGTATACTTGAAACTAAGATATATATATGATTATTTCTTTTTATCTATGTGTAATGGCTTTTGATCTATCACATGTGATTTTTTGTAAAAAATGAAACTAGTGATGATGTCTAAATGCTATAATTAATGCTATTATGATAGACTAACAATTCTAAAAAGAACATGTAGTAACCAACATAATGATTAATTATTTTACACATAACTTTAATTTCCATGCTATATTCAGTTAATACAAAAGTGACCTAAGCAATTACTACTTAAACACGATACAACAATCATCAACTGAAGAAAGATGTAATGCCAAATGAATTAAGACAAAACAATACTATCTTGTTGAAATTGAAGCTAATCTATGTACTAAATTAGCTTAGGAACATTTAACATTAGATCTTTAAGCATAAAATATTTTGAGGTGTGTCGCATTAATAGGTTCCTTAAGTGGCATACCTTGCCCATTGACTAATTTATATGCTTGGGGTCCAAAGGTTTTAGTGATTATATACGGTCCAAGCCAATTAGGGCTAAACTTTCCTTTTTCACCAGGCAGTGCATTTAGGTTGTGTTGATTTTCATAAAGAATCAAGTCCCCAATGTTAAATGAATGTTGTATGACTTACGCATTATAGGATCATTGTATTCCTTTTTTATAAGCCTTGATATGTTCAAGAGCATTAATACATCTTTCATCAGGCATCGCAAGTTCTTGTAATCTTTTTTCTCATTCTATGTCATCATCCATGATATCTCTGAGGGAAATTCACAAAGAAGGAATTTCTAACTCTAAGGGCATTATCGCGTCTGTGCCATAGACAAGAATATATGTTGTGTTACCAGTACCTATTTGAATACTTGTTTTGTAGGCCCATAATGCATAGGATAATTGTGTATGCCAATCTTTTTTATGTTTATTAATAGTTTTATGTAAAATCTATCTAATAACCTTATTTGAGGCTTCTTCTTGACCATTTGATTGAGGGTAATAAGGTGTAGAGAAGTGATGTATATGATATTTTTGAGGAACTTTTTCACATCCTTGTTCTTAAATGGTGCACCATTGTCTGAAACCAAGGAGGAAGGTATTCCAAATCGAGAAATTATGTTATCTTGTATGAATCAACAAATTACATCAATGGTCATGGATCGCAAAGGGACTGCTTCAACCCATTTTGTAAAATAATCAAAGCAGTAATGATAAATGTATGTCCTTGAGAGGAGGGTGGGGAAATTTTACCAATTAGATCCAAACCCCAGATAGAAAATGGCCATGGTGATACTTGGGCATGAAGCTCTTGAGTAGGAGCATGGATTAGGTGTTTATGTTGTTTACATTGTGGGCATCTCTTGATGTAAGAAAAGGAATCTTGTTCCATATGTTTCCAATAGTACCCCATATGTAACAATTTTTGCACCAATGGTTTTCCACCAAAATGCCCTCCATAGGCACCAAAGTGACCTTCTTCTAAAGCTATCAGAATCTCTAAATTGCTTAAACATTAGAGTAAAACACCATTATAACTTTGTCGATACAAGACATTTGATAATATAATGTATCACGCCACTAGTTTGCATAAACAGAGTCGGGCATTCTTAGATGTCAAATCCAGAATGGTTCCATCACGTAGATAGTTGAATATGTAGGAGAACCATTCATTGGTGTATGTATTACCACAAAATTCTAAATTTGCAACTATAGGGTCATCAATAATCAGTGTCTTAAGATTATGAACCACAAAAGTAAATTCCTCAGGAGAACCTTTAGGAGATATAAGGGAAGCTACGCTCACCATTGCATCCGCATGCTGGTTACCTTTCCTAGGAATGGTATCAATTGAATATGATTTGAATTGTTTTAAGAAAGATAATCCAACTCATGATACTGAGATAGCTTATCATGCTTAGTTTGATATGATCCCATTATTTTTTTAACAATTAACTGAGAATCTCCATATATTGTAGTATTTTGATAGTAAGAGCCAAGGCTGCATGAAGTCCAGTGATAAGAGCTTCATATTTAGCTATATTATTTGTGCATAAGAAATATAAACCATAAGATAAGGGAATCGGCTTACCAATGGGGGTATCAATATAACACTAGCCTCGGAGCCAATTCAACATTTTGATCTGTCAAAGTATAACTCCCATTTTTCATTTGCAAATATTGTTAAAACATGTTCGTAAGGAAAAGTATCAATATTTTATATAGAAAAGGGCGAGGGAGCTTTAGCTAATTGATTAGCTATCACTTGTCCTTTAATCAATTTTTGTGAAATGAATTTAATATTGAATTATGTTAATAACATAACCCATTTACCAAGATGACTTGATAAATCTGTTCTTGCGAAGAGATGTTTCAAAGGGTCAAATTTTACCATTACATGCACTTTAGCATTTAAGAGATAATGTCTAAGGTTTTGAGAGGCAAATGCTAAAGCTAGGCAATGCTTCTCTATAACAATGTATCACTCTTCATAATCGAGCAAAGTACAACTAATGTAATAGACAACACATTCTTTGCCTTCAGCATTATGTTGTGCTAACAAAGCTACTAGGGCACTATTAGATGCTGAAATGTATAACAGAAATGGTTTATTAGAAACAACAGGTTGTAAAATAGGCAGATTAGCTAAGTAATCCTTTAAATCATCAAAATCTTTTTGACATTCATAATTCCATTGAAAGTGAGAATCTTTCTTCAATAGTTGCGTAAAGGGGTGAGTCATATCTGTGAGTTGTGAAAAAAATTAGTGGATGGCCTGTATCTTTCCCTGCAAACTACGAAGTTGAGATATGTTCTTAGGTATTTGCATATTAAAAATTGCATCTATCTTTTTTATATCGACTTCTATACCTCAATTTGAAACAATAAACCCAAGTAACTTTCCACTATCCACACCAAAAAAACACTTATGGGGATTTAATTGCATATTATACTTTTGTATGTGCTCAAATATTTGTCGAAGATTTGTAACATGATCCTTATGATGGATAGGCTTTGCTAGGATGTCGTCAACATAATCTTCTAAAATATTGTGCATATAATCATGAAATATAAGAGTCATTGCATGCTGGTAAGTAGATCTTGCATTCTTAAGTCCAAATGGCATGACTACCCAACAAAATGCACCCCAAGGTGTTATAAAGGTTGTTTTATACTGATCAAGAGGATTTATTAAGATTTGATTATATCCCAAAAATCCATCCATAAAAGATAGCAACTCATGTACAGCTATGGAATTAACAATCATATTGATATTAGGGAGCAGAAAATCATCTTTCAAAGATGCCAAATTTAAATCTCAAAAATCTATGCACATTCTTATATGACCATCAGGTTTAGCGATGGCAATAATATTTGAGATCCACAAAGAGTAATCAATTGGTCAGATAAAACTAGCTTGTAAGAGTTTTTCTATTTCAGCTTTAACAAGCAAAGCAATCTTAGGATTCATCTTACAAATCTTTTGTTTGAGAGGCTTAGAATCTAGTTTCAACATGATATTATGTGTTACAATCTATGGATCTATCCCAGGCATGTCTAAATAATTCCAAGCAAATAATTCTAGGAACTCATTCAACAGTTTAGTCATTTTTTCTTTTTCTTTCTCTTTTAAACAATCACCAATAGGGATAACTTTTTTAGGGTTATCCTTGTCCATAATGACATCAATAGTCTTTCTGCTAAGGAGGGTACTATGGTCTAGGGGATTGTAGGATTGTAATTGTTCTTCAAGTTCTTCACTATGCTCTACTGTAGTAGTTATTGTGCAAGTAGTCTTTCCAAAATATGCATCACTGTTTAAACAATAAGGTAGGCCATGTTTATGGTGATAACAAGGAATACTTGTTGTAAGTATGGGCCTAACCGGTGTTGTCATTAATGTCAACATACTTCTGTTGCATTAATGATAAGGATTGGATGAGTTGTGTCCTGAGGATATTGAGAAAATTAGTCTCAATCAGAAACAGAGAAGAATAGGGAAGATAGTAAGGTAAAAGTCCAAGATAGGATGAGGATCAGAGGATGTGGTTTAAAGGGTTTGTAGATATGTGTCTTAAGGTGGTCCAGTAGAGATTTTAGAGGTCCGTATAAAGATCTGAAGAAGTTGTGACTGTTCAAGTAAAACTGGTTTCGATAGGTGTTTAGTGGTGATAGAGTAAGACAGATAGGTCCGGTGAGATCCAGAATTGAATTATAAAGTTCTGCAGATTTGAGGGAGTTCTAAGGACATCTTTGTTGAATGTCAACTAGATTGGTTCATGGTTTGAAGGTCTGTAAGAATCTATTCCTTTGTGACAGTGATGACAAACTGTGTTCTTGAGGTTCCGGATGAAGCAGAGAAGGATTTAAGTAAGTAGATGAAGTATGGATGTTCTTGGTGATTTAGGCAAGCTTGTGGTGGTCTTTGGATCATGTTTAGTTCATGTTGGTGGTCTGCATTAAAGTTGGATCTCGCTATTGAAGAACAACTTCTGGATAATGGTGTTCTTCCTAAAATAGGCTGACCGGATGAGTTACACATCTTACGAATGCTATTGTGGATGTTTGCCGACTTAGATGATCATTCCTAAGTTGATGTCTTGTATAAATAAGGGATTGCAAACTGGAATGTGTCCTTGAAGAGATGAGTATGTGGTAGCAAGGAGGAGAGTGAAAGGCAGAGCAAAAGTATTGGGCTTAATGGAACTGATTCAAGCATGGTAAAGATGATATTTTCTAGTTCAAGTAGGTGATACTTATTTCTTTGTAGATAGCGTGTCTCTTGTAGGCAGTAAGCCTCTTGTGAGCAGTGTACTCAGATAGTGAGCCCTAATTGGCAAGTGCCATTTTTTGTTCCTTCTATTCTTCTAATAGAGAATACTTTCTTAGGTTAATCACTCTATGGTTTTTCCCTTAACTAGGTTTTCCACATCAAAATCTTGGTGTCTTCTATGTTGATGTGTTTCTATTTTTGATTTGAATGCATTATGTTTCATGATTAATATACTGCTAATCACTAAGAGGATTTAAGTTTGTAATCAGAGAAATTTTTGCACAACTGATTCACCTCCCCCTCTCAATTGTGTGCCCTAAGTCTAACAATTGGTATCAGAGCTAAGTTCCTCTAAAAGGAGCTTAACTGCTTGAGGAGATTTAGGATGTCGTCTTACAAGAAAGATAGTCTGAAGTTTGACGGGACCAAATTTGCTCTTTGGAAAGGTCGCATGAAATGTCACTTGTAGTGTATGGGAATAGCGTACTGGTCCATGGTTACAAAATAGTATGTACCTCCATAGGGTGGTCCAACAACCCTAAATGAAATCACAAATGTTGAAAATAATCTATGAACCATAGAGGCTCTTCTAAGCACATTATCTGATTTAGAGCTCTCAAATGTTATTGACCTACCAACCGCTTTTGATATTTGGAAAACACTGGAACTTTTGCATGAAGGAGACCAGTATGTTAAATGTGCAAGGTTACAGAGTCTAAAAGGGAAATTTGAAAAATTGAAGATGAGAGATGATGAAAGTATTACTACTTTTATGCCAAGAGTGAATGAGCTAGTTTGTGGAATTAGAAATGTTGGTGGAGTCTTGGATGAAAATGAGATTGTTGGCAAAATTCTCAGATCTCTACCTGAATCTTACAAAATTAAGGCTGCTGCCATTGAAGAATTCAGAGCCCATACAACTATCACAAGAGATCAATTGGCTAGGAAATTGGATGCATTTGAAATGACAGATTTTGGAGATGACCCCCCCCTAGACTGAATTTGCATTCAAAGTCAATGCCTCTATAAAAGGTAAACAAAGGTTTGATCTGGGAGAGAACTCTTCAAAGAAAATTACATGGTATGAAAAAGAAAGAAAAGACCTAGAAGAAGAAGAAGATGAAACTGCTCACCTTGAAGCTCTTATTGCAAAAAGACTGCCAAGAGGATCTGGTAAGTATGAAGGGAAACTGCCTTTTAAGTGTTTTAACTGCAATAAGATTGGTCATTTTGCCTCAAAGTGTCTGAAAAGATTTTCAAGGACAAACCCTGACAGATCAAGGTTCCAAAAGAATTGTTATTATGTTAATGAAGAAGATGACAATGAAGGAGTAACAGATGATGAAGCAGAGATAGGAAACAAATCTGGAAATGAATGGGTGTTTATTTCTATCAAGGAAGAAGAACCAATATCCTCTGAATCTGTCAATCATAAAATTGCAAAAAGAGCTCTGGCTGCCCAAGTTGAAGAAAAGGACGATTGGGTAATTGACAGTGGATGCTCTCACCATATGATAGGTGACAAAAATAAGTTTGTAGATTTGGAAAGGTATGAAGGAGGAGTGGTAAAGTTTGGTGATAATTTTGCTAGTAGAATTAGAGGTAGAGGAACTATTTCTTTTGATGGAAAGAACAAAACCAGAAATGTACTGTATGTTGAAGGATTGAAGCACATTCTTCTCAGTGTTGGACAATTGGTGGACAAAGGCTATGATCTCAGATTCAAGAATGGAAAATGCAAGATCTTTGAGAGTTCTGGAATAGAGATTACATCCGGTACCCAAACAAAAGATAATATCTTCCATTTAGTTGGTACTGGTAAAAGTTGTCTATTTGTACAAGTTGATCAGAGTTGGTTATGGCATAGGAGAATGTGTCATGTGAATTTTGATAATATCATCAAGATAAGTAATACTCAGGCCGTAAGAGATCTTCCAAAATTAGTGAAACCCACTAATAGTTTATGCAAAGAATGTCAGTTGGGTAAACAAAGTAGAGTCTCATTTAAAAGCAAGGAACAATCTTCTACCAGTTTATTAGACCTAGTTCATACTGATCTTTGTGGTCCGGCAAGAATTAGAAGTGTGCAAGGTGATAGATACTTCATGTTGCTAATTGATGACTATTCCTGGATGGTGTGGGTAACCTTTCTGAAAGAGAAATCAGAAGCTTTTGAGAAATTCAAACTATTCAAGGCTATGGTAGAAAATGAAACCAGATTAAAATTGAAATGTCTGAGCTCTGACAGAGGTGTAGAATTCACATCTAAAGAATTCTTAGAGTTCTATGAGAAACATGGAATAAAAAGGCAGTTGTCTGCTCCCAGGACTCCTTAGCAGAATGGAGTAGTTGAGAGAATGAACCAGACCATCCAGGAAGCATCCAGGACCATGATGATGAAAGCAAAAATTCCTTAGATCTATTGGAAAGAAGCTGTCAGTACTGCAGTCTATACCCTCAATCGAGTTCAAATCAGAAGCAATATCGGTAAGACTCCTTATGAACTTTGGTTTGGCATCACTCCTACTGTGAGGTATTTCAAATTTTTTGGTAGCAAATGTTACATTAAAAGAGATGAAGATCTAGGAAATTTTGATGCTAGAAGTGATGAAGGAATATTCTTGGGCTACTCTACTCAAAGCAAAGCATACCGATGTTATAACAAGAGACTAGGAAAGATTATAGAAAGTACAAATGTGAAGGTTGATGAAGGAATTGAAAAACCCTCAAGGTTTTATGAATATGATGAAGATGATCAAGATGGTGTTATGTTTCAAAGAGCCCAAGCCCCTTCTAAAACTCAGATTCAAACTGATCCGGCAAATGAGGAAGTAGAGTTGAGCTTCAATGAATCTAGTCAAGAATCAAAAGTGCAAGAAACTCCAAAAGTTCCCAGGTATGTAAGATTGAACCACTCTGAAGATCAGATCATAGGTGATAAAAGCAAAGGAGTACAAATAGAAAGAAGAATTGCTCAAGATTCAAAAGAGTGTTGTCTAATTTCAAAGACTGAACCTAAGACAATGAATGAAGCTTCCAATGATGAAAATTGGTCAAAAGCCATGGAGGAAGAGTTAATGCAAATTGAGAAAAATCACACTTGGGATCTTGTTCCCAGACCTAGAAACAAGAATGTGATTGGAACTAGATGGGTCTTCCGGAACAAACTAAATGAAGTTGGTGAAGTAATTAGAAACAAAGCTAGATTGGTCTACAAAGGCTATTCTCAAATAGAAGGAGTTGATTTTGAAGAAACTTTTGCTCTGGTGGCAAGAATTGAAGCAGTCAGATTATTTCTTGCATTTGCTGCCTTCAAAGATTTCAAAGTGTATCAGATGGATGTCAAGTCTGCCTTCCTAAATGGTGACTTGGAAGAAGAAGTGTACATTGAACAACTGGATGGTTTTCAATTGTCTAATCATGGTGATATGGTCTGTAAATTGAAGAAAGCTCTATATGGATTGAAGCAAGCCCTAAGAGCCTGGTATGAAAGATTGGATAAGCATCTTTTGAAGATTGGTTTTAACAAAGGTACTGCTAACAGCAACTTGTATTTCAAAATTGATCATGAAAGTATCTTGATTGTTGAAGTGTTTGTTGATGATATCATTTTTGGAGGAAGAGATAGTATGTGTAAAACTTTTGCCAATCAAATGAAAAGTGAGTTTGAGATGTCCATGCTTGGTGAAATGAATTTCTTCTTGGGTCTGCAAATCACTCAAACAAAGAAAGGAATCTTCATTTCTCAGACCAAATATGTGAAATAATTATTGAAGAAATTTGGGATGGAAGACTCAATCCAATGAACACTCCCATGGCAACTAGACGTAAGTTGAGCAAAGATGATGACTCTCCCAAAGTTGATCAGACAAAGTACAGGTCAATGATTGGAGGATTGTTGTATCTCACTCAAACTAGACCAGACATTATACAGGCTATTGGTCTTGTTGCTAGATTCCAAGCTGATCCTAGAGAATCTCATGTCATGGCAATCAAGAGAATTTTTAGATATCTAAAAGGGACAGTTGAGTATGGTTTGTGGTATCCTAAAGATCATGATTTCTCTCCTCATGCCTATACAGATGTAGATTGGGTAGGGGATGTGGATGACTGAAAGAGTACAAGTGGTGGAGCATTTTTTTTGGGAAAGAGATTGGTTTCTTGCCTAAGCAAGAAACAAGAGGCAATATCTTTGTCTACAACTGAAGCTATCTACAACTGAAGTAGAATATATTGTAGCAGTAGGTATTTTCACTCTAGTCTTGTTGATGAAGCAGATGCTAAGAGATATCAAAGTAGAGTATGAGGAACCTACCACAATCTTCTGTGATAATTCAAGTGCAATAAATATATCTAAGAATCTAGTGTTGCATTCAAAGACTAAGCATATATCCATCAAGTTTCACTTTTTGAGAGAGCAAGTGAACAAGAATGAAGTCAGATTAGAATTTGTGCCTTCCAAGGATCAAATTGTAGATATACTTACTAAACCTCTACCGAAGGATTCTTTTGAGTATCTTAGGGAGAAGCTAAGGGTCATTGCCCCTCCGGTGATGAACTAAGGTGCACTAAGCTACATCAGTCTAGTGGTTATCATAGTCATATCTTGAGATTTGGATTGATGTTGGGGAGCTGCTACTCAGGGGGAGCAGCAAGTATGATTATAAAGTGTTAAAATTGCAAGTATGTGCCCTTTGCCATTGATGTCAAAGGGGGAGAGAAGACATGTGAAAAACAAGTGGTTGCTGATCAAAGGGGGAGTAGTTAAGGGAGAGTAAACATGTGAATGGTTGTTGCTAATAGGGGGAGTTGTGACAGTGAGGAGAAGTTCTTGTCCTGATGGTTAAAATAATTTTTCACATCATATGTTGCCATCAATGACAATGGGGGAGATTGTTGTAAGTATGGGCCTAACCAGTGTTGTCATTGATGTCAACATACTCCTGTTGCATTAATGATAAGGATTGGATGAGCTGTGTGCTGAGGATATTAAGAAAATTAGTCTCAATTAGAAACAGAGAAGAACAGGGAAGATAGTGAGGTAAAAGTCCAAGATATGATGAGGATCAGAGGATGTGGTTTAAAGGGTTTGTAGATATGTGTCTTTATGTGGTCTAGTAGAGATTTCAGAGGTTTGCATAAAAATTTGAAGAAGTCGTGACTGTTCAAGTAAAACTGGTTCCGATAGGTGTTCAGTGGTGACAGAGTAAGATAGATAGGTCTGGTGAGATCCAGAATTGCATTATAAAGTTCTACAGATTTGAGGGAGTTCTAAGGATGTCTTTGTGGAATGTCAACTAGATTGGTTTGTGGTTTGAAGGTTCACAAGCATCTATTCATTTGTGACAGTGATGATAGACTGTGTTCTTGAGGTTCCGGATGAAGCGAAGAAGGATTTAAGTAAGCAGATGAAGTATGGATGTTCTTGGTGATTTAGGCAAGCTTGTGGTTGTCTTTGGATCATGTTTAGTTTATGTTAGTGGTCCGCATTAAATTTGGAGCTTGCTTTTGAAGAACAACTTCCGAATAATGGTGTTCTTCCTAAAACAGGCTGACCGAATGAGTTACACATCTTGCAGATGTTATTGTGGATGTTTGCTGACTTAGATGATCATTCCTAAGTTGATGTCTTGTATAAATAAGGGATTTCAAAGTCTTTTGGAATGTGTCCTTGAAGAGATGAGTATGTGGTAGCAAGGAGGAGAGTGAAAGGCAGAGCATAAGTATTGGGATTAATGGAACTAATTCAAGCATGGTAAAGATGCTATTTTCTAGTTTAATTAGGTGATACTTATTTTTTTGTAGACAGTGTGTATCTTGTAGGCAGTAAGCCTCTTGTGAGCAGTGTGCTCGGGCAATGAGCCCTAATTGGCAAGTGCCATTTTTTGTTCCTTCTATTCTTCTAACAGAGAATACTTTCTTGGGTTAATCAGCCAATGGTTTTTCCCTTAACTGGGTTTTCCATGTCAAAATCTTGGTGTCTTCTATGCTGATGTGTTTCTGCTTTTGATTTGAATGCATTATGTTTCATGATTAATATACTGCTAATCACTAAGAGGATTTAAGTTTGTAATCAAAGAAAGTTTTGCACAACTGATTCACCCCCCTTCTTAGTTGTTTGCCCTAAGTGTAACAATACTATCATAAGCACCTAAGAATTTCATTATCGCTTCATCCACTATAAACATATCCAAAGGAAGTGATCCTGGAGGACAATTGATGTCAATCATCTTAGGGAATATCAAACTAAGTGTTGCTATTGTATTCACATTTAGAGTAGGGCATTTGTGGGATTTGGATTCCTTAAAAGGATTATATCCAATGCCACTTGAGTAATCTTGTGAAGCAGATTCTATAGGGACTTTGATTCCTTGTTGATTTATGCCACAACCATTACCCACATAGTCACAATTTTTGTAAAGGATTGAAAATCCTCTGCCATAGAGAGAGACCATTTCTTTAGATGAACGCAGAGCTTCATAAGTCTCATAATTAGTAGTATAACTTAGTGTATTATCCTTATTTGTCACCAAAGAGGCCTTATGTTTATCATTTGAAGCATGTGATGTGATCGATGCAATATTTGATGTTTTGGGGACAGGATTTTTAAGTTTATATTCTCCTATGGAGGAAAATGCAAAATCTAGTGAACCCTAATCATCACCAATAAATACATTCAATTGGTTAGACTATTGCATAACATTTTTAGAGGTAAGAGGAGCTAATAAATCAGATTTCAAATTTTTTAAACTCTTAGGACCAACAGTATGCTTATGCACTTCCATTTGCAGACAATTATCAGGTTCAGGATCTGAATGGATAGTATGTAGTTTTCCTTTAAACATAAATTTAATCGAACGGTGTAAAGTAGAAGGAATTGCTCCTAATGCATGTATCCAAGGTCTACCTAGAATCATGTTATAAGATAGAGAACAATGCATGAAATGAATCAAGGTAGGCACCATCATAGGACTAACTTGTATAAGTAAAGTTATAGCGTCCATAGATTGTCGTCCAACATTATCAAAGCCATGAATACTTAATGATTCCATCTTGATGGTAGATACATCAATTTTAACCTTATGCAATAAATAAATACCACAAACCCATTATCAATCATAACTATCTTAATCAATGTTTTGTTGATTGTAATAAAGATAACCAAAGGATCATACTAATTATGAACCTCGAGAGATGGTAATTCATGTTGTTGAAACATAATATCTATTTTTGTTGCATGCATACAATCTAGTAAAGAGGAAATATCATTTGGTTTAATAGTAGGAGGAACAATCATCTTTTGTAAAGTTTCTTGAAGCATTCCATGGTAAGTAGGTGAAGTTTGTATAAGTTCCCAAAGAGATATCTTTGTGGGAGTAGTGTGAAGCTGCTCTACAAGATCATAGTCTTTACCACCTTTATATGTTAAATGAGGTGCTTGGGGAAGAATAGGTTGAGAGGCTAGTAAAGATATTAGAACACTCATGTGTTGTGTACTTTGTTTGTTATTCCAAGTACTATATGCATGAGCAACCACATTATGATTGGTTTGTTGTGAGTTTTGTTTCACTATTTGTTTTGCATAATCATAAATGTGATCAGGAGATTGAGAAGAGGATGAAAGACCTTTTACAACAGACATAGGTTTAGAGGATGGTTGTACCATATTTGCACATAGAGTAACCACAATTTTTAGTTTTTCAATCTCTTCTTTAGGTTTAGGAACATAAATTGCATTTACAAATCTTTGAAATAGTGATGGCTTAGAGGCCGTAGTAGAATGTTCAATTGAGATAAAGTCCTCAAGGGCTTCATCTAACATTTGAAGTCATCATGACTAAACGGCTCATCATAAGCATAAAAATCTTGCAAAAAATAATTTGACATTTTAACATACTCTAATTAGACTCAGATTTAAATGCACAATGATGGCCTTTGCAAATGAAATACAACTTTCAAAAATAAATGATAATTTCTAACTCTTTTAGTGAAAAGATAAATAATGTAATTCACAATTTAACATATGCAATTTCACTAAAGAGGTTTTTCAATCCATTTATGCTGTAGAACAACAAATTATTTCAGATCTGAAGTTAAAAGGATGTAAATTCTTTAAAGCTTGGGTTCACCAAAATGTTTAGTGTGAAAATTGATAGTTTGTTTAACTAGGTCAAATACTACCATTTCACCACTAAGCATTAAGAGGACAAGGACTAAACTTGTGAAAAAGCTTCTAATCACTTTGTCTGTCCCTTATGCTCATGTGGTTATAAAACCTAAGGGCCTAACCAAGATTTTATCAAGTGTTTTCCTTTCAACCAAGTAAAACCCTAATTATGCCTTAAATCAGAATTATATAGAAACTGATGAAACAACTGGCAAAACTAATCATAGAAGTGCAGAGATAGAGTTTCAAAGATAGAGTACCTAGATTTTGAGGACCACTTGGACTATACCCTCTCTAGTGTCCTAAAAAATTTTGCACAAGAAAATCTTCTGCACAGGGTGTCTGAGACTGCTAAAAGGCTTCCAGATCCCAGAATAAACCCCTGGTTGGACTAGGGTGCCCTCTCCAATGTCTCGTAAGTCTCAGAATCCAAAAATATGAAAGTCTTTCACAAATCTACCCACAATATCCTTCCTTTCTGTAGCTTCTTTCTGCCAGAACCTGCGAAACACGATCTGTACCTACAAAAGAAGGAAATTGTTGTGGCTATATAGGAGCTTGCCTTAGTCAAGCCCTATCTTTGGTATTTCTACCTCAACAATAGCCTAAAATAAAGATTTGCAGAAGTGTGTGCAAACCTAACAATGTGTGTATGCATAAAAATCAAACCCTAGATGTATCAATCAAGGGAAGATCAACAACTTTCTTTACATCAATAAACACATACAACTTCACCTCAAGGAGATGGGATAAATGAAGACTTGCATGAACAAGAAGGTGAATCAACAATGTCTACAGAAGATCTCCAAGCTTGTTGTTGGAGGCTTCAACCCTTCTCTTGATCATGCAAAGGGTGTACAAACCCTAGGAAGAGAAAGATAGACTCAACATCTTGATTCCTAATCTTCATCCATTGTCTCCAAGATAGGAAATAAAGAATACTTCAAAGAGCTTCAACAAGTCACTAATCTTCAATAGCAATTGTAATAGAGTTTTGGCATCAAGCTTGCATAAGAATTGTGTGTGATAAAATGATTTGCAAATGTCTTTTTAAATCTAACTTTAGGGAAATTCAAATTTTGAAATAACATCTTGATATCATGTGAAAACTGAGAATTTGAAAATAGAATCTCGAGGCACTTGGCAGGAGCCGACAGCCTGCCAAAATTTAAAACCTTGGGAAACAAGGGAGGACTACAACGCGGGTACCCAAGTCCAAGATGTCATTTCCACTTAGATCTACATTTTTGGGGGTCCTAGGGACTCAAATCTCAAATCCCCTTTCCGGGTTCTATCAATAAGTTACCTCAAAAAGTGAACAAACTACTTCTAAACTTAGTCAATCAGGGTTTCAGGAAGGCCGAAAAAGAAAAGGTTAAGAGGTCACCAAGAGAGAGGAGCTAAATTGAGGTAAATTGTACCATTCCATATAGGAGGACAATTTCTGACATTACACAAACCAAGTCTTGTAATTGTAACAGTTTGTTAGGCTGACCTTGAAGAACAATTGTAATAAGATGTTTGTAAAGCCAACTTTGATGATGATTCCAAAGTTGATGTCATATATAAATAAGTGAAGTGAGGCTATCAAATTGAATGTATTGAGTGAAGATGTGGTAGAGCAGAGCAGAGTGTGGGAGTAGAGTAGAGAAGTTAAGTGCTTCAATGGGATTGAACCAAGCATGAAGAAGATGCTATTTCTCAGTTCATTATTCCTGTATTAAATACAAAATCCTATAGACAGTGAGCCTCTTTGAGTAGTGAGCTGTCATGTCCCCTTTCTAAAATAATTAATTAATGGTCAGTATTAACCCATCTTATTCTTCCATGGGTTAATTGGGCAAGCATAGGAAGAATAAATATTTAATATTTAATATTGTCCAACTAATATCTATTTCTAGAGGACAATTAAATATTAAATTAAATATTTTGAGACTCAAAAAGGGGCATTGGGTTTGGTGAGGTGTCCATTTGCATGAAGATTTTGAAAATCTTGGTAAATCACAAGTGGTGGGGGATTTTATGACAACGTATGACAACTTATGACAACTGTCATACCCCAAAATAGCAAGGAATCAAGGAAAAATGTGGGAATCTTGGATTTCCCTCTCTCCCACGAAATATTGGTACAAAATATGTAATTTTGGGGATTTGGGGCTATTGTTGATTTGATATTTTTCTCTCAAACTTGCAGATTTGCAGATTGTGGCTTCAATGGATGAAAACCCATGAGTTTCAGGTGGCCAGAGGATGTAAACCCTTTGATCACAAAGAGTGGCTTCATCCAGAGGTTGCACAGAGCTTCAAGGATTGAGTAGTTTCTAGCAGTTTCTGGCAGTGTCCATTGTTTGTGTGTGCAGGTGTTCTTGTGTTGCCGTGGTAGTTCCAGAAGTGTTGGGAAGAGTTGCTCTTGTTGTTTACTTTGGTTTCCTGTGTATTATCTGTAGATTCTTATTTTCTAATGTCAAAGATTAGTATTGGAGGTTGTGGGTAGAGTTGTGTTGATTTTAGCTTTGTGGGTCAGAATACCCAATGTGTATTTCAACATTATTGTGAAGTTTTGGTGGTGTAGATTGCTACTGAGTGCTGTAGGTTTTGCTGTTGCTACTTTAATGATATCAGATCATATTTCATGTACTTTCCATCTGAAAATTAAACAATATCAGTTTGGGTGTCTTTTGGTGTATTTCGGTGATTGACGGTGTTGGCAGTTTTTGTGGGTTTGATCATATTTGCTCCAGATTTGGGATTTTGGTTGCTGTTTATGTTATGGCTGTTATGACAGTCCAAAATGATGTAAAATCTATTTAATACCAGATCAAATCAGTTCCATTAATTTCTGGGCAAGTTTGTTTTAGTTTGGCGTTGTTATGTGCATGACTAGCTTGCTAGTCTTGGTGAAATTATTGTATTTTTTGGTGGTGTTAAATAAATTCATTTTCAGATCTGATTTCAAGTTAAAATCTTAGTTTGGATCATTACAGTGGTATCAAAGCATGATCTTTCCAGCCTGAAGGTTATTTATATGATTGATGATACCGAGTGACAGAGAAATTAGATATTTGAGGAGACAGCAAAGGAAATTGCAATTAGAGGAAACAATGGTAGATAGAAGAGGTGAAGAAGAAGATGATGCTTCAAGGAAATTTACTCAAATGATTGAGGCATAGACTAGACTTGCTGAAATGTTTGGGCAAATGTTGCAATGGATCCAAAACAACAACAACAACGAAAACAATGGTGGTAGTACTTCAGGTGCAAACAATAGTAACAATGGAAAAGGGAAAGAAATTGAAACACAAAATTCAGGGGCTGCAAATAAACCCTTATTCCTACTTGAAGAGGAACCTGAACAAGTTGAGTCTACTACTACTAGTTTGTTCAATGTAGAGACCCTTAACAAATGGCGTGGAGAATACAATGCATTGGCAGATGAGATCAAGAATGATATGTCTTGGGGAGAATATGTAGAGTTCCTGAGAAGAGGTGAATCTCAAAAGAAGGGGAAAGGCCAAAATAAAGAAGTAAAACACAAGTTGGGTAAGTTAACCGCAGCTTTCTTTGATGGAAGTGAAAAGATTTCAGCTAGGGCTTGGCTGCAAAAGATAGAAACATACTTTATGCTCAATCCCATGACAGAGAAGGATGCAGTTCAGTTTGCCACTTTGCATTTGGAAGGAGAAACCTATGAATGGTGGTACCATGGTCGCACTACTTTGGGACATGATCAAGTACATACCTTTGGTGATTTCAAACAAATGATTCTTGATACGTATGAACTGAAAGAAGAAGAAGAATATTTCAGCCAGTTGTCTGAAATTAAGCAAAAGAATTCAGTAAGTGAGTATATAGCAGACTTTCAAAAAATTGCAGTGATGGTACCTAAAATATCAGAGAAGAGAAGAGTACATCTATTCATCACAGGGCTCACTAAACCTCTTAGATGGTTTGTCAGATCTTTCACACCTCTCACCTTGCAAGAAGCCATCAAGAGGGCTCTAACCCTTGAGCCATCAATTCCAAAGAATGCTTTCCCACACTCCTCCAAACCAAACACATGGCATCATAAGGGAGGATTCCAGAAGAAACCATTCCATGCAGCTGCACCTATACAAAAAAATACAACTCCTAATACTACAAAGAAGATGGATGAAGAAACAAGGAATGAGCTTAGGAGGAAGAAACTTTGCTTTTCTTGCAGAGAGCCTTGGGTCCCTGGACATAGGTGTTTGGGAAAGGGACAAGTCCATTACATAGAGGTTGTCTCAGATAAGGATTTAGACTCAGATGGTAATGAGGAGTTTCATGACATAGAGGATGCTGAACCAGAGGTTGAAGAGGAGACAAAAAAAGAAGGTTCATTAGCTGCACTTTTGGGAGCACCAAGATATCATCCTTTCAGGGTTCGTGGAGTGTTAGCGGGACAGTGAATGACTATTTTGATTGATAGTGGGGCAACCCACAATTTTATTGATGAAGGGTTAGTAATGAAGAGAGGATTGAAGATTGAAGAATTTGAAGGGTTCAATGTGACAGTTGCAGATGGATTCACTATGCCATGCACCAGAGTGGTCAAACAATTAAGCATCACTATGGGAGACTACAAGGTTTGTGATGATTTTTATGTTGTTGGTATTGGTGAAACTGATGTTGTCTTGGATGTTCAATGGTTGCACTCTATTGGAGGACACTATCAGAACTACCAAACTATGGAGTTCAAGTTTCAGTCAGAAGGCAAGGAGATTACACTCAGAGGGATTGCAAATGGAGCTCCATGAGTGGTGACATCAAAGAAGATGGAGAGGACTTTCAGAAGAGGTCAATTTGCTTGGGCAGCCACTTGCTTGATCTGACCTTCAAGCTCTCCAAATGGAAAAGGTAAATTTCATTTTGAAATTCAAGAAATTTTAGATAAGCATAGCATTGTTTTCAGTGATATACCCCCAGGATTACCTCCAGATAGAGGGTTTCAGCATGTTATAGAGTTGGAAAAAGATGCCAAACCTGTTATAACTACGCCATACAGACATCCAAGGGGTTATAAGGAAGAGATAGAGAAGACTATCAGAGAGCTCTTAGATATGGGATTCATTAGACCAAGTTCTAGTCCTTTTGCATCATCTGTAGTTCTTGTGAAGAAGAAGGATGGCACTCTAAGGATGTGCATTGACTATAGAGCCTTGAATAAGAAAACCATTAAGAATAGATATCCCATACCAAGGATAGATGAACTTATTGATGAGTTGCATGGAGCTATTTACTTTTCTAAGATTGATTTGAGATCGGGATATCACCAGATTCGAATGAAAGACAAAGATGTGGAAAAGATAGCTTTTCGATGTCACTATGGGCATTTTGAGTTCTTGGTCATGCCTTTTGGCCTCACTAATGCACCAGCAACTTTCCAATCATGCATGAACAAGGTATTTAGCAAGCAACTCAAGAAGTTTGTCTTGGTTTTCTTTGATGATATATTGATCTACAGTAAAACTTGGAAGGAACACTTGGAACATTTAGATATAGTTTTAGGTATTTTGGAGCAGCAATCTTTCTATGCTAAGTTATCCAAATGTGAGTTTGGACTAACTGAAATTCTTTACTTGGGATATGTCATAAGTTCTAAGGGTGTTCAAGTAGATCAACAGAAGATTCAAGCAATACTTGATTTGCCTCCACCTACAAATCTTACACAGTTGAAAGGATTTTTTGGGCTATGTTGCTATTATAGGAGGTTTGTAAAAGGTTTTTCTTAGCTTGCTATTCCATTAACAGATTTGACTAAGAAGGGAGCTTTTGCATGGTCTGAAGAAGCTCAGAAAACTTTTGACAAGTTTAAGGAGGTAATGAGTTCATGCCCTGTGCTTGCTATTCCTGATTTTTCATTGCCTTTTGTAGTTGAATGTGATGCTTCGGGTGAAGGTGTTTGGGCTGTCCTAACTCAAAGGGGACATCCAATTGCTTTTGAGAGTAGGAAGCTAAACAATCTAAAAAAACATATCACATTTATGACAAGGAAATGTTGGCAATTATGCATGCACTAGAGAAGTTCAGACAATATCTTGTGTGTGGGAAGTTTGTTGTGAAAACTAATCATAATAGTTTGAAGTATTTCCTTGATCAAAAAGATTTGAATGATCGTCAGCAAAGGTGGGTAAGCAAGCTGTAGGCATATGATTTTGAAATAGAATATATGAAGGGTAAAAGAAATGTGGTAGCGGATGCACTTTCTAGGAAGCCAACTTTGTGTTCATTATCTTCTATTTCTGCAGAGTGGAAAGACTATCATTGCTGAATATGTCAAAAATACCTTTGCATCTAATTTATTAGATGATTTAGTAGAAGATGAAAAGTATACAGTGAATGATGGGCTGATTTATTACAAGAATCAAATTTTCCTTGTTCCTGAATCAAAAATCAAGGAAAAGATTTTAAGAGCTTTCCATGATACTCCCTTGGCTGGTCATCAAGGTTACTTCAAAACATACAGGTAGAGACGTGAGAGATTCTCTTGGAAAGGTCTAAAAGAGGATGTCCACAAGCATATCAGGGAGTGTATGACTTGCCAAAGGAACAAAGGAGAACAAATTTTTCCTGCAAGTCTCCTACAACCACTTCCAATTCCTGAACATAAATGGGAGAGCATTTCCATGGACTTTATCATAGGACTTCCCAAGGTACAAGGTAAGGATTGTATATATGTGGTGGTGGATAGATTAACAAAGTATGCTCATTTCTTTCCCATCACTTCAGAGTTTAAGGCTCCTCAAGTAGCAGAGTTGTTTTTCAAAGAGATATTTAAGCTACATGGTTTGCCAAAGAACATTGTTAGTGACAGAGATAGTAGGTTCCTTACTTCTTTTTGGAAGGAACTATTTCACTTGATAGGAACAGAGCTCACACCAAGCACAAGTTACCATCCACAAACAGATGGACAAACAGAAATTGTTAACAAGTGGATAGAGGGGTATTTGAGGAACTATGTTTCAGATCAGCAAACTACTTGGGTCAAATGGTTGCACTTGGGAGAGTATTGTTACAATACATCACATCATATGTCAATTGGTATGCCTCCATTTCGAGCTCTTTATGGTTATGATGCACTTTCTTTTGTTGATTTGATCTTTACAGATAGTAGAGTACCTGCAGCTAGTGATCTTATCAATCATAGTCAAGAGATCATAAGATCACTAAAAGATAACTTGAGGCAAGCACAAAACCAACAAAAGATATATGCAGATAGGAAGAGAACAGAAAGATTTTTTGAGGTGGGAGACTTGGTATTTCTTAGATTGCATCCATATAAACAAAGCTCTTTGAAGAAGAGCGGGGCTGAAAAGCTTAAGCCTAAGTTCTTTGGGCCTTACAAGATCATCAGGAAAATTGGTGAGGTAGCTTATGAGTTGGAGCTTCCTCCAAATAGCAGGATATATAATGTATTTCATGTTTCTTGTTTGAAGAAGGTCCTTGGACAGAAAATTGTGCCTTCATCTGATTTACCACCTTTGGATGATGAAGGGAAGTTGATTTTGATACCTGAAAAGATTTTGGAAACGAGGGATAAAAGATTGAGGAACAGGAGCATTTCAGAATATTTGATCAAATGGAAAAAATTGCCAGTGGAAGATGCAACATGGGAAGGACCAGAAATTCTTGATCATCCAAACTTGCATTGCTTGAGGACAAGCAATTTCCAGGAGGGAGGACTTGTCATGTCCCCTTTCTAAAATAATTAATTAATGGTCAATATTAACCCATCTTATTCTTCCATGGGTTAATTGGGCAAGCATAGGAAGAATAAATATTTAATATTTAATATTGTCCAACTAATATCTATTTCTAGAGGACAATTAAATATTAAATTAAATATTTTGGGACTCAAAAAGGGGCATTGGGTTTGGTGAGGTGTCCATTTGCATGAAGATTTTGAAAATCTTGGTAAATAACAAGTGGCGGGGGATTTTATGACAACGTATGACAACTTATGACAACTGTCATACCCCAAAATAGCAAGGAATCAAGGAAAAACATGGGTATCTTGGATTTCCCTCTCTTCCATGAAATATTGGTACAAAATATGTAATTTTGGGGATTTGGGGCTATTGTTGATTTGATATTTTTCTCTCAAACTTTTAGATTTGCAGATTGTGGTTTCAATGGACGAAAACCCATTGGAGTAAAGAGGCTTGTGGATGAAAACCCATGAGTTTTAGGTGGCTAGAGGACGTAAACCCTTTGATCACAAAGAGTAGCTTCATCCAGAGGTTGCACAGAGCTTCGAGGATTGAGTAGTTTCTGGCAGTTTCCGGCAGTGTCCATTGTTTGTGTGTGCAGGTGTTCTTGTGTTGCCGTGGTAGTTCCAGAAGTGTTGGGAAGAGTTGCTGTTGTTGTTTACTTTGGTTTCCTATGTATTAGCTGTAGATTCTTATTTTCTAATGTCAAAGATTAGTATTGGAGGTTGTGGGTAGAGTTGTGTTGATTTTAGCTTTGTGGGTCAGAATACCCAATGTGTATTTCAGCATTATTGTGAAGTTTTGGTGGTGTAGATTGCTACTGAGTGCTGTAGGTTTTGCTATTGCTACTTTAATGATATCAGATCATATTTCATGTACTTTCCATCTGAAAATTAAACAATATCAGTTTGGGTGTCTTTTGGTGTATTTCAGTGATTGACGGTGTTGGCAGTTTTTGTGGGTTTGATCATATTCGCTCCAGATTTGGGATTTTGGTTTCTGTTTATGTTATGGCTATTATGACAGTCCAAAATGATGTAAAATCCATTTAATATCAGATCAAATCAGTTCCATTAATTTCTGGGCAAGTTTGTGTTAGTTTGGCGTTGTTATGTGCATGACTAGCTTGCTAGTCTTGGTGAAATTATTGTATTTTTTGGTGGTGTTAAATAAATTCATTTTCAGATCTGATTTCAAGTTAAAATCTTAGTTTGGATCATTACATGAGCTCTGGATAGTGTTCCCTAAGGTAAGTACCTTCCCATTTCTTTTAAGTAATTTTAACATGGTACGAATCTTGTGGGTTAACCCCCACCGTGGTTTTCCCTTAACTGGGTTTCCACATAAAAATATTGGTGTTATGTGTGTTCATTTTGTTTCTACTCATGTGTTTTTAATTCATGCTTCAATGTTTACATCATTAATCTATTTGTAAGTTGTGGAAGAAGATTAAAAGTGCAAAAGGTTAAAGTTGTGACAACTGATTCACCCCCCCTCAGTTGTCTGACCTAATTCCAACAATTGGTATCAGAGTTGATTCCTCTAAAAGAAGCTTGACTGCTTGAGGAGATCCAAGATGTCAACTTACAAGAAGCAAAGTTTGAGATTTAATGGAACAAATTACTCCCTTTGGAAGGTGTGCATGCAGTGTCATCTACAATGTATGGGTGATGCCTTTTGGTTGATAACTAAGGATGAATATAAGATTCTGAAGAATGGCCCTTCAACTCTAGATGAACTTAGGGAAGCTGAATACAATATTTGAGCTAAAGAAGCATTGTTGAGTGCCCTGACTGATATAGAAATGACAAATGTCTTGGAATTGAAAACTACTCATGAAATCTGGAAAAAATTGGAAACTCTGTATGAAGGTGATAAATATGTCAAATGTGCCAAGCTACAGAGCCTAAAAGGTAAATACGAAAGGTTGATAATGAGTGAATATGAAAACATTACTTCCCACACGCAGAAGGTGAATGAACTTGTGACTGGTATCGAGAGTGTTGGTGGAATATTCGAATAATTAGAGATTGTTGCCAAGGTGCTCAAATCCTTACCTGTAGCTTATAAGAATAAAGTTGCTTCCATTGAAGAGATCAGGACTGTGACAATTGTTACAAGGGATCAGTTGGTTTGGTAAGCTTTCAGCATTTGAAATGAGTGAGTTTGGTGACTCTCTTCCTAAGTCTAAATTTACATTTAAGGCCAGTGTTTATGGAAAACAAAGATATGATCAAGGTGAAATTTTTTGAGGAAGATCAAATAGACTTGAGAAGGCAATGAAGGATCTTGATGATGATGAAAGTGAGGCTAGTGTAGAACTTGAAGCCCTTATTTCCAAAAGATTGCCAAGAGGATTCAGTAAGTATGAAGGAAAGTTGCCTCTCGAATGTTTTACTTGTAATAAGATTGGTCATTTTGCCTCAATGTGTTTGGAGAGGGTTTCAAAGCCAAACCCTAATAGATCAAGGGCTCAGAAGAAATGTTACTATGTCTAAGAAGCTAAAGAAGTTGTCACTGATGATGAATCTGATATGGGAAGTAACTCAGGAAATGAATGGGTGTTCATTACCATCAAAGAAGAAGATCTGGTGTCTACTGAATCTACTAGCTATGTGAATGTGGAAAGTGCCTTGGCTTCTCAGATTGAAGAAAAGGATGAATGGGTGATTGATAGTAGATGTTCTCATCATATGACTAGTGATAAAAGTAAGGTCATAAGTTTGGAAAGATATGAAGTGGAATCGTGAAGTTTGGAGACAATTTAGAAAGTAGAATTCATGGTAGAGGATCCATCTCTTTTGATGGTAAGAATAACACTACTGATGTTATGTATGTAGAAGGATTGAAACATAATCTTCTTAGTGTTGGACAGTTGGTTGACAAGGGTATGATCTCAAATTCAAGGATAGAAAATGCAAAATCTTAGCAAGCTCCAGAACTGTGATTGTATTAGGTACACAAACTAAAGGCAACATCTTTCATTTAAGTGCTACTAGAAAAAGTTGTTTGATTGCTTAGATTAATCAAAGTTGGTTATGGCATAGGAGAATGTGTCATGTGAATTTTGATAATATTATCAAGACAAGTTATACTCAGCCTGTGAGAGATCTTCCAAAACTTGTGAAACTTGTGGATAACATGTGTAGAGAATGTCAATTGGGTAAATAGAATAGAACTTCATTCAAGAATAAAGAAAATTTTTCAAGTGGACTATTGGAAGTTGTGCATACTAATCTATGTGGTCCTACTAGAATTACAAGTGTGCAAGGAGACAGATATTTTATGTTGTTGATTGGTGATTACTCCTAGATGATGTAGGTAACTTTCTTGAAAGAAAAATTAGAAGCTCTTGATAAATTCAAGGATTTCAAGGTTATGGTGGAGAGTGAGATTGGTGTAAAGATAAAATGTCTGAGCTCTGACAGAGGTGCAGAGTTTACCTCCGGTGAGTTTGATATATTCTGTGAAAAGCATGGAATAAAAAGATAGTTATTTGGTCCTAGGACTCCTTAGTAGAATGGAGTTGTAGAAAGAAAGAACTAGACAATTCAAGAAGCTGCTAGGACAATGATGATGGAAACAAATGTTCCACAAGTCTATTAGAGAGAAGTTGTGGGTACTGTTGTCTACACTCTTAACCGGGTGCAGATCAAAGGAAATTTTGGTAAGACACCTTATGAACTATGTTTTGGTCATCCTCCTACTATGAAATATTTTAGAGTTTTTGGTAGTAAATGCTATATCAAAGAGATGAGGATCTAGGTAAGTTTGATGCAAGAAGTGATGAAGGAATATTTTTGAGTTACTCAACTCAAAGAAAGGCATTCTAGTTTTTCAACAAGAGATTGAAAAAGATTGTTGAAAGTGCTAATGTCAAGGTTGATGAAAGAAAAGAAAGATCTTCCAAGCCTTGTGGATATGATTCAGATGATCAGGATGAAAGACAAAGTCAAACCCAGACTGAGATCCAGATTGATCTGGAAAATCCAGTGACTCAAGAAGTTAGTGTAGATGTTGAAGAATGAGCTCAAGAATTAGAAGTTCAAGAAACTCTCAAAACCTCTAGGTATTTAAGGTTGAATCATTCTGAAGATCAAATCATAGGAGGTAGGAATAAAGGTGTTCAAACTAGAAGAAGAATTGTTGAAGATCAAGTAGAGTATTGTTTGATTTCAAAAATTGAACCAAAAATAGTGAATGAAGCTTCTAATGATGAAAATTGGGTAAAAGCAATGGAAGAAGAATTAATTCAAATTGAAAAGAATCATACTTGGGATCTTGTTTCTAGACCTAAAAAAAAAATGTAATTGGAACCAAATGGGTCTTCTAGAATAAACTAAATGAAGATGGTGAAGTTGTGAGAAACAAAGCAAGATTAGTATGCAAAGGATATTCTCAAGTAGAGGGAATTGATTTTGAAGAAACATTTGCTTTGGTGGCAAGAATTGAAGCAGTCAGATTATTTCTTGCATTTGCTACTTTCAAAGATTTCAAAGTTTACCAAATGGATGTCAAGTTAGCATTCCTAAATGGAGAGTTAGAGGAAGAAGTCTACATTGAGTAACCAGAAGGATTCCAGTTGTCTGATCAAGAAGATATGGTCTACAGATTGAGGAAAGCCTTGTATGGACTTAAACAAGCCCCAAGAGCCTAGTATGCAAGATTAGATAAGTATCTGCTAAAGTTAGGATTTAGCAAAGGAACAGCTGACCGTAATCTTTATTTCAAGATTGATCATGAGCACATCTTAATTGTTGAGGTATTTGTTGATGAAATCATTTTTGGTGGAAATGGAAGCATGTGTAAGAAATTTGCTGATCAGATATAAAGTGAATTTGAAATGTCCATGTTTGGTGAAATAAATTTCTTCTTAGTCTGCAAATCACTCAGTCAAATAGAGGTATCTTCATATCTCAGTCTAAGTATGTGAGAGAATTGTTGAAAAAGTTTGGAATGGAGGAACTAGTATGTACTCCTATGGTAACTAGATGCAAGTTAAGTAAAGATGATGATTCACCTAAGGCAAATAAGAAAAGGTATAGATCAATGATTGGAGGACTCATTTATTTGACTCGAATTAGACCTGAAATTATGAATGTAGTTGGACTTGTAGCTAGATTTCAAGCTGATGCTAGGGAATCCCATTTTGTAGCTTTCAAAAAAAAAATTAGATATCTAAAGGGAACATTTGATTATGGCTTATGGTATCCAAAGGATAATGACTTCACTCTTCATGCATATATAGATGTTGATTGGGTAGGAGATGTGGATGACTGAAAAAGTACTAGTGCTGGTGCATTCTTCTTGGGAAGGAGATTGGTTTCTTGGTTAAGAAAAAAGCAGGAGGTAATATCTCTGTCTACTGTAGAAGCAGAGTATATAGCATCAACAAGCAATTGTACTCAAGTCTTGTGGATGAAGCAAATGTTGAAGGATATCATAATTATGTTTGAAGATCCTATTACCATCTTTTATGATAAGTCAAGTGCAATAAACATCTCAAAGAATATGGTGTTGCATTCAAAGACAAAGCACATATCCATCAAGTTTAACTTCTTGATAGAGAAGGTAAGTGAGAACAAAGTTAGATTGGAATTTGTTTCTTCAAAGGATCAAATTATGGATATATTCACCAAACCCCTACCTAAGGATACTTTTGAGTATCTCAGAGGGAAGCTAGGGGTTATTACCCCTCCTGTCCAGAACTAAGATGCACTAGTGTGCATCAGTCTGGTGGAATTTAGAGTCATATATTGTGATCTAGATTGATGTTAAGGAGATACCACTCAGGGGGAGTAGTCACTATGCAAATTTTGGAGATCGGTCTGAAACAAAAAGGAGGAGAAAAAGATTACAAATATGTGCCCTTTGCCATTGATGTCAAAGGGGGAGAGAAGTCAAGTGAAAAAATAGCTGCTAATGAAAGGGGGAGTAGTAAAGAAAGTGGTTGTATAAGTGATAAGAGAAAGGGGGAGAAATCCATGTCTTGATGGTTGAATCAGTTTTTCACATCATATGTTTCCATCAATGACAAAAGGGGAGATTGTTGCAAATATGTGCCTATGATGTGTTGTCATTGATGTCAACATATCCCTTTGTCAGAAACAAGGGAAACAATGCAGATCAGTGAAGTAGATTGCTCCAAATTTCCAAAGGAATGAAGATCCAAGTATGTGGACCATATGGCTATGTAGAGGATTGTCTAAAGTAGCTCCAGTTAAGATTTTATAGGTCTACATGAAGATTTGAAGAAGCTATGGCCATTTGAGTAGAACAAGGTTTTTTAGTGTTCAGAAGAGACAAAGTGACAGAAAATTGGTCCAGATTGTTCTGCAATGAAAATTTATGATTTGCGGATCTAGAGGAATGTTTGAGAAGTCAATGTGTATCCTCAACTCAAGTGGTTCATGGTTTGGAGGTTCGCAAGCATTCTTTCTAGTGTGATAGTCATGGTAGACAGTGTTCTTGAGGTACCGGATGAAGATGCAAGTGATTCTGATGAGTTGGAGTAGTACAGTTGTTATTGTTGAATTCAATGTTCTTGTGGAGATCTCTGGATCATATGCCTACTTTTTTGGAGGTCTACATTGAAGATTGAGCTCATTGTTGAAGATTTATTCCTTAGTATTGTTGTTTCTCCTGGTCTTGGTCGATCGGATGTTTCAAGTATGTTGCGGATGATCTAAGAGCAAAACTCTCAAGCATAGTGTGTTGATCAAAGAAGATTCAAGTCCCAAAAAATGTTTAGCTAACACTATAAGGATAGGCATGTAATACTTTGTATCAAATCAAGTCTTGTAATTGTAATAGTTTGTTAGGCCGACCTTGAAGAACAATTGTAATAAGATGTTTGCGAAGCTGACTTTAATGATCATTCCAAAGTTGATGTCATATATAAATAAGTGAAGTGAGGCCATCAAAGTGAATGTAGTAACTGAAGATGTGGTAGAGTAGAGCAGAGTGTAGGAGCATAGAAGAGTTAAGTGCTTCAATGGGATTGAACCAGACATGAAGAAGATGATATTTATCAGTTCATTCTTCATGTATTAAATACAAAATCCTGTAGGCAGTGAGCTCTGGGCAGTGCACGTGAAGGCAAGTGCCTTCCCATTTCCTTTAAGTACTTTTAATAGGGTGTGAATCTTATGGGTTAAACCCCACCGTGGTTTTTCCTTAACCAGTTTTCCACATAAAAATTATGGTGTTATGTGTGTTCATTTTGTTTCTACTCATGTGTTGTTAATTCATGCTTTAATGTTTACATCATTAATCTATTTGTAAGTTGTGGAAGAAGATTAAAAGTACAAAAGGTTAAAGTTGTGACAACTAATTCACCCCCCTCTCAGTTGTCTAACCTAATTCCAAAATCTAGTTCAAGGAAGGAGAGGCAATAACTCCTAACTTCTCTCAGAGAAACTCAAATGTATCCTTAGGAAGAGCCTTAGTGAATATGTCAACAACCTAATCCTTTGTAGGTACATACTCAAGATTTACCTCATTGTCTACAACCTTCTCTCTTAGAAAGTGATACCTGATTGAAATATGCTATTTCCTTGAGTGCATCATTGGATTCTTTGAAATGTTAATAGCACTTATATTATCACAGAAGATAGAAATTAGCTCATCATACATAACTATTATATCCTTCAAGGTTTTTCTCATCCATAGCACCTGAGTGCAACTTGATGCTGCAACAATATACTCTACCTCTATAGTAGATAAGGACACTAAATTTTGTTTCTTACTTACCCAAGACACCAACCTACATCCAAGAAAGAATGCACCACCACTTGTACTTTTCCTATCATCTACACAACTAACCCAATATGCATCTGTATAAGCATTTAGAGTAAAGTTAGTATCTTTTGGATACTACAAGCCATAACCCAAAGTTCCCTTTAAATATCTAAATATCCTTTTCACTACCATAACATGTGACTCTCTGGGATCTTCTTGAAATATAGCCACAAGACAAACTCTATTCATAATATCAAGTCTAGTAGCAATTAGATAAAGTAATCCTCTAATCTTTGATCTGTACTTGCTCTAATTAGACTTAGGAAATTCATCATTCTTGCTCAAATTACAACTAGTAACCATAGGAGTACAAACTTGTTTAGAAGCCTCCATTCCAAACTTCTTCAACAACTCTTCTACATACTTTGACTAAGAAATGAAAATACCCTTATCTATCTAATTGATCTATAACCCAAGAAAGAAGTTTATTTCCCCACACATTGACATTTAAAATTCCTTATGCATCTTATCTGTAAATCTCTTACACATATCTTCATTTCCACCAAAAATGATATCATCTACATGCACTTCTATAATTAGGATATGATCTTCACTTACTTTGATGTACAATTTTCTATCTATAGAACCTTTATTGAATCCTTGTCACAGTAGGTACTTGTCCAACCTTGCATACCAAGCTATGGGGCCTTGCTTCAATCCATATAGTACCTTCTTCAATCTGCAAACTATATCAAGTTTATCTGATAACTAAAATCCATCTGGTTGTTTTATGTGCACTTCCTCTTCCAACTCACCATTCAGAAAAGAAGACTTCACATCCATTTGATATACCTTGAAATCCTTATGTGTTGCAAAAGATAGAAACATCCCAATGGACTCCATTCTTGCCACCGAACCATAAGTTTCCTCATAGTCTATTCCTTGCACTTATGAGTATCCTTTACACACAAGTCTTGCCTTGTTCCTTACCACTTAACCATTCTTATTCAGTTTGTTCCTAAATACCCACTTAGTTCCAATCACATTTTTGTTCTTTGGTCATGGGATTGTAAGAGCCAATGTGACTCAGCAAGCCAAGATCACCTGCAATCAAGACAACCTTCCACACAAAGATGACAAGAGAAGATGCTAAAAGAATGGAGCAACTATATTATATTGTCATGCTATATTCAGTATGAAATACAATGAGAGAGCCTTTCTTATAAAGGCAAGGTGAGAGCTAGAAGGGTGGAGTGAAAGGTGGAGATATTCCAACAACATGTGCCAATTAGAGGATGATAACTAATTGCACATGTGGAGGATAAGACAACTCACTCCAACTATCAACAACTCAACACACAACTAGAAACACCTAGACATCTAGAAGACTCACTAAGTCAACTTAATATGTGTGAATTATATGTTCACACCAACACCCCCCCTTAACTGCAACTTAGGGAGTAGTTGACTAAAACAAGATGCAATGAGGGATGGGTCCCAACTACTAGGCCATGTTAGGTACCCATGTACAACAAATCTCAAGTGGAGAAAAGGAGAAAACCACATGGGACAAAACTCCTCTCCAAAAGTGAGAATGCAAAAAACAAATGAAAGATGTGATGGAAGGAGGACTCAAAACCCCCCAAGGACTACATCCAACACATATATACAATCAAGTACCCCCCCATAGGAGAGCAAGTGTGAGACTATAGGTCCCCCCATAATGAAGTACCTCCTGTGCCAATGGTGAATGTCTGAAGATGAACACTGGAAAGTGTCATGTACCTGCAAACAACATTCCTCCCCTTAGGAAGAAACAAGTCCAAAGGCTGATGTCGAAGAAACTCCATCTCAAGGTATGAGGGAAAAAGCCTCATGATGTATGATGTCTCTGAAAACTGCTCAAGTGTCCATATGTCACAACCAAAAGATGCCACATAATTAGGTACTGCATGCGACAATCCAAGACAAGATGAAAACTCAAGATCATCAATCTCCAAAGATGAAGAAGACTCCAAATGATGCTCACGATTCTCCAACTCAGTGCCAAACTGTGACAAGTGAAGAGGAGAAGATGATGCCTACTCATCCGAAGTAGAAGATTCAACTCCTTTAAAGAGGAGATGAATATCATCAATGATGTCCTCCAAGTCATCAAGATAGGACTTATGAAACAAGTCTGCAATACCTATCAAGTGCTCATCCAAAAAACTTGTATCTGGAAGACAACAAATATCCTGCTCAACTGAAGTGGATGAAGATCTGTCAATACCAATCTCTGAAGAAGCAGGAGAAGGAGGAAGCTCAAAACTAGTCTCAGGAACTGAAGTAGATGCAAGAACACCAAAGTTCAAGTGACCAAACTTCTCCTTAGAAACATGATTCACACTTGATGCATGAGTGTGAATATCAACCAATGTATCTACATCATCATCAGAAACAAAATGTGAGAAGGTATAAAGGTGAGATGTATGATCAGCCATCCCAACAACGATGATACCTCTGCTCTCCAAGTCCCATATGATCACAGAATCAAGAGTGAACTCAACTGTCTTCCCTACACCACAATGAGTAATCTGGTAGATGGAAAGGAGATTGGTTGTCAATGAAGGTACACACAACACATTGTTGAATGTACATGAGTCACCAACATCAATTGTTCCTTTACCACTTGCATGCATGTATGTATTGTTACCCATCAAAATAGGTGGCAAAGTACATGATAAAATGAAGAGAACATCTCCTGTGAAGATGCCATATGATGAGAAGCTCCTAAATCAAGAAGCCATCTCTCTGACTGTAGACTTGTTGATGCAAAGAGTGCCTATCCTTTTCCTTTGTCTAACCAATTAGTAAATCTTGTTGTTCATGTAGATGTAGATGATGATTGTGGTGAATAAGAAGACTTGGGTAAAACTGTTGTTGATGGAGAATACTCAATGTTATGTTTTTGAAGAAGTTGAGACATCTCTTCAAACTTTTTCTCATAACATTTAGTCTCATCATGACCCAATTTCTTGCAATAAGAACATTGTGGCTTCTTATTTTTATTGGACTCCTCTTTGGAAGAAGAGTTAGGGGTTTTCTTTGATTCTTTCTCTTGCTTATTAGATTGTGAATCCTTGTGTTTCTTTTCCTTATTATGTGAAGCCTTGGGATCTTTTGTGCTTTGTGTTGTAACTAGAGCATGTTTTCTAGGTGACTTCAATGTGCCCATGTGTAGTAGCTTAGCTTGTTCTCTTGTGAGTTGCGCAGCAAACTCCTCAAGTGAAGGCATGGTAAACTTAGTACCAAAGGCATCCATTGTAGCATAAAAGGTAGAAACATAAACTGAATATGCAAGACCCAATTTTGCAAGAATAGATAGAATCAATTGTTCATCTTCTTTTTCAAGACCACTTTGTTTGAGTTGCAACCTGAGAGATTTAAACTTTGTGAAGAAGTCTTCGATTTGTTCAAAGTCTTGAGGATTAAGTGCAATTAGCTCATTTTCCAATTTGAACCTTCTTATTTTATCTTGCTTGCCAAATAGATTGTCTAGTGTTGTCTATATCTCATTTGGTGTAGTACAAGACTCAACATGAAATCTCAAATCTAGAGAAATAGCAAGACAAAGTGTGCCAAAAGCCTCATCTCTTCTGTCTAACCATTTTCTTCTCTCAGTAGCACCTGTGGGTTCAGGATCTGTGCCTAAAGTTATTCTATGTAACTTTTGTTTATACAACACAAACTCCATGTTTTTCTTCCATTCAATATAATTATGTGGAGTTAAAAGTGGAAATTAAGGCACATCCATGATGAAAAAGAAAGACAACAACACAACAACACCCCTTTACTATCCAAGAGAGCCCCCCCAATTTGTTGTGGCACTTTATACTTAGTGTGATTTACAATTGTCCTTAAAGGACCAAGATGGGGAAAAACAACAAAATCTCTTAAAAAAGAGATCCAAGTGAGATTACAATCACTCACAATGATGTATTATAGCAAACAAATCCTCTCAAAACAAATTTCACCCTCTCAAGTATCAAAATGCCCAAGTTATCAATCAAATGCCAAAAAATTGATAAATGAAATTAAATGAACTTGCTAAAAAATATGAGAAAAGTGTATGGATGGCTGTGTAGAACTTCTAAATACCTTTCCGATGCCATAAGAATCACGAAAAATAGAGATTGTGGCAAAAAGTTATGAGCTCAGGAGCCAAAAAAGAAGATTTGTCTTCAACCTGCAATAAATGCTATCAAACAGCAAAATCTATGAAAATGACTAACACCACTGTGAAGTGCTCTCTATCAGCTTTTCGTTGATATATAATTTGACCGATTTTGACACTGTGGGCAAAAGTTGTGCAAAAATGAAAAAAACCCCTATTTTAGGACTTTGAGGGCAAAACAAGGCCCTCTGTTGACGAAATATTCCTCAGTCTGTGCCAGAATATTCTCCAGTTGACGAAAAAACTACCTTGAGCAAAAAAACTATTTTGGTCAGAAAACCACTATCAGATGTATAAAGCTGCTTGTGAAGAGGTCAAAACTGTTGCCAATAAGGAGTAAAAAAAACCACTTTGCAACAGCGAAACCTTAAGGAAAAACTGCCAATGAAGAAGTTGAAACCACCAGTACAGAGGTCAAAACAACCTGTCTAATAGGAGAAAACCAAGGTTCAAATAGAAAACCACTGTGCATTGTCCAAAACCGCCGGTTATGGGCAAGGTTTGAAACCACGGACTCCAGCCAATGGGACTGTCAAAACCGCATGTTCTTAGCCCGAAACCACCATAGATTCAAAAATGCCCGTCGAACACTTTTGAAGGCTATCAATGAGATTTAGATGGTTGCTACCAACCATGGATTTGGTGGCCAAAAGACCACCGGAGGGAGTAACTGAGATTGCTGCAAAAATGGTAAACCACCGACAAAACTGTAGATGATGCCAACAAAAAACACTAGTAATAATTGTGATCCCGTCGAATCTTGCAAGATCGACCACCAGATCTGCTTGGTTGAAATCAATGCTGAGATCTTGGAAACACTGATAAGAATAATCAACGCCAAATTCTTGAATGACTATCGATGGGATCAAAAACAAACTGTCGCCAATGATGATCGCTGGTCAACGACGATGCCAGAATATACAAACTGTCGATGGATCTTATATTTGCCGCCATTTAGAAGACCACAAATGGTGTGAGATCCTTTGAGGACAAAGATGTTGAAGATCTACCATAGTTGTGTTGAATGCAGATCAAATCGACCACCGAACAATGTAGATTGTAGTGGTTATAGAATGGAGTAGTCTTGTGTAGTCTGTCGGGAGTATGTGATACCGCTGATGTGAAAGAAGCCAACAAAACTGTTCACAGGCTAGGAATGAGACCGCCAAAGGTGGATCAAAGATGCCAATGTATATGACCGTTGGCAAATATTTTGCAGACCAGATGATTTTGTGATTTGCTGCCAAATTTAAGTCTTTCAATGCCAAAAAATTGATCGTCGACTGTTTGTGTATGATTTAACCTGCAGATTTAATAAAGTAAAGGCTGAAGCCTTGATACAGGGGTGGCACGGGGGGGTCAAACCTGGCCCCACCCAGGGTATGGCCTCTGTGGCTTTGCGCAGGGTACGACAAGTACCCTGTGGTAGATTAATTTTTTTTTTTACTTTTTAAAAAAAATACAATCTGCAGAAAAAATTATTAAACCCCAAGAATCAATAAAAATGAGTGGATGAAACACAACAATACTCAGCCAATTTGCAACAGACCTACGCAGTATAGTACGGTTTACGCAGATCTAGTGTAGGTACGGCCGTATGGATTTCATCAAGGCTAACTAGGGGCAAAAAAAATTTTGCCAAAATTTTTGATGACAAAATTCAACGAATGAACAGCCAATATATATAGATTTGAACCTCCTGATCGCAACCGTGATGTCGGATTTGCTCCAGGACGCTCCTATGATGCAGCTCCAAGCAGAACCTCTCCAATGAGGGAAGGAAATTGTAGGACAGGCTCTGATACCATGTAAGAGTCAATGTGACTCAGCAAGCCAGGATCACCTGCAATCAAGACAACCTTCCACACAAAGATGACAAGAGAAGATGCTAAAAGAATGGAGCAACTATATTAGATTGTCATGCTATATTCAGTATGAAATACAATGAGAGAGCCTTGCTTATAAAGGTAAGGTGAGAGCTAGAAGGGTGGAGTGAAATGTGGAGATATTCCAACAACATGTGCCAATTAGAGGATGATAACTAATTGCACATGTGGAGGATAAGACAACTCACTCCAACTATCAACAACTCAACACACAACTAGAAACACCTAGACATCTAGAAGACTCACTAAGTCAACTTAATATGTGTGAATTATATGTTCACACCAACAGGGACAAGTTCCTAATTCTGATTCTTCTTAATCTACATCAGCTCTTCTTCCATTTCCTTGATCCAATACTCATCCTTGCATGCCTCAACTACTATTTTAGCTTCAACTTTGGAAATTAAACATAGATTTACCTATTCTTTTACTTCTATCCTTCTTGTTAGTATTCCTTTTCTCTTATCACCAATGATCTGATCTTCAAACTGATGCCTTTGCACATACTTGGGTGTTTTAGGGATTCTTTATGAAACTTCTTGCTCTTCAACTTGTGTTTCTTTTTCCAAAGCTTCTTGTTCTTCAATCTATACCTCCTTTTCTTTGGTTTCTTCTTCTTCTCTACAAGAAGTCTCATTTGATTCATATCCATTAATCTCTGAAATCTTCTGTATGTCTTATCAACCTTAACATTAACACTTTCAATAATTTTCTGACAGATATTCTTTCCTTAATCCGGAGGGCCTTCCTCAAGGATCTGTTATTTGGAATAAAATTTTTAAATCCAGGAATCTTGTCAACAAAGGTATCAAATGGAAACTTGGGGATGGATCTCTCATAAATTTTTGGGAAGATCCTTGGTTGGGTGATGGTCCTCTTTCTAATAAGGTGGGCAATGAAGCTATTAGTATGCTTGCTAAACAATTTTCTGGCAACAAAGTTTCTCATTACATTCATCAAGATCATGGTGTTAGAAGTTGGAAAAATCTGTTGGAGTGCTATACTAATAATCTGAATCTTCTTCATAGGGCTAATGAAATTTAGCAAATCCTTCTTAATACAAGGATTCCTCTTTTTTCTAGAAATGATCAACTTTTTTGGTCTACTGACAAAAAAGGGTTTTTTTTAGTCGAATCTGCTTACCATTTGTTGATCGCAGAGGAACTAAGGGATGATGTCTGGAGGAAGGTCTGGAATGGTAAACTCCTTCCTAAGCTTATTTTTTTCTGGTGGACTATTGTTCATAATAAGATTTTGACTCAGGACAATCTTCAATGAAGAGGTATGCAACTGGTTAATAGATGTCTTATGTGCTTAAAAGAAGAAGAATATGTCTCTCACCTTATTTTGCATTGTGAATTTTCTACTAAAATATGGAGTAAAGTCTTTTTGAATTTTGGCTTACAATTGGCCTGCAATAAGGAAATAAAAGATCTCATTCTTAATTGGATCCCCACTCTATCTCATCCTTGGTTAGTTGAATTATGGACTCAAACTCTTCCTTTTGTATCTTGGTTTCTTTGGAAAGAAAGAAATAATAGAATTTTTAGAGAAACTATTAGAAATTCTTCATAGCTTTTACATTCTTTCTCTAAGGCTCTTTTGGAAATTTTTTCTAATTCTAGTATTAAAATTGATGATAAACCTCTTACTCAGCATGAAATCCTTGTGGCTTCCAACTGGGGGATTGTGAATCAAATTCCAGCTTCTAATGATTCTAAACACATTAAAAGATTAAACACTATTTGGACTCCTCCTGACCTAGGTTGGTTCAAATTGAATTTTGATGGAGCAACTAAGTTAAATGGAAAGGCTAGTGGTGGAGGAATTATCAAAAATGAAAGAGGAGCTCTAATTGTTGCTTATGCTTGAGGAATTGGTAATCAGACTAATAATTTTGCTGAGACCTCTACTCTTTTATGGGGTCTCAAATTGGCTATTTCCCTTGGTATCTAGTGGCTTCATGTTTAGGGTGATTCCAAAATCATTATTGAGGTTGTCTCTAAAGTTTCAAAGTGTGGTTGGCAACTTAAGGATATAGTACTTGATATTCAAACCATTTCACAAGCTATTCTTATCATCTTATTCTCTCATATTTAAAGAGAGGGCAATACCATTGCTGATGGCCTAGAAAATTTAGGTCAACAATTTCAAAACTGGTGTTGTTGGCGTCAACTCCAAAATATCCCATGTTAGATTGGGGATATCATCCAAAAAGAACAAGTTACTATATGATGATTACTCATCACTTCACTTGGCTTATCTACATGGCCACTTCTTTAATTTAGGGCATACTGATTAGACACTCTATTAATGATGAGAGTGAGCTTCAACAACTTTGCATGCGTGTGAAAGATAGCTGATTAATTTGGAAAGAATATGTAAGGACTCTAGGTTATTATTATAATGATTGCCCTAGTCCAGATCATGTCCACTCTGTTGCCTTTTATATTCATTACACTATGATCAAAATCTCTTGATTTTCTCATAGTATTGATAGAAGTATTCTGGATAACAACTCTACATTTTCTTTCTCTAGACTCATTCAGTTTCACTAGTTTTTCATCATGGGTGGTGACAGGATTAGAACTAAACCTAACAACTCTAGTGAATTTAGGGAGAATGCTTTGCTTTGGCATTACTGTAAAGAGGGAGGAGTCACCCCATTCCATGAATGTTTGAATGGACATGATGAAAACCTATCTATTCAATTTGCTTAGTCTTGGGATAATCGCAAGGTTCAAATTGGAAATCTTAGTTTTGTGGTTTCAAAAAATGAAATTGCTATGGCTACAGGTCTTTCTCCAAAGGGTATGAAGATGTAGAAAAAAACTAGGGTTTCAGATGCTCATAATCATAAACTATTTCTTGGTGAAGGTGAGGAGTTGGTACCTTACCAAGGTGGTTTTGAGAGAGCCCATCTTCCTGAACCGTGGGCTGACATGTACTATATGGTGATGAAGTATTTCACCCTTGAGGGTCATTTTACCAAGTTTTATTACTATAATCTCCCTTTGTTGAATCATTTTAGAAGGAATGCCATTATACATTTCCCTTTTTACTTTCTTTCTTCTCTTGAGCACTCTATGCAACATGTTAAGAAGACTCTACTAAAGAAACCTGATGAGAAGCCTATTCCCTTACATCAAGGGCTCATTCAAGGATTATACCATTATCATTTAGCCCTATCCCTTCCTTCTCTTCATTCCTTTGGTCAGGATACCCCTACTACCTCTGAGAAAACTGGTCTTATCACTCCTAAATAGATTCTTGAAGGTGATCCTTGTTCTAGGACTTCCAAGTCTATTGCCAAGAAAGGTTCAAAACCCTAATTCTAGATTCAAATTGAAAGCTAAAAGACATTTTCCAGATGTTGACATGGTTTCTAACCTTGTGAAAGATGACAGTGGGGATACTAGGACCCAAAATGAACAGAATTAGGGGAAGGAGGGACCCTCACAGAATCTCAAAAAAAGTAAGCTAGAGAGTAAATTTGTTGTCATTAGGCGGTCTAGTCGTATTGCTGGCAAATGGGCCCCTAAGCTGAAATTGATAGACTATTCTAAAAGTAATTCTGAAGCCTCTACCCATGAGGAGGAAGATCCCAAGAATGATGTTCAGGAAATTACTATTTAAGATTCCGGTGGTGAAGAAGAAATTGATGAGAAAAACATTCCTGTGGAGGTCTTTAATACTGAAGATAATATTGGGGTTCATAATTCTATCCCCATTGGTGACTGTGTCAATGTGGGAAATATTACTACTTAGATGGAGGTGACTGATACTGTTGATATCACTGGGAAAGTTGCCCATTCTATTCCCATGATTGTTTAGGTTGACTCTGATCTATTTCAAAAGGATGGTAATATTGCTCAAGATGGTAGGGAGGAAGAAGATATGGAGGGTGTAAATGATGCTGATGATATGTCTCAGTTGAAGGAGCATGTGGAGTTCCTAGAAAATAGAGTTTCTTCTCTCAGCAATTTCATTACTAGCATGTTATGTAAGACTACTATGGCCAACCTATCTCTTCTCTGGGAACACAAGGTTATCATCCATTGTGCTAATAATGATAGGGTTAAAGAATTTGATAAACTGCTGGAGTTTCTTTCTAAGGGAGAGGAGGACTTCTCTTCCTAGTCTTTCTTTGCTTACTATTAGCTAGCTTTTTACTATTAGTATCTTTTTGCTTTATATCGGCTATATGTAGGTTGTCGGTGGTGGTTCTAGCTCTTTTTCTTTTCTAAGCCTTTTTTGCCCTTTTTGGGTTTTGCTTTGTAAAGGCATCAGCCACTGGTTTGCCACCTTATAATATCAGAAACACTTTCAATAATTTTTCTTAGCCTTTTGTTATAGAATCAGTAAGCTTTGCTTCTAGAAGAATACTGAAGGAAAATACCTTCATAAAACCTTGCATCTTCCTAGTTCTTAATCTCTTCTTATATAACATTTGCTTCCAAAAACTTTGAAATATTTAACTGTAGGAATCCTTCCATACCATAGCTCATAGGGAGTATTTGTGTCATTTTATCTTACTTGTACTCCGTTTTGTATGTAAACAACAGTCTAAATTACTTCTCTCTAGTAGACTTTTCATAGGTCTACCCCTTTTATCATTGTCCTTACAGCTTCTAGAACAATCATGTTTGTCCTTTCAACCACTCCATTTTGCTGAGGAGTCCTAGGGGTAGATAAATGCTTAGTTATCCCATGATTCTCACAAAACAAATTAAACTCATTAGAATTAAATTCTCTACCTTTCCCAGACCTCAAACATTTGATCTTCATATCCATTTCATTTTCAACCATTGTTTTAAAGGCTTTAAACTTATCTAGGGCCTCTAATTTTTCTTTAAGAAAAGTAACTCAAGTCATTCTAGAACAATCATCAATAAATAACATGAAATACCTGTCACCTTGAAAACTCCTTACTCTAGTGGGACCACACATGTCTATATGTATCTATTCCAATAGTCTGGTAGATGACTAATCCTTTCTTTTGAATCTTCTTCTTGTTTTCTTTCCAAACTGACATTCCTTACAATATAGTAGTAATAGACTTTGTTATCTTTCATTGGTAGATCTCTCCAGCTTGCACTGAACTTATACTTACCAAGCTATCAAAATTGATGTGACATGATCTCCTATGCCATAGCCAACTCTCATTGATCTAAGTTATAAAGCAATAACTATTACCACCTTTGAGATGATAAACATTTCCACTAGTCCTCTTTCGAACAACAATCACCTTTTTAGAGCTCTTTCTAATCTCACAACAATCATACTGAAACATAAGATTGTAACCTTTGCTACACATCTATCCAACACTCAAGAGATTTTTCTTTAAACCTTTGTCACAGAGAACATCATCAGTGTTATGCTTTCCATAAACACTTACTAAACCTTTTCCATAGATCTTAGTAGTTGCATCATCACCAAACCTAACTACTCTACCATCATATTTTTCAAGCTTAACAAACTTACTCTTATCACCTATCATATAATTTGAGCATCCACTATGAATGACCCAGTCATCTTTTTCTCTTCTATCATGAAAAGTAGACATTATAGTGCCTTTTGGGCTAGTACTTGCTTCTGGACCTTTTTCCTTCACACACCTTCTAGAGTTAGTAGAAACAGTTTCATCTCTTAGGGCTATGAATAAGAATTCATTACCATTATCATCCTCATGATCAGAATTATCATAAGATATACTTGCATATTCTCTAACATAATAGATTTTCTTAACCATCTTACCTCTATTTTCCCTATTCTTAATTCTTTCACTTTTATCTAGACACCTTGAAGCATAATGGACTATCTTTCCACAATTGAAACAGTTAAAAGGAAACTTACCACTAAATTTTCTAGTACCCTTTTTCATTCTTCTCACAAATTTAGCTTCCACTTTATCAAAGTCTTCTAGATCAAATTCCACAATCTTCTCTAATTTGTCAATCTTAAAAGCAGTCTCATCCTTTGTAGTTCCACTAGTTGCGCCAAACTCTCTTATCTCAAAAGCAGTTAAAGTGCCAAGCAACTAATCTTTGTTAAACTAATTCAAATTTTATAATCCTTCAATAACAGAAACCTTATGACTGTACACTTTAGGAATAGTTCTAAGTACCTTTAATATTACTTCCTTATCATCTATCTCTTCACCAAGTCCTTTGATGCCATTAACAACTTCATCCACCATTCGCAAGTAGCTTGTAATGTTTTCATCTTCAAACATTTGCATGGTCTCAAAAATGAGCTTAAAATTCTATATTTTAGCTTATTTCACCTTATCATCTCCTTCATAAACATTTTTCAACATTTTCCAAATTTCATTAGTAGATTTCAAATGCACAACTTTCACCAATTCTGAATTTGTATGACCACATAAAAGAGTATGCTTTTCCTTACAATCAATTTCATGAGCTTTGACCTCATCTACAGTGCTTACACCATTCTTAGATACAATTTAATTAGACTCAATAGACTTCTAGATATAATAACCTAGAGAAATCAAAAAAGCTTCCATCCTGGCCTTCTAGAGTACAAAATTAGATCCATCAAATAGGTCGGGAACATCCTTCTTGGGCACCATCCTATATCTACCTCAAGATGTTAAGCTTTTGTCATGCCCACATTTTCCATGTGGTCACAACACACATCGCGCGTGTCATAGCCACATCTGTCATGTGGTTATGACACGAGATATGAAAAACTTTTCTCACACTGTCCTAAAAACCCCTTCGCATGCGTAAGCATGCTCGGCGGTGTTCTCTCATGGCGAAACACTACAATTTTCGGTAGGATATAAGTACAATTGCGTGCAACCAGACGCATACAGATCAACAAGAGGGTCTTTACGATGCCGCTAACGTCATTGCAAGAGTGAGATTACCAAAGTTCTTAAATCTAAACCTCGGCAATTTCCGGCAGCATAATGCCTTACGGCGTTAGTGGGAATTACGCTGCACTCATTTACGCACGTGGTTCGCTGATAGATTAACAACTTCCCACGACGCCTTGTTCCGACTAAACTGACTAGTGATCTCTCTATTTAGTCATTTTTCAGCCAGGCATGGTTGTCTGTCTCCTCTCTTGTTTCCTGAAACATACTCCTCCTACAACTTAGCATTCTCAACAAGGCGGTTTGTTTGCTCTCTCTTCCCTTTTCACTGGTTCTTAATTTTGATTGTATTTTTATCGCCCTTACCTTAACTATTTCTCTGTTAATTTAGTGTGTTTATATTTCGGTCTCTCTCTCTTTCGTTTTCTATGCTTTCTTTATGTGTATCCGGTCCTTTCTTCATGATTTACATCAATCAGGGTTATCACTGCAGCTATTGTTGATATTAAACCTAACTTCAAGATGGTCTAGGTCACATAGACTGGTTTACTACTTCGCTGGACTCGGTCTCCTAGTCTTCTCCGATCACGGTATCTCCTCTTCGTTTGTATTAATTAAACTTGTTCCTAAGCAGATTTAGCAGAAGGGTCCGTCAACTTAGTTCTCTTATCCCATGCGGGAAATGTCGCGCATTTTCTCCTCTGTGTTTTCCAATGTTAGTTTTTCTTCTTCGGACTCTCTTACAGGTTTACTTATGAGGTTGTTTACTACAGTTGGGATTAAAATGGCCACATGGAATGTCTGTGATGGCTTCTTAAGTTTATTTCCAGTGATCTTTTAAGCAAGGTGACGTGTAATTTTCCTCTTCATTTTCCTTCATTTTCCCTGGTTATTAACATTATGTTGGTAGTGAAACTTCCGAGAAACTCTTCCCGGGTAACACAGTATATTCCTTTATGCTCTCATTATATTATAATTTTATTTTCTCTTATCTATAATTACTGTTGTTATTATTACTAATCAGTATTATTAATACTCTTATTGTAAATCATTTACCGTTGTTAATACATGTAGGAGGCTCTCCACTTTATAAAACCCTGATCATGGAAACATAACTTCTTTGGTTGTTGTGTTCAACACTTAATAAAAACTACTGTGAAAATATATTTTTTTATTTTATTTTTTTGTATATCCATGTGTCACATTTTATCAAGATTTTAAATGAGGGCCCAATAAAATGGCTCATAAAACTATGTCCATAAATATATATATATATATATATATATATATATATATATATATATATATATATATATATATATATATATATATATATATATATATATATATATATATATTTTAATGTATATGTAGTTGACGAAATTGTTCTTTTAATTATTTAACAAACTCCACGTAATCCCTTTTATATATATATATATATACATAAATGGATTTATATATATATATATATATATATATATATATATATATATATATATATATATATATATATATTAATTATTTCATATTATATTACTATATACATAGGCATATATAGTATCTATATATGCCTATATATATGGCAACTTAATGTATTTCATTTCAAATAAAAACCAACTTATATGTTAGGGCCAAAAGCCCTAACATTTTTTTTTGTTTTATTTTCCACAGCCAGCGGAGGAGATGGGCGGCGGTGGCCGCAGCCAGCGGAGGAGACAGAGGTCGGCCGCGCAGAGCTGTGGCTCCGCAGGGGTTTCAAAGGAAAGGGGGGGATGTGGGGAGGGGCGGAGCCCCACCCACACCCCACATCGTGGGGTGTGGGTGGGGCTCCGCCCCTCCCCACACCTTTATTTATTAGATAGATACTGCGGTGGGGATTTCTCCCCACCGCCCAAATGTGAAGCTTCGGCTGTGTTTTTACACAGCGATCCAAAATTTCGACAGTCATAACTCTATTCAGTATTTCGTGCCTTTCAATCATAAATGATATCAATAATATATATATATATATATATATATATATATATATATATATATATATATATATATATATATATATATATATATATATATATATATTTATATAGATTTTTTTTTCAGTCTCTGTAATAAAACAATTTATTCAGTTTTCTATTATTCTGTCAAAATGTTAATTTATAACAACTGTTATATAATTATATATATATATATTTATTTATTTCATAATCTTCTCAAATTTCAACCTGTTATAATGATAATTAACAATTATATATATATATATATATATATATATATATATATATATATTTATATATATATATATATACCTATATATATATATTCCAGTTTCACTTATTCGGTAGAAATGGTAAATATATATCAACTTATTATATTTATATATATATATATATTTATATATATAGCGATATATATTCCATTTTCATCAAATATTTAAGTTGCTTAACTTAATAGATAGAAATATATACATGCTAGATTTCCTCTAATCTTTTCAAATTAACTGAAACCACTATATATGAGAATAAACTTAAACATTTAAAATTGTCTTTTCCATTAGATCAATGAACCATAGAACTAACATTTCAACTACTTAAGCAATTCCAAACTTTCAATTACATAAACAAACTCAGATTAGATTGCAATTAAATAATGAACTCTTCCTTTCAATAATACTGGAAACACAAATAAAGTGCTATTGAACAAGGTTTACAAGCAACAAACTTGAAAATTTAAGCACATTCATAGTATAGATTTTAAACCATGGATACAACAACCAACTTCCCAGATATGAACTTTCTTCACCCAAACAGTATACAACTGATAACTTGAGACAACCAAGTAGAAGTCCATTAATAACAAGATCAGGGAGGTGATTTCCTTCACCCCCAGGATAACAATAAATTACAGCAATAACAAGAGAGGTGCTCTCTCTTCAACTCTTAAGAAATGAACCAGGCCTAATTCTCATGACAAAGAAGAATAACTGTTTCTTCACAAATATAACTCCTCTCAAGCCAACCAGAAGCTCCAAGAGAAAACCTGCGTATCAAAGACAAACAAAGAAGAAAACACCACTCATCTAGCTCTCCTCCCTTCCGTAGACCTGCAAGTGGGTCACCCCCGAGCTAGGGAGACCATACTCACACCTGGGTAACTCAAACACTCCACTTCACAACAGTAACAACAACAATCCCAAAGCACACAAACACCCGTGGGTCATTTACACAACACGGAAACTCAACTACAGTGAGTTTCATAAGGGGCAGGAGAGTGGACCACTCGACTCCAGAGTGTCACCCTGACAGATAAGTTAACCAATATAATTTCTCTTGGTCTCAAACCAAGTTTGATCACAAATTTTGAAGAAATCTGTATATGACTCTCAAGTCAAAGATATAGACACAGATACATGCCCTCAAGGCTTTCAACATCCCAAAAGATGGAAACAGGTATGCACCCGAGGAGGATCTCTCCTCCCCTACCCCAAACTTGATGAGCATTTATCCCAAGTGGGAGAAGCTCTGTCAAATAACCCGACAACAAACCCCACAGAAAACAAATCTAAACACAAATTCACACACGTTACATACACATTCAGCTATACGAAACAAAGGTAAAATTCAACCAACCTTACAAAGCCTTCGTGGAATGAAGCTGTTGCTGAGCTCACAGAGTTCTCTTCCAACCTTAGCCACCAACTCCCTCTCCCTTCTCTCTCCTTCAAGCTAACTTTTCTATTTTTTTGGTAAGGCAAAATGAAAGTTTTCCCAAAATTCAACTAACTCCCTCTCATCCCAAAATTGGAAACAAATAACCAAATTCTTTTCAGTTTTGAGGAATGGGGAGGTGACACTTGTCACCTTCTCACTCTCCCCCAAAACCACTATTCTGCCCTGGTGGCTTATGTCACTCACCCTTCCCAAGAGTACTCCTTATTCCTCTCCTCATGTGATTCCTCTTACGCATGGGAGAAATAAAAGGAGTTAAAGGGGGAAGAAGACAGGTGACACATGCCCCTTCTTCCCTTCTTCACATGGGTGTCCCCACAGCACATGGGGGAATCTCACTATGGAAGGGGTGACTTTAAGTCATTCCTTCAATAATGGATGGCATCTCTTACCTTGGGAAAAGTAGAGGGGATGGGTTGGGTGTTGGTACAACCCATCATGTCCCCTCCTACCTCCAATTTTCGCCACTTAACTTCAGGGGAAAGTTAAGATGACTAGATGGAGGTTACTCAAGGGTTACCCATGCCAAATGGGCCCCTGGACCCATGGGGTATAACCCAGGGTCAACTTTAACCCATACAAGACACCCCTGGTCAAGGTAAAGCACAAGAAAAGGCCTCATAAATTTAAATTAAATAAGGAAATTCAATTTCAATCCTTTTTACAACACAAATTATAAAATAATGTTACATGAGGGTAACTTAACCCACTCGACCATACGAAAGACCACAGTACATCATTACATCAAACACAAAGAGATCTTGGTTCCTCGTGGAACCAGATCGGCTTAACAGGGAATAAAAAATAACAAGGTGCGGAATGATCTCTGAATTCTGTGGTTCGATTAGTAATTCCTGCACACTAAATTACAAGATCAGTAACCACATAAAATCATCATAGCCGAAGCAACTTGAAAACATGCATTATCATGACATAGTACTAATTAACATAAATGAAATCATATTACAATTTTCCATCATCACCTAATTAATGTTTTTCTAAAAAGTAAACTTATCCAAACATCACCCAATTAGTTTTTCCGAAATCATAATAAAGTTTAATAGTTTGACAATTCCGGGAACTGCTATCCCACAAATATAAAAAGTAACAATAACAGTAATGTAAATAGTCATAACAACAGAAGTAAAAAGGGCGGTCCTCACAGCTTTCTTCCAAGAACCTTTCTTTGATACCAATTGTTGAATGCACAAGACAACTGAGAGGGGAGTGAATTAGTTGTATCAAAATTTTAAACCCTCACAAACATTCAAATCCACATTAACCTTTAAATATGTTATGATGATTAAGCATGAAAAGAAAATAACTAAAATTGAATCATAACAACACCACACATGAGAGAACACTAGATTTTACATGGAAAACCCTAAAAGGCAAAAACCATGGTGAAGATTAGCTCACAATATAATGTAGTAGCAATACCAAATTACAAAAGGCTCACTACTAAAGGGATCACTACCCAAAAGAAAGAATGCTCACTATAGGTGCACTCACTATCCAAGTGGACTCATGCCCACTGAGAAAGAAAGAAAGAAAAGAAGGGTGGTTCACTACCAAGATTTGAATTGATATAATTACATCTAACCTATGCATGAAGTTCAGTTCTAACGAAGTTGAATATACACCACAACACAAACAACACCTTCGCAACAACACTGAAAAATAGTAGACACCTTGTGCTCACTGCATCCAGTAGCCTATGACACAAAATCTCTCACTACACTAATAAAATTTACATCACAAACATCATATCCCTTGGGCATATATCCATCCACAAATCCTTGACACTTATTTATACCACCATCAATCATGAAAACATTCTCCAAGGTTGGAAACACAACTTAATTCATAAATTTCAAATTATGTCTAGACCTAATCATTCCCATGAAGGAAAGGAAATTAATGTAGACCACATCACACCTTAGCATGGACCTAAATCCACTCTTACATGCTTCACCAAGATTTCACATTCACCAAAGCACAATTGCATATCATGTGAGCAACTAAGTTGGCCAAACTTGAGTTAACACTATAAACATTTAAGCACACACTTCCTCTAAGGTAAACACACCCATTAGATCTTGCACAAAGCTTTAACACAATATAGAAACATCCATGTGCATCTTCAAGTCACCTGAAAACCAAAAAATTCAACTACAACAACTTTCACATGACGAAATTGCACAATCTATATAAAACATCACTGCCAAACTTTGCTACACAAGAAATGACTTTCTAGAGCATCAAATCATGAACCATTTGAACTAAATAAATATATAGACTTTATAAGCACACATCCAAAACTGCAACACCTGAAACCATTCTACAGAGAAATACAGAGGAAAACACTTTCTCCCAGGCACACTACAAACACTGTCAAACATTGTTCTCAAACTGGTGAACACAAATTTTGTTGCACAATGATCCAAAGCACCAAATTCTAGATTTAGCATCTTCAAACACTTCTAAATAGCAAATCTTAACTGTACACTTAGATCTCCAACACAAAAGAAATGCAGAGAAAAACCTCAAACAGTACTCTGTAAGCCAAAAGACTTCTTCATCATATTGTTTCCATAATTAATCAAATTTTCTCAAAAGCACTTGGAAACCTAATACAAGAGGCATATCCTTAACATATTCAACACCTCTACATAGGAACCAAATCACGTTTAGCAAGACAACTTAATCAAACAACAACTTCATTAGAAGACATAGTTGACACTAATGACAACAAAAGCATGTTGACATCAACGACAACACCGATTAGCACATACTTGCAACATTTTCAGCCTCATATCACCATCTAACTTTTACCTTACCATGTTTTTGGCCTCACTGGTCCTTTATATTCAGCCTCCTTTTCTTGGAGCACCATTGTCGTGGTAGCCATGATCCTTCCCAAGGGTTCTCAAAACCTAGTAGTGGCCTATTGGGTTGCTTCTCCGCCTAGTTTCCATATTTCTTTTAGTTCCTTGTTAAACTGTAAAGTTTCCTTTGCTGTGACACCTCCAATTATGCTTTTCTATGAATAAAATCTAATCAAACAACAAACATCACAAATAATATTTCATATATCAAAAATAATTTTAAGAGATCAGTCTCATAAAAGTTTAAGATAAGATATGAGTGCCTAGATATTTCACATGTGAGGTTGATTTCCTCTTTGACATACTAGTGTATATGTGATACATGAAACAAAATGATTATTATTAAAATATGACGACATGATAGTGAGACATAATAAAAGAATTGATACCAAAAATTTGGATCTATAAACTATTGTACCACACCCTCTAGTCCTAGTTTTAAGTGTGCAATATGTGACCCTATCGTACATGTGTGAAATTGTTTCCTACAACTAATGATTTGTGGGATCTTTCATGTCTTCCTAAACTTGTTTCTATAAAACTTGTCATGCTAAGAAGCATGATGGTGTTTACTTGAAGGAAAATTTTTGATAACCTAATCTAGTATCAAGACAATAACTCAAAAACTTGGAAGAAACTACAAGTTTCATTACACAATACACATGTAGTGATGATGCAATAATAAAACACTATGATGCACATTTGCCCTTAGAAGCTCTTGGAATTAAATGATATTTCAATTTAATGCTTATGCTAGATCTTCTTTTGTGTTGCTAATTATTAGGATAAGATTATTAGTGTTAACATATTTTTGCTATCTAGACCAAATACACTATCACAAAGTTGTCTTTAAAGTGATTAAAGGTTTTGTGTCTTGGTATTAGGTCTTTATAAGTCTTTCAAAGGTCTATAAGGTCTTTTATGAGCAATTTATAACAAAATACCTTGTTTTGTATTACAAAGGGTACAAAATATGTCTTTTATCTTTTTTCAAAAGGTATTTTGAGTGTAAAAGACATTTTAAAAGACTTGTTTTGTTCCAAAAGGCATAAAATGCAAACTACGTTCAAGGTCAAAGGGTCAAATAAGGAAGTTTTCCACATAAAGATAGCCTTAATATCTCCAAATACCCCATACATCATGGAGGGAAAGAGTTTTGATGTTGAAATTATGTTTCATACAGAATTTCTTAGGTCATGGATGAGCAATAAGGTTGAGGGATTTACCTCAGGGTAGTTTCCCAATGTGGAGTTAGGTCTGAAGTGAAGTCTGCTACTGTTGATTAGGGTTTTCCTATCTTTTTTTACCATGACCAAAGCTTTCTCCTTCCTCTTAGTTCCCTCCATGGTTTTGTAAGTATTGTTGTAGGCCTCATTGTAATGGTCTTGATGACCTATTCTTGGGAATTCCCCATGTATTGTTGCATATGTGTTATCATTAATGTCAATAGTTCTGAAGTTTGGAAGAAGTTATGTCAATAGTGGTATGGTGTGGTGATCACTATTGATTAGTGATGTTCAAAGATGCCAAAAAATAGTGATAGCTAAAGGAGATTGTCTTAGAGTAGTGTGAGATAGAGAAGCAAAGTGGTATGTATATGCTGAGGTGATCAGAGAAGAAGAAGTGGTCAGAGAATAAGATAAAGGAGTGATGATCAAAGATGGATCAGAGGAGTTGTGAAGTAAGGGTAAGTTGATAGAAGTCATGTAAAATGTACACTGATTGAATTAGTATCATCTGTACACAATTGTACCCTATTCTCTAAACTTCATACTAAGGTGAAAGTTGTAAGATGTAGAGCATGTTGGCATAAAGGAGTTGTGGCTTCTTGTTGAAAAGAGTTGTGAATGAAGTCTCTAGTGTATTGAAGGTTGTATTCATTATTTTCTAAGGAAGATCATTGCTTTAGTTTTGAAAGAAAGGTTTAGGAAGTCCAAGGCATTGGGATTCACACTAAAGAAGCCTAGGAGAATGCTTTGCATTCATCTTCTTTTGAAGGTATGGCCTTGTAGTTTGGGAGTTAGATAGAGATAGGTGTGAAGAAGGCATTTTCCTGATTTCAAAGCATAGAAGCTACCACAAAAGTTTCTAGAGCTAGTAGAGTGAGGATAACTGCTCATAGTGTTGCAATAAGGACGAGTCAGAGAATTGCTCCACATTTCTCTGCTTTTGATGATGAGGTTCTCCAGATTTAAGGATGGTTAGATACAAATGAGAAGATTGATATGTTCAAGTCTCAAATGATAAGTTGTATCATGAATGTCCTCTAGAGTCGGCAGAACAAAGGCACATCAAGTTATTGATTAGGGTTGTCTGAAGGAGAATAAAAAATCCACCACATTTCACCATAGCTCATTCTTTGGCTTTGTTGTTTGGAGGATGAGTTTAGATATTCTGTATGTGAGTTGATTTTAGGTTTCAAGTGTTGTAGTGCACTGCAAGTTGGTTTTTCAATGCTATATCTCAAGACTAGTTGTTTAGTGTTTGTGATACCAGGTTTTATATATTTATGTTTGTACCAAAAAGAAAACAATTATATCAGAGGAAGGAATGTCTTTGAAGATCTGTGCAAGGCTTATGTTTCTTGTGAAATGATGGACACAGAATGCTAATTGGTCTCTCTAGTACTACTTTAGGTTTGGAGCTATTTTGTAGGTTAGGTGTTTGTTGGGCTGACTTCATGTGTTTTAATTATCTTGCCAACTTGGAAGAATGTGTTAAGGAATAAATAGGTCTTAGTTATAACTTGGCTTGAACCACATTAGAATTCTACATATTTTGGATGCCAACTTGGTGTGGTCATTACATGTTTCATGTGTACACATTTCATCTTGGTCGATGTAGGAGAAAGATTTTGTAATTTGCAGAAGGTATAAATAAGAGATCTTGTTTGGTGTGATTTGAATAAACGTGTGAGAGTGTATGAGGATGTGTATGTGAAGATGGAAGTGAGTGAGTGGGTGTGTGGAAGTGTGTTGAAGGCAGTAGTGTTTCTTGTGAAGAAGAAGTGAAGATTTGTGATAGAGTGAAGTGTGTGTGGGTGTTGTGGAGATGGTTGATCAGTGAGATTTATTAAGTGTGATGTTCATAGGTTGTAGCCTCATTCTATAAGTGTTGTTGCATTGTATTTTAGAGAGTATGTCCTCCCTTCAGTTGTGCTACCCTAAAACTTGTTGTAATTTGTTTTTATCACTATTTGTGAGGCTGGATTTGGATAGTAGATCCAAGTAGCTTACTCACCATGGTTTTTCCCTTCTAGGGTTTTCCATACAAATCTAGTGTTATGGTTGTGTGTTCAAGTGTTGTGCTTTGATGTGCTTTGTGTATAGAAATAAAATTGAGATTGAATGAAAATCAAAACAATGAAATAATCAACAACTCAATCCTATAACATCAAGATAACAATCTAAGAAATTAACCAATTAATCAATGAATAACACAAAAACAATGAAAGCTTTCACCTAGATTGTATTGTTAACTTGGTCGAATGTGGATTGCTCTTTAAATTGTGAAACCATGTTTGCAACAATCGGATGTAGATTGTGTTTGTGCTTAAAGTTCTGAATGTGCTCAACGATGCGATGAATGCTCAATGCACTATAAGAATGCTTGAGAATAAATGATCGAAGAGGATTTGTTATGGAAATGATGGGGCTTATATAGATTTTAGACATGATTGATCAATGAATGAAATAAATCCATGAAATGGATGGTTGAGATAAATAAAATAACTCATGATGAACATGCACACGACATGTGTCACACAAAAAGATATTTTTGTTTGAGTTAACTAGTTGATTTGGCTAAAAGACATGGAATAGACATGAGATATGGTTAGATTTCATAAAAATAGAAATGTTTTTTTTCTAATCTATGAGTTGGTGATAAAAACAATAATGATTAAGTCAATTAACACAACTTTAGATTTTTTTTTTGCATGATTTGAGTAAAATTAAATAATAAATTATTTAATTTTGTGTGCATGATGAACAAGATTTATTTTTAGAAGATTTAGAAGATAATCAAAGAAAAGTAAATAAATAAATGTATTTAATTGTTTGTGCATGATGGAAGACATGGAATAGATTTGAAGATTTAAATAAATTAAACAAATAAACTGATTTAATTTATTTTGCATGATGAAGGATAAATAAAATATTTTATTTTATTTTATTTTTAGAAGAGATATTCAATTTAAATAAATTTGAATGATTTATTTAAATTTGGAAGAATAATTGATTTAATTAAATAATTTAGAAATTATTTAATTATAGATAAGAAGATATAAGTGATAAATTAATTAAATAATTAATTTATTCAATTGATGTGGATTTGAATTTTCAAAGAAGATAATGATTTAATTAAATAATTGAAATTATTCAATTTTATAAGAATAAAGTTGATTTTGATAAAATCAATTAAATAAATAGGATTTATTCAATTAACATTGATTGCAACTGATTCAACAGATTTGATTAAATGCAAGTGATGTGATAAAATGGTCATTTTTAGGTGTCTACATTTTGCCCCTCTTTGAGATGGTGCTGCAAAGTAACATCATTTTAAAGAAATTTAAAACATAGTGTTTGATTTGATAAAAGAAGATTGATTTAGAATAAATTGGCTGGATTAGATATGGTGATGCCCCAATCACTCAAAGTGAGGGTGACAAGGAAAGATAAGATGAAAAGTTAGATGAAAGATGATTATGATTATTCCAAGAACAAACAAGGCATTACCCCTGTCAAGTTGTAAACTGATGATTAATTGATGATGATTGATAAGGGTAGTGTGTCATTGTGGGGAACAATATATCCCTAGATCAACACAAGGATGATAGTGTTTGGTTTCATAAATGAAACACCTCATATAAGACGCCTAGTTTGGTTTTGAGAGTGTGACAATCTATATAACACAATTGATATGATTGATGGATAATGTCTGGTTTCAGGAAATGAAACATGTCATATAAGACATCAAGTCTAGTTTCAACAATGTAACATTCTGTATAAGATAATTGATTGATGATGATTGATTGATTGATTTATTTAAAACAAGATTAGGTTTAAGACCAAGGATGTGATTGGATAATTTGGATAGATTTATTAGCTAGATTAGATAAGATGAGTGATGATATGATGAAGATTCCCCCCTCAAGAGGAAAGTTGGATTCAAAGAACACAGGTGTGCTCTTGAAATGAAAGGAGAGATGAAGGCATGTCTATAAGTGACCCCACAAAAGCCATAGAATCTACAACTTTGTTATGCTCTCTTGGAATTTGCTCAAAAGTGATGCTAGAAAAGTGTGGTTTGTAGGCATCCACTAGTTGCTTATAAGGGACCATCTTTTCATCTTTTGTTTGGTACTCATCAGTTACTTGTCGAATGACTAGTTGTGAGTCTCCATATACCTGTAGTTCTTTGATGTCCTATTGTACTGATGTTCGGAGACCTATGAGGAGTGCTTCATACTCGGCTATGTTGTTGGTGCAAGGAAATGTATGTCGATATGACTTTAGGATATAGTCATTTTATGGTGTGATAAAAAGGATACTGGCCCCTGATCCATGTTGTGTGTAGGAACCATAAAAATATAATTTCCATATTACTGAGGTAGAAAGATTAAAGAGATTTTCATCTGGAAAGTTAGATACCATAGGATGTACATCTATCATGGGTGCTTCTGCTAGTTGATCTACTAGGGTTTGTCCCTTGATTGCTTTACGATCAACATACTCAATGTCAAACTCACTAAGGATCATGACCCATTTAGCTAGTCTACCTATGAGGGCTACTTTTGCTAGGATATACTTTAAAGGATCAATTTTGGCTATTAGATTTTTGTGTTGGTTTAACATGTAATGCCACAACTTTTGGGAAGCGAACGCTAAGTCTAAACAAGGTCTTTCCATCAGCAAATAATTGAGTTCATAACCCACCAAGATTTGACTAATATAATATATTGCATGCTCTTTTCTTGACTCATCATGTTCTGCTAGAAGAGCCCCTACAACTGCAGTTATAGTTGAGATGTACAAGATCAAAGGCTTATCAATGACTGGTGGTACCAAGATAGGAGGTGTAGCTAGATATTCCTTGAGCTGAGCAAATGCTGCTTGATACTTATCATCCCATTGAAATGAGACATCCTTTTAGAGTAAGTGTTGGAATGGTTGACATTTATCCACTAATTGTGAGATAAACCACCTAATGGATTGTAACCTTCCTTGGAGGCTCCTTAATGCTTTTAGATTCTTTGGTGGAGGCATCTCTACTATAGCCTTGACTTTCACTGGATCTACTTCAATGCCTCTATGAGATACGATGTATCGCAATAGTTTTCCCGAGGTTACCCAAAAGACACACTTCTTTGGATTGAGTCTTACTTGATATTTTTCTAGTTTGTTGAAGATTTGGCTTAGAACCTGTATGTGATCTACCATAGAAGACTTTGCTAGTATGTCATCAACATAGTCCTCCATGATGTGATGAAATAGATCATGGAATATCACTGTCATTGCTCTTTTATAGGTTGCACCTACATTTTTAAGACCAAATGGCATGACACACCAACAATAGGTACCCCAAGGATAAGTAAAAGTTGTTTTATGTTGATCTTTCTCCACTATCATTATCTAATTATAACCAAAAAATCCATCCATTAGAGAAAGTATTTCATGACCAGTAGTCAAGTATACTATGAGATCAATGTTTGGCAGTGGAAAGTCATCTTTGGGACATGCTTTGTTGCGATCTCTGAAGTTTGAACACACGCGGATGCCCCCGTTTGGTTTAGCCATAGGTACAATGTTTGAGACCCATTCTCGATAATCAATGGGCTTGATAAATTTTACATCTAGAAACTTTTGTATTTCAACTTTCACCAAGAGAGTGATCTATGGGTGCATCTTTCTTAGCTTTTGTTTGACTGGTTTAGCTTTTGGATTGATTGTGAGATAGTAAACTACTAGTGAAGGGTCTAACCCTGGCATATTAGTATAGGTCCATGCAAAGTTGATGGTTCTTTGTAAGAAGAAGTTGGTAAGATTCTTTTTCTCTTGTTCTAATAATGATGCTACAAAGAAATGTGGTCTTAGGATTTTTCTCTATGCCCAGATTTATCTTCATGGAATCTTCCACTAGGAGAGTTTATTTCTCTTGATACTTAGATGGTAGGGGAAGGTCAAATACTCCATCCTCAGGTGCCACAATTAGGTTTTCACCTTTAGATATGTCCTTTATTTTTACTATTTTCTGATCAGAAGGTTCCATAAGGTGGTTTTCACCTAGAGATCTTTCTTTATTTTTACTTTTGTGACTGGAGGATTTGGCATTCTCACCAAAATAAGAAGCATGATCTAGTTTTGTTATAAAACTAGCTTTGTGATCACCAAGAGGGATACCATCCTGAATTCCTATGAACTCTCCAATAGCTTCGTTATTCTGAAACATCTAGAATGGGGGACCCTTGTTGGTCCCAATCAATAAGCTCAGGGTAGACAAGTGTTACAATCTGGGTGCTAGTGTTGGATGTTAAAGATATGGGTGAGAGCACAGATATGGAGGATTCAATGAATAGGTCAGTCATACAGAGGTAGGAGTCATCGATGATATCCTCTTGAGAAGTCAAAGCTACGAGAGAAGTTTGTGCTACCTCATCGAGAATACACTCGATGTCTATGGTGTGTGGTACCTTCCTACCATATCCTAACCCCTTCTTGTCTAGCTTCTTCTTCACAACAATGGGTTCTATGTCATCTTGATTATCTTTCCCAAGGCCACCTTTACCTTTAAAGCCCATGTTTTGGACAATTCTTAGGCCATTGCCATATTGTTTGACTGGTATGGTGACTAGTTCTCTCTCTTTGTAGAGCCAAGATGAGATGTCGTCAATAGTTTCCTCTGCCAATAATTTTCCTTCTTGGAATTGGGTTAGAGATGTTTGCAGGGGGATAGCTTCTTTCTTAGTCACTTTAGCTATGGGCGATTGGCTATAGGATTTAGGGGATAAGGGGATCCGCCCTACACAACAAGATTTAGAGATATCATATTCACCGAAGCCTATATCATAGATGTGAGTTGTGGTTTTGGGAATAGGATTAGGATTAGGTTCAACTTCAAAGGCTTTTTTTAGATTTCCAGAGTTGACATACAATGGGGATTCATAGGATTTGTCATTATTTGGCACTTGGTTGCTGTTCTTATAACTACCTTGCAAGGTATGACATAATTCAAAGGGATTAAGGTCTCCTGGGATAGTGATCTTTGTACCATTAAAAAGGAATTTGAGAGACTGATGTTACATGGAGGGAATAGATTTCATGGCATGGATCCATGGGTGTCCTAAGATAATGTTATAAGGTAGCTTAATGTCGAGGACTTGGCACCTAGTTTCAAGCATGATGGGGCCTACTTGTACAGGTAAGTGGATAACACCTTCTGAATGACATTCGACATCAACATACCCCTTGATTATAATTCTTTGATAAATATTGACAAGATCCTTAGAGTATCCCAACTATTTAAGTAACTTGAGAGAACAGATATTGAGACCAGCACCACCATCTATAAGTATGCATTTGATCTTTTGTTTATGGATGAAGACTTCAATGTGAAGTGCATCATTGCGACATGGATCATGGGATGGAAGGTCCTTTTTAGAAAAGACCACATTGTAAGGTGAGGCAATGTCACCTATTATAGCTTGGAAATCCATGACCACTATGTTATTAGAAACATAAGACTCTTGGAGGGCTTTTTCTAGCACAACTTTATGTGCAGGTGATGATCGTAGAAGGTCCAAAATAGATATCAGTGCAAGGGTTTTCCCTAGATGTTCATTAAGATTGTAATCATATTGGGTTGGGAGACTTGGTGTAGGCCCACGAATGGTAACATGACCACAATGAGTTGTGACTACATAATTCGTAGATTTACCTTTGATAGTGATGGTAGACACATGACTTTCTTCAAAATAACTGACAATAGACTCATAGGAAGTTGAGGCTTTGTTAATGCCTTTACCTTTATTGGGATTTTGACCTTGACCATGGTTAGGGAATGGTTCCTTGTACATGTTGAGGTCTTTGTTCGTGTTTTGATTAGGAGGTGCATCAAAGGTGATGTCTCCTCTATCGATAAGGTTTTGGATCATGTGCTTGAGTTTCATGCATGATATGGTTCTGTGTCCTTTGGTCCTATGGTATTCACAATATTCATTGTCTTTGTACCATATGAGTTTGAAAGTAGGTTCTCCATATGGGAGAGCATCTAGTAGTGTGACGAGTCCATTTTGTACAAGTTTATTTAGAACTAAATTTATAGGCTCTCCCAAGGGAGTAAACTTATGCCTTGGAGGGTAATTTTGGGGAGGCCTCTCTTGTTGATGCTATTGGTTTTGGTTTTGTTATCATTGTTGTTGTTGTTGAGGTAGAGGTTGCTTTTGTTTGGATGAAAGATTAAAGGGTGTTTGTAGTGTTTGGACATGTTTGGGATCCACCACACCATCATTGACCATGGTTTTGTTTTTGTTCCAGTATTTGGGTTTATCATTTGATTATTATTGTTGTGGAGGATTATCTTTATTGTCTTTGAAGAATTTGACGTCACCTTTAGCAATGAGGGATTTTTTGATGTTGATGCCTTTATAGGTAATCTCGTCAAAGGTTGTAGCACTTAGTATATGCAAATGGAAACCCAATTCTTGGTTAAGGTCTCACATAAATATGCTAACAAGCTACTTTTCAGGTATTTTGAATGGGAATTTGCTAGCCATGTGTCTCCATCTTTGAAGGGAGGAGATAAGAGTTTCCCCATTTTTCTATTTATTGTTACATAAGTCAGTCATAGAGACCTCATGTTCTATGTTGTATGAGAAATGGGCAGAAATTTTTTTTACAAGCTCATTAAAAGTTTTGATACTTGTAGGTAGATGTGAGAACCATTCTATAGCTTGACCTCCAAGGCTGTGAGGGAAGATGCACATGAGATATGTGTCATTATATGCAACCTCTAAACAAGTGAGATAGAATTATCTAAGGTGGTCTTTTGGGTCTCCTCTTCCTTTGTAATTATCAAATTTTGGTATCTCGAAGTTGGGAGGAAAAGGGATCATTTGCAATGACCAATCAAATGGATAAGGACAAATCTCCTCCAAGGAGAAGATTTTCTTAGTGTGACCAAATGTTAAATCAGCTACTTGTTGTTGGGGATGTTGGAAGAGTCTCCTATTACACTAAGGGTGGTTGTTGTTTCCCATAGGGAATATTGTAGTTGAAGCCATAGGAATTGATGTTATATGGGTCGTATGATTGATTTGGATTAGGTTGGGTTTGGTTGTTTTGATTTTGCATATGTGGAGGTGGTGCAAGATAAGAATATTGGCTTTGTGATTGTTGTGATGGGATGATGAAAGAGTTTTGTCATTGGTAATGTTGAGGAGGGGTGATGAATGGATTGTGTGGTGGAAAGCTAAATGTTATTGGATTTGATTTTCATGGTGGAATATAGCCATAGGAAGTTTGGATTTGAGAATGTTGAGGGTTATTGAGAGAGGTGTTTGTGAGATTGAGCATAGATGATCTTTACAGTGTAGGGATATAGGTAGATGGGTTTTGAGATGGTTAGAGTTGATTGAGATAGGTATGGGTAAGATTGAGTGTGGATGATCATTGTGGTAGAGGGATATAGTTTGTGTTGATGTTTTGGAAGTGTTGTGGGGGTGTGATGTTGTTTGTGTTGATGTTTTGGGAATGTTGTGGTTGCATGACATTGCCTGGATTAGTGACACTGAGGGTTGATGACTTTGGGGGTCATGTCAGTTGTGACCCTTGTTACATGGCTACATAAGTGTTTCCTAGATTATAATTTGGTGGAAAACTATCTCATGATGGGGTGGCCAATTTTCCACTTGCGATTGATGTGGGCATTTCTGATATGCTAGGAGGTTGTTTTTGGTTTTGTTTAGCTTGAGTGGCTTGTCTTGCTAATTTTGCTTGTTAGTGAAGAGTCTTTTGTTGCATTTTATAAATCTCCATAGGAGTCAAGAGTGGTGATATTGGTATTTTTATTGTTGGATTTTGGTTTTGATAGAGGGGATTTTCATATTGAACATTGAAAGGATTAGTCATTCTCCCTTGTGAGACTTGTTTAGGTATGGGAGTGGATATGATTGACATAGTTTGGATAGAAGTCATAGCATCATGGGATTTGTTTTTCTCTTTAAGATTATATAGATCAAAGTATTGGGGCAATTTAGCTCCTTGTTCTGCAAGTAAACGAAAGAAATGATCTTGATTTTCACTAAGGAGTTTGTCAAATGTGGCTATGGCTCTAGGATCTTGCATGATTTCATCAAGGTCTTGTCTATCTTCTTGAGAGGATTGACCTTCTTGAAAGTTTCACTCTTCTTGAGAGGGGACTTGACCTATGGTGTAACCTTGTGGAACAAAGTCTTGAGGCACGTCTATAGTAAATTGAGTTACATCTACCAAAGGGATATTACCCTCTTGGGGATTAGTTGGTTTGTCATGTTACAGCCTATTTTGAAAATTGGTTGGTCTATCAGTTGGTGTGTGGGGAGTACCTTTTTGAGACATGGTGGAATGACTTGGTTGAGGTTTATGAGGAGGTGATTTGCATTTCTTTGGAGTAGTTTGTTTATCCTTCATAGACTGTTAGAGTCTAGTGGTTACCATGAAATACACTAAGACAATATAGTTTGATTGATTTTGGACTCAGAGGTAGATATTTGATCAAAAAGGTGTGATTTTGCTGAGATTTGGGCAAGATAGTTTGATAAACAGTTTACTGGACCAAAGGCACTAGACTATGTTGCAAAGGCACGGGTTGTTATACCAAAGGTGAGTTACTGTGTTTTAGAAGGACTCGACTGTTATACCAAAGGTGAGTTACTGTGTTTTAGAAGGACGGGACTGTTATACCAAAGGTGAGTTAATATGTTTCAGAAGTGCTAAAATGGTGTCAGTGATGTTTATAAGGAAAATTTTGATAGATTTGGATTGATTTTTTATTGGTTTTGCTTTGACAAGAGAAAACATAGCGAACAAAGTGGCAAAAAGGACTAACACAACAGATAGTGTATGTTCTAGGCTCACAAAAAAGCCCAATGTTTCCATGGGTATTAGACAATTACAAACAAATCAAGCACTTTTTATCCCTAGAGACATGGTTTCATTGCAGTAGATCAGCTCACAACTTAGTTCTCCGTCGACCAAATGTCATTCCATATAGGTGTCATACATTTGTATCTTTGTGAGAGATGATAGGTAGGGATATCTCACCCTCCCCTTAGAAAGCTACAATTAGGTCACAAGAGCTTATGCTAGTTGAGGGAATACTATCTCTTCTCAAGGGAGTCAATGGTGAGTAATCTTGAGGGCTTGTAATGATTCCCCTTGCACTGATGATTACTACAATGTTCAAAGGTGAAATGGGTAGTCACTATCTAGATGGGTCTTAGTAGATTTGAGGGACCAATGCCTTATGAGCATGTGGCAAGCTACTAAAATCTTTGACCAATCCTACTAAGAGTTTCAAACACTTCACACAATGTGAAAATCATTTTCACAAAGTTCTAGTACACCTCTTTTCAATTTGGCACCGTAAGGCAAGGCTAAAACTAGTTAGGACTTGGCTTTTGCCTTATCCCTATTATATAGTAATTCAAAGAAAAACTCTTCTTAGGGTAATCCCTTTCAGGTGAAGCACAATTCAAAAGTAGGCCCTTCTAAAGGAGTAATTAAAAGTATGTGCTATCACCTAGGATTTGCACCCATGATGCAAAGCTGTGAGGCTCAGCAATCCTGTGTAACATGGGAATAGCTTCAGGTTGTGGGTGCCCTATGGTGAAGGTAAACCTCCAGATTGTGGGTTGGTTCCCTTATGATTGATTTAATAATAAATTGACTTTGTAGGAAAAAGGATAGAAGGAATTGTAATGGAACAATAAACTAAAATTGAATTGTGGTGATACACCTAAATGATAGAAACATGCAGCATTACAGAATAATTCACATCTATTCTCAGAGACACTAGTTACACAATTTAGAAAAGATGACTTAATCACAAAAATGTTTCTAAAGAAGTCCAACCAGTTTGTCCTTTCAAGAGGAAAATAAATTTTCACAGTTTTAAGGCAAAAATGAAACAAGTACAACTTGAGACGTATGATGGATGCATAATAATAAATGAGACAAACTTAAAGGTTTTAATGGTTAAAACATAATAATTTTATCAAATCATTCATAAAGGCACTTGCATATTTCTAAGAAGGCAATTTTGGTGTATTCTAAATGAAAAATAGAAGAAAAAGCACTGCATACGAGAAAAAATATGAACCTATAACCAATTGTAATGTATAGATCTAAAAAATGATTTACAAAACACTCCTCTCTGCAATGTACAAGAGAGCAAAAAGGCAAGAACTCTCAAGTGCATGGAAAAAGCACTACAATTCAACCACACTCTAAAATAATTCCTCCAAGTTGATTCATGAGAAAAAGAGAAGAGACTAAGAATGAGGCCTCATAACTGATCCAAATTGCATAAAAATAGCTCCAAACTACCTCTCACATCCTATTTGACCAAGTGGAACTCCAAACTCCTCCAAGATTGACCAAAAAATGAGAAAAAAGGCTCCAAAACACCTTAGTTAACTCCACATCTTGATTTTGCATGATTTTGGAGGTGAAGAAAATAGTGTGAACAAATAATAAAGTAATCATCATGACTTACTTTACTATTTGTTATGATATTGTCTATTCATGTTTTTACATCTTTATGACAAATAATAAAGTAATTTATAATTTATTACTTTATTATTTGTTTACATTTGTTCATTAGTTTCCAAGTCATGCAAATTGATGAGAATCTAATTATTTTCAAAAGGTTAGAAAATAATAACTCTCCTTATAATTCCCCTTTAACTTGCATAATCACTCCATGCATCCTATGACTCCCATGTCACATCCAGCATGGCATTTCCATGCATGTATATGATATTTCCTTGCATTTTTATCTTCATGTCATAATGCCATTTCCAAGCATAAGTGACCCTTACATCATTATTTTCATTGACTTTATCATTTCAAACCTTAAGAAAATCAAAACAAATAAAAACACCTACGGGCTCCCATTTGACTGATCACTAGGCATAATGATTTTGAAGTCTTCACCAAAGGAATCATCAACTTGGAATTTGATTTTTTGACAAGAATGTGGAAAAAATATCCCAAGGGGATCTAACCACCATTGGAGTTTGTGCATACATATCCAAAAAGAAAAACTTTTTCCCTAATCGAGCTCATTATGCATTTCACACTTCTTTCATCTTCATGTTGCCACCATGAACTAGGGTTTCAACCTAGTTTTTCTAGAGACTCTTATGCAAATATCTGGTCTTCTTCATCTCTCTGCAATAGGTAAGTTTACTTATTTGATGGTATTTGCTGCTTCTCTATGCTTTTTCTTTAGATACTATGATGTCTCCTTCGTTTTCTACATATTATGCTTTGAGATCTATTTTTGAAAAGCTCTGGAATCAGTAAAATATTGTCTATCTTCATTGTATCTCCTATGGATATGAATAAAATGTTAAGACTTACTCTCTTTTCTCCCATTACTGCTCCTTTTCTCATAGCATAATGATTTAGCTTGGTTTTTTCTTGAGAAAGATGGTCTTTTTTGTGGCAAACTCTAGCTAGGGTTATGAGAATGAAATATATCTTTTCTCTCTTGACTTTAAACTTTTACCAGAAAAAGGTAAACTCTCTAAAAACATTTGCATTCAACACCCTTTTACTTCTATAGGAACAAGTATGTATTTGTGTACAAAGTGTCCTTCTACAAAGATGAGAACTTTTTTACCCTAGGTAGGGTTTTGTAAATGACATGGTGAAAGGCTTTCTCTATACTCACTTAGCTTTCTGCTCTCTGTATAAGTGGTGTTTGCTTGTGTTTATTTTGAGAAAAGAGAGTCCTCTCTGTGGTTAACCCTAGCTAGGGTTTTGAAACTTTGGATATAACATTTCTCACACAACTCTCTGCAATACTTTACCTTCTGTATTCTCTGCACTATGTGATGAAAAGTATTGACATAGCTGTTACTCTATATTTTTAAGATAAGAATGAAACCCTTATACTTCATTTCTCCTTGCTATTCTTGTGAACTGAGACAATGCATTTTATCTTGAGGTTCTGTGCTCATGTAGTCATGAAAAGCCTCTATGAATTTCATGGCTATGGTTTACAACTTTGGCAGGTATGACTGTGAAGGTTTCATATCAAGACAAAAGAAATAATGAACTCTACCATATGGCTGTAGCAATGACTTATTTATATTCATTCAAGCTTACTGTACCTTTTAAATACTACACCTATAGCTCTCTTTGCATGATTCCTATAGCATAGAATTATATCATGTGTATTGTATCTTCTCACTGATGGCATTATGAGTTCTCATGATTTATTATTCTTCTGTAATGCACTTCACCTTCACCTTAAGGTTCCTTCACTAATCCTACTCTTCATATAGTCTTTATGCACATACACACTTATCTTCTCAAAATGACTTATAGTGTCAAGGACTATCCTTCATTTTCACTGTCATGGCAATTGTAACTATCATCCTTGTTGACCTGGTAATGAAAATACTTTACAACTTCAATGATACTCTTTATGGACTATATTTTCCACCACTACCCATGCATCACTTCTATTGATAATTGTCACCTCTTGTGTATGTTTAGCTTGTGTATGCCCTCTGGAGTGATGATACTTTCATGATAGTGGCTTGGTATAAAGTATATTTCAGACTTTATAAAACCCCTTTTTTCTCTAAAATGTGGAACAGTCATAGAGGATGCAAGTAACTATAGCTTTAAAGTAATGAAGGATATGAAAATAGAGTTAGTACATATTACCATGACTATAGACTATTCTTCATCCTTGTGGCTGCACCTGTAGCCTATGATTTTCTCTTCATATTATAGAAGTATAAGCTGATCATATGATGAATGCTCTATCCTTAAGGTGACTATCCCATGGTTTGAAACATTGTAAGTTCTTCTCTACCTCTCTCTAATAGTTTGATGCTATTTTACTTCTCATAGTAGTTAGAAATTATGATTATTCAATGATTGCAACAAAATGTTCACCATACTTGTAGTATAGTACCATGACAGTATGGCTAATGTATAATAGGTATACATCTTGATAATTCCAGCTCTCTCTTTTTCATGGGTTTGTACCCTATTGTTCCCTTGAATGTTAGACAATTGACATGGCACTATTCTACAGTATCCTTCATGGCACAGATATAGGACTGTTTGCCTATGCATCCCTGTCCTTGTAAGCACTAACAATACTGAAAGTTGTAATGGGCACCATTGCCTTCATCTGTACTTCATTTACTTCTTGTACTTTCTAGGTATGATTGTATGGTGGTTATGAATGGACAATGTCACTTATGAATTGATCTTCAATCAGAATATACTTTTCTCTATTGATCTAAAAGTTTCTTGTTTATCTTATACTCCACTTAAAATCAATGGGGCAGCATGCTGGGCTCAATCCTTGTGGGAGCCCATTTTTTACCACATGCTGAAATGTCATTCATAATGATGAATGTACCTATTCCTGCACATTGCACAAACAATTTAGATAAAACAATGAAATTTAATGCTCTTCCTCATGATGATTTAGCTTTCATCTGATGGTCTAATTTTTCCATATAGCTGACAATGACCCAATTGAATTGATGCATCATAATTATAGGCTATATGTATGTTGATGAAACATATAATGAGTTTTTATATCCAGAGCTCTAACCAAATCTTTCAATCATTGCAAGTACATATAAAGATCAAGAGTGAGGAGATGAAGATATGAAGATCAAGCTAAAGATAAGAGGATTAACACCAATACTACAAGGAAATGAAGGATATGAACTCTCCTCATGTGTTTTTCCTTTTATTTAATGTTTAGATACATAGCTTGCATTCTATATTGTATCCAGTCATTACCACAACTTGTGTGGGACTTTCAAGCACATTTTGATCTTGTTGTATGAAACAACAACATTGTATACATTTGAATTTCAAAAATGAATGAAATACAACAACATTATTCAACTTTTGTAATTTCTTTTCTATTATAAATTACTGCATAATAAAACTGAACCTCATTTGAAAATTTTGTATGCAAAATGATAATGATTAGTAGGACTTTAATATAAAAACCTTTCACCTTAGATGTAGACAATGGTTCCAACTCTACCAAAATGAGTCATATGTGAAAATTGGGTAACATTTCTGGTGATTTCTACCGAATGCTTGCTTGCTAAGCATGTTAGATCAGTATTCTGGACAATCCATTGGGTATAGGAGTCATCTCTTGCCCTGAAACCTTTGAAATTTTTTTATAACTTAGCTATTTGGAACATGAACAGAAGCAAAACAAAAACTAAAACATCTACCATGGCTCTATTGAAGACAATGCCAGAAAACATATGCATATGTACTTCTTGAAAAACAAAAAAAAAACTAAAATGAATGTGCTAAAATCACTTATTTACTACAAACTTTCTCTTTAGTAGCACTGTTTGAGGTGAATCCCGTTGATAGGGATTGGCAACACCTCTCCATCTAACTTTGCAAGTTGATATGCATTATGTTGTTTGCATTTTGTGATAATAAATGGGCCACCCCACATGGCATCAAACTTGGTGTGTTTACCAGGTTTGCTTTTAAGGTCATCCCATTTAAACACTAGATCTCCTTTGAAAGCTCTTGGAACTGCCTTCCTGTCAAATGTTCATTTCATCTAAGTTGTCATGTCTCATTTTTATGAACAACCTAATTAATCTAGATTAGTGAACAATTACTGTGATTGACTTTTACCTTAAGTAATTTTATATTTATGAAGCTAATTATTATGAGTTATATTGATGAAAATGGGAAATTGATTTAAATGTTAAATATTGTCAATATGATTACAATAATTTGCCTCGGCTATGTTTTGGAGACACTAACCTATTGATGTCGAGTTGAATGCAAATGGATGTAGGTACTCATCGAAGACGAGAACATGGTTGAGGTAGAGGTGTTCTAGCCACTTGGCAAGAACTAATGGGATGGATTACCATGATGCAATAACATACCCATGTAGTTTCATTTGCATTTTGAATGGTTTTCTTATGCATCATTGTGTAGAAGATAAGTGTGATTGATGATTTGAAAATTAGAGGATATTGTGTTTAAATTGTTGCAATAGTTTATATTAAATGCATTATGTTATTTAATGTCATAATGATTAGATGATAAAAAAAATTAGTGTGTTAGAAATCATTTTCAAATGCATAATGTAATTACTTAAGTTTAATGTCTTTTCCGAATTGTAATTAAAAAGTTATTGCAATTTAAATAAGGAAATATGTATATATGTGTTTGTTTACAATATTTTAATTAAATAAATATTAAATATTGTTTTCTAATTACGTAATTTTAGATGTTTGGAAGACAATATGCACATTAACATTAGATTTTATTAAATTATATTAAATTATAATAAGATATATATATATATATATATATATATATATATATTTGTATTATTATTTTATTTGCTTCTTGATCTATTAAAATAAATATGTTTTAGTTAAAATAAATAAACAATGTTAAAATAGTGTTATTATAATTAGATATTTTATATAAATAAGTAAAAAGAAGTTAAAAGGCAAACTTCTTGTTATGTAAGCAATTTTTGCTCTGCATAATAGTAAGCTACATGAAAGATATAAATTTATTGATTTAAATAGAATTATGAACTCTAAATTCATTGGTCGAACTACATGCAAAATGGAAGGAGACTCTAGCTTAAAATCTAAGACTTCAGCTTTGAAACCTATTCTCTTGCATCGCCAAAATAAGGAAGGGAGACTTTAATAAAAAGAAGAAAATCAGTAGCAAGAAGACACCCCACGAACTCATAATAGGAAGGCGACTTTGAGCAGCATGAATTGGTTTTTGAAGAGTAGACAAATAGGAGATATAGTCTGTAAGAAGAGAGGGTGGAGCTAGGCATCAGCACCAACTTGTATTTCATCTGGGATAGACCACTTGTACCAGTTTTTTATTCCTATTTTTATCCTCTTACAATCACATTTTTATGGCTAGAAATGATAAGATTAGTGGACGTTTTTATCTTGTTTGATTGACCTTTTGTCTTGTCTAAGTCATTCCCTTTATACTAGCCGCTTGTCTTATGGTCATTTTGCATTATACTAGTTGATCATTCCTTATGGTTGTAGACTTCTTCCCTATTTGTTGTCCCTTTTAATCTAGCCGTTCTTTTTCTTTAGGGCTGTTTTGACTACTTCTTGGATGATTTGTATAGATTGACCCTCTATCCTTACTGTTGCATGCTATTAACCTTGACTGGTCATTGATTCCTTAAGACATAATAAATATCTTCTTCCCTTGTTCAGTTACCTGTAACTAAGATATTATTCTCAGATTTGGATTATTAAGCTGAATTAAAACTATTAATCTACCTACATATGGATGCTATTATATTCTTTTTATTATGACTGAATTTCTTTCTTATGTTGGTTGAAATCGGATTTAGGTTAGAAAATTGACCTCTCTAAAATGAAACTCAAAAACTCTCAAAAAAGTAGACAAAACCTTATTATCTATTATGGACTCCATTTCTAAACATATTCTTAAACCTTGCTAGTGAATAACAGTAAAAACTATACTCACTGTATTTTATTTTGTTTATACTTTTTAAAGAAGTCTATTTTATTTTTCTGCAATTAATATTACTTAGCAACAGGAAGTCTGATGTATGTTTTTATGAGTTTCCAACACAAATTTGACAGCAAATAACAATAATAGCTAGATTGCACATGATATTGAGGAAATATGATTACAATAATGGATAAGAATTATATAAAATTAATAAACTAGTGAAATGCAATTTTATATGAAAGATGAATTATTGCTTATGGAAAGTCTGATTTTACCAATGATATTTTGGGAAGGGATTTTTAAATGATTTATTGAAAAACTTGATTCTTTTATGTTATTATTTATTTTCTTGCTTTTTGGGAAAAAAGTAGATTTTCTTCTACGAATGTAAATGGGTTGCTTTCTGGGCTAGGATGTCGAATGTGGATTTTTTAGAGATGGCTTTTCCTCTTTTTAGGAATTGAACCAAGTTACTTATAAAGGATTAGATCTAATCATGATGACATTGAAATAGATGTTTATTGTCTAGCAAACTTATTTATTTATATCCCTTTCACATTCTGTTGTGGGACAATTTTCTTTTCATTATTTAGAATTGCACATTCAGACATCAGGGTTGCATTAGGTGTTCCCTCCTGCTAGTTATTACCAGGTAACTAGACATTTCATGTAGGGCTGGGTTTCATTCATTTCATGAAGGGATCCAGGGAAGTGTAAATACTTCGTGGTTGGGTGGAAAAACACCTGGGCCATGTTCTCATTTCTCAACTCGCTGGTGGTGGACCACTTGGTTCATGTGACTGATGAGCATATTGATTCATTATTATTGTTGTACATGATTATTGTCCTTGATTGGATGTATTATGACATGGTTGCCAATGAATTATGTATATTATTTTATAGTGCTTGTTACCTAGATTAAGCACGTGATTTTATAAGATTTAATGACATTATGATTCATATTTATGAGATTTATCTTTCATTGAGATATTGAGATTAAGTGGATTAATTACACCTTTTATCTTTGAAATGTTGTATCTAAGTGGATTATTTACATTTTTTTATTTTAGATATTGCGATGTTTTATTTAATTGGATTATTTACTTCATTTACTTTTGAGTTGGTTTAATGGCTTTTACATTTACTTGTGAGGCTTTACATTTGTTATTAGAGTAAAAGGTTTAACACTAGGGCCTCTATTTTCTTATTGGGACTATTGTGCTAAAGTTGCAAACTTGATATATATTATCCATCATGAATACTAGAAACATTGATCATAGTGGTGGATCAGGAATTAGTCGAGGTAGAGGATCATGTCGAGGTGCACGTGGAGGTGCTCATGGTGGTCAAAATGTAGGAAATTGTGGAGATGCTAGTGATGATCAAGATGAGTGATTTGACTATATTCTTGCTCTCTTGACCTGATAGGATATGAGGATGAATGCTCTTGAGTATGAGATCAGAGGGAATCGTAGAGACCCGAATGCTAATGAAAATCCCAGAGATGCTAATGAAAATGAGAATCCAAGGATAGAAGTTCAAGTTCCTAAAGTTGGAGCTAATGCTAATAATCAAGAAAGGATTGCAGAAGAACTGGGGAAAGACCTCAAGAAAGTATCACCATCAAAATTTGATGGAAAGAAAATTGGAGATGGAGTAGAAGCCTAGATAATAGAAATGGAGAAATACTTTGAGCTCTGAAACCTTTTAGATCACACAAAGGCAATGTGGGGATCTTACCAGTTGACTAGTGAAGTAGCAACATGGTGGCATGGATAACTTTAAGAACCCCCCTTAGAGAAGGTGTATAAACCTGGTGAATCATGTATACTTCTCAAGAAAAATATTAATTTTATAGGCAATTTTTTTGTTTTTCTAGGAAAAAAAATCTTATTTGGCAAATCTTTTGTAATCCCTAGAGGTCTACGGAAAATCCTAGCAAATTGTAATTTTTTAAAAACCAATAAAATATTTTCATTGTTGATTAAAACCTATTTTCAAACCAATTAAATATTTTCATTAGTAAATTAAACCTGTTTTCTAAATAAGAAAATATTTTGGCTTGCGATTAAAATCTAATTTCAAACCAAAAAATATATTTTCATTAGCAAATTAAACTAATTTTCAAAGCAATAAAAAAATCATTGGAGAATTTAAATATAGTTTTAAACCAATAAAAAATTAATTGGTGAAATAAACTGTTATGCCAATAAAAAATCATATAGTGTGGGGAAAATATCAAATGAGTCATATTGTTCTATTCTGGGACAAATTTTACACACATTGAAATTCCTTCATAAATTTTCTAGAATGGGGACAAGTGTCAACATATTTATTATGTTTGAAGCAAGATATTAGTGCAAAATAATATAACAAATGACCATTCAATGAATTTTTTATGGATGGTTGTAGTTGCATTCCAGATGAAAATGTCTGAAACACTAGATTGGCAACTTCAAGCCTTTGAAATAACACTTGAACCATTAGATTTACAAATATCAATGGTTGACATTTCATATGAGAAACCCTCTATGTAATCTTATGTTGACTTGCTACCTCCGGTTGCTGGTTCTCTAAGTTGAAAACTGAGCCATCAAAACTGTGTTGTTTACCAGCCCCTTATACCTAATCTTGTCAGTCACCACTTGGTGGGGAACGGGTTAACCTAGCAGGATCCACTTTTTAAATGCTTTAGCAAATATTTTGAAGTAGCCCTAAGAGAGTTAAAGGGTGAGCTATTAAAGATTTAATTAAGACACATGGGAAATTTTTTGGCAAGATGTTTTAATCTTAGCCATCTAATGTTGAAGAATTTAAGTAGATAGTGGATGGCTTGAGAAGTTAATGTGCAAGCAGGTTGTCAGTAAGTTAAGTCATGACTTCATGTCCTAATATTTGTAAGTTGACTAGCCCCTTAATCTAGAGGTTACCTACTGTCATTAGTAAAATGATCTGTAGGAAGGATGAAATCTAATGGTCGTGCAAGGGTGCATGAGAAATCTTATGTTGACTTGCTACCTCCAGTTGCTGGTTGTCTAAGTTGAAACCTAAGCCATCAAAACTATGTTGTTTACCAACCCCTTATACCTAATCTTGTCAGTCACCACTTGGTGGGGAATGGGTTAACCTAGCAGGGTCCACTTTTTACACGCTTTAGCAAATATGTTGAAGCAACCCTAAGAGACTTAAAGGGTGAGCTATTAAAGATTTAATTAAGACACATGGGAAATTTTTCGGCAAGATGTTTTAATCTTAGCCATCCAATGTTGAATAATTTAAGTAGATAGTGGATGGCTTGAGAAGTTAATGTGTGAGTAGGTTGTCAGTAAGTTAAGTCATGACTTCATGTCCTAATATTCGTAAGTTGACTAGCCCCTTAGTCTAGAGGTTACCTACTATCATCAGTAAAATGATCTGCAGGAAGGGCAAAATCTAATGGTCGTGCAAGGGTGCATAAGAAATCTCTTAGGAGAGAATATTCACTGTACGGCTCCAACAGAATGACACATGTCAAAGAATCTAAGTTGGCATCCTATCTGACAAAAGACCCTGCGTCAACTAAAGACTTGATCCAATGGTTGGGTATCATTGCAAGGAATGTCTCACAGGATGGAATCTACACTGCGCGGTCGCTACATGGTGACATGTGGCATTCTCTTGTTTGAGAAGTGAAAGGTGGGCATGTAGAGGCTAAGGCATGCCCATGCATGGTAGGTAAGAGGTGGGCCATCATAGGATGTTACGCTATGAGGTGCTCCCATGTATCTGACCTGTATAAAAGGTGACATGTCTCAATTGGAAGAAGACTATTCAAAGGTGATGAAGATTGTCAAATCTAGTCAGCTAATAAAGAGCGTGGATTTTAGAATGTAAGGAAAAGATTAATGGCCCAGATTCAAACTTTCAAAAGAGAAAGATTTCCAAGTGCTTGTAGCATGAAGTTTGAACCGAGTAATGACTACCTTGACCTTCATTAATACAGAGAATTGTGTAGAAATTCAAGAATTAAGGTATTCTTAAGAGTGTGACTACATTCAGATCAAAGAAATCATTAGAACAAGCAGGAAAAAGTGATCTCAAGCTTCTACAAGTTCCAAAAACTAGTAATTGTTCTTCCTATGTGCTTGGTTTTTCCAACTGTAGGTTAATTCTGAAGCTTTAGGGATGTTATCAACCATAAAAACCCTAAGCTACCTTCATAAAAGAAAAATGAGTTAGTTAGACCAGCCTTCCACTTCAAAATGAAGCTTAGATGAGGATCTTATGATCCAACTCCCTAGTTCCACTAGAACACCTTTGAAATTACATGTCCTAGGCAGACCTGACGATAAATTTCTTGGCTAGTGCTATAATTGTTGGGATGCCAAATTACCTATCCTAGGTTGGATCCTCTTTGAGCATTGGCATAAGAGGATGAACTATAAGGCCCTTATCTGTAATACCTGGAGATATTATTTAGCCAAGCTCATTTGTTCCAATGTTTTCCCCAATCCTAACTTAATTAGGTCAACAGTATTAAGGTATTAAACTTACCAAAGGATACATTGCCACTATATTCAACTTGCACCCTACAGCCAACAAACAAATTAACCTCATGGCTTTTAAGAAAAAATACTAGATTGTGAAACAAGTTTACAGGGAATATAACTTAGGAAAGCACAGGCCAAGGGGTGTTGGTGGGAAATTGGTAAAGATTTCAGATGATGAAAAGGAGCCTTTTCATTGCAGTATGTTTAATGAATATTTTGTCAGAACCTATCACAGTTTGTGTCACATATTAAGAAGAGATGCTTTGGATAGAATGTCTATTTCTTTGATGATGATGGTTGTTGATATTTAGAACCCAGATGCCAAGGAACCATATGATTATGCCACTTTCATAGTTGACCATATGCATGATCAAATGACAAAGATCAAAAATAATTTATCTAAACTAGATGTCCATGTTGAATTCACATGGTACTCCTTGTTGAGCCATATGTACTTATTTGCTTTATCAGGGATGTGGCACCAAAATCTATATGTCAAGGTTTCATATGCTCAAGGGAACAAGCTACCAGTGCAAGTATGGACATGTATGCTGGATATGCATTGTGTCACAGTAGATTATGTCATCTTTGAAGAATATTTTGTGAGGAGAATCCCTAGATTTTTGGAGCTAGATGGTGAAAGGTTGCATCCTGATGTATTGGATTTCTTGTGACCTCTGGATAGGACTCCCCACCTTGGAATTGATCACAATTGGGGTGATTGGTTCTATCATGAGCATACTACTTGCATAAGGGTCTATGGATGCTAGACTGTACCTCATATAGTGCCCAAATATGTGCCAAAGAGGGTGGCATGTTTAGAAGTTATAAGGCAGTTAAATGATTCTGACAAGGAGCACTTAAGGAACTACAAGAAAGGTTCATTCTTCCCTTCTTCCATCAAAATTTGTGATTTCTTGATCCTTGATAAGAGTGGGTTGGACCAAATTTATTTAGTTATGCAATGTTTTGGAATGTATTTGGAACAACCAAGGTATTTTGACCTTGAGGGCTTCATCAACAAAACCATAGTCAGTAAGGGAAGGCCTATGTACTTTCATTGGGTGGATTACAATGAGGACATTGCAAGGAATTGTTTTACAATGAATGATGTCCACCACTTGAGGATCAAGTGGCATACTATCATGGCCAATGAGAAGATGAAGAAAAACATGAATCCTACATATCTGGATGCATTTGCAGAAGTGCAAGACCCAATCAAGAGAATTGATTAAATGTTGGATAATGCAGAAAAGTTAATTGCCTCGACCCCTGTAGGAGAACATAGATATGCTTATGAGCCTAGCAGCTCAAGTGGAGAGTATGATGTAAAGAGGGAATCAGTTGGCCCCTCTCCTACCAAAAGGGCCAAGATTATTGGTTTGGAGAACCCAGAGCAGATATAGGTGGTTGACTTAGAGGGGGAGAAGGAACATGCACAAGAAATTGGCCCTCATTCACCCAATAGGCTGAGACCTTATTCATCCCATGAGAATAGGGTAGTGAGAGTAGTGAGAAACCCTACTATTGATATTGAAGATGTTAGGGTGATGGCCTATGACAAGTTTATGGAGGATGATGAATTTGTCAACACTCCTAAATTTAGGAGCTATGTTTTGAAAGTGAGAAGTGAGGAATTTAAAAAAAAATTGAAGATGCCAAGGTTGGAGTAGACCCAAAGGAGTATGATGCTATTACTCAGAGGGTACTAAAAAAATACATCAGTCTATAAGTGCAATGACTCCAAAGGAAGGGAGAGCACTGGTGCCAAAAAGTAATATTCTGCTTCTCCCTCACTAGACTCTATTAGATTCCATTGCATTTGATACAATCACTAGAGATGATAGAGATGTGACAGGGGAACAGATTGAAAAGGCCCTCTCTTGTATAGCCTTCAACCCTAAATTCAAAACATTGGCAATATGGACTCTAGCCCTGATAAACAAAAATCCTAGGGTTGAATTAGGAGAGATGATAGGGGATGTAATAATAAAAAGAGTATCTAATACCCCTGCTCCTAAGGCTACAAGCCTAAATATATAGACTGCACAATTTGCAGAAGCAACTACTAACAAATTGTAAAAGGATTACAATCAGCTGCGACTTAATTATGCTCAGGTAGTTGTAGAGATAAATAGGTTGAAGCAGCAGTTGTCATTGGGAGCCAGTACTTCAGCCCCTCCTCTAGTGATCCCAGCTACAGAATCTCTTCCAATAGATATAGAGACTCTCTTTGCAGAGATTAGAGAGTTGAAGGAGGATAACAAAAGATTGAAGGATGAAAAGGATAACAAGGTTATAGAGGTGGTCACCAACTTGATCAAGAACAAGGTGACAAACATTTTGACCAGAATTGAGGAGACTTGGAAATCCTACTCATAGTTGAGATCAACCTATGAAAAGCATGAGTCTGACAAATAGAGACTATTGAGCATAAAAAATAAAGTGGTTATAGAGAACTGGAAAAGTCAAAGAATTTCTAAGGTGTGCCAGGTATGATCCCAATGCACCTCCTGAACTACAGCTGGTGTTTAACATGTTGAAGTATTTTTAGGATGTGGACAATTTCTAGTTGAAATTCAATTCAGTTGTGAAAGAGAGGTTGTAGGCTATTGAAAGGTTGGACACTAAGTGGTCACCTTCCATCTTGGAGGGTGATGGAAAAACAAAAGTCCTAGACAAGTGGAGAAAGGAGATAGTAGACAATATTTACCAATTAATTCCCACTTGTTGTGATGCAAGTGATCCAACTATGCAAGTACTGAGCTTATCATTAGGTTTACCCAGTGGTCCTAATCAAAGCCTAGTTCGTAGGTTTACATTGATCCCAGTCTTAATGAGTCAAGATGTTAGGTCTAAGAAAAGTCAATGTTCAAAGGAATCTTGTAAGTAGACCTTCCCAATTCTTCCCTAGTAGTAGAGAAGTCCAACCAAATTAATTACAAAAACTTTAGGTGGCGCACAGTCCGTTATCTTTCTTAGCCAAAAATGTTAGGAAGATCAAAACTCTGAAGGAAGCAATCTAAGATACGAGTGAATAAAAAAATAAGTGATCAAAATAAGAGTGTCAAAAGTGAGAATTGAGAGATCAAAGCATTGCATAGTAAAAGTACCAAAAGCATTCATTTCTTGAAAAGTTAAAAATCCAAAAAAATGAGAAAAATCAATTGAGGAAAATACAAAAAAAGAGATACAAAAAAAAGAGTGAAAGAGAGAAGATTGTTGAATGTCTGTACTCTTGGGTGGAGACCAGTCTAAGCTCGAAGCCTCAAGGGTGACATTCTAACAGAGAAAGAGAGGTACTAAACACAGACACACACTAGCTAAGAAAAACTAAAGAGTCTAGTAGTCTCTAGGATCAACCGCTATTTGGAGACCCTTTCTTTCCCTATTATCCTTTACTCCGGGTCTACTTTGCTTGCCATCTATGATCTAAGTCTAGTAGACACCAGTAAAATTTGCTACTTGTCTAAGTTGAAAGCTTACCAATTTGTCTTATCTAGATAAGGATTAGTGTTTACCCTTTAGCAAAGTCTAGGAATTAGAAACACTCCATGTTCATTCCCACTCCCCACTTGAGTTTCCCTAAATCCTATCTCATAGCCTTGAATAGGTTTCTTATGTCAGGACAACCCACAATCCCATAAATTGAAAATCATATTTAAGAGCAGTCACATTGTTTGTTCCACATTACATTCATGCCAAAAATCAGAAAAAGAGTCTCAAAGCAATAAAGTCAAATGTCATATCTCATGACATTCAGTAGAAGTAATAGTTTCATTTCAGAATTTCTTGTGTTCTTGCATTGTCATATCATGAACTGTATATCATAAATATATCATAAAACACTACAAAAATATGTCATCATTATCATGCTTGCATTTGCTAAAAGAGTTGAAAAGGTCAAACATAACCAAAAAGTTCCTCAAAGCTTCCAAACATGTACAATAGATAAGTATAGATTTTGATCTAAGAGAAAACCATAAAAAGATAGACTTCCATAGATATGTCCGAAGTGCATACCCAAGGGCATCAAAGAGCTAAGATAAAATGCTCTCAACAAAGAAGAGGAACCCCATGCAAGGGGAAAAGAAATTCAAAGAAAAGTAAGTCAGGGGTGGTTCCCTCCAACAGAACCCTCAGGATTTTAGCTCCCCTATCTACGAGTACCACTAGCTACTCCCTGAGACCTATGAGAATGAGGTGCTCTACTGTGAACATGCGATTGTGAAGGCCCTACCATGATAGCATCACGACATCCAAAATTAAGGTGGGTCATCTCTTAGAGTACCTAGTTCTCACCCTTGAGCATGTCAACTTGGGTCTTCTACTCTGTAGTTGCCTAACACCCATGGTAGATAGGAGAAAAAATGTTAGTGTGTCACCCTACAGTTGGGGGCACACCAGGATCATCCAAAAGATGATCATGAGTCATCCTAGTGAAGGGAGATGCTAATCCAACATTGACCTCATGAACAAAGTCCCTCCACTCTCTAACATTGCTTGAAATAGTAAATCAAAGCAAGACTAAGTTAGATCCATGTAAAAATAGAAAGGATAAAGAGCATGAAAAACAAGTAAGCAAGAAACTTATGTTGATCACCAGGCTACCAATTAGGGTCAAATTGATGCATCGCCTCATTTGAATGAGGAGGTTGAGGAACAATAGGAGGACCCTCAGGGACATCAGGAATATCATCTGAATCATCAATAACATCAAAGTCCTCATCCTTAGGAGTGGCCTCATCTGACAAATCATTACTATATGGAACACAATCCTCGTTAGTGGACTCTAAATCAATAGTCACAATCAAAGATCAGGAAGGAGTCCCTCTCTGTCCCCTTCGTCCTTGTCTAGAGACCATATTAATGAAGATGGCAGGAGTCTAAGGAGTCCAAATAACATTTCCAAGTTCACCCATCTCCTAAACAGTCTTGTAAAAAGTAGACACTGGGGGCAAGTCCTCTAGGACATCCTCACAAACTGCTGCAAAACACGATCAACTCGATGAGCCTCAACCAGATCATTGTGGTCTGTGATCTCTGAAATCTCATGACAATGATCACTAACCTCATCATCTCAGGCCCAAGCCCCATCCATGTCATGATAAGGATCAAAAATCATATCATCATCAATGAGATTAGAAATAGTGGGTAAAGTAGCATCAAAATAACCAACATGTACCCACCTCGTTGCTCTTGGTAACTGTCTATTTGGAAGAAGAATAAGCTTCTGGTAAGGATTCATGTGCTAAATATCCATGCCATAATCAAAGAAGAGTGGCTAAAAGCTAGAGCCCCTCGCCGTGAAATTCGATAGAGGTCTCTATAAACCATAGGTAGGATGTCTAGTCCCCAAGCAAAAATTGTGCCCTCCTCGATCTCATGAATGAAGGGTGCCCAACACCATCTTAGATGAGCTGAGGCCTTGTCTCTTGACAACCTTGAACCAATCAAACCAATTAGGAACCTCCTGAAGAGTGGAATGCAGAGTCGTGGCACAGATGCAAGTTGAACTCTATCTGATCTCCAGGGCGATTAACCCCCATAAATGCATCCCAAGAGGCCTTGTCCTCATATGATTAGCTAATAGGAATAGATAAGGGATGTCCCCTCATAGGTACTCCAATAATGCGGTATACATCATATAGAGTGATAGTCCACTCTCCAAAAATCTTTGTGAACCAGAATGTGTTCTTGTCTGCATCCCAGTAAGTCAAGATGTCACGACATATGCGAGATACAGGATGAATCACAGGAACATGACAAACTCTATCAAGACCTACCCTCTTTAGTATACCATGATCCTCATTACTCAATGAAGCAAAGATCCCTGAGAGCCATCCCTTCTCTCGGAAGGCATTCCATCAGATACACGTCCTTCAAATATCAGAAGAGAACTTTAGGTTAGATCTCGTAAACTCATAAAATCCCTAAAAATTGTAAAACTATAGAAAACCTTACAAAAAAACACATAAACCTTTAAAAACTGTAATAAATAGGTAGATTCAATGTCCAAATCATGTCAGATTGAAGAAAAACAAGTGTTAAACAACATCAAAGGTAGTCAAAAATTAGTCCACCTGGGTTGCCCCCAGGTGACCTAGGTGTTTCTTAGGATTTCCCCCGGGCAACCTTGCTACTTTTCAGGATCTCCCCCAAGTGATCCTATTGTCAAACAAGATCTCCCTTGGGTGACCCTACCTGACAAAAGGGGTGACCCTATGAGTGAATCCCTCAAGCAGAAATCACTCTAAAAATCTCATTTTTTGACCGATTTTAGAAAATGAAAGACCAATCTTTCTTTAAATGACAAGATGAACACAATACAATAGAGAAAATCACCAAAAATAGACAATTTTAAGAGATTTTTCACATAATTCAAGCTAGGGTTTAGAGAAGAGTTTTTCACTTATTGCATACCCAATTTACCATGGCTGAAGAAGAGGTGACCATCTCTCCGATCTCCTCAGTGATACCTTTCTATCGATTGCTCACATGAACGATTTCATCACCACTTTGCTCCAATCTCACAATTTGGCTTACTTTGTTTTCCCTTAGCTTAGTCCATTTATGCATTTTAGACTAGTTCTTTACTTTTATGCATCCATTTTGTGCATTGTTTTGTGTGCTCTCATCCCTATAGGTCCAAACTGACAAAGGCAAGCAATTAGTTGAACTCAAGCGATCTATTGTAAGATTTGTCATTTCAGTTTTCATTATTTACTTTGATATATTTAAATGTTAGATTAACACTAGTTATTGTAGGTACAAATTGCAAGAAAATCAACAAGGCCTAGTTTGGGAACGATACCTACCTTTCATGTATACTACCATCCTGAGGGGACAAATATGTAAGCACAAAAATCATGCACTACCTCCACGAGGACCCCTATGATGATTCAAATCCTTGTCACATATATATAAGTGTGAAATAATGTCCTTTAAGTAGCTAGCCTCTTGATGATGTGTCCTCTTTTCTTGTCTTGTGTTATTTCTTCCTTGTCAATCTCCCTCTCTCCCCATTTGTGATGCTTTTCGACACTTGTTGCGACACTTGTCAACTTGTGTTTTCTAGCTTTTGACCTTGATCCTAAGCCTTGTGAGAGTCTTATAGGTGATTTTTCACCTATCCCCTTTGTTTTTGCTCTAGTGCACCTCCTAGAAGCCTTCTAGAGGTCTCCTTATCCATCTCCCACTTTCAGTTTTCAGTTTTGTCGAACCAATCCAAATCTCCCCCTATTATTTCTAGATCTCCACTGGGAGATCCTACCTACGAAAGTGGAGATTTGGATTCTTCCACATTACTAACCTATTTCTTGATGCAGAACCTATCCTTTTCCTCTCTTCTACCATCTCCCAGCCTATTTTTCTACATCTGAACCTGTCCAGCCCAGATCTCCTGCAGGCCACCTAGGGTTTCCCCCAGGTAACCCATGGTTGCCCAGGGGTGACCCTACTGGCAAAAGGGGTGACCCTTCCATTTTTGTAGGTGTGGAAAAACTCAAGTTTCTCTCTCATTTTTGCTTTGTTTTTGCTATGTTTTTGCCCATTTTTCTCTCTATTTGCATGGTTTTTGATCCCTGATATAGAGTTAACTATTTTATGCACCCACACATTCATAATTAGCTCTATTTGATCTCAATTTAACTCTTCAATCAATCTCATGCATTCCCTCTCCTCCATTTCCTCTCTAGTGATAAGCTATCTTTGCTTCATCACTCTCCAATCAACTAAGTTCACTAGGTAATCAACCTTGTGAACTCCTTAATCTATTCTTGTTAACTCATCAATCAAATGAGTTAACTATCCAATCAATTCCTTCTTCTAAACCTATAAATACCACCCTCCCTCAAGCACAAAGGGAGGCAAATTCATTGTGCACATAGCTCTTGCCAATTTTTGCTCTCCAACTTAGCATTCAAATGCTCTTACATGATGAAGGTGCCTTTTTCTTTATTTTTTCAACCAAGTAGCATCATGCTACTTCATTGTATGCCATTGTGCTCAATTCAAGTTCTCATCGAGCTCATACAAGCTTCATCAAAGCTTCTTTTTGCTTCTTTGGGTCATTTTGTTGTCAAGAGGATCACTTGCTGCAACAAAAGGATTCGAGGTTGCCTATTACAAGGATTGCTGAGGGTAGTGGAGTTAATAAATATTTATTTCTCTCAAGTTCCTTCATTGTTTTCTTTCATTTCATAGTAATTAGAGAATCAAATTTCCTCTTGGGAACAGTAAAACATTGCTTTTTCCTTGATAGTTAGATCTTGCATGTTAGATTAAATGCTTTCTCATTTCTAGATCTAGTTCATTAGAAGAAGCATTTTCCCTTTTCTTAGATTAATTTTCATTCAAAATGTCAAAAACACAAAAAACATAGGTTAACATTGCATTTGAAAAGTCATATAGGATTGAACACATATTTCCCTTTCATAGATTAGAAGCACTTTTATTTCCAAAATACTCTAAAAAAATACCAAAAGGACATTTTGCATATCATTTAGTTTGCATGCATATAGAAACAATAGAATAGACAACATTGCAAACCCTCAATTCCATCACAAGGTAGAAATGAAGTCAAAACACAAGTCAAACCCTAGGTCAAAAAAACCCTAGGTCAAAACCCCTAGACCTCGTTAAGGTTAGCAATCACATGACTTCATCTCTTTTGATTCATGAATGTGCTTAGGAGTGAGAGGAAAGTGGGTGAGGGCTATCTGTGACAAGATCCAAGAGATCCATTCAAGACCTCAACAACAAAATTTTTTCCTACCACAGGGAGACCCATTCATCCTCTTATTGTTAGAACAAACCATATAACAACAAATACAACAAGACCTCTTACAATGCATACAAATACAAAAGGACATCAACGAGAACAATCGCTTACCCATGCAGAGGTGGAATCTTAGAAATCCAAATATGAGAAGAGAAATTAGTGACCCTTCAGGTCATAGGGTTATCTCAACTACAACAACAATCAAATGAAACATACAATAAAGCACACAACAACAAATGCTATAGTACTTTCCAACCCCTCTTCATGAAGTCCATCTCTCCAATGAGCCAAACCCCCACTGTGTCTCACCTCCTCTCGACTGGCTAATTCCATGTGAGAGAGAGTGACATGCCGGATCCTCCTGTGGTAAGGAGGGAAAGGGTCCGTGTGCATTCTAAAATCTGACCCGACAGCCCTAGAAAACCAAAGTCATGATTTTGAGCATACATATTTTGGTGAACCTGATGTGAAACTCGCTTATCCTTCTAGAATGAGAAGTTTTACATTCCAACTTCAAATATTCATTCATCACCAACGCCATCAGATTCACTACATATTTTTGTGGACCTGACGTGAAGAGCAGAGCCTCTTGGTTATGTTGTTTGCATTTCCATTTCAAACTTCTTGAAACTACTAACAAAAACTTCACAACATTTTCACACCATTCTTCATAGCTACTTTTGTCGCTTTAGCTTCCATCGTCTACGCCATCATCTATTCCATTTATTCTGTGGTGGCTATGGTTACCCCAAATATGACGGAACCTGACTTAAACCAAGGGAACATTCCCTCAAGGGAACTAGAAACTCCCTCATTTGATAGGTATGTGTTACCACATCATAACGTGCCAATCACCAATTGTTATGATTATGAGGATTCTGATTATTATCAAGATCAAAGGGAATCTAGGTGCTCTCTATCATTCAACAACCCAACTTGGGAAAACAATTTGGCCATACCAAATGTGCTGCATAAAGCAAGAAGGGTGATGTCATAAATACATTGACTAGAATAGCCTTCCACAAGTACATCAAATACCCACCTTGATGAAGAGATTAAAAGGTTGAAAAAAATGTCTACAAGAAACCAAAGATGCTCAAGAAGCATAGAGGATTGCCTTACAAGAAGAACAAAAAGAAAACACTACACATGAGGAAGCCCTTCACTATGAAAATATTCGAAGAGAACATCCTAGAAATGAAGAAACCCCTAGAGCTACAACTCCTATAGATTTAATCGCAACTCTAGTGTAAAGAATCAGAATTCTGAAGGTAGAACAAGCTGCTCTAGAAAGAAGACAAAAGTCCCATGAATAGGACCAGGGGGCATCTTAAAATCCCCCTACCTCAATTATAATTCATGACATGCTAGTAATGACAGCTATCTGAATGGGAACCCTCCTATTCAGAATAATCTAAAGAATCTGACGACGGGTTATCAAAACCCACCCACAAGTAACAACCCTGCAATCTCAAAGTGCCTTTCTAGGAATGTATCTTGAATATTTGAAAGATATTCTAGAACAAAACATAAGGAATGTACAACTACCTCAACCATTGCTAGATCTCTTGAAGTTCAATGGGGAAGGAGATCCAAATTCACACATTAAAGCCTACACCACAACCACAAGAGAACTCTTCCCTTGGGATGGGGTTGCAGCAAAGATCTTTGTGAAAACCCTTGAAGGTATCACTCTGGATTGGTATTATCATCTCCCAGAAGCTTCAATCCATTCGTTCAGACAACTCATTGAAGAGTTTGTCATGGAATTCGACATAAACAAATTTGTCAAAATAGGGATCAGAGAATTCCTCACAATGAAACAAGAGCCAAATGAATCTGTAGCACATTTCATCACTCGATGGACGTGAATCCTCTATTCTTCAACCAATGTTCCAAACATGGATCATCGAGAATTGTGCGATCTCTTCTTGCATGCCCTTAACAAAGACATGAGAGAAGATGACCAAAAAATGCCATATAACTCCTATGAAGAGGCATTAGAAAGTGCTTTAAGAATTGACCAAGCCACCATCGATAGCAATTGGAAGACTTATGGGACTAATGGAAAGGTTCAAACTTCCAAAGGAGCATAAAAGACTAGAGCTAATGTGCCTCAGGAAAAAGATGTCAATATCATAAAAAATAATCCAAGTAATGACAAATGGTGACAGAAAGGGAATCAAGGATCAAACCAACCTTCATATGACCCCAATACTTATTGTTGGTTCCACAGAACAAAGGGTCATGAGACAAAGACTTGTTATGGTTACAATAAAGCTATCTCCAAACTTGCTCTAGATCAATAAAAGAACTTTCTTAAACTTCTCCAATCCTGGGGAAAGGAGAATGAACCTCAAATTGAAAGAGGAAAGGCTAGCCAGAATCATACCAATAACATAGCACTAGGCCAAGAAGTGTTCATGATCCATGAAGAGGAACAAACAGACCAAATATAAAATGTCTTCTCATAGGTGATAAACTTGCTAAGAGCATCTCCCTCGCATCACAAGACATTCCTAGAAGTATTGGAGATAGGGTGTTCCTCACAAGAGGAATCACCTCCTCTTACATTTGATGTTTCCAAACTACCACAAAGCGAAGGAAGTAAGAAAAAATATTCACCTCTATACATACAAATTCAAGTAGTGGAGGTCACTATAAAAAGGGTAGTAGTGGATGAAGGATCGGTAGCCAATCTCTTGCCAATGTCCTTTCTACAAAGGATGGGATACAACAAAATAGGGATCAAGCAACAAATGAACACATTGAGAATTTATGATAGTCATGACATCCAAACAGTCAGGAAAATTAGCCTACCACTCAATCTGATGGGAAAGACTATCTCTATTGATTTCTATGTTATTAACCGTGAGACCAATTACAACATGATCCTTGGGAGACCCTAGATTCATGCCATGAAGGCCATTTCCTCTACATTATTCCAAGAAATACATTTCCATCATTTGGAAAAGGTGATCATAGTCAAAGCATACCCTAAGCCTTTCAGTCTTTATAGAAAGGAATAGGAAGAAAAAGACAAGAAGTTAAAAATGCAAGAGAAACAGAAAGAAGAAACTTAGGATGTTCAAATGAGTGCAAGCGCTCACAACATATCCTACCAAAGAATGGATGATCTTAGAGAATTTCCTTTTGATCCACATACTACTAAATCCCATGAACTATTTGGCTTAATAGCCATCCCATGTGTCAACGAATGGGACATCAAAAACCTCTTGGTTGCAACAATTGAGATCATTGAAGAAAGAGATGAAAAACAAGAAAAAGAAACTTCCACTTACGAATTTAGAGAAACATATCATTCACAAAATCATGAAATCTTATGGACCCTACATATTAATAGAGCCAATTGCAAAATAGGAATAGGAACGGAGATAATCATAACATCTATCAAAGGAAAAGTCCTCCCCTTCACCTTCAAACTAGACTTATTTTACACCAATAACATCATTGAGTATGAATCCCTATCCTTAGGAATCATGCTAGCCATGGGAATGGCAGTCAAGAAAATCTCTACCTTTGGAGATTCTCAGTTGATAATCAATCAGGTTAGAAAAAATTATGAAACGAAATTAGAACGATTACGACCTTATAAAAAAACCACCAGGAAGTTAGTGCAATTCTTCAATTTTTTCTCTATCAAAGCCATACCCAGAGAAGAAAATCAAGTGGCCGACTCAATGGCCATGTTAGCCACATTGTTTTCTCCACATTCTTAGTTGTAAAATTCAAAATACATCATCTTGGTGTGTGGAGAACTGTTATTGGAGAGTGAAGAATTACCAAACATCCTAAATTATGCCATGGGCTAGGAATAAAAACCAACCCGAGATTACACCGAGAATGACGAAGCCATCCTAGAAAATCTACATGCTTATGATGGAATTCCAAGAGTGCACCATAAAAAAGGATACATGATCCCCCCTCATCCAGAAGACTTTTAGGAGTGAGAAAAAAATCCTTTAGATTGAAGCAAACTCAAATTTACCACCTGCACCTCAAAAGTTTGAGGAAGGACATCCATCCCTAACCAGAGATACCATTGATGTCAATGTTGGGACACCTGCAAAGCCTAGGATGTTAAATCTAGAAGGAGAACTAAAGGACAAGGAATTAGAGGAGTATATAGAGTTCCTCATTGAGTATTCATACATATTCGCATGGGCATATTCTGACATCCCAGGATTAGATCCCAAGGTTGTGGTGCATAAAATAGTGACAAAACCAAATGCAAAACTAGTGAAACAAAAAACAAGGCCCATAAAGCCACAAGTAGCTGAAATGGTCAAGGAAGAACTAAAAGAATTATTAAATGTTGGTTTCATCAAACCAATGGATTATTCAAATTGGGTGTCAAACATTGTCCCAATTCTGAAGAAAAATGGAAAAATTTGGATATGTCTCGACTTTAGATACATCAATCAAGCTTTCCCAAAAGTTGATTTTCCCTTACAATCCATCGATCAAATTATCGATTCAATGGTGGGATACAAGGCCCTTTCTCTCATGGATGGATTTTCAGGATATAACCAGATCAAAATTGTAGAACTTGATCAAAATAAAACAACATTTACTACCCCATGGGGAACTTTCTACTACGTAGTCATGCCATTCGGATTGAAGAAGACAGGAGCTACCTATCAAAGGGCAATGACACATATCTTTCATGATTACATCCACAAGATAGTCGAAACCTACATTGATGACCTCCTGGCTAAATCAAAACAGAGATCAAAACATGCGAAGGACCTCCGCAAAATCTTTAATAGGCTTCGAGAATATAAATTAAGGTTAAACCCTGAAAAATGTGTTTTTGGAGTCATGGTAGGGATGTTCTTGGGTTTTTTGTCTCACAAAGAGGCATAGATGTCAACCTAGGTAAGGTCAAAGCAATTTTAAATGTAACCCCACCAACCAGTGAGAGGGCAATAAGAGCTTTCTTAGGACAGTTGGGTGTGATCAGACGGTTCATACTAGACATGACTTTCAAAATTCACCCAATCAATCAGTTGTTAAAAAAATAAGTTGGCATAACATGGGCCGTGGACTATCAAAACACATTTGAGAAAGTAAAGAAATTCCTGTTAACTCCACCCACATTGATGCCACCCAAACATGATAAACCCTTCATCTTATACTTTAGAGCAACTGATATCTCCGTAGCATGCATACTAGCTCAAGAGGATGAAGGTGGAAGAGAAAGAGCCATCTATTTCATAAGTTAAACCTTGTCAGAATATGAGAAGAACTATACCTAAGCTAAGAAAGAATGTCTCGCCATAGTTTTCGCCATCCGAAGACTGTGACACTACATGTTGAATCAAGAAACTAAAGTGATGATATGATCCAAGCAATTGAGGACTTTCTTAAATCAACTCATGCTCTCAAGGAGAGTCAACTGATTCATAACCTTGTTGAGTGAGTTTGAGCTAACCTATGTCAAACAAAAATTGGTCAAGGGACAAATAATAGTGGATTGGTTAACAGATAACCTAGCTCCCCAAGAGGAACCTATAAACGAAGATTTCCTAGATGAAGAGATTTGTGTAGTCCACCTTGAGAAGTATGCAGCCTCATATTGGTATAGAGACATTGTGAACTATCTTGCAAACAAAACTTACCTAGAGAACATGACTCCTTTGGGAAAAAGATGATGACGAGTCCTCACCGTGAGATATGTTTTGATAGATGATGTGCTTTATCAAATGGCCCTAGACAGAATGTTAGTTCTATGTGTTGACAAGGAAGAAGAATGCAAAATATTAGAAGAGTGTCATAGTGGAATCCATGGAGGATATTTTGGTGGCCATGCCACAATAAGAAAAATACATAGAATGGGATACTTCTAGCATTGTTTACAAGGGGATGCGATTAAGTTCGTAAAGAGGTGTCCAAAATGTCAAGCTTATGCTCACATTCACCATATACCAACAAGAGATTTTCAACTGATTGTTACCCCTTGGCCCTTTTCCACATGGGGATTAGATCTGGTGGGGAAGATATCTCCCCCATCAATAGATGGACACCTATTCGTCATTACCATGATAGAATATTTCACAAAATGGGTGGGGGCCATGCCTCTTACCATAGTATTAGGTGCTATAATCACTAAATTTATATTGAACCAAATCATTTGTTGGTTCAGAATCCCTCAAGTGATAGTGACAGATAATGCCTCATCCCTAAAATATCCACAAGTAAGGGAGCTATGTGAAAGATTTCACATCAATCAAAATTCTCCCTCAGTCTATTATCCTCAAGGAAATAGACAAGCAGAGGCTACCAACAAGACTTTGAAGTTAATATTGGTCAAGATCGTAAAAGATTCTACAATAGATTGGCATTTATAACTATACCCAGCTTTGTGGGCTTATAGAACAAGTGTTAGGACTCCAATTGGAACCACCCCTTACACCCTCACTTTTGGGTTAGAGGCGGTATTGCCATTGGAAGTGGAATTGCCTAGCCTAAGGGTATCGTTACAAGGATTATTGGACAACAAAGAATATAGAGCAGTAAGGTTTGCCGAATTAGAAATGATGGATGAAACATGCTTGAGAGTGGTCCAAAGACATGATTCCTATCTAGAAAGAATGAAAAGCAATATAACAAAAAGGTTGTCCCAAGGCCCTTTCAAGTGGGAGACCTAGTGCTTAGGATAGATAATCTAATCGACAAAAGAGCTGGTGAAGGACAAAAATTTAGACTTAATTGGATAGGTCCTTACATGGTTAAGGAAGACATTAGAAATGGTGCCTATTGACTCTTGTGCACAATGGAGGTAGAGGAATTTGGTGAAACAGTCAATGCCTTTCACCTCAAGAAATATTATGTCTAAAAAACCAAAAAAATCATAAAACATAAAAATACAAAAAAATTATAAAATCAAAAAAGTCAAAAACAAGTTTGTTTCTTGCATGTCTACATCATTCTATTCAACTTGAATTACAGTTTGTGACTTTCTCTTGTACTTCTTGTGTGGTTACACAACATGCCCCATTTCGACTTGACAAAACAGGGACCCAACTTTTTTGGCTTTGCTTGTGTGGTCTTTTGCTGGTTGTCTAGTAAAATTCAATCAATACAGATAATCCTACACAATGGCTGGGGGGAGTCATCATCATGAGGTTAGTTTGTCAAGGTTCATATTTCATTTATTTAACCTCATATTTGGAAAGAGCATTAAATTTCATGTAGGTTTGCCTTTTACATCACCCTGATATCCCTTAGGATGTGAAAGTTATGAACGGTCAAAATCTTAGTCAAACCTGATATTCATAGAGTAGGAGGTAAGTCATCATCATATTTCAAAATATCAGTCACCTTACGAAATATCACTCGATCCAATTTATCACCCAATAAATTATCTGTTCGCAACCTGCAGACATCATTTTTAGGTGATTGTGATACTTACCCATCAAATAACAACATGTATTCCACGAGGATGATATTTCGAAACATCACCTGATATTTTTAATATAACCTTATCTTTCAAATATCATCCTGTCGTAAAACATCACCCTGGAGCTTTTATCCTGATGACATCATCCAACCCGATAATGAAGAGAATCAACATGATGACAACATCATCATCATGTTTTACCTCATGGAGGTATATTTCCTAAAATCACTCTTTTATAAAACATGAAGATGACGTCATAGCGCTTCAACGATAAACTAAACCAATATCATCGTGACATCATCATGATATTCTGAGAGAGACTACTTAAGCATTGCAAAGGGTCATCATCTTTTTTTTGAAATATCACCCGATATTTTTAACATCACCTGATCTTTTATAACATGACCCGATGGTCCTAAAATAACCCGATATACGATAGGTGTTTCTCGCTAAGACCCGGATGATCATATTACGACACGGTGATATTTTGAACGTCACCTAATATTCAAAACATCACCCGATATTTCAAAAGATCATCCTCCTCTTCTTGTCGTGCGACATTGAATGCTCATTAATAAGGTAGGTGTATCCCACTAATGGTTAACGCGATGCTCACATCTGGAAACCTTTGTAGATTTATGTGCAGAGACTTAATGATTACGATAGATTTGCCATAATTTTAATCTAAGTGACCTGATTCAGGGGTTAAAAGTGAATTTACAAGGTATTTTACATTTACATTGTGATAAACCAGTTTTTACAGAGAGCCGAGCTTGCAAACCTTCTTACGAACCACCTGCAAATGTGTACATCTTGAATCAGAGCGAAGAACGTGATTATCAATAGTATCAAAATTATCCCATATAATAATCATTGTAATTCAAAGGGATAAGCAAACCAGGTAAGTAATTGAAAACCCCTTGCTGTTGTTTTATGCATATCCAGGTAAAATGATGATTCAGTGATTTGAGATTAGGATTTCTACATATCATGATGAAATAATTGTTAATCAACTTCTGCATGATGATATAGAGATGTATGTGTATACATGCATGCATGAAATGAAGTATCAATCTTGAGACCAGTTCTTGGACCTGCAGGAAATCATGGCAGACAAAAGATTGATGAAGTCTGAGGTGGAATTTCCCAAGCCAATGTTTGCATAGCCTAAAGGTGTGCAATTCAAATATGGAACTATAGGTGACACTCACCAGGGAAGTATAGATTTGGTTACATGGATAGATAAGATCAACATGAATAATGAGGATGCTCTAATGGAGGCTATTTTTGTGTCTAGGATGTGGAATGCAGCTAGTTTTCCATACACTATGGAGGCTCCTAAACTGGTTATTGAGTGTGCCAGGAATTATAATCCCTAGAAAAGGAGGGTAGAGCAACATGGGAGAGTGTATGTAGACTTATCTATCAAAAGCCTCTCAGCCATGTTCAGTTTGCCACTGGGCAAGAAGGTTGTCAGCATTGACCTGAAGAAGCTGGAAACTAAATATGAAAGTAATAAGAAAGTGTTGGCAAGAGACACTATATGGATTCATGGTTGTTGTCATTGATGGCAACAAAGGTCATTCCACATATCCGCAAGTCATGGTGTGTCTCTACCGGAAGTCAGAATGAAGACTGTTGTGGTCCGGTGAACAAGAACAAAGCATGTGGCAAGGTCTAACAGATTGGTCCGGATCTCTCAGAGGAAGTGTCTTGGTGCAGTATGGATTTGGGGAAGTCAAAAGGACTACCTTGAATAGTATATTCCAAGGATTTAGCCTCCAATGATGGACAAGAAAGAAGATATGAATAGTTGAGTACCAGATTCCTGAAAGACAGTGAGAACAGAGGAAGAACTGACTGACAGAGTATCAGACTATTTTCCGGATGTGTTACTATTGATGGTAAAGGTTGTGAAGGCATGAATCATGTTTGGCCAACATGATTAATGATATCTACAAGTATATGCTTGATCCGCATTACTTGATATGCAAGGATTCAGCCGACAGAACAAAGTTGGTGAGAAAATAGACTATTCCAGGTGCCGACTAGAAAGATAATGAAATCACTAGTGCGGATATAAATAGAGGATGGATTTTATTGTGAATGTTGTAGTTGTGATATATGGCATGCGAATAAGTGTAGAGAAGAGCAGAAGTAACAATAAGGATCCGGTATGTGAAAGAAAAGCAGAAAAAGAGCAGAGGAAAGATGAAGTGCAGCCGATCAGTATACTGAGCCTAACTGGAATTGAACTCCAGTATATGCAGATGCTTCCAATCAGTTCAAGTATTGTATAAACATTGTTTTGTAGATAGGGTGTCTCCTTTTAGGCAGTGTGCCTCTTTGTGAGCAGTGTGCTCAGGCAGTGAGCCCTAATTGGCAAATACCATTTTGTAATTCCTTATTCTTCTAACAGAGAATAATCTTTGGGTTAATCACCCCGTGGTTTTCTCCCTTAACCAGGTTTCCATGTCAAAAATACTATGTCATGTGTTTCTCATTTCATGGTAATGTTTGTTTGTTTGATTCAATACTACTTTGATTAATAAGAAAGTTCAAAAGAAGAAATAATTAGGATAACTGATTCACCCCCCCTCTCAATTATCAACAATTGGTATCAGAGCTAAGTTCCTCCGAATAGAGGCTAACAGCTTGAGGAAGATCTGAGAGTTCAAATGGATGCATATGGTTTAAGGGAGCAACTCAAGACTGCCCTTGAGGATCTTGAACAGTCAAACTCTGAAGTCAATGAATTAAAGGAAAGACTCAAATAGGCTGATGAATTCATGAGAGAACTAAAAGACAAATTAAGTCTCTCTATGAAAAAGAGAAAGGAGCTGCTCCAACAATTGGCAAGACAAAGTGAAGAAAACAATACAAATGAAGAATTAACTGAGAAAACCAAGTTATGTGAAAATTTATCAAAAGAAATCATTATGTTAAGACATGAAATGGAATCAGGAACTATAAAGTTTACTCAAGAGATTGAAGAAAAAAGAAAAGATGAAGACAATCTAAGACAATCTCTTAAAGAGAAATTAGAAGAATGCCACCAGATGGACAGGATTATCAGACATCTTGAATCTGATCTTGAAGATGCCAAAGATAATGAAGAAAAACTTGAGGATCAAATTGTCTCTCTCAAAAGAGATCTTCAAACAGCAAATGAATATAAAGAAAAATTCAAGATAAGTTCTGCCCAACTTGAAGTACTTCTTGGAAGTCAAAAGAGGATAGATGACAAGTATGGTTTGGGAAATGAGAAAGGAGAAAGCTCCAGATCCAGTCAAAAGAATTTTGGATCAGAAAATCCAAGGAATAGGCCTAGAAGACCTCTGGTAAGACAACCCAATGCTCAAAGATATCCATCCTTCAATGGATACTGCCACAGCTGCAATCACTTTGGTCACAAAGCTAATCAGTGCAGGAAGAGAATGAATCAGACTAATTCATCCTTCTCCGGACAGTGCTTTAACTGCAAAAGGTATGGACACAAGTCTCATGAATGCAGAAATATGCAAATAAACAAATCATTCAATGGTAGATGCTTTGCATGCAATAGAGTAGGTCATATGGCTAATCAATGCATATCAAGAGGTTATCAGTCAAATATGCAAAGAAATGTTATTTGCCAAATCTGTAATAGGTCCGGCCATAATGCAAAAGTCTGCAGAAGCAAGAATCAAGATAAAAGAGGTCTGGTATATAATCAGAATCAAGACAAGGGTAAACAAAAGATGAATGTGGATGAAGTTAGGAATCAGATGAACAAGATTTGGGTGAAGAAAAGTTTAGAGAATGTAGAGGTTGGATCCGCACTAGACTCTGGTGCTGATATTTCTTCTAGAAATTAAAAAGTGAGCTCTGGCTCAGGGGGAGACTCAAAGAAAATCCTGTTCCCCTAGCCAATCAAGTGGTGCCAGATGTGGCACAAGATGCAGAGTAAAGGGTTTAAAGATACATGTCTTGAGATGATCCTGATAAGATTTTAGAGGTCTGCATGAAGATGTAAAGAAGTTGTGATCAATCAAGTAAGACCTGTTTCGGGAGATGCTCCGGAATGACAGAGGATTACAAAAGGGTCCGGAGAGATCCGGAAGTACATTGTCTTATTCTGCGGATTGGACAGAGTGTTTGGGATATTCTTGTAATGTGTCATCTTGATTTGTTCATGATTGGAAGATCCGCATGATGTTCATAGATCAGGACTGATCCAGTACTCCAAGCTATCTGGATAAGGCAAACTGGAATAATGTAGGTCAAGCATTTATTGCCATCAGATATTAGGGTTTGCGGAGCAATATAAGGGATTTCTCATAAAATCACTTGCTCATTCTGCACTCAAGAAGAAGCAAAAAGTGGAGCTCTGCAAGAAGACTCATCAAGCTCACCAAAGATCTCCTACTGAAGTCATTACATACAGAAATCAATCCAACCACTCCGTGTAACCGAAGACGCATAAGGTATTTTCCATTTTCGATATCTTGCTACAATTCTTTTGAGAAATGGCTACTCCAAATATAGTAAAAATCTTAGATAGACCCCGACCTGAATTTAAGAAACATCCATACAAGTCATTGGAGGTAGATCCCTTAGGAGCATTCTCTAGTGTTCCTCATGACATTTTACATATAGAAGATGTTAGGGTTTACATACATGCAAGCATTGAGGAATTCAGGGAATTCAAATTGAGAGATCTCTATCACAAACAACTGATAGACAATGCTTTTGAGCTTAAACCAGAGTATAAGGGTATCCAGAAGAAACAATTTGATCAATTCATTCATTTCCCCTACTTTGAAGAAGATGAATGGGTCCGGTATGTATTGAGCAGGATACATGACAACTTCCTATGGCTGGATAGACCTTGCAAGATCACAAAAGAGGCAATTAGGGCAGTAACTAGTCTATACTCTTCCGGAGGGATACCTATCCTCAAATCTGTCAAAAATAACATTGTAACTAAGGCCACCGGATCAAAATTTGATAAGAGGGCAATGACCATTGAAGATATTTCTGATCTAGATACCAAGTATGCATCCATGATAATAGGATACAAGATCTATCACTCTAGCAGGGAGAATTCTGTATCTGAAACTGCAGTATATACTGCCTATGAAATGCTAAGGAAGAATGCAGATTATGATCTCTGTGAACTTCTCTTAAGCCAATTAATGGAAAATATACAGAAAATCAAGAAGGACAAAAAGAATTCTTTTAAGTATGGAACTCTTATATTATGTCTATTTTTCTACTTCATGAATGAGCTGCCCGGATCAAGTGGATGGGCATGGCAAAATGACAAACCTGTTGCAGTCCAGATAAGAGATTATTTACATGGGCTTGGGGATGCCAAAGTAAGAAATACAGCCCTATGGGGATACTTCAAAAACTTCCAGAGCATGATGCAAGCAAGAGAAAGAATTCCCCAGTCTCTTGTTGAAAAATACAAAGACTCAGTTTGCTTTATGGTGGATACTGATCAGTGCCTAATGGAAGCAGTGGAGCCAAGGACTGTCTGGATCATGCCCATGGGGTATGAGGTTGATAAACAGATTGTAGAACTGCATGTTCAACACATGCTTAGTCAACCCAAAGATCCAAAGGCAAAAAGGTTCGGAACCTTTGAGGAGCTGAGTGTGAAGATCCATGTGGAACTCAGGGAACCTGAGATAAAGAGGAAAGTGAGAAAAGAAGTAGAGCATATTGCTCAAGGCCTAGGCATTCCAAAGGAGGCACTTGATGCCAACTAGGAAAAGAGAAGAAAGGCTGAGGAAGAAAAGAAAGAGGTAGAAAAGAAAAGCAAGAAAAGTGCTCTGGTGGAAACCTCAACCCGGACCAGATCATCAAAAGAATCTACACCTGTCAGAACCAAAAGCTCAAAACTAGAAGTCCAGGCATCCGATAAAAGATCTAAGACAAAAGCCTCAAGAGCTTATGAAAGCCAAAAGGATGAAGAGGAAACTGAGTCAGATGAGGGAGTAAAAGAAATAAAGAAGTAGAAGAAGAAAGGATCCGGTAAACCCTCCACAGGCCAAGACAAGGAAGAAATGGTAGAGGTATTTGTTGAAAAGCCCACCCTGTCTCTAGAGAGTGTAATCAAGTCAATCATGGTGGATGGAAACCTTCAACCAATGACTGAATTCTATGATGACTACAATGAGGCTGACCAAAAGATTCTGCAGGAAGCCACAGTCAAGTATCTGAACATATACAATAAGGCTTTCATTGAGATCATATCTCTAATTCCTAAAAGCCTAGAAAAGGAATTAGAAATAAGAAAGAATAATGCTCAGGCAAAAGATCTTGAGATCCAGGAGCAGATAGCTATTTAGCTATATCCTCAAATTGATCCCAAGACAATGAACAAAATATTCAAAGACTGCAAAGATGAGTTCAGGAGTAAAGCAAGAATGAATCAACTCATGCTTGGTGAGACTGACAAAGTAGCCAAGGACACTGAAGAGATCCTCTGGAATACATTCAAAAGGTTCAACATTCCTATTGTAGAGGACTTAGGTGTAGAAACAGCTGTGAACTTGGAATCATCTACTCCGGAAGAAGTGGCCCTTGAACAGAGTAACATCTCTCCTCTGGTTTCCCCTACAGTCTCCAGATCCCAAGAGAAATTACAGGAGATAGAAGCAACAGTAAAAGAAAAAGAGGTTGACAGCACAAAGGATGCAGAGAAAGAGAAGATTCCAACAGAGAAAACCACAACTGAAAGTGGTAAGAATATGGAAGGAGAAAAGACTCCAAAGGACAAGACTGCAGAAGAAAAGAAACATCTGTCTCTAGCAAGAGACACTGCACAAACTGTTCAAAAATTTCTAAGCCAAGAAACAATAGAGATTGATGAACCGGAGCTTCTAAAAGGCCCATTCAACTTTGACTCTCTCTCCGGTACAGACAATGAAGATAGCTTCATTTGCAAATGCTAAGGAAAATGAAAAACTCCTAAAGTCTCATATGGAAGACTGTGAGTTGATAGAGGCTACTTCCAGAGTGCTTGAAAAGATTATGCCATCAGTCTAGATGGATCCGACAGCCTCCTCTTCCGGTAATCTCAAAACCTTAGTCAGCAGTGTTGATACACATTTTGATTCTCTAGAAAAATCAGTTGAAGAAAAGGTCCGGAAGGAATTTTTGGATAAGAGATTTTCAGAAGTACTAGGATTAATTTCTAATGATAGGAGAAATATGAGTATTAGAATAAAGAGCTTAGAAAATGCTCTTAAGGATGGCAGTGACATCTACAAATTTTGCATCTCCTGGTCAAAGGCAACAGCAGACATTGACAAGAAAATAAAAGAGGAACAGGACAAACTACAAAGTTTGTCTCAAAGTTTTGATCCTCTCTCTTCCTCCATAGTGAATCAAGAATGTTAAACTATTGCAATCACAAATGCAATAAAGAACTTTGAGAAGGAAAGGAAGCATATAAGTAACTGGATGGGAGAACTTAGAAGGATTACAATCCCTAAGTTAGAAACTATGCAATAGGCCATCAGTGATTCTCAGACTACCGCTCAAACAAATGATCTGACAGATCTCAAGAGGGCAGAAGCCTTTGCATTTTTGTTAAGTGGTCACATTTCAATTTTGGACAGAATGAAGCAAAGTTGGGCTACAGAACTGGTCCAATTGAAGACATCCTTTGTAGACATTCTTCAGTTTATGTGAGTATGTAAATATGTAGCTATGTATAGTAAATCTTTGAAAATTTTGGTGTGCGGACCCTACCCTTTGCCATTGATGTCAAAGGGGGAGTGAGGAGCAGTGAAAAATGAGGAATGCAACTAAGGGGGAGTTCTGGAAATTGTATATAAAGATAGAGCATCAGCCAAGGGGGAGCATAGTGTAAACACTTAGTCATTTTTCACTAAGTGTTGCCATCAATGCCAAAGGGGGAGATTGTTAGCAAGAGACATTATATGGATTCATGGTTGTTGTCATTGATGGCAACAAAGGTCATTCCACATATCCACAAGTCATGGTGTGTCTCTTCCGGAAGTCAGAATGAAGACTGTTGTGGTCTGGTGAACAAGAACAGAGCATGTGGCAAGGTCCGACAGATTGGTCCGAATCTCTCAGAGGAAGTGTCTTGGTGCAGTGCGGATTTGGGGAAGTCAAAAGGACTACCTTGAGTAGTATATTCCAAGGATTTAGCCTCTGGTGATGGACAAGAAAGAAGATATGAATAGTTGAGTACCAGATTCCTGAAAGACAGTGAGAACAGAGAAAGAACTGACTGACAGAGTATCAGACTATTTTTCGGATGTGTTACTATTGATGGTAAAGGTTGTGAAGGCATGAATCATGTTTGGCCAACATGATTAATGATATCTACAAGTATATGCTTGATCCGCATTACTTGATATGCAAGGATTCGGCCGACAGAACAAAGTTGGTGAGAAAATAGACTATTCTGGGTGCCGATTAGAAAGATAATGAAATCACTAGTGCGGATATAAATAGAGGATAGATTTTATTGTGAATGTTGTAGTTGTGATATATGGCATGCGAATAAGAGTAGAGAAGAGCAGAAGTAACAAGAAAGATCTGGTATGTGAAAGAAAAGTAGAAAAAGAGCAGAGGAAAGATGAAGTGCAGCCGATCAGTATACTGAGCCTAACCGGAACTGAACTCTAGCATATGCAGATGCTTCCAATCAGTTCAAGTATTGTATAAACATTCTTTTGTAGATAGTGTCTCCTTGTAGGCAGTGTGCCTCTTTGTGAGCAGTGTGCTCGGGCAATGAGCCCTAATTGGCAAGTGCCATTCTGTAATTCCTTATTCTTCTAATAGAGAATAATCTTTGGGTTAATCACCCCGTGGTTTTCTCCCTTAACCGGGTTTCCACGTCAAAAATACTGTGTCATGTGTTTCTCATTTCTTGGTAATGTTTGTTTGTTTGATTCAATACTTCTTTGATTAATAAGAAAGTTCAAAAGAAGAAATAATTAGGATAACTGATTCACCCCCCCTCTCAGTTATCAACAGAAAGCTGCTAGGAAGAGAATGTATGCATGGAGGGCTAAGAATAGTCCTTATACAGCCGCAACCAAGTTGCTGGTTCATCTATTTAAATTTGACTTTGATGACAAGTATCAGCTCATGATCACCCTATTCAGTTGGGTAACATGACAGCCAACAGCTAGAAGTTTCAAGGATTGGATGTATGGGGTCATCCTGATGTGCTTATACATGGAGAATAGACCACTATGGGCCAAGATGATAAGTGATGCTCTGGATGAGCAACTGAAAAACCTAGAAGGTATAGAATGTACTTTCTATATGACTTCCTACCTTGTTTATGCATGTGCATATAAAGGTACATTTAATGGATTGACTACGGAGGGGAAGAATGGTGGCACCACCAATGATGCACACATCTAGGACCATTACCCCCAATTACAAAGAGTTAATTACCTCCAGGATTATAAATTGGTGAATGATGCATTCTCTATGCATCTAGTGAGGACCATGGAGGAGGATAGAACTAAACGACTGAGCATGGAAGCTCAGGAGGTAATATATAGGCATGGAGCCTGGTTCATTCAATTTGTAACCTTTTCATACATTAGGGTTGAAGGATTTCAAGAACACACCCTCATGCTCCCAAGATATCCAACTGATGTTGTAGTATTGATGGAGTTCATGAGGTAAATTGTGACAATACTGGATGCCTACAAAGCTAATAACAAGCTTCATCCAGTGTTATTTCCAATAACAATGGGCTGGTATACGTGCCTAGATAGTGAAAATATTAAAAAAGCCATAGCTGGCTTAACCATGGTGAAGTTATAGCCATTTCCGTCGACCAGGCCATATGATCCTTATGGAAGGATGCAAAAGATCATGGGATAGCCCATTCACCAAAGGCATCTTGAGGATTTTTGGGCTGATTGTGAGGATGAGGCAGAAGCTAGAAGAAGAAGATATCAGAGGTTAACCATTAACCAAATCAGAACCTTTGGTTGTATTTCCATCCCAACGCAAATGAAGAAAGATGATGGAAAGATAATGGCAGATGAATATGAAGCAAAGAAGATATATAATGATACTATATCAGCCCTGGATCTTACAATGTAGGAGGATAGTTCCTTGGATCCATTCATGGGCAGGATATTATAGCTAACCCAAGCTTGGGTTGATGAGAAAGTAAATATATTGAAGAAAAAGGGTGTGGCCCTTACAATAGAAAGCAAAAAGAAAGGACAAGAGCTATCTGGTGATGAATATGATGATTTCCTGAATGAGAAGAGGAAATCCAAGGGAGACAGGTTGCCCCCTCAACAAAAATAGAGCAAAAGACCTCCTAGAGGCAAGAAAACTACATAAGAACCCAAAGGGCTCATCATTGAGAGAATAATGGCCACAACTAAGGAAGCAACAGCAGCAAGAGAAGCATCAGCTTCAGGCCAAGCATCAAAATCATCTGTGCCTCCCCAGTTAGAGAAACAAAAGCCAAAGAGAATACTAAGGGCTGATGTAGTAGCTACTAAGACCTATGAAGAAGGTCCGGCCTCACAGAAACAAATGGAAGAAGATATCCCTCTGGAAGAGGAGCATGATGAAGAGGAAGAGGCCCCCTTATTATTCAAAAGGAAGAGGAAGGTACCTCAGGTGATAGCCCCCACACTAAAGAAAGCAAGAACCTCCATGAGGGGTGAAATAAGGCAAAGCCCCATTACACTGAAAGGGGCAGGTAGTGAAGTTTTTAGAAAGGAGTTACAGCACAATGTACCACTTCCTACAATTGTGAAGTCTAAAGCTGAACAAGCCGAGGAATAGTTCAAACAAACATCTAGAGCAGTCCCAGGTAGACTTGTCTCATTGGAAGAAATAGTAGATTTATCTAATGATGATGTGGTTAAGGATGTGACTATTCAACAAATGGAGACACTTGCCGCAGGCACCTACATCACTCCTTTTGGGACCCCATCAGTGTAGGGAACTGGAGAGAAACCAGTTGAATAAGAAAAAGAAAGAAGCCCTGAGAAAGTTGCATAGCAAATAGGGCTAGATGAGTTAGTTAAGCAGGTCACCATTCCTGAGGTGGTGGACCTGTCATATATAAAAGATGCAAGTCCTCAACATCAGACTAATGCACCTAATGAGGTAAGTAAAACTAAAGAAATAGAGGTGATTGAAGTAGAAATACATACTCCGGATTTGGGTCAGTCATAGCAAGATATTGCTGGTGAACCCAAGATAGTGGAAGTCTGAGAAAAAGACAAGGAGGAGAAGGTCATAGCAAATGAAGATGTCATCCAGACTCAAGAGACCTTAGGAGGTAAAGAAAATTTAGATCAAGATGATTTGAAAACTCAGGAAGAGGTATCTACTTCAAGTGCAGAGAAAGATATGACGTAGGATCAGGTTGACAAGCCAAAAGTAGATGCAATAATATCCAATGATGCAGGCATACCTCAAGATGAAGAGATTAATAAAGTAGATGAAGTTAGAATGGAGGAAGCAAAAGATTGGGGTCATGATGGTCATGATGATCAAAAGGATCACCCTCCAGGAAAAGAGGTTCCTCATCATGAAGATGTACCAAAAGATCACTCTCATGAAGAGCATCATGAGGAAGAACAAAGAAAATCACCTTCTCCGTCAAACACAGATGTACTTATGGGAGATAAAGGTGATGATCATGATGATGATGCAAGAAGCCAAGGTACAAAAGATCAAGTTCCTCAGTGGCTAGAAAGAGAAATTGGCATGGAAATAGGTATGGAAATCCAAGAATTTGATGTGTCTACATGATTTTCAGAAACACTAATAAAGCCCAAAGGGAAGGCCAGGTTGACCTCTCGGCCATTAGGAGAGATCCTACAACAAGTAGGAGGACAGCACAGGTAGCAATCCCTACTATAGATAAAGAGAAACTTAAAATCACTCTGGATGAATTCTAGAGTAGCACAATAGATTTGGAATTCGCTAATGAAGACCAGGAGGGTCAAGAGGGAAAGGACATAATAGATTCTTTGATTGAAAAAGTTAAAAGGGAAAAGGAGAAGAATAAGTAGCATAAGGAGCACATTACTCAGCTGCATGCATATATAAGAGGGTTAATTAACCCTGATGATATGCCAACTAATCATGCAGTCCCATTGACTGCTATTTCTCAGGAGGAGGTTAATAAGTTGAACCTCATGAAGCATGAATCAATAGTAATGTTGAAATGGATGTCATCAGCACTCAATGGAGCTGAGGAAGTGGCAAAGGCCTCTCTAAAGAGGTCAAATTCTTTGGATACCTCCAGGAGAAAAGTAGATAAAATGTAGATGGAGGTCGACAGGAGGTCATTTCAATTAGAAAAGATCCTGAACATTTTCGATGAAATGAAAAAGATTGATCCACGGATTCTAATAAAGAATCAAGTACTGAATAGTAACATAGCCCTATTGATGGATATCTAGAATAAGGATTTCAGATTTGAATGTGATGTACTCAAAAGATGCAACAGTAAATTGCGAAATATCAACATGAAGTTACATGCCATCACCAAAGAAAGGACTCAGGATGGCGGGGAATTGGAGAAAATAGTGCAAGCATACGAGAGTATAAGGACAGCTATGTAGGTTCATATTCAAGAAGACCATCATCAGAATGATGAAGATAGCAAGAGTGGTGAAGGTGATGATGACGACAAAGAGCCTGATGAGGAGACATCATAAAAGGGAATATATGCAACAGATGATTTTGAAAGTATAAGTTATCTAGATGGTTGCTAGCTGGCAACCTGTGCCATATGAGAAGATTGACTTGGTCAAAGATAAATGTGAATCATAGATTTTAAATAGATAAATCTTGATCATAGATCAATTGTAAAGGATTCCTCACCTTATTCTATAAAAGGTGCAGGGATGCCTCATTTTAAACATTTGAAACTTAATTGAAATATGTTTGCTGAAGTATTCAGGACTTATTTCAAAGCTATTGTATATGTACATGTCTTTTACATACTTAATGAAAGAGAAGAGCATTTTGATTACAAACCTTCATAAATCTTGAGTAATCTATGTCTGAATTCTCGATATATGCTTTGATTTGCTACATCCCTTGGAGTGCTCATCATGTTGCATGTATTGTTTTCATTCATCATCCTCTAAAGTTTACATCAACTGTATCTAGCTGTGGAATATCCTAGTGAACATATGGTTTGATTTCTTCTCCCAATGATAGTATCAAGTGTGTATGTGGATCAATAACTGAAGATTCAACTTTAATTTGAAGTATTTCTTTCAGTTTCTTTCAATTTCAGAGAATTTCATCATCACAATTGTAAATAATTGACAATCTTAAGCAAATAGTACAAATATGCAGACATCTCGTAGATAAATGAACATATTCAACATATTTGAGGTTAGAGCATGTCACAGTGACAAATATCATGCAAAGTTTTGAAGATATATATAATATTTGAAGTATATCCTATGCAGAAATAACTATCTTTGCATCATCATTATAGGAAACAATATCTTACTGATGAGATCTATGTAAGGCCCCAAAATGGAAACAGTAGCACACATCAACCTCTGAGTAATGTCAGAAGATTAAGACCTAATCAATGGAGACTTGAGATCATGAATTCTCTAAATTTATTGTATCTTTCAAGATGAATAAAGGTTAATATGTACTTTTATTCTATGTTTGTTTATGACTAACATCATGATCAATATAAATTAGCACTAGAAGGAGGGCCATAAGACAAGGATCATCATCAATAGTTTAGGTGATGATAAAGATTGTGAGGTAACACTCAGACATCGCTAAATTTCCAAGCTAGACGCAAATATTTGTTGTTCTGAGCTGATTTGCGCTAATCCTGTGTAAAGTTTTTGAAATCAATCATAAATATTGCATTCTTTATGGTAGATCATCATGTATTTGCAAAGATCAAACTTATTTCACGTAAAGTTGTCAAAGCTTTGAGGTATCCTACTCTAGAAACCTAATATCAGCCTGCCAAGTGTTGCCAGATTAGTAATCACCTCATATTTGCAGTATAGCTGCAAATATTTCATAAATACTTGGCTAATTTCCAATCCTGACCATAAATATAGTCATCTCTGGTATATTCCAACTGATATTCACAAAGTTCCAGCCAATTTGCCTAAAAATTGAGAAATCTTGGCTCACAGGATAAATACTAGGTCTAGACCTAGTGGAATCTTTGAAGAATTACCTGTTAGAGGGTTCAGACCTAGAACTATGGACATTCATCATACTCCAGGGTCTAGTGCATTAAGAGCATCACTAGAACCTCCTCCTACACCTCCTATTGGTTTGCAAATACCTTCTGGACTATCAGTGACACCTCCTGTCCAACTTCAGCCAACTATACCACAGGCTCAACCTCCTCCGATTGCAATGTCTTTCTTTGCAGCAGAGTCACCTCTGACCTTTACTACATATCATGAGTTACCAAAGAATCTGGACAAGCTTTGTCCAAAATATCATCCTTATCAAGATGCGGATGATCATATCAGAACCTTTAAAGAAGCCTGTTGTAGGGCTAGAATAGAGCATCAAGACGTTGTATGCAGATTATTTCCTTTTTCCCTAGGAGAAGAAGCTTATAATTGGTTTATTAGTCTTGGTCAAAGTTCTGTTGGTTCATGGGCTGTCCTAGAGAAGCTTTTACTAATAGGTTTAAAGTACCTATTGATCCTTCAATGAACTATCACCTATTTGCCACAATCAAGTGATTTGAGGGAGAACCTATTGCCAATTTCAATGCTAGGTTCCAGAAAATGCTATCCAAGTTAGTTGCTCCATATACTATGGCAGATACTACTTCTAGGAGTATCTATTACTCAGCTCTGGATCCATTGACTTCCATGTTCATCAAGAGAACACATCCTGAAATCACAACCTTGATAAGAGCTTTTCAAGAAGCTATCAAAGTGAATCAGTAGTTAGTTCCTGCTCCTACTCCAAATATGGCATTCCCTACATTACCTGGCATGTGTCCAACATATCCTCCACAATATCCTGCATATCTGGCTTAGCAATATCCTAATGGAGCTATGATGCCTCTAGCAGTAATGTTAGCACCATTGCAGATATCTCCATTGAGTATCATGCCTCCTCCTCCTAATGGGAATGGTCAAGTGCCCCAGTATCTTGCACAAGCACCAACACCTCAGAGTGTGGATCAGAACAATAACACTGGATCCTCTTTCTTCAAGTCTCAAACTAAAAATGTAGTGGCTAAAGCTCAAGAAGAGAAGGAAGAAATCAAACAAATCTCTACTCAACTAAGAAAACTAACTACAGAGGTCACTCATCTGAGAAATCAGAACTTCTATTCTCAGCCTAACCAAAACAGAGGCTATAACAATGACAGACCTAGTTATCCTGATAGGGGGTACAACAACAATAATTTCAACAATAGTGGTGGAAATAACAACAATCCTCCTAGGCAGCCTAGAATATGGAACTCCAAGCCAAATAATGGTTCACTACCATCACCCTTAGATAATCAGCCACCTGGTGAAGCCAAACAGACTAGTAGAGTCAATCTTGCTAAGGCAGCCCTCACCAATTGGTGTAGAATACACAATACAAATGCTCATGCAGAATTAGACTGTCCACAATTTAGAATTGCTGCTAGCATTTTCTAGACAAAAGTATCTAATACTTCTGGAAATCCACCTCAGGTGGAAGGAAATGAAATTGTCCCTTGTGGATATGACTCTGCATTTGTGTTAGAAAGCTATACTGATCAACATCATCAGCAAATTGTGTCATCCTATCAGCATTATAACCAGGCATGTGAAGAATCTGCCATGGGTTTTGAGTCAAATTATGTTTTCCCTTTTGAAGATGAAAATGAGCCATCCAATGAGCCTGAAGAGGTGCATGCTTACCAGCAACAATATCAGGGTAAGCACAATTATAATCTGAGAAGTAACTCCAATAGACCTACTAGTCCATTAACCAGTTCCTTGCCTCTGAATAATTTTAACACACCTCCTAATCCCAAGGCAAGTAATAACCTTGGATTTCCAAAGGTAAATGCACAATATTTGTCACCACAAAATACAATGTCAAAAGCTATTGGCCTAGCTCGTGAGTCTGACAAACTAGTCACATATCTGGCAGATGAGATGAAGAAGGTAAAGATCAGCCTGTCTCTATCAGAGTTGTTGAAAACTCCCACAATTAAGAAGGCTTTCATGAAGTCACTAGATGATCCTGTTCCCAGGGAGGATAATCATCCCCTAGGTCAACCTAACAATAAGGATCATGCTGCTAAAGACAACACTGTCAAACATAAAGTGCTAGCTACAGTTCAAGCTACAGAAACCTCCCACATGACCTTGTATAGGGACAAAAGCAAGTCACCACCTTTTCTCCTTACCATAAGGATGTTCAGCAAGAATTTACACAACTATTTGGTAGATTCAGGTGCATCTACAAATGTCATGCCCCTGTCTATATGCAATGCTTTAGGGCTGCATCCTGCTAAGTCCCTAAAGAAGGTGACACAACTAGATAAAATAAAAGTAAGTGTGAGAGGTGAATTAACTCATATCCACATGCAATTAGCATTTGATCCTAGGATCCAATACTACATCGATATCTAGGTAGTAGATATACCTAATACATATGGGATGTTACTCAGTAGGGACTGGTCTAAAACCCTCAATGGATATATGGCTACTGACTTTTGTCACATGTGGTTACCTTGGAAAGGTATACCAAACCAGATAAGAATAGATGCTGAGCCTAGAATGAGGCACATGATCACTGAGTACAACAAAACAAATGAGATCATGTATGTAAATGTTAAACCTAGAGTTTATGCCATTAGACCACAGACTATCAGGATAGAAGAGATCCTGGTGCTTGACTTTCATCATCATCATCATGATGATCATCAGGAAGACATGTTGGTTGTAGAACCCGGTAGTAATTTTGAGAAAGAGAATGAAATAGACCGCTTCAGAAACTTTGAGATGCATCTGTCCAAGCAGGTAAAATGTTGTCAATTGTTAAATATACCTATTCACGACATTCTGATTGATGGTTGGTGCAGATTACATGATGAGGTACATTCAGAGAAAACTTGTGAAACATGCTTAGATATGATGGAGCTGGAACAGACATGCAGTGGGGCATCATCATCATATTCTGAGGTAAGTTCTACATCTGGTGATGAGGATGATACTGATTCTTATTTTTCTTTTGTAGGAAACGCAGAAAAGGTAGTAGATCATGACAAAGATCATATTCAGAGAACAGAAGATATTCTGGTATATGACCAGATAAATGTTAAGAAGAAAGAAAAGATCACCCCTAGGAGTGATTGTCTGATGGAGTCAGATTATGAACTGTCTGATGAAGATAGAGGTAGTAACCTGACCAGATTTGAAGAGTTTTTATCAGGAGAAATTAAAAGGGTGATAGGACAAAAGAAGCATCCATAGCACGTGCTAACTGAAGGATGGTGTAGGTTGCATGAGGCACCTCACTCAGAGACTACCTGTTCGTTGTTCCTACATGTTTTAAAGAAAAATACAGAGCCTGATCCAAAAGATCATCCTCCTGATGATGAAAAGAGGGAAGAAAAATCAGCTTCCCAGAAGAAAGGAAAGATGAAGTCTAAAAATGCTGAAATTCCTAAGATAAAATGGATATCAGGTGGAGCAGTTGTCAGAGCTACAAAGAAAAGAGAAGGCTCAGCCAAGCCTCATGCTGAGGATAAACCCTAGATCCTTAGATTTGATGGATCCAAGTCCAAACAAGGAGCTGGAGTAGGGATTGATCTTATTGATCCATCAGGAAAATCCTACTTAGCTACCTACAGATTACAATTCCCATGTACCAACAATGTGACAGAGTATGAAGCTCTAATTCATGGGATACTATTTTCTCTCAAGAAGAAGGTAAAAATTCTACATGTCTTTGGAGACTCAGAATTAGTTATCAGACAGTTAAGAGGAATTTACTCTTGCAACTATAAGAAATTGTCCAATTATAGACACAGGGTGTGGGATTTGATTGAAGACTTTGATGCATTTAATATCACCCACGTACCTAGAGAATAGAACCATAGGGCAGATGCCTTAGCATAGGCTGCCAGTACATTAGAGCCCTTGTCTATATCAGGCTTAAAGAGATTTTCAGTAGAATTGATTTCAATGCCATCAGTACCTGATAATGTTACTAACCTCCAAGTTTTTGATGATGATCAGCATATCCCTGATTTCATCTCTAACAGAGACATATTTGATGCTCAGATCATAGATGAGAATAATGTGGAAGACCATGTTTGGGAAGAAGATGAAATACTGGAGTTGCCTAGCAATAGGATTCCCAAAGGTATGATTGAATTAGAAAGAGATTTTGACCTAGATAATATGCTAAAGCAGAAGGATCTTCCCAAGGCTGATGGAGGTCAGTATTCACAAGCGAATATTGGACAAAATGAAGACAAGAGAAATGTCTTGATTGGTAAAGTTTGCACACCAAAAGAGTTAGAAGGAATAACGCAGGCCTTTAAGGATTACATCAATGTAATTGCATGGACTTATGATGAGCTGAAGACATATGACACATCAGTCATAACTCACACTATACCTCTCAAGCCAGATGCTAAACCTTTTAGACAGAAGCAAAGGCCAGTCAATGCTTTGCTTGAACCAATAATTTTTTAAGAAGTCAAGAAGTTGTTGAATGCCAGGATAATATTTCCTGTGAGGCACTCCACTTGGGTGGCTAATCTAGTGCCAGTAAGAAAGAAGAATGGAGACATTAGACTATGTGTAGACTTCAGGAACCTGAACAGAGCATCAGAGAAGGATAATTATCCTTTACCCTCATTAGATGAAGTTCTGCAGATTGTCAATGGAGCTAAAATTATGTCCTTCCTAGATGGCTTCTCAAGTTACAATTAGGTCATGGTTGACAAGATTGATAGGCTAAAGACTGCCTTCACCACAAAGTGGGGGATATTTGCTTATAGATGCATGCCATTTGAGCTAATAAATGCTGGAGCAACATTCCAGCGAGCAATGGAAATAGCCTTCAAAGGCTTAATAGGAAAATGTATAGTCATCTACATGGATGACCTCACAGTGTTCTCCAAAGAAAGAACAAATCATGTAACATATCTTAGAAATGTATTGAAAAAATGTGAAGAGTATGGGATATCCTTGAACCCCAAGAAATGCATATTCGGGGTGACAACAGAAAAGTTGTTGGGCCACTTGATAACTGAAAAGGGATAATCATTAATCCTGACAGAGTGGAGTCCATTATGAAATTACAACTTCCAGGGAGCAAGAAAGAGCTCAAATTTTACTTTGGAAAGATAAATTTTGTCAAAATATTAATCACTGGCTTTGCATAAATAGTCAGGCCTTTAAATACTATGCTGAAGAAGGATGCAAAGATTGAGTGGACACCAGAAGCCAAGGTAGCCTTTGAGGATATAAAGAAGGCTATTTCTGATGCTCCTGTCCTTATTAGTCTAGATTACACCAGAGACTTTTATATCTATTCATTTGCTTCAGAACATACCTCTACAGCAGTGCTAACTCAAAGAAATAAAGAAAAGGAAGAGAAACCAATTGCCTTCATGAGCTGCCCTTTCAAGGATGCTGAATTGAGATATGTAGATGTTGAAAGGCAGGCACTTGCTTTGGTCAGAGCAGTAAAGAAATTTAGGCATTATATCTTGAGAAGCAAGGTGATTGTTGTGGTGCCTGACATAGTAGTGAAGATGCAGTTAATGCAAAGTGAGCCTGGTGAAAAAAGGGCTAAGTGGATCATAGTTTTACAAGAATATGACATGGAAATTACACCCATGAAGCTGGTAAGAGGACAGGCTTTAAGCCAAATGATATCAGAGATTGATCCAAACATAGTAAGTCAGCAGTATGTTATCAATGCTAAGGACAATGAAGAGTGGTATGCAGATATTAGGCATATCCTGATTACTGGAAGATGTCCTCCAAGACTGTAGGCTTAATAGAGAAGAGCCTTGAAGATAAAATCCCAGAAGTACATGATGAAAGCAAGAGTACTTTTCAAGCAAAATTATGAAGGCATATACTTGAGATGCTTAGAAAAGCCAAAGGCAAGCAAAGTTTTATCATAGCTACATGACAAGTTTGGAACAACACATGGCTCATCATTGGCTATAACACATGCTATCCTCAGAGTAGGATATTATTGGCCTATAATTTTCAAGGACATAGCTGAACACATTAAATGCTGTCATGTATGTCAGATAGCTGCTAACAGAGAGATATGCTACACAACCTTTGCAGCTAGTGATGGAGGCATTCCCATTTGCTTAATGGGGCATGGATTTCATAGGACCTATTAATCCTCCATCATCATTAGGCCACAGGTACATTCTAACAATTACTGATTACTGTACCAGGTGGACTGAAGCCATTAGCAGCAAGACTTGCATTGCAAAAGATGTCATCAGATTTCTGGAAAGTAACATAATCACTAGGTATGGGGTTCCCTATGCTCTGGTAAGTGATAGAGGCTCTACTTTTACTTCAACCAAATTGTTAAGTTGGGCATTTGATTAGGGGATCATACTGAAGTTCTCATCTAATTATTATCCCCAAGGGAATGGATTGGCAGAATCCACCAATAAAAATTTGCTGAATATCATAAAGAAGTTAGTAGACAAGAACCCTAGGGAATGGAATACACTTCTAAAAATATGCCTTATGGGTAGACAGAACTAGAAACAAGGCTGCATTAGGAAACTCACCTTATCATTTAGTCTATGGGGTAGATCCAATCCTCCCTGTTAACCTGAAGATTCCCACCCTATAGTTTGCCCAAGAGTATCTGGGCATAAACAATAACCAAGAAGTTAGGTTGCTTCATCTGATGCACCTGGAAGAGAAAAGAAGCTAGGCAATTGATCAATTTGCCAAACATCAGGATGTTGTCAAATGCTGGTTTGACAAAAGAGCCAAAGTTAAAGCCTTCAGGATATCAGATTTAGTGCTGATGTGGGATAAAGCCCATGAGAAGAAAGGAGACCATGGTAAGTTTGACAAATTATGGATAGGTCCCTTCCAAATTTCTAAGATAGTAGGAGATAGCACTTTTAGGCTTAAGAATGTGATAGGTGAGGATGTTCCATTACCAGTTAATGGACAGTTCCTCAAACATTATTTCCAAGCCTAAGTAGCTTCAAGTCAGTCATGTGTATCATAATGTATATTTGTATAGTTGTTTGTATAGTGTTTTGTTGTTGTTTTTGCTTTGTTCACTTGTTGAGTTTTGTTTTGGTTAGTCAAGATGATGCAGCTCATCACCTTAGAAAATAACAAAATTGTTAAGATTCAAGTGATGAAAACACATTTATATATAGGTTGTGACTCATTTTGAGAAAGTCATCATGATTAGGTCTGTGATATCCTGTCATTAGGGTACCTTTTCTTAACCAAAGTGATTTCTTCACAATGACTCACCTAACAGCCTTGGGTTTGTTGAAAATACAAGTATACGCGTTAAGTGAAAAATCTAAAGGGACTCCCTTGCTACCAATGCAATCTCCAACCTAAAGCAGCAAGTGACTATACCTTGCATCTTGAGCTTACATGATGATATTAGATATATGAAGTATATAAAAAAATCTAAAATATAATAAAATTAGGTCTTCTAAGTAACTCAATCGGGTCTATAGACACCTGCTGGCAGTGGGGCTCTACTTAGGGAGATTGTATAGATAACCTTGCTGGGGCTATGGATGCCTGCTGGCAGCAAGGCTCTATCTAGGTTGGCTATGAGGGATGATCTCAAACTATGTAGCTTAACACCAGTTACTCATGTTTTTAACTTGCTTTCAAGATGAGGATAATTAATCATTTGCACACTACTGATCCTTTGTTAGCATTGTTACCATGGGGACATCTTATCATTCAGAAAGATTATGATGCTCATGCTTAGAAAGAGTTAGAATGCTATGTTATAATGTGTTCACATCACTTGAATCATTGGAATTTTGGTTTTTTCTTTGGTGGCAAGTTGTTGTGTGGTTACACAACACGCCTCATTTCAACTTGACAAAATAGGGACCCAACTTTTTTGCTTTTCTTGTGTGGTCTTTTGCTGGTGGTTTGGTAAAATTCAATCAATATAGATAATCCTACACAATGGCTGGGGGAAGTCATCATCATGAGGTTAGTTTGTCAAGGTTCATATTTCATTTATTTAACCTCATATTTGGAAAGAGCATTAAATTTCATGCAGGTTTACCTTTTACATCACCCTGATATCCCTTAGGATGTGAAAGTTATGAATGGTCAAAATCTTGGTCAAACCTGATATTCACAGAGCAGGAGGTAAGTCATCATCATAATTCAAAATATCAGTTACCTTATGAAATATCACTTGATCCAATTTATCACCCAATAAATTATCTATTCACAACCTGCGGATGTTATTTTTAGGTGATTGTGATACTTACCCGTCAAATAACATGTATTCCACGAGGATGATATTTCGAAACATCACCCGATATTTTGAATATAACTTTATCTTTCAAATATCATCCTGTCACAAAACATCACCCTGGAGATTTTATCTTGATGACATCATCCAACCTGATAATGAAGAGAATCAACATGATGATGACATCGTCATCATTTTTTACCTCGCGGAGGTATATTTCCTAAAATCACCCTTTCATAAAACATGAAGATGACGTCATAGCACTTCAACGATAAACTAAACCAATATCATGGTGACGTCATCATGATATTCTGAGAGAGACTACTTAAGCATTGCAAAGGGTCATCATCTTTTTTTTGAAATATCACCCAATATTTTGAACATCACCTGATCTTTTATAACATGACCCGATGGTCCTAAAATAACTTGATATACAATAGGTATTTCCCGCTAAGACCCGGATGATCATATTATGAGATGGTGATATTTTGAACGTCACCTGATATTCAAAACATCAGCAGATATTTCAAAAGATCATCCTCCTCTTCTTATCGTGTGACATTGAATGCTCATTAATACAGTAGGCGTATCCCGCTAATGGTTAACGCGATGCTCACATCTGGCAACCTCTGTAGATTTCCCTGTGGAGACTTAATGATTATGATAGATTTGCCGTAATTTTACCCTAAGTGACCTGATACAGGGGTTAAAAGTGAATTTACAAGGTATTTTACATTTACATTGCGATAAACCAGTTTTTATAGAGAGCCAAGCTTGCAAACCTTCTTACGAACCACCTACAGACATGTACAGCTTGAATCAGAGTGAAGAACATGATTATCAATAGTATCAGAATTATCCCATATAATAATCATTGTAATTCAAAGGGATAAGCAAACCAGGTAAGTAATTGAAAACCCATTGCTATTGTTTTATGCATATCTAGGTAAAATGATGATTCGGTGATTTGAGATTAGAATTTCTACATATCATGATTAAATAACTATTAATCAAATTTTGTATGATGATATAGAGATGTATCTATATACATGCATGCATGAAATGAAGTATCAATCTTGAGACCAGTTCTTGGAATTGCAGGAAATCATGGCGGACAAAAGATTGATGAAGTCTGAGGTGGAATTTGCCAAGCCAATGTTTGCATAGCCTGAAGGTGTGCAATTCAAATATGGAACTATAGGTGACACTCACCAAGGAAGTACAGATTTGGTTGCATGGATAGATAAAATCAACATGAATAATGAGGATGCTCTGATGGAGGTTGTTTTTGTGTCCAGGATGTGCAATGTAGCTGGTTTTCGATACTCTATGGAGGCTCCTGAACTGGTTATTAAGTGTGCCAGGAATTATAATCCCCAGACAAGGAGGGTAGAGAAACATGGGAGAGTGTATGCAGACTTATCTATCAAAAGCCTCTCAGCCATGTTCGGTTTGCCACTGGGCAAGAAGGTTGTCAGCATTGACCTGAAGAAGCTAGAAACTGAATATGAAAGTAATAAGAAAGCTGCTAGGAAGAGAATGTATGCATGGAGGGCTAAGAATAGTCCTTATACAGCCGCAGCCAAGTTGCCGGTTCATCTATTTAAATTTGACTTTGATGACGAGTATCAGCTCATGATCACTCTACTCAGTCAGGTAACAGGACAGCCAACAGCTAGAAGTTTTAAGGATTGGATGTATGGGGTCATCCTGATGTGCTTATACATGGAGAATAGGCCACTATGGGCCAAGATGATAAGTGATGCTCTAGATGAGCAATTGAAAAACCTAGGAGGTACAGAATGTGCTTTCTATATGACTTCCTACCTTGTTTATGCATGTGCATTTAAAGGTACATTTAATGGATTGACTTTAGAGGGGAAGATTGGTGGCACCACCAATGATGCACACATCTGGGACCATTACCCCCAATTACAAAGAGTTAATTACCTCCAGGATTATAAATTGGTGAATGATGCATTCTCTCTGCATCTAGTGAGGACCATGGAGGAGGATATAACTAAACGACTAAGCATGGAAGCTCAGGAGGTAATATACAAGCATGGAGCCTGGTTCATTCAATTTGCAACCTTTTCATACATTAGGGTTGAAGGATTTCAAGAACACCCCCTCATGCTCCCAAGATATTCAACTGATGCTGTAGTATTGATGGAGTTCATGAGGCAGATTGTGACAATACTGGATGCCTACAAAGCTAATAACAAGCTTCATCCAGTGTTATTTCCAGTAACAATGGGCTGGTATATGTGTCCAGACAGTGAAAATATTAAGAAAGCCATAGGTGGCTTAACCATGATGAAGTTACAGCCATTTCCATTGACCAGGCCATATGATCCTTATGGAAGGATACAAAATATCATGGGACAACCCATTCACCAAAGGCATCTTGAGGATTTTTGGGTTGATTGCCAGGATGAGGTAGAAGCTAGAAGAAGAAGATATCAGAGGTTAACCATTAACCGAATTAGAACCTTTGGTTGTATTTCCATCCCAACGCAAATGAAGAAAGATGATGGAAAGATAATGGCAGATGAATATGAAGCAAAGAACATATATAATGATACTATATCAGCCCCAGATCTTACAATGCAGGAGGATATTTCCTTGGATCCATTCACGGGTAGGATATTACAGCTAACCCAAGATTGGGTTGATGAGCAAGTAAATATATTGAAGAAAAAGGGTGTGGCCCTTACAATAGAAAGAAAAAAGAAAGGACAAGAGCTATCTGCTGATGAATATGATGATTTCTTGAATGAGAAGAGGAAATCCAACGGAGACATGTTGCCCCCTCAACAAAAATAGAGCAAAAGACCTCCTAGAGGCAAGAAAACTGCAAAAGAACCCAAAGGGGTCATCATTGAGAGAATAATGGCCACAACTAAGGAAGAAACAACAACAGGAGAAGCATCAGCTTCAGGCCAAGCATCAGCATCATCTGTGCCTCCCCAGTTAGAGAAAAAAAAGCTAAAGAGAATACTAAGGGCTGATGTAGTAGCTACTGAGACCTATGAAGAAAGTCTGGCCTCACAGAAACAAATGGAAGAAGATATCCCTCTGGAAGGGGAGCATGATGAAGAGGAAGAGGCCCCCTTATGATTCAAAAGGAAGAGGAAGGCACCTCAGATGATATCCCCCACACCAAAGAAAGCAAGAACCTCCATGAGGGGTGAAATAAGGCAAAGCCCCATTATGCTGAAAGGGGTAGGTAGTGAAGTTTTTAGAAAGGAGTTACAGCAAAATGTACCACTTCCTACCATTGTGAAGTTTAAAGCTAAACAAGCTGAGGACCAGTTCAAAGAAACGTCTAGAGCAGTCCCAAGTAGACTTGTCTCATTGGAAGAAATAGTAGATTTATCTGATGATGATGTGGTTAAGGATGTGACTGCACAACAAATGGAGACACTTGCCGCAGGCACCTACATCACTCCTTTTGGGACCCCATCAGTGCAGGGAACTGGAGAGAAACCAGTTGAACAAGAAAAAGAAAGAAGCCCCGAGAAAGTTGCACAGCAAATAGGGCTAGATGAGTTAGTTGAGTAGGTCACCAGTCCTGAGGTGGTGGACCTATCATATATAAAAGATGCAAGTCCTCAACATCAGACTAATGCACCTGATGAGGTAAGTAAAACTAAGGAAATAGAGGTGATTGAAGTAGAAATACATACGCCAAATTTGGGTCAGTCACAGCAGGATATTGCTTGTGAACCCAAGATAGTGGAAGTCTGAGAAAAAGACAAGGAGGAGAAGGTAATAGCAAATGAAGATGTCATCCAGACTCAAGAGACCTTAGGAGGTAAAGAAAAGTTAGATCAAGATGATCTGAAAACTCAGGAAGAGGTATCTACTTCAAGTGCAGAGAAAGATATGACGCAAGATTAGGTGACAAGCCAAAAGTAGATGAAATAATATCCACCGATGCAGCCATACCTTAGGATGAAGAGATTAATAAAGTAGATGAAGTTAGAATGGAGGAATCAAAAGATCAGGGTCATGATGGTCATAATGGTCAAAAGGATCACCCTCCAGGAAAAGAGGTTCCTCATCATGAAGATGTACCAAAAGATCACTCTCAGGAATAGCATCATGAGGTAGAACAAAGAAAATCACCTTCTCCATTAAACATAGATGTACTTATGGGAGATGAAGGTGATGATCATGATGATGATGCAAGAAGCCAAGGTACAAAAGATCAAGTTCCTCAGTGGCTAGAAAGAGAAATTGGCACAGAAATAGGTATGGAAATCCAAGAATTTGATGTGTCTACACTATTTTTAGAAACACTAATAAAGCCTAAAAGGAAGGCCAAGTTGACCTCGGCCATTAGGAGAGATCCTACAATAGGTAGGAGGACAGCACAGGTAGCAATCCCTACTGTAGATAAAGAGAAAGGTAAAATCACTCTGGATGAATTCCAGATTAGCACAGTAGATTTGGGATTCACTAATGAAGACTAGGAGGGTCAAGAGGGAAAGGACATAATAGATTCTTTGATCCAAAAAGTCAAAAAGGAAAAGGAGAAGAATAAGCAGCATAAGGAGCACATTGCTCAGCTGCATGCATATATAAGAGGGTTAATTAACCCTGATGATACACCAACTGATCATGCAATCCCATTGACTACTATTTCTTAGGAGGAGGTTAATAAGTTGAACCTCATGAAGCATGAATCAACAGTAATGTTGAAATGGATGTCATCAGCACTTGATGGAGCTAAGGAAGTGGCAAAGGCCTCTCTGAAGAGGTGGAATTCTTTGAATACCTTTAGGAGAAAAGTAGATAAAATGCAGATGGAGATCAGCAGGAGGTCATTTCAATTAGAAAAGATCCTGAACATTGTGGATGAAATGAAAAAGATTGATCCACATATTCTAATAAAGAATCAAGTACTGAATAGTAACACAGCCCTATTGATGGATATCTAGAATAAGGATGTCAAATTTGAATGTGATGTACTCAAAAGATGCAACAGTAAACTACAGAATATCAGCATGAAGTTACATGATATTCTGTCCTATGAGGCTGAAGTTTTGGAAGTATTGGAAGGAGATGCAGAGGGAAAAATAGAAAACCAAGATGAGGAGTTTGTCATCAAGGCTCTGCATAGCAATTTCTAGCTAGTTGTTGAAGACCCTCTCAACCACTTGATAGAAGAAGTGCTAGATAAAGTAATGAGAATAAAGGTCAAGGTGGAAGACTATAATGAAACGTCCGACAACAGGAAGAGTGAGTTGGAATCTCTCTGGAACAAATATTAGGTGCATAAACATGCCATCACCAAAGCAATGACTCAGGATGGTGGGGAATTGGAGAAAATAGTGCAAGCATACAAGAGTATAAGGACAGCTATGCAGGTTCATATTCAAGAAGACCATCATCAGAATGATGAAGATAGCGAGAGCAGTGAAGGTGATGATGACGACAAAGAGCCTGATGAGGAGACATCATAAAAGGGAATATATGCAATAGATGATTTTGAAAGTATAAGTTGTCTAGATGGTTGCCAGCTGGCAACCTGTGCCATATGAGAAGATTGACTTGGTCAAAGATAAATGTGAACTATACATTTTAAATAGATAAATCCTGATCATAGATCAATTATAAAGGATTCCTCACCTTATTCTATAAAAGGTGCAGGGATGCCTCATTTTAAACATTCAAAACTTAATTGAAATCTATTTGCTGAAGTATTTAGGACTTATTTCAAAGCTATTGTATATGTACATGTCTTTTGCATACTTAATGAAAGAGAAGAGCATTTTGATTACAAACCTTCGTAAATCTTGAGTAATCTGTGTCTGAATTCTGGATATATGCTTTGATTTGTTGCGTCCCTTGGAGTGCTCATCATGTTGCATGTATTGTTTTCATTCATCATCCTCTAAAGTTTGCATCAACTGTATCTAGCTGTGGAATATCCTGGTGAACATATGGTTTGATTTCTTCTCCTAATGATAGTATCAAGTGGTATGTGGATCAATAACTGAAGATTCAACTTTAATTTGAAGTATTTCTTTCTGTTTCTTTCGATTTCAGAGAATTGCATCATCACAATTGTAAATAATTGACAATCTTAAGCAAATAGTAAAAATATGCAGACATCTCATAGATAAATGAACATATTCAACATATTTGAGGTTAAAGCATGTCACAATGACAAATATCATGCAAAGTTTTGAAGAGAGATACAATATTTGAAGTATATCCTGTGTAGAAATAACTATCTTTGCATCATCATTATAGGAAATAATATCTTACTGATGAGATCTATGTAAGGCCCCAAAATGGAAACAACAGCACACATCAACCTCTGAGTAACATCAGAAGATTAAGACCTAATCAACGGAGACTTGAGATCATGAATTCTCTGAACTCATTGTATCTTTCAAGATGAATAACGGTTAATGTGTACTTTTATTCTATGTTTGTTTATGACTAACATCATGATCAACAGTACTATTTGCCCTTTAGTAAGGAGTCCAATGTTGTCTAGATATATGTTATCTTTTCAGGACCTAGAGATCCCCATTTTTCACAATCATCGTTATCCCACTTCATTCCCAATGATTCTAATCAAAGCCTAGCTCTTAGCTTTACACTGATCCTAGTCTTAATGAGTCAAGATGTTAGGTCTAAGAAAAGTTAGTATTCAAACCTACCTTGTTCAAAGGAATCTTTCAAGGATACCTTCCCAATTCTTCCCTAGTAGCAGAGAAGTCCATATAGATTACAAAAACTTTAGGTGGCGCTCAGTCCCTTATCTTTCTTGGTAAAAAATGCTAGGAAGATCAAAACTTTAAAGCAAACAATCTAAGATACAAGTGAATAAAAACTAAGTGATCAACATAAGAGTGTCAAAAGTGAGAATTAAGAGATCAAAGCATTTAATACCAAAAGTCCCAAAATCATTCATTTCTTCAAAAGTCAAATATCCAAAAATAATAATAAAAATCAAGTGAGGAAAATACAAAAAATGAAAAAAAGAAAAAAAAGAGATACAAAAAAAAGAGTGAAAGAGAGAAGATTATTGAGTGTCCGTACTCTTGGGTGGAGATTAGTCTAAGCTTGAAGCCTCAAGGATGACATTCTAATAGAGAAAGAGAGGTACTAAGCACACACACACACACTAGCTGAGAAAAACTGAAGAGTCTAGTAGTCTCTAGGATCATCTGCTATCTGGGGACCCTTTTTCTTTCCCTATTATCCTTTACCCTAGGTCTACTTTGCTTGCCATCTATGATCTAAGTCTAGTGGAAACCAATAAAATTTGCTACTTGTCTAAGTTGATAGCTTACCAATTTCTCTTATCTAGATAAGGATCAGTGTTTAGCCTTTAGCGAAGTCTAGAAATCAGAAATGCTCCATGTTCATTCCCACTCCCCACTTGAGTTTCCTTGAAACCTATCTCACATCCTTGAATAGGTTTCTTATGTTAGGACAACCCGCAATCCCCTAAATTGAAAATTGTATTTAAGAGCAGTCACATTGTTTGTTCCATATTGCATTCATGCCAAAAATTAAAAAAAGAGTCTCAAAGCAATAAAGTCAAATGTCATATCTCATGACATTCAGTAGAAGTAATAGTTTAATTTCAGCATTTCGTGTGTTCTTGCATTGTCATATCATGAACTGCATATCATATATATGTCATAAAGAACTACAAAAATATGTCATCGTTATCATGCTTGCATTTGCTAAAAGAGTTGAAAATGTCAAACATAATCAAAAAGTTCCTCAAAGCTTCCAAACATGCACAAGAGATGAGTACATATTTTGATAATAGAAAACCATAAAAAGATAGACTTCCATAGATATGTCTAAAGTTTGTATACCCAAGGGCATCAAAGACCTAAGACAAAATGCTCTCGAGAAAGAAGAGGCTCCCAATACAAAGGGTTACAAACTTCAAAGAAAAGAAAGTCATGGGTGGTTCCCTCCAATGGAACCCTCAGGACTTCAGCTCCTCTGTCTACAAGTATGACTAGTCACTCCCTAAGACCTATCAGAATGGGGTTCTTTATTGTTAGCATGTGATTGTGAAGGCCCCACCATGCTAGCATCATGACATCTAAAATTAAGGTGGGCCATCTCTCAAAGTACCTAGTTCTCACCCTTGTGCATGTCAACCTGGGTCTTCAACTTTGTAGTTACCTAACACCCATGGTACACATGAGAAAAAATGTCAGTGTGTCACTCTAGAGCTAGGAGCACACTAGGATCATCCAAAAGATGATCACGAGTCATCCCAGTGAAGGGAGAAGCTAATCCAACATTGACCTCATGAACAACGTCCCTCCACTCTCTAACATTTCCTGAAATATCAAATCAAAGCAAAACTAAGTCAAATCCATGTAAAAAGAGAAAGGACAAAGAGCATGAAAAGCAAGTAAATAAGAAACTTACAATCAGGGTCAAATTGACACATCACCTCATCTAAATGACGAGGTCAAGGAATAATAGGAGGACCCTTGAGGACACCAGGAATATCATTTGAATCATCAATATCATCAAAATCCTCATCCTCAAGAGTGGCCTCATCTAACAAACCATTACTATCTGGAACATAGTCCTCATCAGTGGATTCTAAATCAATAGTCACAATCAAAGATCAGGAAGGAGTCCCTCTCCCTCCCCTCCATCATCCTCTAGAAACCCTGGTAATGAAGATGCTGGGAGTCAAAGGAGTCCAAATGACATTTCCAAATTCACCCATCTCCTGAACAGTCCTGTAACAAGGAGACACTAAGGGCAAGTCCTCAGGGACATCCTTGCCAAACTGCTGCGAAACACGATCAATTCGATGAGCCTCAACCAGATCATTACGATCTGTAACCTCTGAAATCTCACAATAGTGCTCTCTAATCTCACCATCTCGGGCCCAAGCCCACTCTATGTCATGATAAGGATCAAAAATCATATCATCATTAGTGAGAGTAGAAATAGTGGGTAAAGTAGCATCAAATAACCAACATGCACCCACCTTGCTGCTTTCGATAACCATCTATCTAGAAGAGGAATAATCTTTTGGTAAGGCTTCATGTGCTCAAATATACATGCCATAATAAAAGATGAGTGGCTAAAGGCTAAATCCCCTCACTATGAAATCCCATAGAAGTCTTTGTAAACCATAGCCAGGATGTCCGGTCCCCAAGCAAAAACTATGCCCTCCTAGATCTCATGAATGATGGGTGCTCAACACCATCTCAGACGAGCTGAGGCCTTATCTCGCGATAGCCTCGAAGCAATCAAACCAATTAGGAACCTCCTCAAGAGAGGAATGCAGTGTTGTGGTACAGATGTAAGCTGAACACATGTCTGATCTCTAGTGTGATTAACCCCCATAAATGCGGCCCAAGAAGCCTTGTCCTCACAGGACTTGCTTATAGGAAGAGATAAGGGATGTCCCCTCATAGGTACTCAAAGAATATAGTATACATCATATAGAGTGATAGTCCGCTCTCCATAAATCTGTGGGAGCCAAAATTTGTTCATGTTTGCATCCCGGTAAGTCAAGATGTCAGAACATATGCGGGATACAGGATGAATCATAGGAACATGGCAAACTCTAGCAAGACCTGTCCTCTTCAGTATAGCACGATCCTCAGTACTCAATGAAGCAAACATCCCTAAGAGCCATCCTTGCACTCGATAAGCATTCCATCAAATACGCATGTCCTACAAAAATCAGAAGAGAACTTTAGATTAGATCTCATAAACTCAAAATCCCTAAAAATCGTAAAACTGCAGAAAACCTTATACAAAAAAATCACATAAACCTTCAAAAATAGGAATCAACAGATAAATTTAGTGACCAAATCATGTTAGATTGAAGTGACAAAAATGTTAAACAACATCAAATGCAGTCATAAATCAGTCCAACAAGGTTGCCCCCAGGCAACCTAGGTGTTTTTCAAGATCTCCCTCGGGCTACCCTGCTGCTTTTTAGGATATCCCCTGGGCAACCTTGTTGTCAAATAGGATCTCCCTAGGGTGACCCTTGGAGTGAATCCCTCAAGCAAAAATTATTCTAAAAACCTCATTTTTCAACCAATTTTAGAAAACAAAAGACTAATCTTGCTCTAAACGACGAGATGAACATAATGCAATAGAGAAAATCACCAAAAATAGACAATTTTAAGAGATTTTTCACAGAATTCAAGCTAGGGTTTAGAGAAGAGTTTTTCACTAATTGCATACCCAATTCATTGCAGTTGAAGAAGAGGCAAACATATCTGTGATCTCCTTGGTGACACCTTTCTATCAACTACTCACACAAATGATTCTATTGCCATTTTGCTCCAATCTCACAATTTGGCTTACTTTGTTTGCACTTAGCTTAGCTCATTTGAGCATTTTATACTAGTTCTTTACTTTTATGCATTTGTTTCATGCATTGTTTTGCATGCTCTCATCCCTACAGGTCCAAACCAACAAAGGCAAGAAACTAGTTGAACTCAAGTGTTCTATGGTAAGATTCGTCATTTTAGTTTTTAATATTTACTTTGATATATTTAAATGTCAGATTAACACTAGTTATTGTAGGTACTTATTATGGGAAAATAGACAACAGGTAAGGCCTAGTTTGGGAATGGCACCTACCTTTCATGTAGACTAGAGTCCCCAAGGGTGCAAATATGTAAGCCCAAAAATCATGCACTGCCTCCACAAGGACCCCTATGATGATTCAAATCCTTGTCATGTACATGTAAGCATGAAATAATGTGCTTTAAGTAGTAGGCCTCTTGATGACGTGCCCTCTTTTCTTGTCTTGTGTTATTTCTTCCTTGTCAATTTCCCTCTCTCCCTGTTTGCGATACTTTTTGACACTTATTGTGACACTTGTCGACTTGCATTTTCTATCTTTCAACCTTGATCCTAAGCCTTGTGAGAGTCTTGTAGGTGAGTTTCCACCTCTCCCCTTTACTTTTCCTCTAGTGCACCTCCTAGAAGCCTTCTAGAGGTTTCCTTATCCATCTCTCGCTTTTAGTTTTCAGTTTCGTCGAACCAATCCAAATCTCCCCCTATTATTTTTAGATCTCCCTTGGGAGATCCTACCAATGCAAGTGGAGATTTGGATTCTTCCACATGACTGACATGTTTCTTGATGCAAAATCTATCATTTTTCTCTCTTCTACCATCTCCCAGCCTATTTTTCTGTATTTGACCCTGTCCAGCCCAGATCTCCCCAAGGTGACCTAGGGTCGCCCCTTAGGTGACCCATGGTTGCCCAGGGGTGACTCTACTAGAAAAAGAGGCAATCCTGCCATTTTTGCAACCATGGAAAAACTTGAGTTTCTCTTATTTTTGCTCTATTTTCTCCCATTTTTCTCTCTATTTGCATGGTTTTTGATCTCTGATATAGAGTTAACTATTTCATGCACCCACACATGCATAATTATCTCTATTTGATCTTAATTTAAATCTTTAATCAATCTCATGCATTCCCTCTCCTCCATTTCCTCTCTAGTGATAAGCTATCTTTGCTTCATCACTCTCCAATCAATTGAGTTCACTGGGTAATCAACCTTGCAAACTCCTCAATCTATTCTTGTTAACTCATCAATTAAATGAGTTAACTCTCCAATCAATTCCTTCTTCAAAACCTATAAATACTCCCTCCCTCAAGCACAAAGGGAGGTAAATTCATTGTGCACACAACTCTTGCCAAATTTTGCTCTCGAACTTAGCATTCAAATGCTCTTACAGGATGAAGGTGCCTTTTGCTTTATTTGTTCAACCAAGTAGCATTAGGTTGCTTCATTCTATGCCATTGTGCTCAATCCAAGCTCTCATCGAGCTCATACAAGCTTCATCAAAGCTTCTTTTTGCTTCTTTGGGTCATTTTGTTGTCAAGAGGATCACCTTCTGCCACTAAAGGATTTGAGGTTTCCTATTACAAGGATTGTTAAGGGTAGTGGAGTGAACAAATCTTCATTTCTCTCAGGTTCCTTCATTATTTTCTTTCATTTCATAGTAATTAGAGAATCAAATTTCCTCTTGGGAATAGTAAAACATCACTTTTTCCTTGATAGTTACATCTTGCATGTTAGATTAAACACTTTCTCATTTCTAGATCTAGTTCATTAGAAGAAGCATTTTCACTTTTCTTAGATTAAATTGCATTCAAAATATCGAAAACATAAAAAGCACAGGTTAACATTGCAATTGAAAAGTCATATAGGATTGTAGACATATTTCCCTTTCATAGATTAGAAGCACTTTTATTTCCAAAATACTCTAAAAAAATACCAAAAAGATGTTTTGCATATCATTTATTTTGCATGCATATAGAAACAATAGAATAGACAACATTGCAAACCCTCGATTCCATCATGAGGTAAAAATGGTTCAAACGATTCCAAACAAACCCTTGATTCCATCATGAGGTAAAAACAAAGTCAAAACACAAGTCAAACCCTAGGTCAAAACCCCCAACTCTGGTTAAGGTTAGCAATCACATGACTTCCTCTCTTCTAATTCACGAATGTGCTTAGGAGCGAGAGGGGAGTGGGTGAGGGTTATCCATGATGAGATCCAAGAGATCCATCCAAGACCTCAACAACAAACATTTGTCCTACCACAAGGAGACCCATTCATCCTCTTGTTGTTAGAAGAAACCAGACAACAATAAATACAATAAGACCTCTTACTGTTATAAATGAAAGCAACACTACTTCAATGGAAATCTAACTCGAGATAAATTTCAGCAATCTTTTAAGTGTGTGCTATTAATAATGGAGATTGTAACAAAACATAAACCCACAATACAAAAATATACCAGAAGCAGAATGAAGCACATAACACAAGTGTTTAACATGGAGAAAACCCTTTCAGGTAAAAAACTCTAGCAAGAAAAGAGATCAAGTTGTATTATCTTTACAAAAGGAGATTACAAATACATTCACTTCCTCTGTCCTCCAACGTTCACTCCCATAGAACCTAGGTACCTGTAAATTGTTATTATATCTCTCATCTACTATGCTATGGTTTATATAGAATTTACACAACCTCAAGACATTAAATGACTTGTTACAAGCCCATAACACTTGTCAAGAGTCAACACTACAATCTTGGGCATCCATCAGTGATTTTTTTAGTGGTTAATATTCACCAATTGGCTAATAGTTAAAATTGGGGATTCAAAAATTGGCTAATAGTACAAGCTATAATGTGATGTGAATCACCACATTTTTACAAAATGTTATGTTAGTCCTAGCTAAATCGCCAGAACATTTATTTTATTAAACTTTTAAACTCAAATATTCGCCACAATAATTGATACTTGATTAGATTGTATTCACCAAAATTTTATAAGTTATAGTAGAAAATAAAATTAATTTGCCAATAATATTATATAATTATTGGTTTAGATTTAGGGACATATCGCCAACTTTTAATGACCACCATTTATTTTATTTATAATCTAATGATTGGGGTTATATTCCATGGTTTAAAATGTGCCCATGGAGCTCCAATGCCCATCGAGCCCAAAATTGTATTTGGGTCATTGATCTCAATTTATAATCTAATTGATGGGGTTAAATTCTGCAGGCCAAATTGTACCCACGGAGCTCCAATGCTCATGGGGCACAGAATTACATCTAGGCCATTGATCTCCATTGAGATCAACAACCTAAATGCAATTTCGGGCCCCATGGGTATTAGAGCTTCATGGGTACGTTTTGGCCGATGGAATAGAACCCAAACCATTAGATTATAAATAAAATCAAGGGTGGTGAAAAATAATTTAGGACCAATTTAAAATATTCAATGTTTGATTTAAAATATTAAGGAATTAAGGAATTATAGACATGAGCACTACACCTTAAACTAGTCAGTCACTACCACCCTTAGGCACTTACTTTTCCATAGGAATTTAAATTTTTTAAAAAGGAAGGATTCACCATGGTAATCAATGCATTTTTCTATTTTTTGTCAAGATTCACCAGGATTTTCTACAAATTTCTAGTGACTTAAATATATTCACCAATAAAATTAATATTTTTTCAAAAAAAATGAAAGATTCGCCAACAGAAATTAATATTTTTTCCAAAAAATTGAAAGATTCGCCAGGATTTTATATCTTTTTTTCAAGGGGGATTGCTTAAAGTTATCATTGGCATCCATGGCCAAGAATAGGCTCTTACGGGGTCATAAATACTATCATACATATATCCTACACTTGGAAAAATGCACACATACAAGCTTGAATACGTTGGGGCCAAAAATAGCCACTTACAGTATCTTATGATGCGTCATATGCTATTATAAGTGTCATAGATTCTTATGACAACTCACAATTGTTATAGAATCTCTTACATCTTCTTACAGCATTTATGACGTGCGTCATAACACTAAAAATAGAGTATTCGTCCACATGTGCACCCACTTTGACCAATTACCATTTACCATAGTAAATGACATCCTATAACTATTGTCGGTAACTTTGGGATTTACTGTGTAGTAACTCCATAATTACTGTGAATAGTAAATAATTTTTACCACTGCCAGTGAAACTTGTACATCTCTTATGGGTAATTATAAATAATAAATGGAATAAAATAATAATGGGATTTACAAGGTTAATGGCACCTGATCCCAACATTCTCCCACTTGACATTATACTTTATAAATCAACCCATAGGAAATCAAATGAAAAGATAATTAGGTACTAGAAACAAGGCCCATGGCCTCTCTACACCATACGAACTTCTTTGTGCTCACAGGCTTAGTCAATGAATCTGCAACATTCTCCTGAGTGTCTATCTTCTTCAGCTCAATTTCTCCATTTGCAACCAACTCTCGAACAAAGTGATACTGAACATCAACATGCTTAGTCTGAGCATGATACATGGGATTTTTGGCCAAACAGATAGCACTCTGGCTATCACAACTAATCTGAATGATCCGACAATCAAAACCAATACCTATACATAGTCTCCTCAACCAAACTACCTCCTTAAAGGCATGAGTAGAAGCCATATACTCTACTTCTATGGTGGACAAAGCAACTGTGGGATGCCTCTTACTCATCCAACTCACTGCACCTCCAAACAAAGTAAACACATAGCCACTAGTGGACCTTTGACTATCCAAGTCACCTGCCTAATCTGCATCAACAAAACCCTATATGTCCAAAGATTTATTAGTACTATCAATACCAGAATAAACTAAACAATGATCAGGAGTACCTGTAAGATATTTAAACACCCTCTTCACATAGTTCCAATGCTGTCTACCAGGGTTAGACATAAATCTACTCAAAACTCCCACTACTTGGGCAATATCTAGTCTTGTGCAAACCTTTGCATACATCAAACTCCCTACAACACTAGCATATGGCACATTAGACATATCATCAAGATCATCCTCAGTCTTTGGACACATATCTAATGAAAGCTTAGTACCAATGGTTAAAGGAACTCTAATTGGGTTACAATCCTACATAATAAATCATTGCAAAATAGTATTCACATACTTACTTTGTGACAACCAAAGCTTTCTATTAACTCTGTCCCTCCTGATCTCCATTCCTAAAATATAACTTGTAGCACCAAGATCCTTCATCTCAAATGCACCTAAAATTTGGGCTTTAAGCTCATTGATCATACCCTTAGTATTGCTGAAAGTCAACATGTCATCAACATACAAAGCAATAACCAGTATAGAATCATCAACACAATAAATGTAAACATAGTGATCCTCCTCACTTCTAACAAAACCCAATTTTAAAACAAATCAGTCAAACTTTTGATACCACATTCTGGGGGATTGTTTTAGACCATAAAGAGACCTCTTTATCTTGCAATCCTAATGTTCATTTCCTTTTACCTCAAAACCTTTAGGCTAATGCATATAAATTTCTTCTTCAAAATCTCCATGCAAGAACATAATCTAATAGAAGTCAATTTAGGAACATAATCCAATCTCCTAATCATAAGCTGTAGTAATGGATAAGAGAAATCTAATAGAAGTCAATTTAGCAACAGGAGAGAATATCTCACCAAAATCAACTCCCTCTCTTGGGAGTAGCCCTTGGTTACCAATCTAGCCTTGTACTTCTCCAATGACCTGTCTGCTCCAAACTTCTTCTTGAAGGCCCACTTACATCCTATGGCCTTTCTTACTTTGGGAAAATGAAGAAGATCCCAGGTGTTACAAGAGTCTAAAGCCATCATCTCCTCTTGGCTACCAAGACACACTATCATCTGCAGAAATAGCTTCCCTATAAGATCTAGGTTCATCGTTAGTACTCAATAAAGCATATACACAACAAAAATCTGGTGGGCTATACCTGTCAACTAGATTTTGTTGTCTTATGAATCTCCTCAAGGGTGGAGTAAGAGACTCTACTCATTCTTTTGCATGATCATCTACAACAACTTCTTCTGTAACAACAGACTCATCTTCATCAGAACTACTCAAATCTTCTTCTTCTTCTTCACTCCCCAATCCATCATTATGTTCTTCCTGAGGTGCATCTTGCTGCTCTAAATCAATGTGCACCTTCTTTACCTTTTCATCTTTTTATTTTGGCTTCTCAGGTTTAGAAATAGCTCTAAGTTTCTTGAAACTAACATCTCTAGAAAAGATAATCTTGCGGGTTAGTAGATTCCAAAGCTTATAACCTTTCACATTGTCACCATATCCAATGAATGTACACTTTTTAGCTTTTGGATCCAACTTAGATCACTTTTCCTTAGGCACATGAACAAAAGCCTCACAACCAAAAACCCTTAAATTTGAAATAGAAGGTTTCTTACCTATCCACACTTCATAAGGTGTTGAATCACGAGCCTTACAAGGAGAACTATTTATCAAGTAGCAAGCAGTACACACAACCTCTACCCAAAAGCATTTATCCAACTATGCATCACTAAGCATACTTATGGTCCTTTCCATAATTCTTTGGTTCATCCTTTTTTTAACACCATTCTACTGTGGTGTATACGAAGTTGTCTTTTGTCTGATTATACCTACATGCTTGTAAAACTCATCAAATCCTTAGAGCAATATTCCCCTCCATTGTCAGATCTTAATATTTTTATCTTTAAACTTGATTGGTTCTCTACTAAGACTTTGAATTCATTAAACTTAGAGAAAACTTTAGATTTATACTTCATAAAATAAATCGATGTAAATTTGGATACATCATCAATGAAGGTTACAAAATAATGAGATTTTCTAATAGATTCATTATCCACAGGTCCAAACACATCTATATGAATAATTTCTAACATCTATTTTTCTCTATTGCTTCCTGAAGGAAATGATTTTATATATTGTTTACCAAACACACAATGCTCAGAAATCAAAGTGGTCATCAGAATAGGAGAAACCATCCAACAAATTTTTATTCTTAATACTTTTAAATACATTATTGCTTGTGTGGGCCAATCTATGGTGCCACAACATACATGTATATTTAGTACTAGCCTTAGATACATAGGAGGCATTATAAACTATAGTGGATTCAAGCTTGAACAAACTTCCGAATCTCTTCCCCTTTGCTACCACCAAGTTCCCTCTAACTAATTTGTAGCCATGCTTGTCAAATGTCACATGCATTCCCAAATCATTTAACTTCGAAACTAAAATCATATTTCTAGCTAATCTAGGAACATGCAAAACATGAGGGATGGTTTTAATCCTCCCATCACTGAAACACAACAATACCTTTCCTTTCCTGACAATCAGATATGAGGAGTTGTCACCAAGGTAGATATTACCTCCATCATATTCTTCATATGAGGAGAACCATTCCTTATGTGGGGTTATATGAAACAAGCATCCTAAGTCAACCAACCAGTGATCATTAGAAATAAGATTACATGCAGAAAGTACAACTTCTTCACCTGCATTTGAGGACTTATCCGAAGCACTCTCCCACTATTTCTTGGGGTTTCTACACTCCTTCACATGTCCCCTTTTACCATATTTCCAACACTTAACACTGTTCTTTTTACCAGGAGTCTTAGACCGGCCCTTGGACTTGTCCTTAGCCCCTTTCTAATCTCCTTTAGGTCCTCTTTCCTTACACCTTCTCCTGACATTCAGAGCATCCCCTAAACTATTTGAACTCTTCTTCCTCAATTCTTGTGATAGTAGCACTGAAACAAGAGCATCCAACTTTAGATCTGCAAGGTTAGTAGTGATAGCAAGGATAACATTCTCCCTAGACTCATGTAAAGAAAAAAGAAGTGAGATACATTTATCTTCCTCACTAGCCTCAACATCTACTGAATCAAGATGACTCTCTAACAAATGAAAAGAATTTAAATGCTCTGCAACTAATTCACCATCTTGCATTTTCATGGAAAACAATTTTCTTTTTAAATAAAGTTTATTTACCATACTCTTGGCTTGATAAATCTCATCCAACTATTTCCACAACTTGTATGCAGTCTCTTCCTTTGTGACATTCAACGGGATAGAGTCTAAAAGACACAACCAGATGGTTCCCTGTGCCTTCTTATCCAGTCTATCCCACTCATCTTGAGACACATCATCAGGTTTCTTTCTTCCAGCAAATCTTCCATTTTTAGCTTCCACAACTCATACCCTGTTCCATTGAACTTCTCAATGTCCATTCGAGAGGTTGATGCAATAGTGGATGAAGCAATAATAACAACACAAGATCTACAAAACAAACACAACCAAATCTCCCACTACAACTATAGCTTCCACACTATCACCCAAGAGTCAAAGCTAGCCAAGCTCTAATACCAAATGTTAGAAATGAAAGCAACACTACTTCAATGGACATCTGACTCAAGATAAATTTTAGCAATCTTTTAAGTGTGCACTATAAACAATGGAGATTGTAACAAAGCATAAACCCATAATACAGAAATATACCAGAAGCAGAATGAAGCACATAACACAAGTGTTTAACATGGAGAAAACCCTTTCAGGTAAAAAACTCCACCAAGAAAAGATGTCAAGTTGTATTATCTTCACAAAAGGAGATTACAAATACATTCACTTCCTCTGTCATCCAACCTTCACTCCCACAGAACCAGGGTACCTGTAAACTATTATTATATCTCTCATCTACTATTCTATGGTTTATATAGAATTTACACAACCTCAAGACATTAAATGACTTCTTACAAGCCCTTAACACTTGTCAAAAGTCAACAATACAACCTTAGGTGTCCATGGCCAAGAATAGGCTCTTACGAGGTCATAAATGCTATCATACATGCATCATACACTTGGAAAAATGTACCCATGCAAGCTTGAATGCCTTGGGGTCAAAATAACCACTTACAACATCTTATGACACATCATATGCTATTATAAGTGTCATAGATTCTTATGACAACTTATAGTTTTCATAGAATCTCTTACACCTTCTTACAACATCTATGATGTGCGTCATAACACTAAAAATAGATATTCCTCCACATGTGCACCCCACTTTGACAAATTACCATTTACCATAGTAAATGACATCTCGTAATTACCGCTAGTAGCTCTAGGACTTACCGTACAATAACTTCGTAATTACCGTAGACATTAAATAATTTTTACCATTGTCGGTGAAACTTGTACACCCCTTATGGGTAATTACAAATAATAAATGGAATAATACAATAATGGGATTTGCAAGGTTAATGGCACCTTATCGTAACACTTACAATGCATACAAAGACAACAGGACATCAATTAGAACAATCACTTACCCACGTAGAGGTGTAATCTTAGAAATCCAAACAAGAGAAGAGAAACTACTGACCCTTCAAGTCATAGGGTTATCTCAACTACAACAACAATTGAACTAAACATACAACAAAGCAAACAACAACAAAGGTTGTAGTACTTGCCAACCCCTCTTCATGAAGTCTAGCTCTCCAACAAGCCATACCCCATTGTGTCTTGCCTCCTCTCGACTAGCTAATTCCATGTGAGCGAAAGTGATGTGGAAGATCACCCCATGGCAAGGAGGGAAAGGGTTTGTGTGCGTGCTGAAATCTAACCCAACAGCCCTAGGTAACTAGAGTCACAATTTTGAGCATACGTGACCAAGTAAAACAAATAATATCTCCTCAAGTTAAGCTTATCTGTGACACTGTTGATTTAGATATGTTGAGAAGTAGAATGGATAAGTTGATTCACATTGGCATTTTCTTGGAGGAATTTGACAAGGAAGCTAATCAAGTGGTTATCGAGTACACACCTTACAGGACCAAAGCAAAAAAACTTGTCAATTTCATTTGGCCAATAGAGGAGGAGTATCAGCTATGGAGGTCCAACTATGTTGACACATTAGATTTCTAAAGTGCTGAAGTATATGTAAATGTTAATGTTTTGATGATTATTATACTATTCATTTATTGAATATATTTGATCTGAGATGACTTTTGTTGAAATTAGAAAAAAAAATATTTACTCCCTCTTATTATAGTATTTATTATTAGTTAAAAGTTTAAACTTTATTCACATGTGTCATGGATTGCATACGTGGAACATAGTTTGGAAACACTATTAAGTATTATCTATATACTTACGTCAAATCAAGTACAAATATTTGCATGTAGATTAAATTCACTTAAATTCACTTGAAAAGATATATCATATCACTTAAATATTGGCACTCTTGGAAACATATCCCAAAGCTTTGAAGTCGAGTGCCATTAATGAAGCCTGGCTCTATTTAATGGAGCCCAACAATGCCTCATAGTCATACCAAAGTTTGAAGCTAACTTGTTGCTTAACGAAGAAAATGGATATGCCAATTTGCCTTATAGTTTAACGTCTTTTTTTAATTGTAATTAAAAAGTTATTGCAATTTAAATAAGGAAATATGTATATATGTGTTTGTTTGTATTTTAATTAAATAAATATTAAATATTGTTTTCTAATTACCTAATCTTAGATGTTTGGAAGATAATATGCACATTAGATTTAAATAAATTATATTAAATTATAATAAGATATATATATATATATAGAGAGAGAGAGAGTGAAAGGGGTTGTGCTCAAATGGCAAGGCCATACGGTTCTCAAGTTGGAGATCCAAGTTCGAATCCCCCAAGTAACATCTATGGTTCTTAAGTGGAATTGAGTTGAATAAGTGGTTATGTGGATGGGGAGAATGTCCCCCTTATGACCTCTGCTAGAGTGGGCCAGCCTAAATATCCTTGCACTTATTGAGAAATAAATATATATATATATATATATATATATTTATATTTATTTATTTATTTATTTACTTCTTGATCTATTAAAATAAATATGTTTTAGTTAAAATAAATAAAAAGAAGTTAAAAGGAAAACTTCCTGTTATGTAAGTAATTTTTACTCTGCATAACAATAAGTTGCATGAAAGATATAAATTTTTTGATTTAAATAGAATTATGAACTCTAAATTCAATGGTCAAACTACATGCAAAATGGAATGAGACTCTAGTTTAAAATCTAAGACTTCATCTTTGAAACCTATTCTCTTGCATCGCCAAAAATAAGGAAGGGAGACTTTAATAAAAAGAAGAAAATTTGCAGCAAGAAGACACCCCACGAACTCATAACAGGAAGGTGACTTTGAGAAGTAGGAACTAGTTTTTGAAGAGTAAGGAAATAGGAGATATAGGTCGCGATAGGAGAGGGTGGAGCCAGGCATCAACAACATCTTGTGATGAAGGGGCAAATCACAAAACACACAACAATAGAAATTGAACACAGAAAATAGAACTTTCTTTTATTGATCTGGGCAACTCATTACATTACAGAGGCTTAATTACAATCAAAGGAATCAATCCTCCACAAGCTGCAACACACTACAGCTTCCTGTCACAAGACTCTAGAATCACCTGCCTTATGTAACCCCAAATTAGCTAGGGTTTCTGTTTTCCCACCTATTCTTGACTCTACACTTGCCCCCTTAACCCTCCTACCCTAAGGGTTCCTAAAAATGGTTATATATAGCCCTTTTTGGTGACCACTAGCTTAATTTTGAAATTTGCATCTCCCCCCAAAAATAAGTCAACTTCGCGGGGCCATAACTTTCAATCCAACTGTTGGATTTTCAATTATAATACCTTTTCAGAAAGCTCTCGAAAAGACGATGGAGCATCAAGTGCTACCAATAGGTAGACTACCTAAGTTTCCCACCAAATTTTGGGCCCATCCGGAGCCTCTAAGTGCCTCAAATTTGACTTTGAATATTTCAATAGGATTTTTGGAATTAGAAATTTTAATATCTCACAAATGACAAATGATATTGAAGTGATTTCTTCACCATTAGCTTCAATTCACCATTCTAGAGGTCTGTGTAAGATTTTATATCCAACCGTGCACAAATGCAAACTTACTAAAAATAGTAACCTTGCCAAATTTAGCCCTTATTGAAAAGAAACAACAATTTTTTTTTTCTGGTTGATGCAAGATTGCTCTTACACCCTAGATGCTCCTGCATCATCTTACATTTCATCTGGGATAGACCACTTTTACCAGGTTTTTATTCCTATTTTTATCCTCTTAGAATCATGCTTTTATCATTGGAAATGATAAGATTAGTGGATGTTTTTGTCTTGGTTGATCGACCTTTTGTCTTGTCTGAGCCATTCCCTTTATACTAGTTGCTTGTCTTTTGGCCATTTTGCATTATACTAGCCAATCATTCCTTATGGCCATAGACTTCTTCCCTGTTGGCCATCCCTTTTAATCTGGCCATTCTTTTTCTTTAGGGCCTTTTTGACTACTTCTTTGGTGATTTGTATAGATCGACCCTCTATCCTTGTTGTTACCTGCTATTAATCTTTACTGATCATTGATTCCTTAAGGCATAATAAATATCTTCTTCCCTTGTTTGACTACCTGAAACTAAGATATTATTCTCAGATTTAGATTATTAAGTTGAATGAAAACTATTAATCTACCTCCAAATGGCTGCTATAAAATTCTCTGTATTATGACTAAATTTCTTTCTCATGCTAGTTAAAATCGGATTTAGGTTAGAAAATCGACCTCTTTAAGATGAAACACAAAAACTCTCAAAAAAGTAGACAAAACCTTATTATTTGTTATGGACCAGGCATTTCTAAACATATTCTTAAACCTTGGTAGTGAATAATAGTAAAGACTATACTCATATTTTATTTTGTTTATACTTTTTGCAGTTCTTGTTACTGGCAACAGGAAGGCAATAGGACGTCTATTTTATTTTTCTACAATTAACTTACTTAGCAATAGGAAGCCTAATGTATGTTTTTATGAGTTTCCAACACAAATTTGACAGCAAATAACAACAATAGCTAGATTACATATGATATTGAGGAAATATGATTAAAATAATAGATATGAATTATATCAAATTAATAAACTAGTGAAATGCAATTTGTTATGAAAGATGAATTATTGCTTATGGAAAGTGTGATTTTACCAATGATGTTTTGGAAAGGGATTTTTAAATGATTTATTGAAAAACTTGATTCTTTTATTTTATTATTTATTTTCTTGCTTCTTGGGGAAAGAAGTAGATTTTCTTCTAGGAATGTAAATGGGTTGCTTTTTGGGCTAGGATGTCGAATGTGGATTTTTTAGAGATGGATTTTCCTCTTTTTGGGAATTGAACCATGTTACTTATAAAGGATTAGATCTAATCAAGATGACATTGAAATAGATGTTTATTGTCTAGAAAACTTATTTATTTATATCTCTGCCACATCCTATTGTGAGACAATTTGCTTTTCATTATTTAGAATTGTACATTCAAACATTAGGGTTGCATCAGATGTTCCCTTCTGCCAGTTGTTACCAAGTAGCTAGATATTTTGTGCAGGGTTGGGTTTCCTTTATTTCATGAAGGGATCCAGGGAAGTGTAAATACTTCATGGTTGGGTGGAAAAGCACCTGAGCCATGTTCTCGTCTCTCGGCTCACAGGTGGTGGACAACTTGGTTTGTGTGACTGATGAGCATATTGATTCATTATTCTTGTTATATATGGTTATTGTACTTGATTGGATGTATTATGGAATGCTTGCCAATAGATTTATGTATATTATTTTATAGTACTTATTACCTAGATTAAGCATGTGATTTTATAAAATTTAATGACATTGTGATTCATATTTATGAGATTTATCTTTCATTGAGATATTGTGATTAAGCAGATTAATTACACCTTTTATCTTTGAAATGTTGTATCTAAGTGGATTATTTACATCTTTTTCTTTTGGATATTGTGATATTGTATTTAACTGGATTATTTACTTCATTTACTTTTGAGTTTGTTTAATTGATTTTACATTTATTTGTGAGGCTTTACATGATCTTGGTGTATCTCTAGATTTCTAAGTGCCTCTTTTCTTGTTTCCTCCAACTCCATGAGTTGTGCAAGCCTAACTTCCATAGGTTGTTCCTCTAGCAGTTCAAGCTCTTTGATATAACTCAGAGTTGGAAATTCAATAGAAATTGGTAACTTGGCTTCTTTCCCATAAGTAAGAACATAAGGTGAATTACCTGTAGCTCTTTTTGGAGTAATCCTATCAGCCCAAAGGGCTAATTTTAGTTTATCATGACAAGATCTCTGGTTATCATCAATTGTTTTCCTGATAATCTTAATCAAATTTTTATTGGTCGACTCAGCCTATCCATTATCCTAAGGGTAGCAGTTGGATGAAGTATTTAGGAATATGTTGTTCTCAACAAACCAATCAGAAACTCTTAAACCTACAAATGCTAGAGCATTATCAGATATGATAGAATCAGGAGTGCCAAACCTAGAAACTAGATCTTGATAGAAATTCAAAACAAAAGTCTCATTAGCCTCCTTCAATGCAACTGCTTCAGCCCACTTTGTAAAGTATTCTATTGTTATAAGTATCCATTTATGACCTACACTTGATGGTGGGTTGATGGGACCAATGAAATCAAGTCCCCATTTGCAAAAAGATTGCTTTACTTGGAATGGGTGTAAAGGCATAGATGTAAGCTTCTACTTTCCTACAAACACTAAACATTTAATGGATTTCTTGACCCAAGCATGTGAATCTTTAAACAAATCTGGCCAATAATAACCAGCTCTCATAATTTTTAGAGCTATAGTTCTTGCTACAAAATGGCCTCCAGAAGGTCCATCATGGAATTATTTTAAAATTTTATCAATCTGTCCTGGTTTAATACATATGAGTAAAACACCATGAATGTCCCTTTTATATAAAATTCCATCAATTATATTAAAAGGGCAGACTTGAAGCCTAAAATACCTCCTTTTTGACCTATCCAAACCTTTAGGACAATCTCCAGTATGCAGATAATGGATCATTCATTGAATCCAACTTGTATATGGGACTAGAACAACAACTTGTTCCTAATTTTTCAGCACTGTAATAACCTCATCTACAAGTTTCTTGTTGTTTTCTTCATTTTCTACAAGCTGTTCACAAAAGCCTTTTCCTCTGACAAGCTTGGTGACTTTGATCTAAATGTCATACTCCATCACTTTTGTAATCCATCCTGCTCTTTTAACATTGAGATATTTTCTAAGCAAGAAATCTTTAACTATCGGATGGGCAACCATCAATTGTTTTCTATTGTTAGAAAGCATGTGTTTAAACTTCTCAAGGCTTCTTATTACAGCCAACACATGTTTTTCAACAAATGAATACTTCACCTCATAATCATGGAGAGTTTGGCTAAAGAAAGCCACGGGCTATTCTAATTCTTTGTCATTCTATTGACAAAGCATTGTTGAAATTGTATCAACACTCCCAAATGCATATAGTATGAATTCTTTATCAAAATTTGGATTAATAAGTGTTGGGGCTAATGAAAGAGCCTCCTTTATCTCTTCAAAACTTCTCTTACCTTCTTTAGTCCAACTAAAAAGAATATTCTTTTTAAGCATGGCTGTAAGAGGTTGTAATAATTCTGCAATGTTGGGTATGAACCTCCTCACGAAGTTGATCCTTCCAAGAAAGCTCTGTAAGGCTTTCTTATGAGATGGTACTGTGATCCTTTTTGGATCTATGGATACTCCATGTTTTGACACTATGTGTCCAAGAAGCTTTCCCTCATGGATAGAAAATATGCTCTTCTTTGGGTTAAGTGAAACCCTATATTCCCTGCACCTTTCAAAGATCTGCCTAAGATGATCAAAATGTTCATCCGATTTCTTTGGAAAAATAGTAACATCACCCAAATAAACAAGTACAAACTTATTAATGAGGCCTTGGAAAGCCATTTCCATGGATCTTTGAAATGTTACCCCTGCATTAGACAATCCAAAGGGCATTTTTCTATAAGCCATTGTGTCCCACTTGGTAGTGAAGGCAGTCTTGTACTGGTCTTCTTCTTTTACTAAAATCTGATTATACCCTAAATAACCATCCAACAATGAAAACCTTTCTGAACTCGAAACAACTTGTAAGCTTTGCTCCATTGAGGGCAGTGAATAATGGTCTTTGAGAGAGGCTCTATTTAGATCACGAAAATCGACACATAGCCTAATCTCACCATTCTTTTTTCTAACAGGTACTAGATTTGAAACCTAAGATGTATGTTTGATTGGAAAGATAATATTACCTTCAATCAGTTTATTCAGCTCTATTTTCATAAGAGTTTCCAGCTTGGGATTAAGTGGCCTTTGTTTCTATCTCACTGGTTTTGCTTTGGGTTCTAGCTCAATAGTGTGCTAGGCTAATTCAGGGTTAAAACCCTTCAAGTCTCAGTACTCCTAAGTAAATATATCAATGAATTCTTGGTAAAGCTAAATAAAAGATTGTTGTTCCTCTTTGGTGCATATTTTTCCAAGCTTAAGAAGCTTATCCTTGAATATTTCAATGGGCTCATAATGCTCCTGTTTTACTGACATGCTGGATTTATCCTTTCTAACCTAGTCATCAGTGTTAAAAATTGATTCTAAGGTTACCAAACCTTTAGGATGCTTGTTTGAATTTAATTCTAACTTATGATCTTCATATTGTTGTAGCCATTTCTGCTAATTTCTTGCTCCAAACTAAGCTTCTTCCATTAGAAAATTTATGATATGTTCATCACTTTCCAAAACCTACCAACTTGTGTTATTATCAAGCACGGAAGGTCTGATAATCACTTTGACATACTGTTGTGTTTGTACATTCTTAATTTTAGTTGGAATATCTAACTATGCTCTAGGAAGCCAATATATCTACTTCTTTATTCTAATTTCAAGGAATGGACAATAGATTGAATGCATCAAATTCTTCAATTAAATCCCAAGTTCTATGCTTATAAAGCATGAGCAAATCATTCTTTGTTACATTTAGATTTCTTACCTAATTTTCTACTAATTCTAAGTCACCAAAAACTTGCAAGCATTTAATACCTTTCTTTCGGGCCCACTCTAGGCCATGAATAAGTGCCTTGTATTCAGCAGTGTTGTTTGAGCAGCTGAAGGCAAAACGAAGTGTTGAATAATACTTTTCTCCATCAGGAGAAATTAGCATGGCTCCTCCACTAGCACCTATTTTGCTTCTTGAGCCATCAAAATATAGCTTCCAAAGCTGATTAGTTTGTTGTTCAATCTATTTTTCATCCTTGATTAGATTTGGAACAAATGCACCAGGTTCATGAATCATATAAACCCCAAGCACTACCTCATCCATTTGATTGAAAGGGTCAACCTTATCATTCTCAGTTGCCCATTCATCTAAGTTAATATTAGGTATACCTTCAATAGGTGTATCAAGATCTTAGACATCAACTATTTCTTCCTGATCATAGATTGTAAGATTGGCATGTATGGGACTAGGAGTGTAAGCTTCAAGATGATCATTAGCTAATTGTTCTAATTTTATGGTAACTTTGGTGCCATACCTTGTTCTAAAAAATAAATGAGTCCAATCTGAAGATAGGTATCCCCCCAACTTGGCAGTAAAATCTCTAGAAAGACATTTGAAAAAATGAGGTGACAAGTCAATGACATGGATATCTTGATGAATCACAAAGTTGGGACATGCATGCAAAGAAAGACCAAGGTTTTTTAACATTCCTACTATACTAACTTCTATACCATCCAATTGGACAGCTCCTCTACAAATAGGTTTATAAACTAGACCAAGTTTATTAGCTAATTGTTTGGGCATTACTGAGCTACTAGCTCCAGAACCAATCATACAATTGTGAACTAAATAATTGTCAACAATCAGAGTTACATAGAATGGAGGTGGCTTAATCACTTGCTTTGGTTTTTCACTCTTGTTTTGGGCATAATTAGTAAGCACAACCTAGGGCTGACTTGTATGAGGCTCATTAGACAATGACAACTTGACCAAAGCATCTTGCAACAAATCTTTCTACCCAGGAATTTGTAATGCATCTAACATTGACATACTAACAGTGGATTTCTTCATATGATCAACAATGTTAAAAGGACCACTAACCTTTTGTTGTCCTTTAGGAACAACAACATCAAAATGTATCTTTGTTGGTTGTTTATGAGCTTCAAGCTATTTATTACTAGCAATAGTTTGTCCTTTTGGTAGAACATGAACATTCTAAGAAGTGAAAACTTTAGGGTGACCTTGTTGAGCTATAGAAGCTTGATTTTTACTCTTGTCACCTTGTTGTTGTACTTTATCAGCTTGATGTTTACTGTTATCAGCTTGCTATTGTAAATCAACAGTTCATCTTTTCTTTGACCTCGTATTGGCTGCAATGGAAGTATAAGATTGTTTCTACCCTTGTAACTTATTTACTCCACAAAAATCATTAGCTTTCCAATTCATGAAAGCAACATTAGGATTATCATGCTATATTTGAGAATCTAGCTGATCACTACCTTCTTTTGCTACATTTTTAGAAACAACATAATTATTCTAAACCATAAGTGCTTGACTTACCACTCCATTCATGCAAGTAGCCTGGTTATGAGGATGATTACACAGATAGCACCATACATAATCTTGTGCCATGTTATTTTGCGCAGGTACTGTATGCTCAAAATTGTGACTCTGGTTGCTTGGGGCTATCTAGCTAGATTTCAGTATGCACACAAACACTTTCCCTCCTTGCCATGGGGTAATCAGCCATGTCACTCTCACTCATGTAGAATTAGCCAGTCGAGAGGAGGTGAGACATGGCTGAGGTCCTTCTCTTTGGAGAGCTGTACTTCACAGAGAGGGGTCAACAAGTACTGTGGCCTTTTTCGTTGTGTGCTTAGTTTTATGTTTCACTCGATTGTTGTACTTGTGATAACCCTATTACCCAAAGGGTCACTAGTTTGTCTTCTTCTATTTGGATTTCCTAGGTTCCACCTCTGTGTGGGTAAGCGATTGTTCTTGTTGATGTCCTCTTCTATTTGTAAATGTTGTAAGAGTTCTTGTATCTGGCATTATCTAGTTTCTTCTAACAACAAGAGGACAAATGGGTCTCCTTGTGGCAGAACAAATGTTTCTTGTTGTGGTCTTAGATGGATCTCTTAGACCTCGTCACGGATAGCCCTCACCCACTCTTCTCTCACTCCTAAGCACATTCCTGAATTAGGATAGATGTAAATGTGTGATTACTAACCTTAATTACATCTAGGGTTTTGACCTAGGGTTTTGTTGACCTAGGGTTTGACTTTTGAGTTTTGACTTATTTTTTCCTCATGATGGAATCGAGGGTTTGTTTGGATCATTTTAATCATGATTACCTCTAACTACTAACAACAAGAGGATGAATGGGTCTCCTTGTGGCAGAACAAATGTTTCTTGTTGTGGTCTTGGATGGATCCCTTGGATCTCGTCACGGATAGCCCTCACCCACTCTTCTCTAACTCCTAAGCACATTCGTGAATTAGGATAGAGGTAAATGTATGATTACTAACCTTAATTAGATATAGCATTTTGACCTAGGGTTTTGTTGACCTAGGGTTTGACTTTTGAGTTTTGACTTGTCTTTACCTCATGATGGAATCGAGGGTTTGCCATTTATCTATTCTAGTGTCTCTATATGCATGCAAGCTAAATGATATGAAAAATGTATATTTTGGTATTTTTTAGTATTTTGGAAATGAAAGTGCTTTTAATCTATGAAAGGGAAATATGTATGCAATTCTATATGACTTTTCTAATGCAAGTTTTAATCTATGTTTTTTTTTGTTTTTGATGATTTTAATGCAATCTAATCTAATGGAAAGGGAAAATGCGTTTTCTAACAATCTAGATTGAGAAATGTGAATGCAATTAATCTAACATGCAAGATCTATTTATAAAGGAAAAGGCAATGTTTTACTATTCCCAAGAGCAAATTTGATTCTCTAATTACTATTAATTGAACAAAACAATGAAGGAATCTGAGAGAAATGAAGATTTGTTGACTCCACTACCCTCATCAATCTTTGTAATAGGCAACCTTGAATCCTTTTGTGACAGTGGGTGATCCTCTTGACAACAAAATGACACAAAGAAGAAAAAAGAGGCTTGGATGAAGCTTGTATGAGCTCAATGAGAGCATGGATTGAGTATAATGGCATAGAATGAAGCAAGGTGATGCTACTTGGTTGAAAAAATAAAGCAAAAGGCACCTTTGTCTGTAAGAGAATTTGAATGCTAAGTTAGAGAGAAAAAATAGCAAGAGCTATGTGTACAATGAATTTGCCTCTCTTTGTGCTTGAGGGATGGGAGTATTTATAGTTTTAGAAGAAAGACTTGATTGAGGAGTTAACTCATTTTGATTGACGAGTTAACAAAGATGATTGGGGAGTTAACAAGGTTGATTATCCAGTGAACTTAGCTGATTGGAGAGTGATGAAGCAAAGGTAGCTTATCACTAGAGAGAAAATAGAGGTGAGGGAATGCATGAGATTGATTGAAGAGTTAATTTGAGATCAAATAGAGATAATTATGCATGTGTAGGTGTATGAAATAATTAAATCTATATTAATAATTAAAAACCATGCAAACTGGAAGAAAAATGGATGAAAACAAAGAAAAAATGAGTGAGAAACTCAAGTTTTTCTGCAGCTACAAAAATGGAAAGGTCACTCCTTTTGCCAAACAAGGTCACCCCTAGGTGACCATGGGCCACCTGGGGGGTGACCTTGGGTTGCCTAGGGGAGATCCGGGCTAGACAGGGTCAGATGCAGAAAAATAGGCTGGGAGATGCAAGACGGGAAGAAAAGGAGAAGTTCTACACAAAGAAATAGGTTAGTCATGTGAAAGAATCCAAATCTCTACTTGTGTTTGCAAGATCTCTCGGGGGAGATTTGGAAATAATAGGATGAGATTTGGATTGGTTTGGCAGAACTCAAAATTGAAAGAGGGAGATGGATAAGGAGACCTCTACAAGGATTCTAGGAGGTGCACTAGATGAAAAACATAGGGGAGAGGTGAAAAATCACCTATAAGACACTCACAAGGCTTAGGAGCAAGGTCAAAAGCTTAGAAAATGCAAGTCGACAAGTGTCAAAAAGTGTCACAAATGGGGCGAGAGAGAGATTGACAAGGAAAAAACAACACAAGATGAGAAAGAGGACACATCATCAAGAGGCTCACTACTTAAAGGACATTCTTTCATGCTCACATGTACATGAATCATCATAGGGGTCCTCATGGAGGCTATGAATGATTTGATTTTTGTGCTTATATATTTGCCCCCTTAGAGATGGTAGTCTACATGAAAGGTATGTATCGTTCCTGAACTAGGCCTTACCTATTATCGATTTTTCCACAATTTGTAGCTACAATAACTAGTATTGGTCTGGCATTTAAATATATCAAAATAAATAATGAAAACTAAAATGACAAACTTACCATAGATCGTTTGAGTTTGACTAGTTGCTTGCCTTTGTTGGTTTGGACCTATAATGATGAGAGCATGCAAAACAATGCACAATAGAGATGCATAAAAGTAAAGAACTAATCTAAAAATGCATAAATAAACTAAGCTAAGGGCAAACAAAGCAAACTAAATTGTGAGATCGGAGCCAAACAATGATAGAATTATTTGTGTGAGTAGTCATTAGAAAGATATCGTTGAAGAGAACACGAAGATGGCTACCTCTTCTTTAGCCGTAGACAATTGGGTATGCAATCAATAAAAAACCCTTGTCTAAACTCTAGCTTGAATTTTGTGAAAAATCTCTTAAAATTGTATATTTTTGGTGATTTTCTCTGTTGCATTATATTCATCTCGTCATTTAGAGCAAGATTGGTTTTTTGTTTTCTAAAATCGGTCAAAAAATGAGGTTTTTAGAATTATTTTTGGTCAAGGGATCCACCTTTAGGGTCACCTCTTTTGCTAGGCAGGGTTGTCTAGGGGAGATCCTAAAAAGCAACAGGGTCACCCAGGGGAGATCCAGCAAAACATTAGGGTCGCCCAAGGGAGATTCAAAAAAACACTTGGGTCACTCAGGGGCAACCCTAGTGGTCTAATTTTTGACTGCATTTGATGTTGTTTAACATTTGTTTCACTCTAATCTGACATGATTTGGTCACTATATTTACTATTTATTGCAATTTTGAAGGTTTATATGCTTTTTTGTGTAAGGTTTTCTGTAGTTTTATGATTTTTAGTGATTTTTACGAGTATATGAGATCTAATCTAAAGTTCTCTTTTGATTTTGTAGGACATGCATATCTGATGTAATTCCTGCCCAGAGCAGGGATGGCTCTCAGGGATGTTTTCTTCATCAAGTACTAAGGATCATGCTATTCTAAAAAGGGCAGGTCTAGCTAGAGTTTGCCATGTGCATGTGATTCATCCTATATCTCGCATATGCTTTGACATTTTGACTTACTGGGATGTAGACCAAAACACATGTAGGTTCCCACAGATTTCTAGAGAGTGGACTATCACTCTATATGATGTCTATCATATACTCGGAGTTCTTATAAGAAAGCAACCTTTGTCTCTTCCAGTTAGCGAGTCTTATGAGGACAAGGCTTTTTGGGCTGCATTTATGGGGGTCAATCACCCTCAGGATCAGACAGGAGTTCAGCTTACCTCCATGCCACACCTTTGCATCCCACTCTTGAGGAGGATCCTAATTGGATTGATTTCTTTGAGGCTATCGAGAGATAAGGCCTTAGCTCATCTAATATGGTGTTGGGCACCCATCATTCATGAAATTGAGGAGGGCATAGTTTACGCTTGGGGTCCTGACATATTAGCCATGGTTTACACAGATTTCTATCAGATTTCACATTGAGGGGCTCTTGCTTTTAGCCACCCTTCTTTGATTATGGCATGGATATTTGAGTACATTAGGCCCTACTAGAAGCCCATTCTGCTTCCAGATAGGTGGCTATTGGGAGTGGTGAGGTGGATGCATGTTGGTCACTTTGATGCTACTTTACCCACTATTGCTACTCTTATGGATGAGGACGTGATCCTTGATCCTTATCGTGACATGGAGGGGGCTTGGGCCTGAGATGGTGAGATCAGAGAGTATTATCATGAGGAATCTGAGATCACAGACTCTAATGGTCTAGTTAAGGCTTATCGAGTTGATCATGTCTTACAGTAGTTTGGCGAGGATATTCTTGAGGACTTGCTTCTAGTGTCTAGTTGTTATAGGACCATTTAGGAAATGGGTCAGATTGGATAGAAAAAAATCTTTTAGACTCCTTTGACTCCATGCATCTTCATTACTAAGGTCTCTAGAGGAGGATGGAGGAGAGGGAGAGGGACTCATTCCTGATCGCTGATTGTGACTATTGACTCAGAGTCCACTAATGAGGACTACGTTCCAGATAGTAATGATTCGTCAGATGAGGCCCTTCTCGAGGATGAGGATTTTGATGATATTGATGATTCAGATGATGTTCCTAATATTCCCAAAGGTCCTATTATTCCCTGACCTCCTCATTTAGATGAGGTGATGCGTCAGCCTGACCCTGATTGGCAGCCTGGTGATCCACGTAAGTTTAATCTATTTTCATTTTATGTATATTTGTCCTTTCTCTTTTTATGTAGAACTGACTTGGTCTTGTTTTGACTTTGTTGTTTCAGGCAATGTCTAAGAGTGGAGGGACTTTGTTCATGAGGTCAATGTTGGATTCACTTCTCCCTTCACTAGGATGACTCATGATCATCTTTTGGATGATCTTTGTGTGCCCCCAACTGTCGGGCGACACACTAACATTTTTAAAGTTTTATAATTTTTTTGTATTTTTATGTTTTATGATTTTTTGGTTTTTTAGAAATAATATTTCTAGAGGTGAAAGGCATTGACTGTTTTACCAAATTCCTCTCCCTCCATTGTGCACAAGAGATAGGCACTATTTCTAACATCTTCTTTGACCATATAAGGACCTATCCAATTAGGTTTGAATTTTCATCCTTCACTAGCTTTTTTATTGATTAAATTGTCTATCTTGAGCACTAGGTCTCCCACTTGAAAGGATCTTGGGAAGACCTTTTTGTTATATTACTTTTTCATTCTTGATAGATAGGAATCATGTCTTTGAATGGTTCTCAAGCATGTTTCATCTGTCATTTCTAATTCGGCTAACCTTACTGCTCTATACTCTTTGTTGTCTAATAATCCTTGTAATGACACTCTTAGGCTAGGAAGTTCCACTTCTAATGGTAATACCACCTCTGACCCAAAAGAGAGGACATAAGGGGTGGTTTCAATTAGATTCCTAACACTTTTTTTATATGCCCACAGAGCTGGGTATAACTATAAATGCCAATCTCTCTTAGAATCTTTTACGATTTTGACCAATATTGACTTCAAAGTTTTGTTGGTAGCCTCTTTTTGTCCATTTCCTTGAGGGTAATAGATTGAGTGAGAGTTGTGATTAATATGAAATCTCTCGTATAGCTCCCTTACTTGTGGATTTTTGAATGACGAGGCATTGTCTATTACTATCACTTTGGGAATTCTGAACCGGTAAATGATTTGGTTTAGTATGAATTTAGCGATTACAGCACCTGACACTATGGTGAGAGGCATGGCCTCCACCCACTTTGTGAAATATTTTGTTGCGGTAATGATGAACAAATGTCCATCCATTGATAAGGGAGATATCTTCCCCACTATATCTAATCCCCATTTGGAAAAGGGCCAAGAGGTAACGATCAGTTGTAGATCTCTTGTTGGTGTGTGCTGAACATGAGCATAAACTTGACATTTCAGACACCTCTTTACTAACTTAATCACATCCCCTTGTAAATAGGGCCAAAAGTATCCTATTCAGTGTATTTTTCTCACTGTGGCATGACCACCAAAGTGTCCTCCACATATTCCATTGTGACACTCTTCTAATATTGTGCTTGCTTCTTCCTTGTCAATGCATCAAAGTACCATTCCATCTAGTGCCCTTCGATAGAGCACATTGTCTATTAAAACATATCTCGTAGTGAGGACTCATAATCTTCTTTTTCCTAAAGGGGTCATGTTTTCTGGGTAAGTCTTGTTTCCGAGATAGTTCACAGTATCTCTGTACCAATATGAGATTGCATACTTTTCAAGATCGACCACACAAATCTCTTCATCAGGGAAAATCTTTATTCACGAGTTCCTCTTAGGGAAATAGGTTATCTACTAACCAATCTGCTTTTATCTATCCCTTGACTACTTTTTGGTTGACGTAGGTTATCTCAAATTCACTCAATAAGGTTATGAATCAGCTGGCTCTTCTTGAGAGCATGGTCTGATTTAAGAAAGTCCTCAGTTGCTCTAATCGTATCATGACTTTAGTTTCTTGATTCAACATGTAGTGTCACATTCTTTGGGTTACAAAGACTATGGTAAGACATTCTTTCTCCACTTGAGTATAGTTCTTCTCATATTCCAACAAGGTTTGACTTATGAAATAGATGGCTCTTTCTCTTCCACCCTCATCCTCTTGAGCTAGCATGTAGGCTACGGAGATATCGATTGCTCTGAAGTATAAAATGAAGGGTTTGTCATAATCAGGTGGCATCAATGTGGGTGGAGTTAACATGAATTTCTTTACTTGCTCAAATGCATTTTGACAGTCCATGGTCCATGTTATGCCAACTTTTTTTTTTCAATAGCTGATTGATCAGATGAATTTTGAAAGTCATGTATAGTACAAATCATCTGATTGCACCCAACTGTCCCAAAAAGGCTCTCATTGCTCTCTCACTTGTCAGTAGGGTTTCATTCAACACTACTTTGATCTTAGTTGGGTCAACATCTATGCCTCTTCGTGAGACAATGAATCCCAACAACTTTCCTGTCGTGACTCCAAAAACACATTTTTTTAGGGTTCAACCTTACTTTATACTCTTGAAGCCTATTGAAGATTTTTTGAAGGTCTTCCACATGTCTAGACCTTTTCTCTAATTTGGCTAGAAGGTCATCAACATATGTTTCAACTATCTTCTGTATGTAATCATGAAAGATGTGAGTCATTGCCCTCTGGTAGGTAGCTCCTGCATTCTTCAATCTAAATGGCATGACTACGCAACATAAAGCTTGCCAGGGGGTGGTGAATGTTGTTTTGTTTTGGTCAACTTCTATGATTTTGATCTGGTTATATCCTAAAAATCCATCCATTAGGGAAAGGACCTCATATCCGGCCATTGAATCGACAATTTGATCGATGGATGGTAAAGGGAAATCGTCCTTGGGGAAAGATTGGTTGATGTCTCTGAAATTGAGACATATCCAAATTTTTCCATTTTTCCTCAGAACTAGGACAATGTTTGACACCCAATTTGAATAATCCACTAATTTTATGAAACTGACATTTAACAATTTTTTTAGTTCTTCCTTCACCATTTCGCCTACTTGTGGTTTTATGGGCCTTGGTTTTTGCTTCACGGGTTTTGCATTTGGCTTTGTCACTAAGTTATGTACCACAACCTTGGGATCTAATCCTGGCATGTCTAAATGTGCCCATGCAAATATGTCAGAATATTCAATAAGGAACTCTATGTACTCTTCCAATTCTTCATTATTTAGTTCTCCTCCTAGTTTTAACATCCTAGGCTTTTCAGGTGTTCCAACATTGATGTCGATTGTATCTCTAGTTATGGATGGATGTCCCTCCTTAAACTTTTGAGGGACAGGTAGTAAATCTAAGTTTGCTTCAATTTGAAGGATTTCCTTCTCATTCCCAAAATAGTCTTCTAGATGAGGGAGGAGCATGTATCCTTGTTTGTGGTACACTCTTGGAAGTCCATCATAAGCATGTAGATATTCCAAGATGGCTTCATCGTTCTTGGTGTAATCTCAAGTTGGTCTCTCTTCTTGACCCATGGCATAATTTAGGATACTTGGTAATTCTTCACTTTCCAATAATGGCTCTCCACATACTAAGAGAATGTATTCTAAATTTTGCAACTGAGCATGTGGCAAAAATAATGCGGGTGACGTGGCCATTGAGTCTGCCACCTGATTTTCTTCCCTGGGTATGGCTTTGATGGAGAAGAAATCAAAGAATTAAACCAACTTCTTGATGGTTTCCTTATAAGGTCATAATCATTTTGGCTTTGTTTCATAATTTTCCACAACTTGATTGATTATCAACTGAGAATCTCCAAAGACAGAGATTTTATTGACTCCCATTCTCATGGCTAGCATGATTCCTAGGGACAGAACTTCATACTTAGCAATGTTGTTGGTGCAAAAGAAGTCCAATTTGAAGGCGAAGGGGATGACCTTTCCTTTGAGAGATGTCAAGATTATCTCCATTCCTACCCCTATTTTGCAACTAGCTTTGTCAAAATGTAGGGTCCATAATCTTTCATGGTTTTGTGAATGAGATGTTTCTCCAAACTCATAAGTGGAAGTTTGTTTTTCTTTCTTTTCGTCTCCTTCTTCAATGATTTCAATTGTTCCAACCAAAAGGTTTTTGATATCCCATTCATTGACACATGGGATGGATGCTAAGCTAAATGGTGCATGGGATTTGGTGGTATGGGGATCAAAGGGGAATTCCCTAAGATCATCCATTCTTTGATAGGATATGTTGTGAGCACTTGTTCTTGTTGGAATGTTCTGAGATTCCTCTTTCTATTTTTCTTGCATTATTATATTTTTGTCTTTTTCCTCATGTTCCTTTCTATAGATACTGAAAGGATCAAGGTCTGCTTTGACAATGGTGACCTTTCCCAGGTGATGGAAGTGTATTTCTTGGAATAGAGTGGAGGTAATAGCATTCATTGCATGAATCAAAGGCCTCCCAAGGATCATGTTGTAATTGGTTTCTCAGTTGATGACATAGAAGTCCGTAGAGATAGTTTTTCCCATTAGAGTGAGTAGTAGGCTAATTTTTTTGACTGTTTGGATGTCATGACTATCGTAAATCCTTAATGTGGTAGTTGTTGCTTGATTCCTATTTTTCTATACCCCATCCTTTGTAGAAAGGACATTGGAAAAAGATCGATAACTGATCCTTCATCCACCACTACTCTTTTTATAGTTATCTCTTTGACTTTAATTTGTATGTATAGGGGTGAATCCTTTTTCTTACTTCCTTCACTTTGGGGTAGTTTGGAAACATTGAATGTAAGAGGAGGTGATTCCTCCTATGTGGAACATCCTACTTCCAACACTTCCAAAAATGTCTTGCGATGTGAGGGAGAGGCTCTCAACAAGTTTATTATTTGTGAGAATATGTTTTCCATTTGATCAGCTTGTTCTTCCTCATGGATCAAAAAAACTTCTTGGTTTAGCTCTATGTGATTGGAATTGTTTTGATTTGTCTATCCTTTCTTGATTTGAGGTTCCTTCTCTTTTCTCTGGGATTAGAGAAGTTTAAGGAAGTTCTTTTGTTGATCCAGAGTAAGTTTGGAAATAGCTTTATTGTATCCAAAACAAGTCTTCGTTTCATGACCCTTTATCCCATGGAACCAGTAATAGGTATTAGTGTCGTATGAAGGTTGGTTTGACCCTTGATTTCCTTTTTTTCATCATTTGTCATTACTAGGATTATGTTTTATGACATTGACATCCTTCTCTTGGGACACATTGGATGTAGTCTTTTTTGTTCCTTTGGATGTTTGAAGTTTTCTGCTGGTATCATAAGTCTTCCGACCACTATCAATGGTAGCTTGGTCAATCCTTAAGGCACTTTCCAATGCTTCTTCATAGGATTTGTATGGTAGTTTTTGAACATCTTCCCTCATGTCCTTGTTAAGGGCATGCAAAAATAGATCGCATAGTTCTCTATGGTCCATGTTGGGAGTACTAGTTGAAGAATAGAGGACTTGCCTCCATTGAGTGACGAAGTGAGCTATAGATTCATTTGGTTCTTGTTTCATTGTGACGAACTCTCTGATTCCTATTTTAATGAGTTCATTCATGTCGAATGCCATGACAAACTCTCTGATGAGTTGTCTAAATGAATGGATTGAAGCTTCGAGGAGATGATAATACCAATCTAGAGCGATGCCTTCAAGAGCTTTTGGGAAGATTTTTGCTACAACCCCATCCCAAGGGAGGAGTTCTTTGATGGCTGTGGTGTAGGCTTTAATGTGTGAGTTCAGATCTCATTCTCCTTTGAACTTTGGAAGATCCAGCAATGGTTGCGGTAGTTGCACACTTCTTATGTTTTGGTCCAAAGGTTCTTTCAAATATTCAAGATACATTCCGAAGAAGGCACTTTGAGATTGTGGGGTTGATAGTAATAACCCTGTGGGTGGGTTTTGATAACCCATCATTGGATTTGTTTGATTATTCTAAACAGGAGGCTTCCCATTCAGACATGTGTCATTGCTAGCATTCTACAAATATTAGTTGAGGTAGGGAGGATTTTGTGATGCCCCTTGGTCCTGTTCATGGGACTTTTGTCTTCTTTCAGGAGTAGCTTGTTTTGCTTCCAAGATTCTGATTCTTTGTACTAGTGTTGCAATCAAGTCTACAGGAGTACCAGCTCTAGGTGTTTCTTCATTTCTAGTATGTTCTCTTCGAATATTTTCCTGGTAAAGTGCTTCCTCATGTGCAGTGTTTTCTTTTTGTTCTTCTTGTAAGGAGATTCTCAATGCCTCTTGAGCATCTTTGGTTTCTTGCAGACATTTTTCTAACCATTTAACCTCCTCATTAAGATGGGTATTCGATGTGCTTGTGGAAGCTTATTCGGGTTGATGTATCTTTGACCTTATCCTTCTAGCTTTATGTGGCGCATTTGGTATGGATGGGTTGTTTTCCCAAGCTAGGTTGTTGAAAGATAGATAACACCTAGATTCTCTTTGATCTTGTTCATAATCAGAATCTTTGTAATCATAACAGTTGGTGATTGGTGTGTCAGGATGTGGTGACACATACCTATAAAATGAAGGGAGTTTCTGGTTCTCTTAAGGGAATGCTCCCTTGGTTTAAGTCATGTTTCATCATATTCGGGGGTGCCATAGACACCACAGAATAAATGGAACAGATGATGGTGTAAGTGATAGAAGCTGAAGCAGTGAAAGTGGCTATGAAGAATGGTGTAACGCCTTGCCAAGGGACTCTAGAGAACAACACAATTACACTATACAAACAAGACAATTTTTTTTATTTTTTATTTGCAAGAAATAACAAGGTAACATTTAACATATCTATACTAAGTAATGTTCTTTCAGGGTTCCATGGCTGCATTAGTGACAACTACTATCATGTTCTCTCATACGTCATGCATTAATTGACAACAATAATTCATTCTGTAACTATTGCATTAAATGAATTACCATATATACTTCAATGACATCAGATAAATAATCATCCAGATCAAGTACAACTACATTTTTTCCATACACATGAGGATACAACATAATATTGTTTACATCATCAACTTTCGATTACATTGGATTACAAACATTATGAATAATCTGATACACAAGATAGTACATGAGCATAAATAACTATCTTTATAGACTGGTACAAGATCTGAATCTGCTACAGGAGTTACAACCTTCTTGCTCATGAATAATGACAAGGAAAAACTAATGGAGATAAAGCACATCCACCCAACCATGTGGAACCCTAAGGTCCACCCCCCATGCTAGGAGATAACATAAGTTCCCAAAACATCAAACAGTCAGGTAGACAATTGCCTAACAGGAATAAGGACTAAACATGACTCCATTACAACACATGATAATATCACAAGCAACTCAATATCACTTCTAGAGGCAACACACGACGAATGGGGAGAGTACAACTAGGGAATGCTAGGCTGCAGTAGGGAGAGTGTCATTGCACGGTCTGAACATGGGTTATCCTGACAGCCTCTCACTAGGAACCGGCCCCATAGGGTGACTCATGTAGAATCAACCTTCCTTTCATGAGGACAAGGAAGTTAATCTTGCCAACCAGGCCTTCTCTACCCATCCTTAGTCTAAATGAGCACTACAGGCATGGGAGAGGAAATCCAATTATCTTGTTAATGTGTAATTTACCCTTTTCCCCCCAGTTCATTTTTAGGTTTTCACTTAATTAACAACTTTCAATGGGTTATCCTGACAGCCACTTTGGGCACTGGCCCCACATTGAAAGCCACTCCCCTACCTGCATCTAGAAACCCTAACCATCAAGCAAGACAATCACTATCATACTGATAAGTATACATAAGCAATGCAAGGCATTTACCTTTTTGCATACAAAACATAATCATAATGACCAACCTGTACATCATTGTCCCAAAACTTTCAGTTGATCAATTGCAATACCCATAACAGCACATATCCAGAGTAAGGTATGGATCATCTCACTCTCAAATCTCAGCTATGAACCAAAATAGTTTCTCATTACAATAACAAGATCTCCTCATTTCCATACTAAACACAAGCTCGATATCAACACATACGTGAAGAAAATTTAAACCCATCATAATATATTCACAACACAATATGTACATCATCTCACATTATTGTTTACCAAGACCCACATACATAGACAAGAGACATCATGTTCTTACAACATCTTCGTTTCAAGACAACTATGAATAGAATACATACAATCAAATCATATTACCTTATGCCTCTAGAACCTAAACTTGACAATTTACACATAGACCAACTCACATGAAAATTTTTGCTTGCAATAAGCAATTTCAACTAATCAACTCATTGACAACATAAATTTTTCTTACAAGAGCAATTCAATCTCTTAGTTATCCTGTCACCTATAAGTTTTACTTATAGGGCTAAATTTTCAAGTACATTGTTGTTTAACCTAATTCCAAGCTTTAAATCCAATTTTGACATAACAAAATCATTATAAAAGATCTTTACAAAACCAAATCAACTAGATTAAATTTCATCTACACTAATTATTTTTTTGTCATATCCAATTCCATTTAATCAAATTAGCAACTGGATTCAAGTTATATCTCTACCAAGAATTTCTTAAAACCTAGGTCTAATTAAATAAATATTAATTCTATCTATATATTAAATCAATCATAAATTACATATAAATATAACCTTCAAGCTAATGCTTAGGTAAGATCAATTACAAATACTTATAGATCAAATACTAATTACAACATTTTATATATATCCAAACCTATTCATTAAATTTCTACTAACAAAACATTATAGTAAAATCAATGCCAAATTACAGAATAATCATATCAAATAGTTTAATAAACTTTTGTATTAATCTACAACTACATTTCTTTTATTTCATAATTTAATAATTCTATCATATATATATATATACACTCCCACAACTCATCTAAACAAATTGTGTATCTTAACTACGCATGGATTCATATTTAATTTATAATTAATAATTGATACATATACAAATATTCGTATGACATAAATATATTTATATACATGTTCATGCACTTGTGTATAGATTATTCCTATTCTCAAGGTAAGATTTGGTCAATAATAGAGCATTTATTTACCACTTTTGTTGAAGATAGGTGTAAAATTACTATTGATTGTATTCTTCTTGACGGACCTATGACCGGTACAGTTCCTCCAAGTACCATCTTTCTTGCTTACTAACACCATACACAATCTATAAGATGATAAACTAAGAATTGTTATTCCGTCATCCAAGAGTTGTTGCAATTGATCTGAGTGCCTGCTGATATTTATGATGTTTCGCAATGGAGAATCGAGTAAAGAGAATACAAATCTAATTTTCTACTCACTTAGAAGGCAAATGTCTCAATACACAGTCATTTAAACTAATTGTACCATTTGTTTTGGATTTGAGCCCTAATTTTATAGCGGAGTCTGCTATTAGAATGCATTTCTCTATTTGACCATCTTAATCTTATTTTTAAATTGAAGCCTTACAAGAATGCTACGTTTTGCTGCTTTGAGTTGCGAATCATGTAACTGTATCATTTGTTTCTTAATTTATCCTATTGACCAAACTGAAATTTTTTATATAGTTGGGTATCATGTGAATTATCTATTAAACATATGAAAACATAATAGATATTGTTTACTTTTTATAGGATGAACTTCATATTTATCCAGCTCCTTTAATGGTTTTGAATCACTTAGAGCTGCATACTATTTTCTAGAAAACTGGCAGCGATGGAATTGCACTTTATATACCTTGCAGGGAAGAAAATGCAATTTATATATCCTAGGCTATAGAGTCAACACAAAATAGATTTGTTTGAAAGACTTTAAACAAAACTTTCAATTGATTAACAGATAAAACTCACCAACTATTGCCACATTCGGCTAGAGCGCGTGCCATGTAGGTTTAGTGGATGGGAACTAGACATACTCCAATCTCATTTGAACCCTTACTGCAGTATACTTAACAGTTGATCATTATGTGTGCAAGATTGACCTTCTGGACCATTCTGGCTCTCCATAGGGCACCCTAAACTTTGTAATTTAGATACCAATTAAACACAAATGCCATTGGCAAGTGTAGAACTAAATTTCTCAACCTTTAACCACATCCTTGTTGCCTGCATGGGATCTTTTAAATGGGTATGAACATTAATCAAACCATAAAGGATAGAGGAATTTAGTTAGATGTTGCAGGAGATTAAATATATATAGTTATCAACACTTGCCATATGCTATGCAGGTCGCGACTACCACATTCCTCGAATAGAAATAAATTAATAACCAATCTAACATATCTATGCACCCATGTCATATACACTCATCTCTGGTAACATGTAAACAGGGAAAGAGTTTTGAACACAACAAAGACAATTTGGTGTTGCATGCATAAAAAAAAGATGGCCCACAGGCCAATCTGAGTTAATGATAGCAGCTATAAAGGATGATAGGGAGATAACTCAGGCTGCTTAAAAATAATAGTTTGAGTATGGTTTTCTAGCAAAACAAGGAAAAATAATTTATGAAGGCCTGATTCAACCTCAAATGGTCGATGCACTTTTAAAGGTAAATAGTAGATCAAGCAATTCTCAAAGGAGAAGATAAACAAGTACAAAGGCCATTCTAAAAGGGTGTCCCAGGAAAGACTTGTCTGAGGAGAAACATTCTGTTAATGTAGAGACAACATAGATGGAGTATTCGGTATGGAATTAAGGGAAATAAGATAAGTCTTAGTGTTCAAATGGCTCCAATAGGCCGATTAAAATAACAAAGATAAATATATTAATCTAGAATAGTTGTCTTAAGTTTAGATAGGCTGATGGGAGGACAAAAGATACAGGAGTCAATTCTTAAGGCAGATCCATTGATAAAAAGGTCGATCCATAAGGTAATAGGCTAGTATATTTCCTTGAGGTTGTTCTAAAATCTACAGGGTCATTGCAAGAGTCTAAATGGAAGAATCAATTCAAAATAGTTTTTATTAATGGAAAATTGATAAAAGAATATTAGAAAAATATCATTTGTGAGATTTGATACAGGATCTTGTACTCTGTTATACTCAGACTCATGATTATCTTTCTTCCATCTATTCAAGTCCTCTATCCTCTGTCGTATCTGTTTCTCCTCTATGCCTTCTCTTCTCTTTCTTTTTAAGATATCTATCCTCCCCTTCATCCCTCTTTTCACCCCGGAATTTCTAATAGCAACCTCTCCAATATGCCCGCCAACTTCCCCAACTACCCTCAACTAAATCAATTTAATAATAGTAATAAAATAATTCACATTCAAACAACTTTAAAGAATTATTTTGAACTAGGCAATTATCAATTACCAATTTAATCTTATTAAATATTAATAATAATAATGAGAATACTATGTAACCCTATTAAATATTATAGTGGATCACATATTAGTAACAACATAACCCACTGAGTAGGACAGCCATTAAAAGCCAAATCAAACATGTTCATAGGCTAGGCCAAAACACACTTAACCAACAAGCTCCATCAAATATAACTCAATTGCAAGACCTGACATACTGACAGAACTGACAGGTTGAACTAGACATGTCATGCATCCTGATCGAGGATGATGACTTGGGATGTGGGACCTTAAGTTATCTCTGAAACAACTTATCCATTAGGTTCAGGGCATGCTCAAACCTGTTAATTCAGGTGGAGTCGATGCCAGATACCTGCATCCTGCAACAAATGACACAGTCAAGCATGTATAGATGCACAAAAGCTGACACTAGGTGAAAAAGGAATCACAACATCGCAGGGCACTCGCAAGCAAGTGATGCGACATCGTCCTCTCCACATCATATCAATCTAGATTAGATAACATGTAATCATAACCAAATCGAATCTACCTCATTATCTGAACATAACCATACACTTAACATATAGGTGCATGAAATTGAATAAGTCTTAGAAGTACCATCATAACAAATAAATCTAATAGAATCAGTCCATGAGATCCATTCTAACATATAACAATTGTAGTAAGATCAACATCTTAATCATTAGAATGCAAAACAATGTCAAAGCCTGCATTCAGTGTCGCAATAGAGATTATCAATAAAACACATTAACTATCATATGAAACCAGACATGGATGAAACATCTATCTATATTGTACAACATCAATTGTTTACCTTACCTTAATTATTCCTGTTATTATACCTTCATATTCATGGGCCTTGATTAGGTCACCTGTACATCCAAGGTGAAAACGGAGGGGCACTACAAATGGTGCAAAAATGTTTTGAAGTTTCTATTAACTATTTTGAGATGTTTGAGATGGGAACGCAAAGTACAAAACCAAAAGATTCTATAATTCACATTGGGTTCACCAAAATATGTACACTAAAAATCATGACTCCAGTTACCTGGGGCTATCAGGTCAGACTTTGGCATGCAAACGAACCCTTTCCCTCCTTGCCATGGGTTGATCTACCATTTCACACTCTCTCACATGGAATTATCCAATCAAGAGGAGGTAAGACACAGTGGGGGTCTGGTTCATTGGAGAGCTAGACTTCATGGAGAGGGGTTGGCAAGTACTATGGCCTTTGTCATTGTGTGCTTAGTTGTATGTTTCACTTGATTGTTGTTGTAGTTGAGATAACCCTATGACCCAAAGGGTCACTAGTTTCTCTTCTTCTGTTTGGATTTCTTAGATTCTACATCTATGTGGTTAAGTGATTGTTCTCATTAATGTACTCTTGTCTTTGTAAATGTTGTAAGAGTTCTTGTTGTATTTGGTGTTGTCTAGTTTTTTCTAACAACAAGAGGATGAATGGGTCTCCTTGTGACTAAACAAATGTTTCTTGTTGTGGTCTTGGATGGATCTCTTAGATCTCATCACAGATAGCCCTCACCCACTCTCCTCTCACTCCTAAGCACATTTGTGAATCAGGATAGAGGTAAATGTGTGATTACTAACCTTAATTAGATCTAGGGTTTTGACCTTGGGTTTTGTTGACCTAGGGTTTGACTTTTGACTTTTGACTTATTTTTATCTCATGATGGAATCAAGGGTTTGTTTGGATCGTTTTAACCGTGATTACCTCAAGATGGAATTGACGATTTGTAATTTGTCTATTCTAGTGTCTCTATATGCATGCAAGCTAAGTGATATGCAAAATGTCTTTTTTGGTATTTTTTAGTATTTTGGAAATGAAAGTGCTTTTAATCTATGAAAGGGAAATATGTATGCAATTCTATATGACTTTTCTAATGCAAGTTTTAACCTATGTTTTTTGTTTTTTTGATGATTTTAATGCAATCTAATCTAATGGAAAGGGAAAATTCTTTTTCTAACAATCTAGATATAGAAATGTGAAAGCAATTAATCTAACATGCAAGATCTATTTATCAAGGAAAAAGTAATGTTTTACTATTCCCAAGAGCAAATTTGATTCTCTAATTACTATTAATTGAATAAAATAATGAAGGAACCTGAGAGAAATGAAGATTTGTTGAATCCACTACCCTCAACAATCCTTGTAATAGGCAACCGGAAATCCTTTTGTGGCAGCGGGTAATCCTCTTGACAACAAAAAGACAGAAAGAAGCAAAAAGAAGCTTGGATGAAGCTTGTATGAGCTCAATGAGAGCTTGGATTGAGTACAATGGAATAGAATGAAGTAGTGTGATGCTACTTGGTTGAACAAATAAAGCAAAAGGCACCTTCATCCTATAAGAGTTGTGAGGCCTATTTATTTCACTCCCTTATTTTTCTTATTTCATATTTATAGTTGATGATATTTAGACATTTGGGACTATTGATCCCAATATGCAGATTCTCTGGACGCTATTCCTTTATTTTGTTTAGCTATATTTAGTAGATGGTGATGTGATTATATACTAATTTTGATTCACTGATGATTATTGGACATGTGACATGCACTTTGATGATATTAGAGATGTTAGAACTTTGCAAAATTATTAAATAGAATTGTTATGTGACTTTGATCATGAGATAGTGTTTAGAAATGCAGTTATAAATCTCATTTATGATGCTATGTGATTTTAATAATGTTTTATATGATTATGTGATATCGTGAGTGTATGCATTTCCTTTCTTTGGCTATGATATATATATATATGTTGGATTAATCTATTTGTTCAAGTGCGCAGGTGATTTTCCAGGCCACGAAAAATTAGAGATCAATCCTACACCTAATGTGATTCTAGTGTTAGACCGATCTAGTCCCAAGAGGGACCAAGATCATGTGTGATTTTTATGATGCTTTCGTAAATGTCTGTATGTTTTTATTTGGCTTAGATTTCACCTCTTTTATATTATTTATTGAAGTGTTGTAAAAATATGTGATTTAATAAATATCACTTGGTGTCTTTTATTTTTGGTGGCCATTTTATGTTATTTTCTACGTCCTAAAGTATTCATTATGGGATAAAATTAATCCTAGGTGGTACCCCTAGGGTCTAGGGCCCATTTGAGCATGCCAAACCCTAGGGTTACCTCTATCTAGTCACCTTAACTTCAGCTTGAAGTAAAGTGACGAAAATTTAAATTTGAAATGGAGTGATGAGTGAGTCATGCCTTAAAACTTGACCCACTCCTCTTTCTAAGGCATGGATTCCCATCACCTTGAAGACTTGGGGAGTCTTCAAGACCCCCAAGTGTATGCAACCTTCCTCTAATGCTCTCATACATGTGTGAGAGCATCTTGGAGTGAATGGGTTTCCTTTAGAGAACAAGGTGATGACATGTGTCATCTCTTATGCTCTTGGAGCCCATTTTGAAAGATGTCACCTCTCCACTTTTTCTCTCACACATGTGGAGAGGGTGAGGTTTGAATGGATGGGAGGGTGACACATGTCACCTCCACATTCCATATTCCTTGCAAGTGGCTTGGGAAGAGGAAGGATAAGGTGACATGTGTCACCTTCTCATTCCTCAAAGGATTTAGAATGAAGCCTTGTATTATTTCCTCTTTGTGAAAGGAAAGGGGTTGTTTTTTTTTCTTGTTTTTTGGCTATGTTTGGAGATATTTTTGGTGAGCGAGAGAGTTGGAGATCTTGGAAGGAGGCTTGAAGGAGAAGGTTGGAAAGGTCTTCTACAACCCTCTTCCATTATTGGGCTTTCAAAGGTAAGCCTAAAGGAATAAGAGCCTTTCTCATACATATTATTTCTATTCTATGAATGAAATTGCTTTGTGTTTTGCATTTGTTGTTGTGTTGGGTTTTATGGGTGTTTGAACGAGACTACCATTCTTGGTGTGTCCATTCATGTAAGGGGTGGTGGAGGAGTGAACCTCCTTGAGGTCAGCCTCTTCGTATTGGCATAATGTACCCTTGAGGGCAATTTGGTGAAGTTTTTGGTGGTTATTTTTATGGCATGAGTGCCTTGGTGTGATATATTTCATGGAGGAAATTTTAGGCTTGAGGCCTTGTTTTGGAGTATTATAATTTACATGGAGGTATTTTTAGGCTTGAGGCCTTGTTTTGGAGTGATGAGATTTTGGTTGTAAGAGTGAAACTCTTGAGTAGAGTGATGTCCACTCCCCTACCCCCTCAAATCCATTTTTATGGATTTTGTGTTGTTTAAGCATTATGGGTGTTCTTCTTGTTGTTGTGTGATTGCATTGTTGTGTTGTGGTATGAGACCCGTCTAAAGATCGACCTCCAAGCTCGAGGGTGACTGATTTGTGGGTCTATGGAAGGGTGGAGAGTGTTTTGGTGGCTTAGAGTTTCTTTTGTTGTTTTTTTTGGAGGCCTTGGTGTGGTGCATTTGGGAGCTTGAAGGAAGAGTCATCATTTTGGGTTGTTTATGTTGTTTGGCTACTTCAGAACCATGGCCAAAAAATGGCCTGTTTGCAGTTGGACAAAAAAAAGGAGAGAGAAAATACTCTCTTAATGTGTATTTGTTTCAAATGATATTTAATGTTGTACCTCATTATACTTGTGATTGCAAAAAATGATATATGTGTGTGTGTGTGTGTGTGTGTGTGTGTGTGTGTGTGTGTGTGTGTGTGTGTGTGTGTGTGTGTGTGTGTGTAATGGGAAACTAAATTGCATGAGAAAATGTTGTTGTGTAAGAGAAATGGATATTTAGTTATTGTTCAAAAAAATATATATATTCAAATCTCTGTTTAAAATCAGAAAATTGTATGTTGTGCAATATTGAGTTAATTATGGATTGTGATAGGTTTCTACCATAATGTTATTTTTGTATGGGATCAAACATTTAGTTTATTCCAGAAGAAGGAAAGAAATTACTCAATGTAAATAAGTAGAGCTTTGTTTTGTAGAGAAAAAGAGGAAATATATATATACACACACTAATGTAGTATACTCTTTTTTTTAAGCAACCAGAATATAAAAGATATATATATATATATATATATGTGTGTGTGTGTACACACACACACACAGATGAGTAAATGATATAAAAAAATAACATAAATTATATTTGTTTTGAGTGAGTTTAGGGTTCAAAACCCTAGCGGCTATGGAGAAGGCCACGGCAGCTGCTACCGAAGCACTTTGAAACAAGAGTTAGGGGTGGGGGAGTTATACCCCCCACACATTGTTTGATCTCTGCCGATGGTGGGGGGTACCGACTCTGCCCCCCATCGTTCCTCCCCACACATTTACATTGCCTTCGCTATCGTGGGTAGCAGTGCCCATCCTAACTCCACTACTACTATGGCCATAGTGCTAGCAACACCCCTCTGCTGGTGGTAGTTTTGAATGGCTGCTCCCTTAGTTATCTCTATAAAAAGAAAATTCAAGAATGCCCTTTGTTATTTATATATACACATCTGGGTTTTAATAAAAAAAATGCATTCATTCTCTAGTTTTAGACCAAAGTAAAAAGGTAGTATAAATAATTTATATACACAAAAATAAAGAAGGCTAAGATAACAATTAGGTTTAGGTTCTTTTTTTGAGGAGTATATTTTATTGGGGAAATGTCTAGGGTTGTGAGAGTGTGATTTTCTTTAAATTAGGAAAAGAAAAAAAAAGAAAGGAAACATGATGAACATGATTTTTGTCTCATCCTTGCTTTTGAATTGAAAATTGAAGACTTGGAATTAATTCTTCCTCCTTGTGTATTCTTGTGGGGTGTAAAATTTAATTGAGTCTAGACCTTAATTATTCTTAGGAATATTATTTAAATGGTGGGTAAAGTCTTGAGTGGGGAATGGATATTTATTCACTATGGCTTTTATTTTGCCTAGAGTATTATATTTAAATTGTGGAATTTGGCAAAGGATTAAGTAAATATTTTATGGAATTTTTAATGAAGAAGTTTATAATGGCTTGGGAAATTAATTTAGGTGTGGGTTTATACTTTTATACATTTTCAGGTCTCATTGGTGTAGTATAGTTTAATTAAGTTTATTTAAACCTAGGTAATTATTTTAGTGTTATTAGAGCAATGGGTAAATTAATTTAATTCATTTTAATCTTGTAATAATTTAATTTTTGAATGGTATGAAAGGAGTGCCTTTAATTTACAAAAAAATTATTTCCATGTATATTAGTTAAGCATTATGCTGCTGGATTTTCTCGAAATCTTCATAGAGTTAATTATTTGAATTAATTATGCATTAGTGTTAGAACATTTGTTTTAATTATTATCTATGTTCTAGTACTTGGGTTTTTGATTTTGACACATGTCAAAATCACACCGCTCACTTAGGAAAACATAGGGTTTGGATCTATTGATTCTAACCCTAATGGAGATGCTCCTCACATTGCTTAACCCCCTAGTCAGCTATCATCACATAGGGGATTGCATAGGTAAACACAATACGCTGAAGTTGGATTGACATGTTTACGCCTTATATGTATTGCCACTGAGCACATTGACACGTGCGAGGGGTTCTAGGGATACGTGGAAAAGTTTTTGATATTTCATGTCATGACCACATGACAAATGTGGACATGACATGTGTGTTGTGTGTCATGACCACATGGGTAATGTGGGCATGATAGTTGGTATCAGAGCCCAAGTTTAAACATTGGGCTTGTTTGGGGACATTTAGTTTCCATAAAATTGATTAATTTGTAATTACCTTGTCCATGTAGGATGCCACCTAGATCGCGATGAGGGCGCTCACATGCCAGTGAGTCTAGAGGGGCCGAGATTCATAGTGATTTGTCAGTAGAGGGACAGGCCCCATAGGTACTGCAGGCACCACAGGCATCTAATTTAGGGCCACAGATTCTTCAAGCATTATAGGCAGTCTTGGAGAGGTTACCACTAGCTGCAACAGAGCCATGTGTAGAGCCATGTGTAGAGCCACGTGTTGAGCCCTGTGTTGAGTCACATGTGGAGCCACATGATGAGCCGCGTGCTGAGTCACATGTAGAGCCATGTGTCAAGCCCTATGTAGAGTCATGTGTGGAACCACGTGTTGAACCACGCATGGAACCATGGGTTGAGCCTTATGTCGAGGTACCAACCACCACAGCCGAGGATGGCACATCAACACATATAGCTTGCAGCAGGAGGCCTCCACAATACGAGAAGCACGAGGAGGGAGTACGGATTGAGCAGATTTATCATGGACCATATGACTATGGACAATAGGATGAGGTGGATGCACCATTCTGAGGACACAAGGACAATGAAGACCCCATCAAGGATTTACTTAAATTGAATCCACCCACCTTTGTGGGGACCACAGAGGGAGCCAAGGATGAGGCTTGGCTCATGAGCTTAGATAGGTGCTTTGTGTTGTATCCCTATGGGAGCAACATAAAGGCATGCATGGTGGTTCATCTTTTGAGAGACACAACAGCGACATGGTGGTGCACTAATGAAGGCAAGTGTCACTTATCACTGGATACTCTTATGGGGACACCTTCACTAAGTGTTTTAACGTGTTTCATCTTTCAGACCACTACAGACAACATCAGATTGATGAGTTCCATGACTTCTAGTAGCGAGCTTCCATTGTAGTGCAGTATGAGAGTAGGTTGATTGAGCTGTCATGGTATGCAGAGTACCTCCATGATGAGAAACTTCTGGTTCATAAATTTATCAGAGGTTTGAATCATGGGATCTTAGGACCACTGTGCATGGTAGACTCCCAGACCATGAGTGAGGTTGTCGAGAAGGCATACATCACAGAGGAGATCTAGGGGTGAAGTCACAGTTCATGCCCCTAGTATCAGGACCATAGCCAACAGCAACATCAGGGCTTCCACCGACCACCACCACTTCAAAGGGGTGGATTTAGTTTAGTACCATTACCTCCTAGACCTCCAAAGAAGCAGCAACAACATCAGCAGGGTCCATGTAGAGACCAGCGACAGTAGGTACCTACTGCAAGATTTGCATGCTCGTAGCAGCCCTTCAGAGGGTCACAAGATTCCACAGGTCAACCTGGACAACAACAGTCTAGAAGGACACATACAAGACAAGTTCAGGCTCAGGGACCCTATTATGTATGTGGTGGTGAGGATCACCTAGCCAGAGAGTGCCCTCAAGGATTTATAGCTAGGGGACAACCTCATGCCAAAGGATTTGAGCAGATAGTTGGAGATGTGGGTAGGTCCCATCGCATGTTTGTCGTGGTTGATAACTGCCAAGCTGAATTTTAGGCCTCTATTATCGAGACTACAAGTAGAGGTACACGGACAGTTGGCTTTCGAGCTAATTCACATATTGGCTCGTCAGATGCTAGACCTTTGAGGTTGAGAGCTAGACCAGGTTAGGGTTTAGTGGGACAGATATGACAAGGCCACAGTGACATGGGAGGATGCAGCTAGATTGACAATGCTTTATCATCACCTCTTTGACGACTTCCAGGAGGAAGTTTAATATTAGGAGGGAGGATCTGAAGCCTATTTATTTCACTCCTTTATTTTTCTTATTTCATAGTTACAGTTGATGACATTTAGACATTTAGGACTGTTGATCTCGATATGCAGATTCTTTGCACTCTATTCCTTTAATTTGTTTGGCTATATTTAGTAGATGGTGATGTGACTATATCCTGATTTTGATTCACTGATGATTATTGGACATGTGACATGCACTTTGATGATATTAGAGATGCTAGTTGTGAAATTATTAAATAGAATTGTTATACAACTTTGATCATGAGATAGTGTGTAGAAATAAAGTTATAAATCTCATTTATGATGTTATGTGATTTTAATAATGTTTTATATGATTATGTGATATCATGAGTGTATGCATTTCCTTGCTTCAACTATGATATATATATATATATATGTATATATATATGTATATGTATATATATATATTATATATGTATATGTATATATGTATATATATATATGTATATGTATATATATATTATATATATATGTATATATATACATATATATAATATATGTACATATATATATATACATATATATACATATATATATATATCTTGGATTAATGGGTTTGTTCAAGTGCGTAGGTGATTTTCTAGGCCATGGAAAATCGGAGATCAATCCCACACTTAATGTGATTCTCATGCTAGATTAATCTAGTCCCAAGAGGGACCAAGATCATCTGTGATTCGTATGATACTTTCATAAATGTCTACATTTTATTATTTGGCTTAGATTTCACCTCTTTTATATTGTTTATTGAAGTGTTGTAAAAATATGTGATTTAATAAACACCACTTGGTGTCTTTTATTTTTGGTGGCCATTTTATGTGATTTCCTACTTCCTAAATTGTTTATTATGGGTTAAAATTAATCCTAGGTGGTACCCCTAGGGTCTAGGGCCCATTTGAGCATGCCAAACCCTAGGGTTACCTTTGAATAGTCACCTTAACTTCAGCTTGAAGTAAAGTGACGAAAATTCACATTTGAAATGGAGTGGTGAGTGAGTCATGCTTTAAAACTTAACCCACTTCTCTTTCCAAAGCATGGATTCCCATCACCTTGAAGACTTGGGGAGTCTTCAAGACACCCAAGTGTGTGTAACCTTCCTCCAATGCTCTCAGACATGTGTGAGAGCATCTTGGAGTGAATGGGCTTCCTCTAGAGAATAAGGTGAAGACATGTGTCATCCCTTATCCTCTTGAAGCTCATTTTTGGAGATGCCACCTCTCCACCTTTTCTCTCACACATGTGTGAGAGCACACATGGAGAGGGAGATGTTTGAATGGATGGGAGGGTGACATATGTCACCTCCACATTCCATATTCCTTGCAAGTGGCTTGGGAAGAGGAAGGAGAAGGTGACATGTGTCACCTTCTCATTCCTCAAAGGCTTTGGAATCAATCCTATATTATTTCCTCTTTATGAGAGGAAAGGGGTTCTTTCTTTTTCTTGTTTTTTGGCTATCTTTGGAGGTAGTTTTGGTGAGTGAGAGAGTTGGAGATCTTGGAAGGAGGCTTGAAGGAGAATGTTAGAAAGCTCTTCTATAACCCTCTTCCATTATTGGGCTTTCAATGTTAAACCTCAAGGCATAAGAGCCTTTCTCATGCATTTTATTTCTATTCTGTGAATGAAATTGCTTTCTGTTTTGCATTTGTTTTTGTGTTGGGTTTTATAGGTGTTTGAACGAGATGACCATTCTTCGTGTGTCCATTAATGTAAGGGGTGGAGGAGGATTGAACCTCCGCGAGGTCACCCTCTTTGTACTAGAATAATGTGGCCTTGAGGGCAATTTGGTGAAGTTTTTGGTGGTTATTTTTATGGCATGAGTGCCTTGGTGTGATATATTTCGTGGAGGAGATTTTAGGCTAGAGACCTTGTTTTGGAGTATTGTAATTTACATGGAGGTATTTTTAGGCTTGAGGCCTTGTTTTGGAATCATGAAATGCTGGTTATAGGAGTGAACCTCTTGAGTAGAGTGATGTCCACTCCCCTATCCCCTCAAATCCATTTTTATGGATTTTGTGTTGTTTAAGCCTTATGGGTGTTCTTCTTGTTGTTGTGTGATTGCATTGTTGTGCTGTGGTATGAGACCTATGTGAAGATTGACCTCCAAGATCGGGGGTGACCCAGTTGAAGGTCTATGGAAGGGTGGAGAGTGTTTTGGTGGCTTGGAGTTTCTTTTGTTGTTTTTTTTGCAGGCCTTGGTGTGTTGCATTTGGGAGCTTAAAGGAAGAGTCATCATTTTGGGTTGTTTATGTTGTTTGGCTACTTGAGAGCCATGGCCAAAAAATGGCTTATTTGTAGTTGGACAAAAAAAGGCAGAGAGAAAATACTCTCTTAATGTGTATTTATTTCAAATGATATTTAATGTTGTACCCCATTATACTTTTTGTTGTAAAAATTCAATATGTGTTGCTTCTTTCATTTCAATATGTTGCTATGTGAAATAAATCATTTTTGTGCATTTAAAAATAAAGAAAAAGTATGCATCTATGTTGTTGTTTGAGTTTACTTTAGTACATCTATGTTGCTATTTGAGTTTACTTTAGTAATCAAAAGAATATAGGTTACATTATCCTTATTGTGTTCTATCAAAAAATATATATAACTGTATGTTTACATTGTATGTGATGGGAAAATAAATTGCATTAGAAAATGTTGCTATGTAAGAGAAATGGATATTTAGTTGTTGTTCATATATATATATATATATATATTCAATTCTCTATTTAAAATCAGAAAATTGTATGTTGTGCAATATTGAGTGAATTATAGATTGAGATACGTTTCTGCCATAATGTTATTTTTGCATGGGATCAAACATTTAGTTTATTCCAGAAGAGGAATTACCCAATGTAAATAAGTAGACCTTTGTTTTGTAGAGAAAAAGAGGACTATATATATATATATATATATATATATATATATATATATATATATATATATTTTTAACTATTGTGTTTAATTAATGCAAAGATGAGTAAATGATATAAAAAAACAACATAAATTATATTTGTTTTGAGTGAGGTTAGGGTTTGAAACCCTAGTAGTTGTGGAGAAGGCCATGACAGTCACAGAGGGCGGCAGCTAATGGCCACTACCAGAGCACTTTGAAACAAGAGTTTAAGCCCCCCCACCCATTGTTTGATCTCTTCCAATGGCATGGGGGTACAAACCCCCCCGTCCATCACTCCTCCCCAAACATTTGCATTTCCTTCGCTGCCATGGGCGGCAGTACCCATCCTAACTCCACCACTACTTTGGTCATGGTGCCACCAACACCCCTCCACCAGTGGCTGTTTTGAATGGTTGCTCCCTTAGTTATCTCTATAAAAAAAATTAAGAATGCCCTCTATTATTTATATATACACATCTGGGTTTTGATTAAAAAAATGCATTCATTCTCTGGTTTTAGACCAGAGTAAAAAGGTAGTATTGTTTAGGGTAAAATTGGGATTGTTTAGTTTTTAGTGTTTAGATGTTTGAATCCTCCTTTCACCCTATACATTCAAGGATCTAGGGTCAAGTGCCAATTCACTATCATACCCTAGGTTGCTATGAGATGTAGGGAAGCTAGGATTAGGGTTTTTAATTATCAATTTTCCTTCTCTTATGCTTAATTGGCCATTAAAACTCTAATTTAGCAAATACAACTATAAACAGAAGAATAACAAAAAAATATCTTGTAGAGAGATGTAAAATATCAAATCATAGAGTACCTATTTTCAGGGTTCCAAGGTGGAAAAGTCAGGGACCAAAGAGTGGGCACCCAAGTCCAATGCCCTACTTTTTGTCTGGATCTGAAACTTAGTCTGCAACTCTTCCCTGTTGTCTTAGAGATTTTCCTGTCACAGAAGTTGGAGGATTAATGAGCGGGCACCCAAGTCCAGTTGGCTATTTTTTCCTTTTGTTCTGTAATTCTAACAATTCAAGATGCCTTCCTGCAACTTCACTTTTACAAGCTTTGCAACTTGTAACCTGCAACCATGAAAACTTTGGAAGGGGATTGTGGTGTTTAGAGGCTTGCCTCAGTCAAGCCCTAGAGGACACTTAAGTCTCTGAACACTATTGTTAGATAAAGAGTGTGTGCCTTTCTGAGCCAAGGGCAAAAACCAAAGGAAATGATGATGAAAACACAATATAATATCACATTGTAGTGAAAATATCATGGGAGGAAGATGCTCTTCATTCCATGATGAAATGGATGCTCAAATCTGCAAACACAAACACATAGACCACACAAATCTGCTCTTGCAACACAATGAAAGCCTTGAATCACCTTGAGAATACTTGAACATCACAATTGCCATGTAGTTTACAAATGAATGCCTAAATATGATTTTATATGCAACTACAAACACTCCTGCCAAGATTTTTGTAATTCCAACTTACTGTGTCGGCATAGGACCTGAATAATGGTCATAAACTGACACCCAAAAATTAGGGCTGCCCCAAAATAGGGCAAGACTAGGGCACATGCCCCCAAGTCCTCCCTCCTTATTTTGGGTAGGGTAAGGCTCAAGGGGTCCTCCTAGGTCCCATTTGTCATGTTACCTAGGGCTCATTCCATAAGGATGCTAAATTATGAAGTAAGATGTCCTAAATGCATGCAAAAGACTTGGGAGATAAACGTTATGAGGGAAAAGCCCCCAAGGGGACATTTTCTAATGTTACATTTAGCCCCCACTTTAATGTATGTATAAACACAAGGCCAATACATGAATTAAAGTAAGGTCACAAACACAAATAACACATCAAACATAGAGAAGACACACCAATCACATAGAAAATAGAAACAACCACGCAAAATAGGAAGAAGACATTTACAGTCATGCAGAACACGGAGAAGACAATCAAAGAATGGGAGACACATTAATGCATGGAAGACAGGCATGATTTCTTTTTTTTTTCTTTTTCTCATATATATGAAATGCAGATGCAAGTACTAGAAAGGAAACAAACCTCCCATAATACATTATGCACTCATCATGTAGGTCTTTGTATATGGGGTAACACACACACAAGGCATGCAAAACCTCCCAAAAATGCAGGAAGCACAACCCTAAGGTGTTGATCTTTATACTGCATATGGGGCAACAAACACGCCACACAAATTAAGCATTCCAAAACACACACACTTGAAGACACGGAGAAAACACGATAGACAAGCGATGGTGTGTTCCCTATTTCTAGGCTCATCACCATCTCAGGCACATTATAGGCACACATCGATGATTGCGCTTTGCCACAATAATCTCCGAAGACATGCGTAAGGGTTGAGTTAGTCACAGAACCACTCCTCGCCTCTGTAGAAGAATTTTGAAAATGACAGGATGATGTAATCTTCTCTAAGAAATACACCATCCCTGCCTCTATAGAGGGCTTAAGATAAAAAGGATATACATGATATCCCTCCTCCGCAGAGGGCTTACATGATTGATTAATTGATTGTAAACAAACTCAGGATGCATAATGCACTCATCGTACAAGTCTTTGCACATGAGGGTAAATACATTGCTAACATCTACAATAGACAGCTTACCTTATATGCCCCCACCTTAAGGTGGTTGTTATCATGCATCGATATAAAGCACGTTAAGATAGGAATAAAACACACAAGGGAACACTAACTTTCACAAAGCCCATGCCCCCCAGAGGTGACATGTACTTTACGATCACCAAATGTTCCCACAAACACATCCCTGCAAGAAACTTGTTAGTGTCTACAAGATCATGATAAACAACAACATCAATACATATGATTAACCACACAAAGAGCCAAGGTTATACAATTAATTTAGAGTTTGAGAATAACCATGTGGCTATATCACAAAGTTCTCCAAATCAAGTACCACCAAGGCTAGATTCAAAGACAAACAAAGGTGTACAGAGTAGTAGTATTGTTAAGGTTTGTAAATGCAATAGAAACATCATCAAGTTCACTACGTGAAAAGCACAAGTGCTTCCACTAGCCAAGAGTCAGATAAAATATATAACCCCATCATCATATTAGGAACTAAGTCCATTTTTTGATTGCTCTCGAAAGGAACAGTAGGTTCGCATCAGTATAAATGTTTGTTCTCATCTTCCTGCTAGATGGAAACACTAGACGAAGGGAAACAATAAATAAGAGAGGGGAAACATGTGTCTTAGGGATAGTCATGTAGGAGGGTACCCCCAGTGTCACCAACCACAACTCTATGTCCGTAAGACACAACACACAACAATGAAATCAGAGAGAGAGCAATTTAGAAGAATGAGGACACAAATAGAAAAAGGTCACAATAGAGGTGGTCTCCTAGTATCTCAGACCTTACAGGAGGATCAGGGGTCATCCTAGGAGGCCTAGACAACACATACACATCATGGGGGAAGCACATCATGAGAGAGATAAAGGGTTAGAGATACTTACCTATAGGGCCCCTTCCGAGCTAGAAATTGTCTATAAGCAAATCATCGTCATCATCTTCCCACTCCCTAATGTTGGAGGAAAGTGGGACATAAGGTACCATATCCAAATTCATGTCTTGTTCATCATGTTGTTCGTCTTTAGGATCATTATTGTTTGGTTGAATGTTGGGATCAATGTTTTCTTTTTGAGAGGCAAGATTTATAGCATAAGCTTGTCTTCTTTTTCTTCTTTCTCTTTCTTTTCTATTTCGTTTTCTTTTACCACTTATCTCTTGTAAGATAGGGCTATCCTCTTTCATAGGCTTGTGTAATTTAGAAGATGAAGCACTGAGATCAAACCTCATTTGTCATGGTGGAACATTTATTTGATGACAATGACCTCCCAATCCTTGTAAGGATTTTAGAGGAACCTTAGCATGGGGACCTTGTCCTTTCGGTCTAAAGTTCTCTCCATATGTGGGTTGTTTATCTTTTGTCGTTTCTTGTATACAACGACTAGGTATTTCAGTTTTATCCCCAAAATAATTGAATCTGTAATGCTTTTTGGTGCAGGAGCACCTATCCTACAGTGGCCTACATGAGGCATTTAGTTGTTTTATGCTTAGTTTTATGTTTTCAATAAGGTCCTAATTGTACATTCAATGTAATAAGGTCTATTTGACCAAGATATGCTATTTTTAGATCCGTTGGTTAGAGTTAGTTAGAGTCTGTTGAACAACTGTAGTTCCTAGCCACTTGGAGAGATTTCCTAGCCACTTGGAGGCAAGTTTGTACTACCAGTGGTAACTAGATAAATACCCTGGGATTTGATGGACGAAGGCATCTAGGTTTTGCAGTAACTAAAATCAATCAGTTGAATTGGGCTGTTGGAAAATAGAGTACTGTAATCACATCTTTTGAAAGATAATAAGATCTTGTTGCATTTGAATTCACTATGTAATTGATTTCTTATATTTAGGCTAGATGGATTTGATTATCCATTCCCCCAGTTGATTCTGTGAATCGAAGGAATGGTCATGTACAATAGTTTAGGTTTTAGTTGTGTGTTTTTCATTTCTGTTCACATGCATGATTGCACGATCACAGGCCAGAGATGTTGAAGAACCCTAGCATGGGTATGTGCTAGGAGGTGCAGGGTAAATTAGGTCAGAGAAACCCCCTTGGAAGCAAATTTGTGTCGAGATTGCTAATTAAGCGGATCAGGTCAAGCTTAGAGTTTTCAGTGCAAATTTGTGAAGGCATCGGCATGAGAAGAACCATCGGGTTGAGAAAGTTGCATTAAGTTGACAGGGGGTACTTTCACCGATCGGGGTGACAATTGCAAAGTGTCATCGACGAGGAGTATATAGGCATAAGTCAGGGTATCGGCTGAGCGAAGTTGAAATTTGCTGATGTGAAAAGTCCTACCAATGGCGAGTTGATGGTAGGCACATCGGCATGAGATATGATATCGAAGGCAGGGGTGAATGTTTCACTGATGAGGAAAGTCTTCGTGATGAGAGCTATCATCGGGGCATTGGTGTAATGGTTACCAAGTGTATCGGTGTGAGGTTGGATATCGGTGAAGGGGTTCAAAGTTGGGCCAATGGTAGAGGTCTGGCTGATGGTGGAGTTTGGCATTGGTAGTGTCAGGGAGACAAAGGAGATTGACAAGAGGCTTAAGGTGTTTGCCGATAGTGAAGATCCTGCCGATAGGTGAAAAGTTGATTCTTCAACGGCAAGAGGATAGCGATCGGCAGAGGAAGTAAAGGTTGTGCTGACAGACAAGTGAAGTGGAGATTTGTACATACAATGTTGATTGTATGTTATGGTTTTCGTAGAGGTTGGTAGAGCCCTTTGCATCATAGTGGTATCAGAGCTCAGCAAAAGGTCTGGGCAGTTTGTGTGTTGATTATGTCCCTGAGAAGACAGAGGTAGAGGAGTGAGAGGTTGACAAAATGCCTCCGAAAGGTAATGGTACTGCAAGAGAGTTGCAAGAGATGAAGGAAAAACATGCCAGAGAGATGAGGAAGATGAAAGAGCTTGCTAAAGCACTTCAAGCTAGGCTTGTAGCCTTGGAGAAGAACAAAAAGAGGGAAGTGGAAGATAGTGAATCAGAAGAAGAGGAAGATGATGCTGAAGAGTATGAAGAGGTAGCTGAAGATTTGAATGTTGAAGATCAGAGATTTGTAAAACTGTTAAAGGCAGTGCAGAGTGAGAAACCTAAGGCAAAGGTTGATGTTTCAAAGTATAATGAAAGTTTGGATGAAGATGAGTTACTTGATTGGATTGCTACATTAAATAATCACTTTGAATGTGAAGATGTTGTTGAGGATCAGAAGGTAAAGATTGCAAAGACCAAGTTAGAAGGTCATGCTTTGGTATGGTGGGATTATGTACAATACGAGAGAAGGAAACAAGGAAAGTCCAAGATCACTTCATGGGATAAAATGGTAGCAAGGATCAAAGGTAAATTCTTGCCCAGGGATTATGAAATTTAGATGTTTAAGAAGCTACAATTTTTAAGGCAAAAGGAAATGGATGTGAAGGCATACACTGAGGTGTTTTACAAGTTGAGTATGAGATCTAGTCATCATAGAATGAGATAGAAAAGGTGGCTAGATACTTGGCTGGTTTGAGATTGAACATACAAGATGAGTTAGTTTTAGCTAACCTAAGGAGTGTAGAGGATTGTTATCAAATGGCAATCAGGATTGAAGAAAAGATGAATAGAAGACAGGATAAGTCCATGAGAGGAAGAGGCAGCGATATGAGGAGAAGAGGATCAGCCCCTACAATGAGGCAAACCAATGAGGATCAAGAAGACACTAGTAAAGGACAAGAGCAGTCTGATTTCAGAGGTGGATGGAAAGGTACCAGAGGTAGATTTGGAGGTGGTAGAGGTTCTACTACATTTTTTGGTAAGTGTTACACTTGTGGTGAATATGGGCATCCATTTTTCAAATTTCCAACAAAAGCAACAAGTTCAGCAGGAGAAAAGAGGGCAAATCTGATCCAAGAAGCTGATAAACAAAGTGGAAGTAGCTCAAACACTCAGCAAAGTGTGAAGGAGACTCTTGATAATTATGGGTATTCGGAGGAGGGAGAAGCATTGATGTTAAGAAGGACAATCTTGAAGACATCAAAGGATATGATGCAAAGAAGGTCTCTTTTCAAGACCACATGCAAGAGCAAAGGTAAAATATGTAAGGTTGTAATTGATTCTGGCTCAACAGATAATATGGTATCTCAGGAAATGGTGGATAAACTAAATTTAGAAAGGATTCCACATCAAAACCCTTACAAAGCATCTTGGGTGAGTGATAGCCAATCACTTTTGGTATATGAACATGCATATGTGGATTTTTAGATTGGAGATTATCATGATAGAGTTCTGTGTGACATATTGCCCACGAAATGTTGTCACCTATTGTTGGGTAGGCCATGGCAATTCGATAGGAGAGCATTGTATGATGGGTATGCAAATACCTACACCATCAAGAAAGATGGGAAAACTATTGTGTTGATACCATTACAGGAAGAAGCTGTAGCACAAAAGGCAGCAAAAATCATTTTAGTGGGAGAGAAGGAGTTTGTGAAGATGCCTACAGCAATAGGCATAAAGGTAGTAGAGGATACTATAGGGAAAGAAGTTGTTAAGGACAACAGTTTGAAGAAAGGTTTAGTTTTGACTGATAGAGGTCAGCAACAGACCAAACAACAGGTTTATGAGCAGCCACAAATTGATTGGCAAGACAAGGATGTGATTGTAGTTGGGACTCTTGTTTGTCCTATAAAAGTTGAAAGGAAGACAGATTTGAACATTACAGAAGTTCAAGAAGCAATTCCTAAGGTTATTCAATCAAGTATTCAAACAGATGTGCTGGTAAGACAAACTAGCAAACACAGGGTATGTATGAACAGAGCCTACATTGATAGGCATGAGAGTTTACTTACAAGATAGCAAGTTACAATTCTAAAAACTTGGAGCAACCAAGAGACAGAAGAGTATAAAGCTCGAACAGGTCAGAACACTGACATGGCAAAGAGTAAAGGTGGAATTCTTCCACAACCTAACTCATGGGACATGAGTTCTTTTTCTGTTGGGGAGTATGGTACAGGAGCACCTATCCTACAGTGGCCTACATGAGGCATTTAGTTGTTTTATGCTTAATTTTATGTTTTCAATAAGGTCCTAATTGGACATTCAATGTAATAAGGTCTATTTGACCAAGATATGCTATTTTTAGATCGGTTGGTTAGAGTTAGTTAGAGTCTATTGAACAACTGTAGTTCCCAGCCACTTGGAGAGATTTCCCAGCTGCTTGGAGGCAAGTCTGTACTACCAATGGTAACTAGATAAATATCCTGGGATTTGATGGATGAAGGCATCTAGGTTTTGTAGTAGCTAAAATCAATCAGTTGAATTGGGCTGTTGGAAAATAGAGTACTGTAATCGCATCTTTTGAAAGCTAATAAGATCCTGTTGCATTTGAATTCACTATGTAATTGATTTCCTGTATTGAGGCCAGATGGATTTGATTATCCATTCCCCCGGTTGATTCTACGAATCAGAGGAATGGTAATGTACAATAGTTTAGGTTTTAGTTGTGTGTTTTTTGTTTCTATTTGCATGCATGTTTGCAGGATCGCAGGCCAGAGATGTTGAAGAACCCTAGCATGGGTATGTGCTAGGATGTACAGGGTAAATCAGGTTAGAGAAACCCCCCTGGAAGCAAATCTGTGTCAAGATTGCTAAGTAAGCGGATAGAGTCGAGCTCAGAGTTTTTGGTGCAAATTTGTTAAGGCATCGGTGTGAGAAGAACCATCAGGTTGACAAAGTTGCATTGAGTTGACAGGGGGTACTTTCACCAATCAGGGTGACAATTGCAAAGTGTCACCAACGAGGAGTATATTGGCGTAAGTCGGGGTATCAGCCGAGCGAAGTTGAAATTCACCGATGTGAAAAGTCCTACCGATGGCGAGTTGATGGTAGGTACATTTGCATGAGTTATGATATCGAAGGCAGGGGCAAATGTTTCACCGATGAGTAAAGTCTTGGCGATGAGAGCTATCATCGAGGCATCGATGTAATGGTTACCAAGTGTATCAGTGTGAGGTTGGATATCAGTGAAGGGGTTCAAAGTTGGGCTGACGGTAGACGTCTGGCCGATGGTGGAGTCCGGCATTGGTAGTGTCAGGGAGACAAAGGAGATCGGCAAGAGGCTTAAGGTGTTTTCCAATAGCAAAGATCCCGCCGATAGGCGAAAAGTTGATTCTTCATCGGTAAGAGGATAGCGATCGGCAGATGAAGTAAAGGTGGTGCCGACAGAAGGATGTGTTGCTGATGGACAAGTGAAGTAGAGATTTGTAGATACAATGCTAATTGTATGTTAGGGTTTTTGTAGAGGTTGGTAGAGCTTTTTGTAGAGGTTGGTAGAGCCCTTTACATCACTTTTTCTCAACCAAAGGTTCATATTTGTTGCGGGGGATGGTAATCATGCATCCTGTTGTGATGCTCACAACACGCCTCATTTTACTTCTTAGCAAAATGAGGACCCCTGCTGTGGATGTGTTCTTTGCTTGTGTGTGTGGGTCTGCTAGGTGGTAAAAGGGAAAAGGAAGTGAATGTTACAAACCTTGTTGAAAATAGAGAAAAATAGCATTAAGTACTAGAGCAGAATATAGGTGAATTCCTTGTCAAAAATGAGTAAGGGTTTCTTTTTGAACCATTTTAAAATTCCCAATATTTTGTGAGATATGTGTGTTTTTGGTAAAATGCCCCATGGGAAGGTTTGTATGCCACATATACAAAGTCATTTGTATGTTGTGTCATTGTATGAGTTGTATAAGGGAGTCATCTAGTTTATTCCATCGTTATACTTGTATGCATTTCGCTAACGCTTTATCCTTACATACAACTCAGGCCTGACAGAGTTCAGAGTTTAAATGAATAATCGGTTAAGTCAGTTGAATGCATTTTAAGTTTGTATGTTTGGAAAAGGGAAAACATACAAAGGGGATATACAAAGCTATATGCATGTCGCGAAGCCGAAAGGATTATGAAATAAGGTTAAGTTGTTGTATGTTTCATTCTTTGTATGTATGTTTTGAAGACATACATTGTGATGTACATGCAATGCGGAAATCAAGAAAGGTTAAAATCTGGTTAAAATGATGCATCATGACTTAACGTATATTAAAAGATGCATTGCACTTTATACATATCGTGGAACCAAAGAATAAGTAAACTATGGTTTATAAAAAGGATAAGTCCGAAAAGGTGATGCAAAAGAGTTTATATGTATTAGGCCTTGTATCTAAGGGATAGATACAAGCATTGTTGTATTATGAAGATACAAAGGAAAGGTAAAGTGGGTCCTATCATTTACATATTGGGTTTGTATAATTACAAGGTATGTTTTTGATATAGGAGCCGATATACAAGTTGAAAGATATGAGTTAGAGATACAACCCAAATGTCAAAAGGAAGTTCAATATAGAAAAGTCTTTGTATCTTTAAATGTTTGTATGTTTATGATATGCATATTTGAGATACAATGAAGTAAAAGCATCGCGGAGGATAAAAGGTAAAGTGAGGGTTTTTATAGGTGTTTGTAAATGCGCTTATACAAGAGAACATACAAAGGCGATATACAAAGCAAAGATACAAGTACAAACAAAAGAGAAAAGGGAAAGAGCATTAGTTGTGGTTGTTTGCATAAATGCTTGTATGTTTAAAGATACAAAGGAACATAGAGGAAAACGTATGTATGCAGAATTAAACTAATGGTAAAAAGTTTAAAAAATGCAAACACTGCAATAGAAGGCCAAAGGTTTGGTGCATTAATTGATGTAATTAATGCAGCTCTAACACTCAAAAAGAGTAAAATTCAACGAGAGTTAGGGTAAATTTAATGTATTTTGCTTGTAGATTTATACATTGCTAAGAGTAAACAATTGTAGAAGAAAGAATTGTTACAAAAATTGAGCAGGATTCATCGAGACGACGGAGTTACAGTAGCCGGACAAAAGCAAAAAGGTAAAAGTAAGTCAACGATAATGGTTAAATGGTCAGGAAATACATGTATTTATCCTCAAAACACCGTTTCTTTTCAAATAGTAAATTACATGTGAATTTTAGTGATTTTGTTATAAAAATTAGGCATTTGTCAAATTACTATTTTAAATGTTAATTAGCTGGGTAGAACTTAACAAATTTAAAAATTCAAAATAGAAAGGACAAACTGGGTTAGGGTAAAATAGTAAAAAATGGAAATTCACAGTAAAACCCTATGTAAAAGGTAGAATGAAGAATTTAAAAGATGCATTGTTTCACAGGATGGCCCTGAGGCAGAAAAAGAGAAAATTGAGAAAATTAAGGCTGAAGGAAAAGAGATCACCTATCTAAAGAAAGGAATGAAAAGGAAAAGGTGAACAATGGTTATGAGAAAAGTCAAGTAAAGAGTATCAGCGAGAGGAAGTCAAAGAAAAGGGAATCTTATTTTTTTGAAAGATTCCAACAGCATCCTTTGAGAGGAAGAAAAGATGCCATTTAGATATTTTGACAAATGGTTGGAGATGAAGGTGTACCATTGATTAATAATAGAAGGATCCCCACCGTAGATGAAGTTTGTAGCCGTAGCAATGAGAAGTTCAAAATCTATGTAAGGAACTTGGCTACTTGTACATTGCTTACACAGGGATTTATAGAATAGAGCTAGAATTGTAATTTGTTTGAGCATTTTGAGTAGAAGAACATTTTAGTTTAGAATAGAAGGAGGTTGCTTGTGTCTGCACTAAGGAATGCGTGGAATGTCCAGCTTTCTTATTGTATCTGTAAGATGTTTATAAGTTTTTTGTTAATTGGATTAATGAAGCAAACCAGTTATTCATACATTGTAAATCATACATGACTGTATACTTCAAATACAAGTAAATTCAGATTTCTGCATCTATCTTCTGAGTGTTTTCTGACTTTTACTTATGTTAGAAAGTATTATCTCTTTGAAAGCTTGCAATCTTGAATGTGTGTTCATGAAAATACTTAGGGCTTCACATTTAAAGATTTAACTTGTGGATTTGATTTAGTTTGATATATTTCTTATAATGTAGATAATAGAGCATTAGATCCTATAGCAAAGTGATGTTTAATTTGATTTTCTCTAACTTTTCTCCAAACATTTGAGGTACTTAGCTTAAATACAAAAATTTGAAGGAGATTGTCTGATATTTGAAATAAACATGAACAATTGAGTTGATATTTGACAATTTTCATAAATATTTGAAAAGAAAAGCTTGTTTTAATATAAATCATATAAAGCTTTGTGATACATTAACAAATTTATGAATGAAATGTTGATATTTGTGATATTTTGCATAATTTGAGTCTAGTAAGTCATCAGACACCTTAAATCAAGTAAGGCCCCTTGCATATTACAGCTTCACATCAACCTATTGAATTGTCCACAAGGTCAAGACTTGACCATACAGAAACTTGGCATTAAGTAATCTTAATTGATTTCTTCATATCTTTCAAGATAGTTAGGTTCATTTTGTGAATTTTAAATTTTGTTATGAATGTGTAAAAATAATCATCAACAATTTTTGGCGCTAGAAGGATGGCCTGATCAGAGTTAAGGTTTATTTTAAGTAAAGCTGGCTCATAACAACAGTAGAGTGACCAGATCCAGATCTAGTTCAAAAGATATCTTTGTGTAATTACCTAATAAAAGGCAAAGTAAAGGTCCTTTAATTTGGAATCCTATAGTATCACACACATGAGGTTCATTTGGAATGCCTCCTGGATTGAGTCCATAACATTGTGAGTCCTGACAGTTCTTCATTTAGATCTTTAAATCTTGGTTCAAGTCCTAGAGGTCCTAGTCCTCCCAGAAATCCAAGTCCTCCTAGAAATCCAAGTATTCTTCAAGGTCCAGGTCAAGCACAAGTACCTGCAATGGCTTACTTTAATGTTAATTCTCCTATAACATTCCCTGATTATCATTAGATGCCAAAGAATCCTGAAAAGATATGTCCTAAATATTAGTTACATCAGGATCTAGAAGATCACATTAGGATATTCAAAGAGGCATGCTTTAGTGCCAGGTTAGAATATGAGGATTTTGTGTGTAGGTTGTTTCCTTACACCTTCAGTGAGCAAGCTTCTAATGGGTATATTAACTTGCCTAACTGCTACATTTCTTCTTGGGCACTTATGGAGGAAACATTTTTGTCTAGGTTTAGAGGACCAATTGACCCTTCCACCTTATATCACAAATTGGCTGCAATTAAGAGAGGTGAAGGGGAGCCGATTGATAATTTTAATGATAGGTTTCAAAAGGCTTATTCCAGGTTGGTAGCTCATTACATAGTAAATACAGACACATTGTTAGCCATGTATTATGTTTCCTTAGATCCAATAACTGCTATGTTTGTCAAAAGAAAAGTTGACATAGATACAATATCTAAAGCTTATAAGGAAGTAGCCTCAGTAAACTAGGAGATGAGACAAACAACTTATAATCCATTTCTTAATGGAGGAAATCCTGGGATGCAAAGTCAAACACAATCATGGAATGGAGTTCCTACACATAACACTTCACTGTGGAATCTAGTTCCTACACACACACCTATGTATAATCCTGCCCCAATCCAGGCTATAGTCCCTTATACTAGTAACAATGTCAATAATAATCAGAATAATGGTCAATCTTTCTTCCAACCTCCTCAAGATACATTTGTGGCAAAGGCACAAGAGGATAGGGAAGAAATCAAAGAAATTACTACACACTTGAAAAGATTGACTACTAAAATGACACAATTGAGAAATGAAAATTTCTATGGTAGAAACAACCAAGGATATAGTCAGAATCATAACCAGATCCAAAATCAGAACTATAACCCGAACCATAACTAGAATCATAACCAAAATTATAACCAAGGTCAAGGTCCAAATCAAAACCAAAATTACAATCAAAATCAGAATCATAACCCAGGACAACCGATGCAAAACAGAAGACCTATTGTAGATAACAGGGCTTGGGGTAAGAACAATAGAAATTAGAATCCACCAAGGCCACCCAAGACATGGAACATAGGGCCAAATAATGGCACTCTAGCTTCTCCATTTGAAAATTTGGATAACCAAGATACAAAACAAACAACTAGAATTAAAATGGCCAATGTAGCATTAAAGAATTGGTGTAGAATTCATAATACCAGTGCCCATGCTAAATTAGATTGCCCTAGTTTCATCTAGCAACAAGTATTTTCAATATAGATGTACAGGCTCCCACTTCTAAGTTTCTCATTCCCAAAGGTAATGAAATAGTGCCCTCAGGATATGAGACTGCTTTAGTCTTAGAGACTTTTACCTTTGCAACCAGATAGGAGGAGGATCAATTGTTAGAGGATGAACTATATTTTTGTGAGAACCTATATCCTAAATCAACCTTAGTACTAAATGCATTTCAGTTTCCCTTTGAAACTAAAAATGAAGTGTTATATGAAACAGAAGAGGTACAGGCTTTTCAGCAGTCAAATAAAAATCATACCTACAATTTGAGAAATAACACTAGGCCAGGAGGTCCTTTCACTACTTCCACTCCTCCTAACAATTTAAATACTCCCCCAGACTAGAACGCTAGTAATAATCCTGCTATACTGAAGGCCAATCATCATGCAAATAATGGATTAGTACCAAAAAAGGTCCAAATAGGGAAACCAAAGATAGTAGAAACAATGAGATTGATGAGTTATCTGTTTGAAGAAATAAAGAAAATCAAGGTTAGTATACCTTTATGCAAATTATTGAAAAGTCTAGGGGTCAGAAATGCTTTCATAAAATCCTTGGATACATCTGTGATAGGTGAGGTTTCTATTGATGTGAATGTTCCTAATAGGGATTCACAGCCCAAAGAAAAGAGTAGGAAAACTGAACAACCTTCCAACACTAATGTGTTAATGTATGCAGATAAGAGAGAAGCACCTCCTTTCTTGTTAACCATTAGGATGTGTGGAAAGAACATACATAATTGCATGGTAGATTTTGGTGCATCAGCTAATGTAATACCTTTAGGAATATGCAAAACTTTAGGGCTGACTCCTACTAAATCTGCCAAAGTTGTTACATAGTTGGATAAAATTGAGGTTAATGTGATAGGAGAATTAATGCATATTCACATACAGTTAGCCTTAGATCCTAGGGTGAATTAGTTTATCGGCATTTGGATAGTGGATATACCTAATAATTATGGGATGTTGTTGAGTAGAGACTGGTCCAAAACATTGAATGGATATATGGCCATTGATTTTTCACATATGTGGTTACCTTGGAGAGGTGTTCCAAATCAGATCATGATAGAAGCTGGACCCAAGATGAAACACATGATTACAAAATACAATAGGACTAATGAGATATTGTATGCTTCTATTGAACCTAGTGTTTATAGAGTCACTAACAAAGGGTTACAGATTGAAGAAATTCTAATGCTGAATTTAAAAAAAAAAACCTGTCAGTAAGGAAACAATATTGTTCATTGAGTCTGATGGAAATTCTTTTGATGAAGAAAATAATGAAATAAATAGTTTTGGTTGAATCATTAGACAAGAAATGGAAAAGTGCATAGAAAAGAATATCCCATTTCAATGCAAATTGTACAAAAGCATGTGCAGAGTCCATAATAAGCCCCATTCTGAAGAGAATTGTGGAATGTGCAGAGATATTATTGAATATCAATACATAAAATGCACAAAAGGAGTGGAACTGCAAGAAGGAAAAGGTAATCCTAATCAACTAGAGAAATACTTTTAGAATAACATGGATGTGTTGATTCCAGATTTAGAAGAAGAAACAAAAGATAGAAGTGTTTGTCATTCTGATTTACAAACTAAAAGGATAAATGTACAAGTAAGTCAAAATGAATTGGTTATAAAAAAACAAGATAGCACCTCACATGTGATAGAAGAGGAAAAACATGCTAAAGTCAAAGGTCAAAAGCATAAAGAAGGTATGTGGACACTGAAGTGTGATGGATCTAAATCTAAACAAGGTGTAGGTGCAGGGGTAGAACTTATAGATCTTAAGGGTAAATCATATTTAGCAACATATAGGCTACAATTTTCTTGTACTAACAATGTATCAAAGTATGAAGCTTTGATTTATGGACTTGTTATCGCTATCAAGAAGAAGGTAAAAATGATCAGAGTGTTTTCAGATTCTGAGTTAGTGGTTAGACAAGTAAGAAAATTGTATGCATGCAATTATAAAAAGATGGTTTGTTACAAGCATAGGGTGTGGGATTTGATAGATTCATTTGATGCTTTTAACATAGAACATATCCCTAGAGAGTTGAATCATAGACCAGATGCATTAGCAGTTTCTGCTAGCACTTTGGAACCCTTAACCTTGTCAGGTTTAAAATGATTTGTTGTTGAATTAGTAAATGTTCCTAGTATATCAGATAATGCTACTCATTTTTAGGTATTTGAGGGAGATCAACAAATTGTATATTTTCTAACTTGTAATGAGGTATTTGAAGCTCAAATTATTGATGAACAAGAGAGGCTTGATGTCTCTTGGGATGAAGAAGACATAATCAACTTGAAAATCAATTTCTTACCTAAGGGAGTAATGGAGTTGGAACAGATTTTTGACTTTGATGGGGTAGTAAGACAGAAAGATTTGCCCAAAACTAAGGGAGGTAAATGTGATCCATATAACATTGGAACATAATAGAGTCCATAGAATGTACTAATTGGAAAAGCTTGCTCTAAAGAGTTAAGAAAAGAAATTGTAGATGTTCTGAAAGAGTACAAACATGTCATAGCATGGACATATGAGGATTTAAAGACATATGATACATCCATCATAACTCATGTGATACCTTTGAAACCAGATGTTAAACCATTCAGGTTGAAACAAAGGCTTGTGAATGCTATTTTAGAGCCTTTAATCTTCGAAGAAGTGAAAAAACTATTGTCTGCTAGGATAATTTTTCCAATTAGATATTCAACCTGGGTAGCTAATTTAGTACCTGTTAGAAAGAAAAGTGGACACATTGGGTTATGTGTAGACTTTAGAAATTTGAATAAAGCCTCTGAAAAAAATAATTATCCCTTGCCTCTAATAGATGAAGTGTTGCAAGCAATGAATGGAGCTAAGTTGATGTCTTTTCTAGATGGATTCTCAAGATATAACCAAGTCTTAGTTGATAAGGAAGACAGGTTGAAAACCACTTTTACTTGCAAATGGGGAAATTATGCATATAGAAGAATGTCTTTTGGTCTAATCAATGCAGGTGCCACTTTTCAACGAGCCATGGACATTGTATTTCGTGGATTATCAGGTAAGTGCATTGTTATTTATATGGATGATCTAACTATTTATTCTCAAGATGTATCCACTCATGCTGAAGATCTGAGAAGAGTACTCAAAAGATGTGAAAGGTATGGCATTTCTCTTAACCCAAAGAAATGTTCATTTGGTGTAACTGAAGGAAAATTATTAGGGCATGTCATTTATAAAAATGGGATATCAATTGATCCTGATAGAATAGAAGGAATAAAGAAATTACAATTACCAAACAGTAGGAAAGAACTAAAGTCATTATTTGGTAAAATTAACTTTGTCAGGAAGTTTATTACAGGGTTTGCAGAAATTGTGCAACCATTGAACACCATGTTGAAGAAGGATGCAAAGATAGAATGGATACCAGTAGCTAAAGCTACATTTGAAGATATCAAGGAAGCTATTTATGATGCTCCTGTGTTGACAAGTCCAGATTATACAAAGCCATTTTACATTTATTCTTTTGTATCTTTACATTCAGTTGCAGCTACTTTAACACAAAAGGGAAAAGATAATGAAGAAAAGTCCATAGCTTTCATGAGTGCACTCTTGAAAGATGCACAGCTAAAGTATCTTGATACAGAAAGACATGCATTTGAACTAGTAAGAGCAATGAAAAAGTTTAGACATTATATCTTATGAAGTCAGGTTAAATCCATAGTGCCAGATGCAGCCGTGAATATGTTGCTGATGCAGAATGAACCTGGAGAGAAAAGAGCTAAATGGATTAGAACATTTCAAGAGTTTGATATGGAAATCATCCCAATGGAGTTGGTAAGAGGACAAGCATTAGTACAGACCATAGAAAACACAGATCCAAATTTGGTAAAACAACAATATGTGTTGAATACTAATGGTGCAATAGGGTGGTATGAGGATTTGAATACTTTTCTGATATCTGGGAAATATCCAAGTAAGATGAAATCTTCTTAGAAGAGAGATTTAAAGATTAAAGAACAGAGGTACATGGTACAAGGAGGTCTTCTATTCAAGAAGAACCATGAAGGAATATATTTAAGATGTTTAAATAGAGTGGAAGTAGATAAGGTATTGTCAAAATTACATGACAAGTATGGGACTGCTCATGGTTCCCATTTAGCTACAACACATAAGATATTGAGAGCAGGACACTATTGGCCTACAATGTTTAAACATACAGAGAGTCATATTAGAAGTTGTCACATTTGTCAAACTACAGCAGATAAGGGAAGGAATCAGGCTAATCCATTACAGCCAGTGATTGAGTCTAGGCTATTTGCGAATGGGACTTAGATTTCATTAGAGTCATAAATCTTCCATCATCTGCAGGACACAAATTTATACTGACAATAACTAACTATTGTACAAGGTGGACTAGAGCCACATGTTGCAAGTTCTCGACTACTGAGGTAGTTATCAAGTTCCTTTATGAAAACATCATAACAAGGTTTAGAGCTCCATATTTGCTGGTATGTGATAATGGCCCTGCATTTTCTTCTTTGAAATTTTCCAAATGGGCATTTGAATATGGAATAGTTTTAAAATTTTCTTCAAACTATTATCCTCAGGGGAATGGGTTAGCTGAGTCTACAAATAAGATTTAATTGGATATAATAAAAAAGCTAATTGAAAAGAATCCTAGAGAATGGAACACATTGCTGAAGTATGTGTTGTGGGTAGATAGGACTAAGGTTAAGTAAGCTTTAGGTAGTACACCTTATCACCTAGTTTATGGGACTAATCCCATACTTCCTGTAAATTTAAGAATACCAGTTTGGAAGTTTGCTAATGAATATTTAGGCTTTGATGATTATAGAGAAGGTAGAATCATTCAAATGCTACAATTAGATGAGAAAAGAGATCAAGACATTGAGAAATTTGCCAAACATCAAGTAGTAGTCAAGAGATGGTTTGACAAAAGAGCAAGAGTTAAAACATTTAGAATATCAAACTTAGTGCTGTGCTGGGATACAGGACATGAAAAGAAAGGAAATCATGGAAAATTTGACAAGTTATGGTTAGGTCCATTATAGGTCTTAGAAATAATAGGACACAATACATTCAGGCTTAAGACCTTGACTGTGGAAGATGTGCCATTACTAGTTAATGGCTAACATTTGAAACACTACTTTCAGGCTTGAGGTGAGGGTTGTTGGTCTATTATGTATCATAATGTGAATAATGTACAGTTTTGTTTGGTGTGTTTTTTTTTTTGTTTGTTTTGTTTTGTTGTGTTTGTTTGTGTGTTGTGTTTCCTTGATAGGGATGTTTCTTTTATTTTGAAGTATGTAGGAGCAGACTAACAACCACTAAAAACAATAGAAAATTTAGAACATTCAAGTTAATTATTTGAAATTTATACATAACTTGTTGTGACTATCATGAATGTAGAAAGTTAGTTGACTTGTGAAATTTTGTATTCAATAACTGTGGGTTGAGTATTCAAGGGAAGTTTCTCACAATGACACACCTAAAATCCTTGGGTTTGTTAAAAATACTAGTGTAGATATTAGGTGAAAAATTAGAGGTCACCCTTGCTACCTTTATAATTCTCAACTTAATTTCAGCAAGTGATCATTCCTTGCATCATGAAGTTACAACTGTAATATCTCATGAAATCCCTATCTCACTCAAAATATAAAAAAATAAAAATAAAACAATAAAATGGATTTTTACTGAAAATCCAAATTAAGCCATCTAAGTAACTCTACCGGGGCTACAGACGCTTGCTGGCAATGAGGCTCTACTTAGGAGAATTGTAACAATAACCTTGTCGGGGCTATGGACGCCTGCTGGCAACAAGGCTCTATCCGGTTGGCTATGAGGGAATGACATCAACTATGTAAGTTAATATCAGTCACTAGTTTGTTCAACTAATTTTCAAGATGTGGATTATTAATCGCGTGCACCCACTTAAACTGAATGGGAAATTCATGCACCTTATTGAATACATTAAGTCTCAAGTTAGATAATGGTTTTCATAAAAGATAGTTGGAAGTTATGAATTTATTTCATTTATTTTTCTTTAATCATTTTAATTTAATTATTTTATTTGGTTTCTAGTTGTTGTGATGCTCACAACACGCCCTATTTTACTTCTTAGCAAAATGAGGACCCTTGTTGTGGCTGTGTTTTTTGCTTGTGTGTGTGGGTCTGCTAGGTGGTAAAAGGGAAAAGGAAGCGAATGTCACAAACCTTGTTGAAAATAGAGAAAAATAGCATTAAGTACCAGAGTAGAATATAGGTGAATTCCTTTTCAAAAATGAGTAAGGGTTGCTTTTTGAACTATTTTAAAATTCCTAATATTTTGCGAGATCTGTGTGTTTTTGGTAAAATACCCCATGGGAAGGTTTGTATGTAACATATACAAAGTTGTTTGTATGTTGTGTCATTGTATGAGTTGCATAAGGGAGTCATCAGGTTTATTCCATCATTATACTTGTATGCATTTCGCTAACGCTTTATCCTTACATACAAGTCGGGCCCCACAGAGTTCATAGTTTAAATGAATAATCGGTTAAGTCTGTTGAATGCATTTTAAGTTTGTATGTTTGGAAAAGGGAAAACATACAAAGGGGATATACAAAGCTATATGCATGTCACGGAGCTGAAAGGATTATGAAATAAGGTTAAGTTGTTGTATGTTTCATTCTTTGTATGTATGTTTTGAAGACATACATTGCAATGTACATGCAATGCGAAACTCAAGAAAGGTTAAAATCTGGTTAAAATGATGCATCATGACTTAATGTATATTAAAAGATGCATTGCACTTTATACATGTCATGGAACCAAAAAATATGTAAACTACGGTTTATAAAAAGCATAAGTCTGAAAAGGTGATGCAAAAGAGTTTGTATGTATCGGGCCTTGTATCTAAGGAATAGATACAAGCATTATTGTATTATGGAGATACAAAGGAAAGGTAAAGTGGGTCTTACCATTTGCATATCAGGTTTGTATAATTACAAGGTATATTTTTTATATACAAGCCGATATACAAGTTGAAAGATACGAGTTAGAGATACAACCCAGATGTCAAAAGGAAGTTTAATATAGAAAAGTCTTTGTATGTTTAAATGTTTGTATGTTTATGATATGCATATTCGAGCTACAAAGAAGTAAAAACATCGTGGGGGATAAAAGGTAAAGTGGGGGTTTGTATAGGTGTTTGTATATGTGCTTATACAAGAGAACAAAAAAATGTGATATACAAAGCAAAGATATAGATACAGACAAAAGGGAAAAGGGAAAGAGCTTTAGTTGTGGTTGTTTGCATAAATGCTTGTATGTTTAAAGATACAAAGGAACATAGAAGGAAAAGGTATGCATGTAGAATTAAACTAATGGTAAAAAGTTTTAAAAATGCAAACACTGCAATAGAAGGCCAAAGGTTTGGTGCATTAATTGTTGTAATTAATGCAGATCTAACACTCAAAAAGAGTAAAATGCAATGAGAGTTAGGGTAAATTTAATGTATGTTGCTTCCAGATTTATACATTGCTAAGAGTAAACAATTGCAGAAGAAAGAATTGTTACAAAAATTAAGCAAGATTCATCGAGACGACGAAGTTACAGTAGTTGGACAAAAGCAAAAAGGTAAAAGTAAGTCAATGATAACAGTTAAACGGTCAGGAACTATAGGTATTTATCCTCAAAATGCCGTTTCTTTTCAAATAGTAAATTACATGTTAATTTTAGTGATTTTGTTATAAAACATAGGCATTTGTCAAATTACTGTTTTAAATGTTAATTAGCTGCATAGAACTAAACAAATTTAAAAAGTCAAAATAGAAAGGATAAATTGGGTTAGGGTAAAATAGTAAAAAATTGAAATTCACAGTAAAACCCTAGGTAAAAGGTAGAATAAAGAATTTTAAAGATGCATTGTTTCACAGGATGGCCCCAAGGCAAAAAAAGACAAAATTGAGGAACTTAAGGCTAAGGGAAAACAGATCACCTATGCAAATAAATGAATGAAAAGGCAAAGGCAAACAATGGTTTTGAGAAAAGTCAAGTAAAGAGTATCAGTGAGAGGAAGTCAAAGAAAAGGGAATCTTATTTTTTTGAAAGATTCCAACAGTATCCTTTGAGAGGAGGAAAAGATGCCATTCAGATATTTTGACAAATGATTGGAGATGAAGGTGTACCATTGATTAATAATAGAAGGATCCCTACCGTAGATGAAGTTTGTAGCCCTCGCAATGAGAAGTTCAAAATCTATATAAGGAAATTGGCTACTTGTACATTACTTACACAGGGATTCATAGAATAGAGTTGGAATTATAATTTGTCTGAGCATTTTGAGTAGAAGAACATTTTAGTTTAGAATAGAAGGAGGTCACCTATGTCTGCACTAAGGAATGCGTGGAACGTCCAACTTTCTTATTGTATCTGTAAGACGTTTATAAGTTTTCTGTTATTTGGATTAATGAAGCAAACCAATTATTCATACATTGTAAATCATACATGACAGTATACTTCAAATACAAGTAAATTTGGATTTCTGCATCTATCTTCTGAGTGTTTTCTAACTTTTACTTATGTTTGAAAGTATTATCTCTTTGAAAGCTTGCAATCTTGAATGTGTGTTCATGAAAATACTCAGGGCTTCACATTTTAAGATTTAACTTGTGGATTTGATTTAGTTTGACATATTTCTTATAATGTAGATAACAAAGCATTTAGATCTTGTAGCAAAGTGATGTTTAATTTGATTTTCTCTAACTTTTCTCCAAACATTTGAGGTACTTAGCTTAAACGCAAAAATTTGAAGGAGATTGTTTGATATTTGAAAGAAACATGAACAATTGAGTTGATATTTGACAATTTTCATAAATATTTGAAAAGAAAATCTTGTTTTAATGTAAATCATATAAAGCTTTGTGATACAGTAACAAATTTATGAATGAAATGTTGATATTTGTGATATTTTGCATAATTGAAGTCTAGTAAGTCATCAGACACCTTAAATCAAGTAAGGCCCCTTGCATATTACAGCTTCACATCAACCTACTAAATTGTCCACAAGGTCAAGACCTAACCATACAGAAACTTGGGATTAAGTAATCTTAATTGATTTCTTCATATCTTTCAAGACAGTTAGGTTCATTTTGTGAATTTTAAGTTTTGTTATGAATGTGTAAAAACAATCATCAACACGTCCATTAAAAGGGAATTTTAGACAATGGTATATTGTTGAAGGGATAGCTTTCTTTTCTTTTAGCCAAGGATGTCCCAATTTAATATGAAAGAGGTTAGAAATAGGGACAACATCAAACTATTATTCGACATGTTTTCTAGATAGTGTTACCAAAAATGATATCTTACCCAAAGGCTTGATACAAGTTCCCTTATGTGTCTTAATCATCATGTTGGAGGGGTCATAAGAACCTTGCATTAGTTGATGTGAAAAGAGGAACTCTTTAGTGGAAACATTAGTCATGCAATTGGGATCAATAAGAGTTCCATCCATAGGATTTCCCATTATTTTCACAATGATGTAAAGAGGTCCATCGGAGTCTCCAATTGTTCTATGATGAGGTGTAAACACAATTTCAGGTTCAGCAGCCTTTCTTTTCATGTAAGGTCTAGGAGGGAACCTATTATTGTTGTGATTAGAGGCCATGTTTTTATGGTCAAATTAGATTTGAATGTTTTTCCAAAATGTGTATCAAGGGCAAGTGCAAAATGATATGCCAACAGTAGCCTAGAATGCTTAATTTGTTGTACTTTTTCAAAGTAAATGCATGAAACAAAGGGTGTTGTAAGGATTTTGATCAAGGGAAGAAAGTTATATGTCTGAGATCAGTCCAAAACAGCAATATGATCCTTCTCAACACACTCTTGATGCAAATCCAAAATAATGCCAAGTCAAAATATAGTGAAAATATGTCAAAATAGGGACTTTTTTCACCAAAAATCAATGCAAAGAGGGCATAACAAAGGGTGTTGTGAGGAAAATGATGATGAAAAACAAATAATATCAGTAATAACAGCCACTTGGTGCCAAAATATCTAGCACAACACACTTTTAGTGCCACTTAAGGTAAAACCCTAGTGAAAATATAGCAAAAATAGGCTATTTTTCAGGGTTTTTCAATTCCAAGACCTAGAAAAAGGGGTATTGTAATGAATTTTAGGAGATGAAAAAAATAAAATCAATAATATTAGTCATTTCAATCCATAAAATTGATCACAACACACTTGAAGTGCAAACGAGGTCAAACCCTAGGGCAAAAATAGTCAAAATATGTAGTTTTTCACCAAATTTTCAATACAAGAGTTCGTTAAAAGGGTGTTGTGAAGATTTTTAGGAGAGGAAAAAATTATTACCCTGATAACAGCCAATTAATGTGAAAATACTCTTCACAACATGCCTATGGTGCAAGTTTATAGAGTCGATAAGGCCAATTTTAGTGAAAATCATTGTTTTTGAAGCTCTAGGTTTGAGATCTTGACACAAAATGCTATGTGAATATTTTGAAGTCTGATTTATGATAAAAATGAAGTGTACTCAGATCTGAAAATTATTTTCAAGCCTTTATATGCAAAATGCCAATGCAAATTTAATGAAAATGCATGAAAATTGCTAGGTTTTTGTTGAAATTTTCTATGAAAAAATTACAAATATTTTGAATCTAAATGCAAATTTACACTAAAATTCAGGACTACATTCAAATGCAAATTTGAATGAGCCTCTAAAATTGGTAGAAAAATCTGAAAGAATATTTTGCCTAATAACCCTAGATTTTGGAATTACTAGGTTTAATGAAAATTGTCAAAATTTCTACAAAAGCCTAGCAAATTAATGACGAAAATGCAATGTAAATTATTGAATTTTTGTTTTTTTATCTATTTTATATCATATATGATTGAAAAATAATGAATTAGGGAAATTTAGAAATAATTTATGCAATTTAGTAATCTATATGAAAATGCAAGCTAGGGTTTTCAAATTTTTGCAATTTTTTCAAATTTTCTTGTAATTTTCTCAATGCAATAAGATGAAAGACTATATGAATGAATGAAATCAATCCAAATCTAAAGAAACACACTCAACAAGTTACAATTTAAGTCCAAAAACATGGGTTCACCAAAATGTTTAGGGTAAAATTGGGATTGTTCAGTTTTTAGTGTTTAGATGTTTGAATCTTCCTTTCACCCTCTACATTCAAGGATCTAGGGTTGAGTGGAAATTCACTATCATACCCTAGGTCATTGTGAGATGTAGAGAAGATTAGATTAGGTGTTTAATTATCAATTTTTCTTCTCTTATGCTTAATTGACCATTAAATCCCTAATTTAGTAAATACGACTGTAAACGAAAGAATAATAGAAAAAGCTCTTGCAGAGAGATGTAAAATATCAAATCATAGAGTACCTATTTTTAGGGTTCTAAGGTAGAAAAGTCAAGGACAAAAGAGTGGGTACCCAAGTCCAATGCCTTTCTTTTTGTCTAGATCTAGAAACTCAGTCTACGACTCTTCCCTGATGTCTTAGAGATTTTCTCATCACGAAAGTTGGAAGACTAATGAGTAGGCACCCAAGTTTAGGTGGTTGTTTCTATTCTCCAATTCTGACACTTCAAGATGCCTTCCTGCAACTTCACTTTTCCCAGCTCCACAACCTATAACCTACAACCATGAAAACTTTGGGAGGGAGTTGTGGTGTTGAGAGGCTTACCTTAGTCAAGCCCCATAGGACACTTAAGTCTCTAAACACCATTGTCAGATAAAGAGTGCATGCCCAAGTGTGAGGTAGAGGAAAAAACCAAAGGAAATGGTGATGAAAACATAATATAATGTCACCTTGTAGTGAAGATATCATGGGAGGAAGATGCTCTTCATTCCATGATGAAATGGATGCTCAAATCTGCAAACACAAACACATAGACCACACAAATTTTCTCTTGCAACACAATGAAAGCCTTGAATCACCTTGAGAATACTTGAACATCACAATTGACATCTAGTTTATAAATGAGTGCCTAAACATGCGTTTATATGCAACTACAAACACTCTCGCCAAGATTTTTGCAATTCAAACTTACCGTGTTGGCATAGGACCCAAATAACAATCATAAACTAACACCCAAAAATTAGGGCTGCCCCAAAATAGGGTAGGACTAGGGCACAGGCGTCCAAGTCCTCACCCATATTTTGGGTAGGGTAAGGCTCAAGGGGTCCTCCTAGGTCTCATTTGTCATGTTACCTAGGGCTCATTCCATCGGGATGCCAAATTATGAAGTAAGATGTCCTAAATGCATGCAAAAGACCTAGGAGTTAAACCTTATGAGGGAAAATCCCCCAAGGGGACATTTTCCAATGTTACAAGTATAAATAATTTATATACACAAAAATAAAGAGGAAATAGAGGGCACAAATTAGATCTGTGCTTATACCTCTGGATACATTCATCCATGGCAACCAAACCCTCCACCTGCAAATAGAATAAAGAAGAAAGAAAATAGAGGAAAGAGGAATAGAGAAAAAGGAATAAAAGTAGTGTTAGGTTAGGAAAATAGAGAAGTAGAAAAGAGGATAAGATAACAATTAGGTTTAGGTTTTATTTTTAGTATATTTTATTGGGGAAATGTCTAGGGTTGTGAGAGTGTGGTTTTCTTTAATTTACAAAAATAAAAAATAAAAAGAAAGGAAAGATGATGAACGTGACTTTTGTCTCACCCTTGCTTTTGAATTGAAAATTGAAGACTTGGAATTAATTTTTCCTCCTTGTGTATTCTTGTGGGGTGTAAAATTTAATTGAGTCTAGACCTTAATTATTCTTAGGAATATTATTTAAATGGTGGGTAAAGTCTTGAGTGGGGAATGGATATTTATTCACTATGGCTTTTATTTTGCCTAGAGTATTATATTTAAATTGTGGAATTTGGCAAAGGATTAAGTAAATATTTTATGGAATTTTTAATGAAGAAGTTTATAATGGCTTGGGAAATTAATTTAGGTGTGGTTTATACTTTTATAAATTTTCAGGTCTCATTGGTGTAGTATAGTTTAATTAAGTTTATTTAAACCTAGGTAATTATTCTAGTGTTATTAAAGAAATGGGTAAATTAATTTAATTCATTTTAATCTCATAATAATTTAATTTTTGAATGGTATGAAAGGAGTGCCTTTAATTTTATTTTTTTTTAAAATTATTTCCATGTATATCAGTAAAGTATTATGCTACCAGATTTTCTCAAAATCTTCATAGAGTTAATTATTTGAATTAATTATGCATTAGTGTTAGATTCATGTGTTTTAATTATTATCTCTATTCTATTCCTTGGGTTTTTGATTTTGACACGTCAAAATCACACCACTCACTTAGGAAAACTTAGGGTTTGGATCTATCAATTCTAACCCTAATGGTGACATTCCTCATGTCACTTAACCCCCTAGTCAGCTATCATCACGTAGGGGATTGTGTAGGTAAGTGCACTACCCCAAATTTGGATTGACATGTCTATGCCTTATGCATATTGCCACTAAGCATGCTGACGTGTGCAAGGAGGTTTTTAGGAATATGTGGAAAAGTTTTTGATATTTCGTGTCATGACCATATAACAAATGTGGACATGACACATGTGTTGCGTGTCATGACCGCATGGGTAATGTGGGCATGACAAGAGCATTTGAATGCTAAGTTGGAGAGCAAAAAAGACAAGAGTTGTGTGTACAGTGAATTTTCCTCTCTTTATGCTTGAGGGAGGGGGGTATTTATAGGTTTAGAAGAAGGAATTGATTGAAGAGTTTATTCATTTTGATTGATGAGTTAACAAATATGATTGGCGAGTTAACAAGGTTGATTACCCAATGAACTTAGCTGATTGGAGAGTGATGAAGCAAAGATAGCTTATCACTAGAGAGAAAATGGATGTGAGGGAATGCATGAGATTGATTGAAGAGTTAATTTGAGATCAAATGTAGCTAATTATGCATGTGTAGGTGTATGAAATAGTTAACTCTATATTAAGGATGAAAAACCATGCAAATTGGAAGAAAACAAGTGAAAATAGAGCAAAAATGATTGAGAAACTCAAGTTTTTCTATGGCTACAAAAATGGTAGGGTTGCCCCTTTTGCTAGACAGGGTCACCCGAGGGACAACCCTAGGTGGCCTGGGGGAGATCCGGGATGGACAAGGTTAGATGTAGAAAAACAGGTTGGGAGATGCAAGAAGGGAAGAAAAGGAGGGATTTTGCACCAAGAAATAGGTTAGTCATGTGGAAGAATCCAAATCTCCACTTGCATCTACAAAATCTCTCAGGAGAAATCTATAAATAATAGGGGAAGATTTGGATTAGTTTAGCAGAACTGAGAACCAAAAGTGGGAGATGGATAAGGAGACTTCTAGAAGGCTTCTAGGAGGTACAGCAGATGAAAAACATAGGGGAGAGGTGAAAACTCACCTACAAGACACTCACAAGGCTTAGGAGCAAGGTCAAAAGCTTAGAAAATACAAGTCGATAAGTGTCGCAACAAGTGTCAAAAAGTGTCACAAACGGGGAGAGAGAGAAATCGACAAGGAAGAAACAACACAAGACGAAAAAGAGGACACATCATCAAGAGGCTCTCTACTTAAAGGACCTTATTTCATGCTTACGTGTACGTGACAAGGGTTTGAATCATTATAGGGGTCCTCATCGAGGCTGTGCATGATTTTTGTGCTTACAAGTACAAGCTCTCTTGAAGAGCTAGCAACATTTGGATTGTATGGTTGATTAAGCCTTGCATCATAATTTCTTCTTTGTCCCTAGTAATTTGCCTGATAAAGAGGTTTATTTTCTTGGAATGGTAGTTGATAGGGTCTGATATTCTAACCTTGTTCCTTCTTGAGGCTTATTAAGTCATTGCTAATAGTTTGCAACAGTTTTGCCATTTCTTATTGACTGCCTTTAAGCTCTTGCAAGTCTAACTATATTGGATCAACATTATTTGAATAATTGTTTGATTGCCAAAGGCTAGAATAGTAGGTATTGATGCAATAGGAGGCACTTGGATTGGTATTAGAGGCTAAATGTCAACGAAAATGGGCATGGGAGGCATTGGTTTAATTTTTCTGGCCTGAATAAGACTATTCTTCGCTCTAATAGCTATGTCAAATGCTCCTAGTAATGTTACCCCATCCATTGACTGAATCATTACAGCTATATCACTATTTAATGCTCTAAGGTAATATAAAAATGTATGTTTAGGTGTAGGTCTTACCATTCCTAGGATCATATTCTAGATTTTTTAAAACTAGAAATTGAATTCTATCATATGTTCTTGTGGGGCTCTCTTAATGGTTGTCATCTACTCAACAAGGGATAGATGATTTGATTTATCTTGAAACTGCCTATTCAAGGCACTTCCTAACTCATCCCATGTTCCAATAGAGTTAACAACCAATCCTCGGAACCATTAAAGAGATTTGCCTTTAAATGACACTGCTAGAAGTCTTATTGCCACATTCTCTTCTATAACATGATGAACCCCACAAAGTGATTCTATATCTCTTATATGTTCTATTGGTGTAGTACCATCTTCACTAGTGAAAATGGGCAAACTGTTGAGTGCAGCCATTGGTATAGCATCATGTTGTTGCAGATTTAATGGGTTGCCCCCATTAAAATGTACAAATGGTTGATTTCTTGGTGGATGTTGGGTTGCCATCTAGAATATAGGTACTTGTACCATAGGACTTGTTGGTTGAGGATTATTAGGTACTTGTGATGAAGAACTTGATGAAGAACTTGTAAACAACGGATTGCTATGAGATGCAAATTCAGGATGAGAATTTGGAAGGTTGGGTATTGTTGTATTTGATGGCTTCACCACTCTATTGTCTTCCTTAGCCTTCCTTTTTGGTGGTGAAAGTTGAATATGCTTCTTAGGATCAACACTTTGTCTTGTTTGAATCTTTCTCATATGCTACAAAAATATGATCTATTCAAACTAGAAACTCAGAGTCACCAGATACTTGTATTTGAACCTCCAAAAGGTTGTAATAACTACTACTCGTACCAAAACAATAGAAATAATAAGTTCTTTTGAATTGAAAATTAGTTCAATAGTCCCACCGGGTATGCCAAAAACTGTTATCACCTAGAATTTGCACTCGTGATGCAAAGCTGTGAGGCTCAACAATCATATGTAACATGAGAATAGCTTTACGTTGTGGCTGCCCTATGGTGAAGGTAGACCTCTATATTGTTGGTTGGTTCCCTTATGATTGATTTAATAATAAATTGACTTTGTACGAAAAATGATAGAAGGAATTGTAATGGAACAATAAACTAAAATTAAATTATGGTGATACACCTAAATGATAGAAACATGCAGCCTTGCAGAATAATTCACAACTATTCTTAGAGACACCAATTACACAATTAAGAAATGATGACTTAATCACAAAAATGTTTCTAAAGAAGGCCAAACAGTTTGTCCTTTCAAGAGGAAAATAAAATTTCATAGTTTTAAGGTAAAAATTAAACAAGCATAACTTGAGACCTGTGATGGATCCACAATAATAAATGAGACAAACTTAGAGGTTTTAATAGTTAAAACATAATAATTTCATCAAATCATTCATAAAGGCACTTGCATATTTTTGAGAAGGCAAATTTGGTGTATTCTAAATGAAAAATAGAAGGAAAGGCACTGCATAAGACAAAAAAATATGAACTTGTAACCTGTTGTACTATATAGATCTGAAAAAATGAGTTACAAAACACTCCTCTTTGCAATGCACAAGAGAGCAAAAAGGAAAGAACTAAGAAAAAACTATGTTTTTTCTCCAATATATCAAAAAATAAACTCTCAAGTGCATGGAAAAAGAACTACAGTTCAACTGCACTCTAAAAATAACTCCTCCAAGTTGATTCACAAGCAAAAGAGAAAAGCCTAAGAATGAGGCCTCATAATTGATCCAAACTGAGCAAAAATAGCTCCAAACTACCTCTCACATCCTGTTTGACCAAGTGGAACTCCAAACTACTCCAAGATTGGCCAAAAAATGAGAAAAAAGGCTCCAAAATACCTCAGTTAATTCCACGTTCTAATTTTGCATGATTTTCAAGATGAAGAAAATAATGTGAACAAATAATAAAGTAATCATCATGAATTACTTTACTATTTGTTATGAATTTGACTATTCTTATTTTTACATCTTTATGACAAATAATAATGTAATTTATAATTTATTACTTTATTATTTGTTAATATTTGTTCATTGGTTTCCAAGTCATGCAAATTGAGGAGAATCTAATTATTTTCAAAAGGTTAGAAAATAATAACTCTCCTTATAACTCCCCTTTGACTTACATAATCACTCCATGCATCCTATGACTCCAATGTCACATCCATTATGGCATTTCCATGCATGTATATGATATTTCTTTGAATTTTTATCTTCATGTCATAATGCCATTTCCAAGCATAAGTGACCCTTACATCATTATTTTCATTGACTTAATCGTTTCAAACTTAAGAAAATCAAAACAAACAAAAACACCAATGGGCACCCATTTGACTGATCACTAGGCATAATGATTTTGAAGTCTTCACCATGGGTAGCATCAGCTTGGAATTTGATTTTTTGACAAGAATGTGGAAAAAATATCCCAAGGGGATCAAACCACCATTGGAGTTTGTGCATGCATATCCAAAAACCAAAACTTTTGCCCTAATTGGGCTCATTAAGGATTTCACACTTCTTTCATTGTCATGCCCACATTTTCTATGGGGTCACAACATACAACACATTTGTCATGTCCACATTTTTCATGTGTTCATGACACGAAACATCAAAAAACTTTTCCCACTTGACTCTAGAAACCCCCTTGCATGCAATATGCGTGCTCGAAGATGTACGCATGAAGGCAAAGACATTAGTCAACGTTGGGGTAATGCGAAGTCCTTTCACAACCACTACAAAATGATAATCTACTAAGGGAGTTATGTGACGTAAGGAGCTTCGCCAATAGGGTTAGTGTCCATGATCAAATTTAACCCCAAGGTTCTTGGATGAAGTGATGTGATTTCAACAAGTGTCAAAATTTGACATAGGAAACTAAAATATAATTAAGTTAAATTAAAGCCATAAAAAACTTAATTAAATTACTCTATAATAATTCATGTGATCAAGTGAAGATATGAAATAAAATACCTAATTTAACCATCTGCTAATTTTTAGAGAAAATCTGGTAGCATAATGCCACCTAATTAAAAATGGGAAAATAATTTTTAAATAAACAACCTTTATTACAACCTTATCAAAGGAAAAATGAATTAAATCTAACTATACCTATAAAATAATTTATTTTACCATTCACACAAGGCAATGAAAATAAAATGCATTCACATTAATTAATTATATCAATTAATTAAAATTTGCATAAGGTTTGCACAAGTACAGGTGAAGGGATAAATAATTTAATTTTTAAATAAGACAACAATAAATCCCACACCAAAATTTCCACTAAAAAGAAATCCACTAATTAAGTAAAAAAAGACTAGGGTTAAATTTAAATTCACTTACCCAATAAATAAATAAAAAAACAATTAAATAAGATAATAAAAGAATTTAAATTAAATAAATTTAAACCCACTTAACCCAATACATCAAAAAGCAATTAAATGAGATAATAAAATGATTTAAATTAAATAAATTTATACCCACTTAACCCATAAATCAAAAAGCAATTAAATGAGATAATAAAAGGATTTAAATTAGATAAATTTCCTACCATTATTCACACACCTAAAACCCCTTTTGAAATACCCCACTAAAAAAAATGAATTTAAGAGCTTAGGATAAAATTTATTCCCACTAACTTAAAAAAATCATAAGGCAATGAGATAAGGCAATTAAAATAGCTTCAAGAAAAAAAAAAAAAGAAATGGGAAGGAAGGAATTCACGTGCACATGGGAGAGAACAATTTATTTTCATTTTATTTTACCCACTAATCTATTTTATTTTCTCCTATGTAACCCTAATCTCATTTTCTATTGTTTTTCTATTCTCTCCAAAAAGCCCTAACCCTATTCTCTTTTGTTCTCTCTATCTTCATTTCTCTCATTCTCTTACCATTTTTTCTCTCTTTGCTTTCTTGCAGGTTCTCTTCTAGGGCTGCCATGGAGGCTCCCAACTATATGATTTTTGCAGCATATTTATTTTGTTTGATCTTCTCTTTGAGTTGCATATATATATATATAATTTTCAAAATGCATACTGTGCAGGTTAAAGTCTCATGCAAGTGGTGACCAAAGTACAAAATATAGGTGAAATAATCATCGAAGGCCACCATCGGGTTTATGGGCACTGAGCACCAAAACAAAAGAAGAAGAGTGGAGGTAGGGCAGCCTCCCCGCCCACCCTCCACATATTTGTGGAGGGTGGATAGGGGGTCCATTCCCCCCTTCCACCTCTGGTTGATACATGGCCACTACCCATCTCATTTTCTAAGACTCCTTCCTCTGCTGTTAGGGTTTATTAACCCTAACTTAAAACATTTAAAAAAATCTCTATTTTTTTTAAAGTTTTTTTATTATTCAGTACAACCAGATAAGATATATATCTTATCTGGTTGTACTGAATAATAAAAAAACTTTTAAAAAAATAGAGATTTTTTTTAAATGTTTTAAGTTAGGGTTAATAAATCTAATATATATATATATATATATTCACAAGTATGAATCCCTCAATCATTTCTAATTTCTGTTAAATAAATTTTCTATTTGAAAAAGAGAACCACAATAATATTAAATCAGTTATACACACACACACACACACAATTTTTACATCAACTGTGCAACTCTTTTTTTCTACTGTATATATTTTTTTGTATAAAAACAAACAGCAAGCTATTTTCAACAGCAAATAAAGTAAGTATATTTTTCTTTAGTATTTGTATAAATTAGTAAACTAACTGTCTCACACAACAACTATTTCTCACATAGCAACTATTTTTTTTTACATAAATACAAGGAAAATAGTAAACTAAATTTGCAAGATGCATTTTGCATAAATTTCTTTTAGTGACTATAACTAAAAAAAATTGAGACAACATATATAATTTTTTGATACTATTACAAGAAATAATGAAGCAATCTTTTCTTTTGAAACCCACTACAATAGATAAAATAACCACTCCACACTGGAAATGACAAGTTGCATACATAATCATTTTTTTTGTTTACAACAAATAAAGAGAGTTTACTCTCTCACAAAGATTACAACAAGGCCTCAAGGGCCATGGCTTCCAAACAACCAAACTCCACAAAATTCACAAAAAATACAACTTCCTCCAAGGCTCCCAAAACTCCAAGTCCTCAAACCTGCAACAAAAAAAAATAAAGCCTTCACATGCCCATGGGGATGCTCGCCTCCCAATCGTAGACTCGAGAAGAGTCACCCCCAAGCTTGGAGGTCACCCAAGCAACCAGGATCACACCACGACAAGAACAAACATCTAGATACACTCACATAAGCAAGAACAACCCACCCAAGGATTGCACAACACAAATCCATTTGCATGGATATCTGGGGTTAGGAGAGTGGATTGCTCTCAATTCTAGAGGTGCACCCAAAAATCTCATTACTTATATTTCTCAAAACACAAGGCCTCTAGCCTTAACTTATCTCAATATCACATTTCCCAAGCACTCACACCTTCACAAGATTCTCATGTCTTCCTAAAACACCTCATGGCCATCAATATCTCAATAAAAATGGTGAGGGTGACCTCGAGGAGGTTCACTCCTCTCCTACCCCAACAAGATGAGCTCTCTCCAAAATGGAGAGCTTTATCCAAACTTCCCACAATAGAAACCCATGCAACAACACAAAAATCAAAATTACACAACAATCACCAACACAATGAAATGTAAAACAAAGGGAAGGCTTATAGCATTGAGGCTTACCTTTTTAAAGCCCAAAATGGTATAAGTTGGTGGAGAGCTCCTCCAAATCTCCCTCCAAGCCTCTTTCCTTCAAAACTTTCTCCAAAAATTCTAACTCTCTCCCAAAATAATAATTTAGAAAAAAATGAGCAAAAAGGAGAACCCTCTCCCTCCCTCAAAGAGGGAGTCTAATAGGCTACATACCAGAGCCTTGAGGAATGAGAAGGTGACACATGTCACCTTATCCTTCCTCCTCACAATGCCACTCACCATCTCCAAGGAATGAAGAGGTGACACATGTCACACTCTTATCCCTCAAGGCCTCACATTCTCACACAAGTGCTCTCAGACATGTGTGAGATCATAGTGGAGATGTGAGTCCAACTTGGAGACTCCATGAGGATAAGAATGGGACACATGTCCACACCTTGTCCATCAAGGCAAACCCATTCCCTCCAAGATGATCTCACACATGTGTGAGAGCATAGGGATGGGATCCTCTCACACTTGAAGGTCTTGAGGGCTTACCAAGCCTTCAAGATAAGGTAGACCAAACCAAGGGTAGTGGGGATAGTTAAGGTGGACCCTTGACTTGCCAACCCCTCAACCAAATTCAAAAATTCGTTATTCAGGGTAAAGTTAAAGTGACTCAATGGAGGTATAACTAAGGTTTAACATGTCTAGTTGGCCCTAGACCCTAGGGGTATGACCTAGGGTCATTATTTGGCCAAAATAAGCCTCATAGGGTGCATAAAATCACTAGAAAGGGCCCAACAAAATAAATGACACCAAATGGTGCAATTTAAACATTACATATTTACAACTCATTAATAAAATCAAAGGAAAGGGTGAAACCTAATTAGAATTAAACATAAATGTAGACATCACAAAATCATCATGCACCAATACAATTGACCTTGGTCCCTCTTGGGACTAGGTCGGCTAAACACAGATTTCACAAGGGGTTACTGGAATGACCTCTAAATTTTCCATGGGCATGGAAAATTTACCTACACACTTCTAGAAATGGATCAGTAGCACATGTTCATCATAACCAAAGCAAAAGAAAGGTATACACACACAATATCACATAATCACAAATATCCTTGATAATACACATGCTAAATAAAATATGCTTCATAATTCACTTGCATTTTTCTAACATCAAGTAAGGGTCAAACTGTAGAATATCTCATTCATTACTCATCCACTAACATTTTAATTTCATCAAAATAAATAACACATAACATTATACATTCAAATGAAATCTATCATGTGAATTATGATCATCAACATAACATACTTTATCTAATCCAATCATAGCATATGAAATAAATCCTGAAAGCCTGTATAACGGGATCAACAGTCCCAATGTCCATATGTCATCAAAATACAAATACGATGCAAGAAAAAATGGAGGTGAAATAAGTAGGCCTCACATGGGGTCAACAACCCCTAAAAATGTTTTCATGACAAGGATACTCTAAATAATAAGTCTCATAAAAAAATTGTTAGGGTTAGACAATAGAAGATATCAATTAAATGCAAATAAGGATTAAACAGAGGAATGAAAATACATAGAAATAATAATAGCAAGAGACAAGTTTTAACGTGGTTCACCCAAACTTGGGGTACATCCACCAACACAGAGTCCAATATTATTATCCAGTAAATCAAATCGATTACAACCAGTAATCCCTGCAACTCAATACCATTGCAAATGATACAATACAATATCCACCAAAACCCTAACCCTTAGCTACTTTTATCAAGCCTTATGTCAGTTACAAAAATAGGTTTTTTTTTATGTTGGCTCATGGTGAGGAATAGCTAGTGTACAGTACTTGCATGATCAGTCGCCACCTACCAACAATCTCCCACTTTGAGACTGATCAGGCTCCAGACCAAACAATCTCCCACTTGGAGACTGATCCTGGATGACACCGCTACGCGTGCATCTCCCACTAGAAATAAGCACCCTGGACTCTGTTGTTCTGATTTTATTGTTGTAGTCTTGAAGACCAACCGAAGCTGAAGAGGAACTCAACTTCTCCCTTGTCACTACCTTTGTAAACATATCCACTAGATTTTTATCTGTATGTATCTTTTCTAGCCTTAACTATCCATCATCCAACACTGACCGAATAAAGTGATACCTCAACTATATGTGTTTGGTCTTTGAATGTAAGGTAGAATTCTTTGCAATATGTATGGCACTCTAACTATCTGTATACAAAGAATTGTTAGCCTATTGTTTTCCCAATTCTTCCATGAAAGATTGTAGATAGATCATCTCCTTGCTTGCCTTTGTTGCAACTACATACTCTTCCTTTGTGGTAGATAAAGCAACCACCTTTTGCAATCGTGAGATCCAACTCACTGTTGTCCCACCTACAATAAAGACATAACTTGTAGTACTCCACCTAGTATCAATATCCCCTGCTAAATCAGTATTAGAGCCCCCAAAACATAAGTGTTTATTGGATGTACCTCTCAAATATATGAGAATCTATTTTACTGTATTCCAATGCTCCAATCTAGGATTACTCATATACCTGCTTACGACTCCTACAACATGTGCAATATCTAGTCTTGTGCATACCATAACATACATTAAACTTCCTATAGCTGAAGCATATGGTACCTTGGACATTTTTTCTTCCTCCTCTGGTGTCTTAGGACACATCTCCTTAGTCAATTTCAAATGACTAGGGAAAGGTGTGCTGACAACTTTTGCATTCTCTATATGGAATTTTTGCAACACCTTTGCAACATAATCAACCTGAGATAGAGTCAATTTTCTATTCTTCCTATCTCTAGAAATTTTCATACCAAGGATTTGTTTTGCTGCCCCCAAACCCTTCATATCAAACAATTGTGCTAACTGCTATTTTAACTCTATTATGTGATCCACGTTAGACCCAGCTACAAGCATATCATCAACATATAAACATAAAATAATGTAGTTGTCATTATCCAACCTCTTAAAATAAACACAATGGTCAGAATTACACTAGCTGTAGCCTTGCTTAGCCATAAAACTATCAAATTTCAAGTACCATTGCCGAGGTGCTTGTTTAAGGCCATATAAACTCTTCTTCAATCTACACACTAGTTTTTCCTTACCTTTGACCTCAAATTCTTGGGGTTGTTCCATGTATATCTCCTCCTCCAAATCACCATGGAGAAAGGTATCTTTTGTTGCTTTAGATAGATAACTAAGAGGGGGGCTTGAATCAGTTGTCCCAAAATTTTCTTTTCTTTAAACACTTAAATCCTTCTTGTAATTCAATAGTATAATAATAAATCAATCATGGAATCACAATGCAATAATTCAAGAGAAGAAACACATTAACACATATGACACCAAGAGTTTAATGTGGAAAACTCTGTTAAGGGAAAAAGCATGGGGTGACTAACCCAAGATTGTATTCTCTATTAAAATAATAGGAAGAACAAAATGGCACATGCTAATTAGGGCTCATTGCCCGAGCACACTGCTCACAAGAGGCCCACTCTCTACAAGAGACACACTGTCTACAGAATAATAAATATTACATACTTGAACTGAAGATTAGCATCTTCACCATGCTTGAGTCAGTTCTATTTAAGCTCAATACTTCTGCTCTAATTTTCGCTCATCTCTTCTCTACCACTTTCTCATCTCACATGGATACTTTGAGATGACTTCACAACTCTTATTTATACAAGACATCAACTTTGGGATAATCATCAAAGTCAGCATAATGCATACTTTATTTTATTATAGAGAAAATACACAAGTACAACTTGTCTTATTACAAAAAACATCATGCGAATCACCACACTATCGGCCACACATATCTAGGACTTCAATCTTCTTTAAGGAACATGCTATGCTTTGTAGAACATCTTCAAGATCATCCACAAGATGTGTCAATCATCCAGTCAGCCATGATTAGGAAGAACATCATCACCTAGAAGTAAACCTTCAACTACAAGCTCAATCTTCAATGCAGACCACCAACATGAACTTGACACAACCTAGAGACCCCCACAAGCTTTCTTGAATCACCAAGAACATCCACACTACTTCTACTTACTGAAATCATTTGCATCTTCATCTGGAACCTCAAGAACATATCCTATCATCATTGTCACATTAGAATAAATGCTTGTGGACCTCCAGACCATGAACAATTTGAGTTGTCAATTCACATTGGCTTCCTAAACACTCCACCAAATTTGTAGAACTTGATATTGCATTTCTGGATCTCACTGGACCTATTTGTGTAACCTTGTCACCTCCGAACATCTGCCAGAACCAATTTTACTCATATAGCCATAACTTCTCCAAATCTTCATGCAGACCTCTCAAATCTTGAATGGATCATATTTAGACACATATCTACAAACCCTTTGATGTGCATTCTCTGATCTTATCTTAGCTGGGATCTTCACTTCATAGAGCTTCACTGTCTTCACTGTTCTTCTCTATTTCTAATAGGACTAATTTTTTCAATATCCTCAGCACACAGCTCATCCAATCCTTGAAATCAATGCAATAGGAGTATGTTGACATCAATGACAACAATGGTTAGGCCCATACTTGCAACAATCTCCCCCTTTGTCATTGATGGCAACATATGATGTGAAAAACTATTTTAACCATCAAGACAAGAACTTCTCCTCACTGACTGACATAGCTCCCCCTATCAATAGTAATCATTCATGTCTTTTATTTCTTTACTGTTCCCCCTTTGATCAACAACCCCTTTTGTTTTTCACATGTCTTCTCTCCCCCTTTAACATCAATGGCAAAGGGCACATACTTGCATCAATCAGAATCACATAGACTGCTCCCCCTAAGTAGCAGCTTCCTATATCAATCTGGATCACAAGATATGACTGTGAGATCCACTGGACTGATGCACATTAGTGCACCTTAATTCAGAACCAGAGGGGTAATAACCCCTAACTTCTCCCTGAGATATTAAAGAGTCCTTAGGTAGAGGTTTAGTAAAGATTTTTGCAATCTAATCCTTAGAGGGCACAAACTCCAATCAGACTTCATTCTTGTTCACTTGCTCTCTCAAAAAGTGAAACTTGATGGATATAGGTTTTGTCTTTGAATGCAACATCAAATTTTTTGATATATTTATTGTACTTGAGTTATCACAAAAGATTGTGATAGGTTGCTCATACTTCACTCTGATGTCTCTTAGCATTTAATTCATCCACAATAATTGAGTGCAACTACCTACTCCTACAATAGATTCTGCTTCTATAGTGGATAGAGATATTGCCTCTTGTTTCTTGCTCAACCAAGAAACCAATCTTCTCCCCAAAAAGAATGCACCACCACTGGTACTCTTCCAGTCATCCACATCTCCTACCTAATCTACATCTATATATGCATGAAGAGAGAAAACATGATCCCTAGGATACCATAAACCATACTCAACTATTCCCTTTAGATATCTGAGAATTCTCTTGATTTCCATGACATGAGATTCTTTGGGATCAGCTTGGAATCTGGCAACAAGACCACTAGCATTCATAATGTCAGGTCTAGTTTGAGTAAGATACAACAGTCATCCAATCATTGACCTGTACTTTTTCTGATAAGCCTTAGGAGAGTCATCATCTTTTCTCAGTTTACATCCAATTGCCATGGGAGTATTCATTGGTTTTGAGTCTTCCATCCCAAATTTCTTCAACAATTCTTTCACATATTTGGTCTATGAAATGAAGATTCCTTTCTTTGTTTGAGTGATTTGTAGACCCAAGAAGAAATTCATTTCCCCAAACATGGACATCTCAAATTCACTTTTCATTTGATTTGCAAAAGTTTTGCACATGTACTATCTCTTCCTGCAAAAATAATATATCAACAAATACTTCAACAATCAAGATATTTTCATGATCAATTTTGAAGTACAAGTTACTGTCAGCAATACCTTTGTTGAAACCAATCCTCAAAAGATGCTTATCTAGTCTTTCATACCAGGCTCTTGGGGCTTGTTTGAGTCCATACAGTGCTTTCTTCAACTTGCAGACCATATCACCATGATCAGATAGTTGAAATCCATCTAGTTTCTCAACGTATACTTCTTTTTCCAAGTCACCATTCAGGAAGGTAGACTTGACATCCATCTAATATACTTTGAAATCCTTGAAGGCAACAAAGGCAAGAAATAATTTGACTGCTTCAATTCTTGCCACCGGAGCAAAAGTTTCTTCAAAATCAACTCCTTCTACTTGAGAATAATCCTTGCAAACCAATCTGTCTTTGTTTCTGACTACTTCACCATCTTCATTCAGTTTGTTCTAGAAGACCCATTCGGTTCCAATCAAATTTTTGTTTCTAGGTCTGGGAAAAAGATTCCAAATGTGATTTTTCTCAATTTGCGTCAACTCTTCCTTCATTGCTTTAGTCTAGCTTTCATCATTGCATGCTTCACTTACTATCTTTGGTTCAATCTTTGAAAATAGACAATACTTTTCTAAGTCTTGAGCAATCTTTCTTCTTATTTGAAAACCTTTACTTTTATCACCTATGATCTGGTCTTTAGAATGATTCAGTCTTACATATCTAGGAGTTTTGGGAATTTCTTGCACTTCTATTTCTTGGATAGGTTCATTCAAACTTATCTCTTCTTCTTGTATTTCAAGATTCTCTAGATCAGTCTGGATCTAAATTTTAGAAGGGGCTTGAACACCATTCTGATCATCTTCTTCATATTCATAAAACCTTGAGGGTTTTTCAATGCCTTCATCAACCTTTACATTTGTACTTTCGACAATCTTCCTCAATCTCTTGTTATAACACCAATTGCTTTGCTTTGAGTAGAGTAACCCAAGAATATTCCTTCATCACTTCTAGCATCAAATTTGCCAAGGTCTTCATCTCTTTTAATATACCATTTTCTGCCAAAGACTCTGAAATACTTCACAGTAGGAGTGATGCCAAACCAGAGTTCATAAGAAGTCTTACTAGTATTACTTCTGATTTGTACTTGATTAAGAGTATAGACAACAATGCTTACAACTTCTCTCCAGTAGATTTGAGGAACATTTGCTTCCATCATCATGGTTCTAGATGCTTACTAGATGGGCTAGTTCTTTCTCTCCACTACCTCATTCTGCTATGGAGTCCTTGGAGCAAATAACTATCTTTTGATCCCATGTTTCTCATAGAATTCTATGAACTCTCTGGATGTGAATTCTCCACCTCTATCAGACCTAAGACACTTTATGTTTAACCCGGTTTCATTTTCTACCATAGCCTTGAATATTTTTAATTTCTCAAGAGCTTCAGATTTCTCTTTTAGGAAAGTCACCCACATCATCTGGGAATGATCATCAATCAATAACATGAAATATCTATTACCTTGCAAACTCCTGATTCTTACCAGTCCACATAGATCAATATGTACTAAGTCCAACAATCTAGTAGAAGATTGTTTCTTACTTTTGAATGTGACTCTGCTCTACTTACCTAACTAACATTCTTTGTACAAACTGTTAGTAGGTTTCACCAATCTTGGAAGATCTCTTATAGCCTAAGTGTTGCTTATCTTGATGATATTATCAAAATTCACTTGACACATTCTCCTATGCCACAACCAACTTTGATTAATTTGAACAAATAAACAACTTTTTCCAGTACCAACCAAGTGGAAGATATTACCTTTTGTTTGAGTATCAGATGCAACCTCTATTCTAAAACTTTCAAAGATCCTACATTTTCCATTTTTGAATCAGAGATCATAGCCTTTATCCACCAACTGCCCAACACCTTTAGACCTTCAACATACAATACATCACTGGTTTTTTTCTTTCCATCAAAAGAAATTGTTCCTCTGCCTCTGATTCTGCTAGTAGAATTATCACCAAATTTTACAACTCCTCCTTCATATCTTTCCAGATCTATGAACTTATTTTTATCACCAATCATATGGTGGGAGCATCTATTGTCAATGACCCAATCATCCTTTACTTCAACTTGGGCAGCTAGAGCTCTTTATACCGTTTTATGATTGACAGATTCAATGGGCATTGGATCTTCTTCCTTGATGGCAATAAGCACCCAGTCAGTTCCAGATTTGTTTCATGTCTCTGATTCATCATCTATTACTCCTTTATCATCATCATCTTCGTGAACATGGTAACATTTATTTTGAATTCTTGATCTATTAGGATTAGTCCTTGAAAATCTTTCTGGACACCTTGAGGCAAAATAACCAATCTTGTTGCAGTTGAAACATTTGAAGGGCAATTTTCCTTCATACTTACCAGATCCTCTTGGTAGTCTTTTTGCAATAAGGGCTTCAAGTTGAGCAACTTTTGCTTCATCTTCTTCCAGATCTTTTCTTTCTTTTTCATACCATGATAGTTTCTTTGAGGAGTTCTCTCCTGAATCATACCTTTGTTTGCCTTTTACAGAGGCACTAGCTTTGAATGCAGATTTAGTCTTAGGGGGTGCATCTCCAAACTCAGCTAATTCAAATGCAGCTATTTTTCCAACTAATTGATCTCTTGTGATATTTGATAAAGATCTAAACTCTTCAATAGTAGAAACCTTGTGTTTGTAAGTAGGGTGTAGGGATCTGAGAACTTTGGCAACAATCTCATCTTTATCCAAGGTTCCACCAACACACCTAATGCCACAAACAAGCTCATTAACTTTTGGCATAAATGTAGTGATATTCTCATCTTCATTCATCTTCAGGTTTTTGAATTTTCCTTTTAGACTCTGTAGCTTGGCACACTTAACATTATTGTCTCCTTCATGCAGAAGTTCTAGTTTTTCCCAAATCTCATATGCAGTTTTTAAATCTATAACATTTGTCAGCTCTGAATCAGATAAGGCACTTAGTAAAGCTTCTTTAGCCCAAAGATTATTTTCAACATCTTTGATTTCATCTACTATTGTCAGAGCATTCTTTGGAGGAACATACTTCTTTGAAGTTACGGTCCAATATTGCATTCCCATACATTACAAGTGACATTCCATGCAATTTTTCCAAAGAGTGTAATTAGTTCCATCAAACCTTGGACTATCCTTCTTGTAGAAAGACATCTTGTATCTCCTCAAGTAGTTAACCTCTTTTAGAGGAACTTGGCTTTGATACCACTTGTTGATTTAGGATAGACAACTAAGTAGGGGGGTAAATCAGTTGTCCCAAAATTTTCTTTTCTTTAAACACTTAAATCCTTCTTGTAATTCAACAACATAATAATAAATCAATCATGGAAGCACAATGCAATAATTCAAGAGCACAAACACATTAACACATATGACACCAAGATTTTAACATGGAAAACCTTGTTAAGGTAAAAACCATGGGGTAACTAACCCAAGATTGTATTCTCTCTTAAAAGAATAGGAAGAACAAAATGGCACATGCCAATTAGGGCTCACTGCCTGAGGACACTACTCACAAGAGGCCCACTACCTACAGGAGACACACTGTCTACAGAATAATAAATATTAAATACTTGAATTGAAGATTAGCATCTTCACCATGCCTGAGTCAGTTCCATTTAAGCTCAATACTTTTAGTCTACTTTTCGCTCTTCTCTTCTCTACCACTTTCTCATCTCACATGGATACTTTGAGATGACTTCACAACTCTTATTTATACAAGACATCGACTTTGGGATAATCATCAAGGTCGGCATAATACATACTTTATTTTATTACAGAGCAATACACAAGTACAACTTGTCTTATTACAAAAGACTTCATGCAAATCACCACACTATTAGCCACACATATATGAGACTTAAATCTTCTTTGAGGAACATGCCATGCTTCGCTGAACATCTTCAAGATTATCCACAAGATGTGTAAATCATCCAGTTGGCCATGATTAGGAAGAACATCATCACCCAGAAGTAAACCTTCAACTACGAGCTCAATATTCAATGCGAACCACCAACATGAACTCGACACAACCTAGAGACCCCCACAAGCTTTCCTAAATCACCAAGAATATCCACACCACTTCTACTTACTAAAATCATTCGCATCTTCATCTGGAACCTCAAGAACACATTCTGTCATCACTATCACATTAGAATAAATACTTGTGGAACTCCAAACCATGAACCAATTGAGTTGTTAGTTCTCATTAGCTTCCTAAACACTCCACCAACTCCACAAAACATGATATTGCATTTCCAGATGTCACCGGACCTATTTGTGTCACTTTGTCACCTCTAAACATTTGCCAGAACCAGTTTTACTCATATAGCCATAACTTCTCCAAATATTCATGTGGACCTCTCAAATCTTGAATGGATCATCTTTAGACACATATCTACAAACCCTTTGATGCACATTCTCTGATCTTCATCTTAGCTTGGATCTTCACTTCATAGAGCTTCACTGTCTTCATTATTCTTCTCTATTTCTGATAGGACTAATTTTCTCAATATCCTCAGCACACAGCTCATCCAATCCTTGACATCAATGACAACACCGGTTAGGCCCATACTTGCAATAGTTTTCACATCTACCTATTCCAAATACAAATCTTTAGCAGCCACAATACTTAAAATAGTACGAATAGAAGTCATCTTGACAACTAGAGAAAATATCTCATCAAAATTAATGCCCTTTTTCTGTGTAAATCCTTTTACTTCTAACCTAGATTTAAATCTTTTCTTATCTACATCTTCCTCTTTTAGCCTATAAACCCATTTGTTTGGTAAAGCCTTTTTACTTACACGTAACTTACATAATTCCCAAGTCTGATTTTTCAGCAAGGAGTCCATTTCTTCTTTCATTGCAAGCTCCCACTAAACCTATGTATCCACCTACATAGCTTCATCATACCCTTCTGGTTCACCAGCATCTATTAACAAAATAGAATACAAAGAGAGAGAAAATCTTTCAGGAGGTCTACTTAGCCTTGTTGACCATCTAACATTCACTGGAGTTTGTGGTATTTCTTGTTACTATTGCAGAGCATGACAAACCACTAGAACATCACTATTTGTAGTATCATCCAGCACCACATAATCCTTTTCTTTCTTCTCATGCTACTGTAACTGATCTTTGTACAACACCTTCTCATTGAATACAACATCACTACTTCTTACAATTTTTTGATTTTCAAAATCCCAAAGCCTATAACCAAATTCATCAATGTCATATCCAACAAAGGTACACTTTTTGATTTTGCATCCAGCTTGGTTCTATTTTTAGAATCTACATGTGCAAATACTTCACATCCAAAGGTTTTGAAAAAAGAATAACTCACCTTCTTACTTATCCATGCTTCCTCTAGAATACCACAACCCAAAGGAACTGAAGGACCTCTGTTAATTAAATATATAGTGGTGTTGACAGCCTCTACCCACATATTTAAAGGTAGCCTATCATGCAATCTCATGGTCCTACCTTTTAGAAGATAAGAATGGAATCGTATATCAATTCTCTAGTGTATTGTGTTTGGGACTCTATCAAGACTGGTTACATAGTTCTTGCTACTACTCCTACAGTTCCAGATGAAGTTAAGGTGCACGATAACAATGCCAAGGAAAAATTTTATATAATACATGGGTTAGATGATTTAAAACTTTCAAAGGTAATGAGTTGTAATTCTGCTAAAGAAGTTTTGGATAAACTTGAAACCATTTATGAAGGAGATAAGAAAGTAAATAAATCAAAGATGCAAATCTTCAAGAGCAAATTTGAGACCCTAAGGATGACAAAGGATGAAGGCATTGATGGATATATGCTCTGGGTGAATGAATTTGTTAATGGCATCATAGGTCTTGGTGGTAAAGTGAAATATGATGAGATTATGAAGAAGGTTATGAGATCTCTCCCTAAATCTTATAGGCGTAGGGTATATTCTATTGAGGATAATGTGGATTTCGATACATACACTATAGACAAATTGTTTTATACCCTTACTGCTTTTGAAATGAGAGAGTTTGGCAGTGATGGTCCAAAGAAAGAAGCTTCATTCAAAGTCATTAATAAGATAAAAGATGAAACTATTGATGAAGATGATGACCTTGATGGATTAGAAGAAAACTTTGTGAGAAGATTGAAGAAAAGAACTGGCAAATACAAAGGTAAATTACCTTTCAAATGTTTCAATTGTGGGAGAGTTGGTCATTTTTCCTCTAAATTTCCTTTTAAAGAATCAGGAAGTGGTAACAAAAAATAAAATATGAAAGAGGGTTTTTACTCCATGGAGAATAGTTGTTCCTTAAAAGGTGAGGATCATGATGATTGAAATGATGAAACACTTTTCATGGCTATGGAAGTTAATGGCAAAAAGGGTGATGTTGCAAAATGTGAGAAGTCTATCATCATGCAGCTTGATAAAAATAATGAAGAGTCTATGGTTGTGTGGGCTGCTTTCCATGTAGAAGAAGAAGCAAATGCTTGGGTTATTGATAGTGGCTACTCTAATCGCATGATTGGTGACAAGGAGAGGTTCATCAACTTTAAAAAATGCAATGGTGGAGATGTCAATTTTGGTGGTGATGAGTCAACACAAATTTATGGAAAGGGTGCCATAACAATTGATGGGAAGAATAGGATTGAAGATGTTCTCTATGTCAAAGCATTGATGTACAATCTTTTTAGTTTTAGTCAGACGTGTAGAAAAGGATACAATCTTACATTTCAAGATAATGGTTGTGAGATTAGGAAGACAAGATCTAGAAGACTAGTTGCACAAGGTATAAGGACATATGGAAATGTCTACCACCTAAAGGAATAAAATTGAAGAACTTGTTTGTTGTCTAAATATGATGAGTTTTGTCTATGGCACAAGAGGATGGGATATATCAACTTTGACAATATGGTGAATATCAATTCTACTCATGCAGTGAGAGATATGCCCAAGATAATCAAGCTTGCAAATACATTATGCAAGGAATTTTGAATGGGAAAGAAAATAAAGACAAGTTTTAAGAGCAAGGAATGTTCTTCAAAAAATCCATTGGAGCTAATTCATACTGACCTATGCAGAACCACAAGGGCTAAGAGTCAACAAGGTGAAAGGTATTTTATGTTGCTTATTTTGATGTCAAGTCAGCATTCTTGAATGGTGATCTAGAGGAAGAGGTCTACATTAAGAAACCAAATGTTTTCCATCTATTAGAAGATATGGACATCGTATGTAGACTTAAGAAATCTTTGTATGGACTCATGCAAGTTCATAGAGCTTGATATGCAAGATTGGATATGTATATACTTCAGTAGGTTTTCAAGAAAGGTACTATAGATAGTAATCTTTACATCAAGATAAAGGAAGACAATATCTTGATAGTGGTTGTGTATGTGGATGATATCATCTTTGTTGGTGATGATGATATGTGTAAAAGATTTGTAGATGAGATTCATAAAGAGTTTCAAATGTCTATGATTGGTGATTGTCTTTCTTCCTTAGAATTCAAATTATTTTTCTAGATGATGGTATGTTTATTGCTTAGCATAAGTATGTAAAAGAGATGTTGAAAAAATTTGGCATGGAGGATTCTAAACCAGTAAGTACTGCTACGGTCACTGGTTGTCACTTAAGCAAGGATGATGAGTCTCTAGAGGTTGATCAAACTCTTTAAAGGTCTTGTTGAACTGCACTAGAGAACTGAGAGGGGGGGTGAATCAGTTGTCCTAAACCTTTTAGCTAATTATGAACATCAACGTATCAATTGCTTATATTAAGAAATAACCATGAAAGCATGAAATGAGAAGTTCATCAAAATAACATAATGAACACAGAAGTGACTAGATTTTTATGTGGAAATCCCTAAAAGGGAAAAACAAAGGTGGGTGTTATCCCACAGAAGTATATATGTTATATCAATACTAAAAAAAAAGAGGCTCACTGCCTATAGGGTTCACTATCCAAATTGCTCACTGCAAAGAATGGATCACTGCCTATGGGTGGCTCACTACCAAAAAGGGTGAATTGATTTAGTAGCATCTACTCCATGCCAGGGTTAAGTTCTGTTGAAGCACAATATTATTTCTCTGCTCTACTCTTTCACACCTTCACACTTATCTTTTCATCTTCACAACACACACTTTTTCACAACTTCATTACATACTTTTATACAATTCATCAACCTTAGAATGTGCATCAAGGTTGGCATTACATTTATCAATCATTGGATCAATCTCCAAGGTCGACATTACAATCATACATAAAATAGGTCTAGACCTAATACAAATTAAGATGTAAATATTCATGTGGATCATGCCATGCCTTAGCTAGGAAGCAAACACAATCCTCCATGCCACAACATATTTCTACAATCTTTGATGCATCTCTACAAATAATGAATTTAACTAGGTTGGCTAAGATTGATGATAGCACTAGGTCTGCAAGAACATTCTTCATTCAAGATCCAATTCTCTCTTTGTGGACCAATTAAAAAATAGGAACATGATAAAGAGACATCCACAAGTACATTATAATCACCAAGAACACCTACACAATCTCTAATCACTCTGTCAATAAGATTCTTCAAACTGGAGCACAAGAACAACACTGTTAACCACTATCAATAGTAAAAGATAGCTTGCAGACCACAAAATCATGAACTATTGCATTTCAAGGAACTTAACATAATCACAGACGTAATTATAGATCCACAGACCAAAAGTAAAACACTTTCTCCCTGTCACCACCAAACATAGAAAAATAGTAGTTTTCACACTAGTGAATACAACTTACTTAAATCTTTATTCTGGAGGCTCAACCTTGGAATATAACATCTTTAGATTGGCTTCTAAATAACTTCCAATCTATAAGGAAATATATTTATTCTACTAGAAATGCAGAGCATTCTTCTGGACTATTCTTATGCATGTAATGCACTGTTTCTACTACAATTCACTATTTTTACCGGATGAGCTAATTTTCTCAATATCCTCAACATCTACAAGCAAGTAAGAAAATGAGGGCATAGTTGACACCAATGACAACATAGATATGTTGACTTCAATGAAAACACTGATTAGGCACATACTTGCAACAATCTGCCCCTTTGTCATTGATGGCAAGATATGATGTGAAAAACTAAAAAGACCATCAAGACAAGATTCTCCCCCTCTATCTTTACACATTTGCATTCTTTCTTCCCCTAATTTTTTCACATGATCTCTCTCCCTCTTTGACATCGATGGAAAAGGGCACATACTTGCATGTTGCTGCTCTAATCCACTTACTTTATCAAAAACATCTAGCTACTCCCCTTGAGAGGTAGCCTTTAGAACATCAATCCAGATCAAAGAATGACACTTTGAGATCCACTGGATTGATGCATTCCTATGCATCTTAGTTCAGGACAGGAGGGGTAATGTGTTGATAACTGAGGGGGGGGTGAATCAGTTATCCCAATATTCTTATCAAATCAAACAATCAGATCCACTGTTTTATTTATTAGCAGAGCAGTTAATCATCCATGGAAGCATAAAGCATGAACATCAGAGTAGATAAACATCAACACATTGAACACCAAGATTTTGACATGGAAAACCTGGTTAGGGGAAAAACCACGGGGTGATTAACCCAAGGATTATTCTCTGTTCGAAGAATAAGAAAAAGATGGCACCTACCAATTAGGGCTCACAGCCTGAGCACACTACTCATAGAGAGGCATACTGCCTACAAGAGACACACTATCTACAAAGTGATAAGAATCACAATCTTGAACTAGAGAATGACATCATTACCATGTTCGGATCAGTTCCATTTAAGCCCAAAACACTTGCTTTGCCTTTCACACTTCTCTTTGCTATGCCACACACATCCACACCAAGACACACTCAAACTAAATTCACAAACACTTATTTATACAAGACATCGACTTAGGAACAATCATCTAAGTCAGCAAACATCCATAATAAGATTTGCAAGGCATGTAAAACATCTGGTCATCCTGTCACAGGAAGAACACCAACAACCGGTGGTCATAACACCAAATCCAACTCTAACTTCAATGCGAACTGCCAACATGAGTTGTACATGATCCAACAATCATCATAACCTTTCCTAAATCAACAAGGACATCCGCACTTTATCAGCTTAGCAGAATTCTTCTCTTCATCATCTGAAACTTTAAGCACACAGTCTGTCGCCACTATCACAATGCAAAAGGTACTTCTAGACCTCCAAATCATACACAAATCAAGATGACACATCACAAGGACATCCCAAACACTCCTTCCAATTCACAGAATAGGATAATTCAATATCGGATCTCACCGGACCTTTCTGTGACCCTCTGTCACCTCTGAACACCTGTCGGAACTAGTTTCACACAAACAACCATTACTTCTTCAGTTCTTTATGCAGACCTCTGAAATCTTAGCTGGAGCATCTCAAGACTCATATCTACAAACCCTTTAATCTGCATCCTCTGATACTCAACCTATACAGTACTTTTACCTTCTTCTCATCATTGTTCTTCACTGTTCTGGATGGAGACTGATTTCCTCAATAACAACAGCACACAACTCATCCAATCCTTCTTACCAATGCAATATGAGTATGTTGATATCAATGACAACACTGGTTAACCTCATACTTGCAACAATCTGCCCCTTTGTCATTGATGGCAACATATGATGTGAAAAACCATCAAGACAAGAATTTCTCCTTTCTGTCACAGCTCCCCCTATCAGCAACATGTCTTCTCTTCCTTTACTGCTCCCCCTTTGATCATCAACCACTTGTTTTTCACATGTCTTCTCTCCACCTTTGACATCAATGGCAAAGGGCTCATACTTGCAATTCCAACACATCAGAATCATATTAGCTACTCCCCCTTAGTAGCAGCTCCACAACATTAATCTGGATCACAAGATATGTCTGTGATATCCACCGGACTGATGCACAACAGTGCATCCTAATGCATCACCGGAGGGGCCATGACCCCTAACTTTTCCCTGAGATACTCAAAAGAATCTTTGGGAAGAGGTTTAGTAAAGATATCTGCAATCTGATCCTTTGAAGGTACATACTCCAATCTGACTTCATCCTTGTTCACTTGCTCTCTCAGAAAATGAAACTTGATAGATATGTGCTTGGTCTTAGAATGCAACATCGGATTCTTAGAAATATTTATTGCACTTGAATTATCAAAGAAAATTGTGATAGGTTCCTCATATTCTACTTTAATGTCTCTTAACATTTGCTTCATCCATAAAATTTGAGTTCAACTGCTTGCTGCAGCAATGTATTTTGCTTCAGTTGTAGACAAGGATATTGCATCTTGTTTCTTGCTTAGCCAAGAAACCAATCTCTTTCCCAAAAAGGATGCTCCACCACTGGTACTCTTCCAGTCATCCACATCTCTTGCCCAATCTGCATCTGTATATGCATGAAGAGAGAAATCCTGATCTCTAGGATACCATAGGCCATACTCAACTGTACCCTTTAGATATCTAAAAATCCTCTTGATTGCCATAACATGAGATTCTCTAGGGTCAACCTGAAATCTTGCCACAAGACCAACAACTTGCATTATATCTGGTCTAGTCTGAGTGAGATACAATAATCCTCCAATCATTGATCTGTACTTGGTCTGATCTGTCTTAGGAGAGTCATCATCTTTGCTCAACTTACATCCAGTTGCCATTGGAGTGTTCATTGGCTTTGAATCTTCCATTCCAAATTTCCTCAATAGTTCTTTCACATATTTGGTCTGAGAAATAAAGATACCTTTCTTTGTCTAAGTAATTTGTAGGCCCAAGAAGAAATTCATTTCACCAAGCATTGACATTTCAAACTCACTTTTCATTTGATTTGCAAAGGTTTTACACAAACTATCTCTTCCTCCAAAAATGATATCATCAACAAATACTTCAACAATCAAGATGTTTTCATTATCTATTTAGAAATATAGATTATAGTCAATAGTACCTTTGTTGAAACCAATCTGCACAAGATGCTTATCCAACCTTTCATACCATGCTCTTGGGGCTTGCTTCAATCCATACAGTGCTTTCTTCAACTTGCAAACCATATCATCATGATCAGACAATTGAAATCCATCTGGTTGTTCAATGTATACTTCTTCCAAATCACCAATTAGGAAGGCAGACTTGACATCCATCTGATATACCTTGAAGTCTTTGAAGGTAGCATATGCAAGAAATAATCTGACTGCTTCAATTCTTGCTACTGGAGCAAAGGTTTCTTCAAAATCAATTCCTTCTATTTGAGAGTAGCCTTTGCAGACCAATCTGGCTTTGTTTTTGATTACTTCACCAACCTCATTTACTTTGTTCCGGAAGACCCATTTGGTTCCAATCACATTCTTGTTTCTAGGTCTGGGAACAAGATCCCAAGTGTGATTTTTTTCAATTTGCATCAACTCTTCCTCCATTGCTTTGGTCCAGTTTTCATTATTGCATGCTTCATTTATTGTCTTAGGTTCAATCTTTGAAATCAGATAGTATTCATTTGAATTTTGAGCAATTCTCCTCCTTGTTTGTACCCCTTTGCTTTTGTCACCTATGATCTGATCTTTAGAGTGATTTAAAGTTACATACCTTGGAACTTTGGGAGTCTCTTGCACTGTTGTTTCTTGATCAAGTTCATTCAGACAAACCTTTTCTTCTTGATTTACCAGATCAGTCTGAATCTAACTTTTAGGAAGGGATTGAGTACCTTGAATTAGAACACCATCCTGATCATCTTCATCATATTCATAAAACCTTGAGGGCTTCTCAATTCCTTCATCAACCTTCACATTTGTACTTTCTATCATCTTTTTTAGTCTCTTATTGTAACACCAGTATGCTTTGCTTTGAGTGGAGTAACCCAAGAAAATTCCTTCATCACTTCTAGCATCAAACTTTCCTAGATCTTCATCTCTTTTGATGTAACACTTGCTACCAAATACTCTAAAATATCTCACATTAGGAGTTATACCAAACCATAGTTCATAAGGAGTCTTACCGGTATTGCTTCTGATTTGAACTCAATTGAGATTATAAACTGCAGTGCTGACAACTTCTTTCCAAATCATCTGAGGAACATTTGCTTCCATCATCATTGTCCTGGCAGCTTCCTGGATGGTCTGGTTCTTTCTCTCAACTACTCCATTCTATTGTGGAGTCCTAGGAGCAGACAGCTATCTTTTTATACCATGCTTCTCACAAAAGTCTGTGAATTTACCGGATGTGAATTCACCACCTCTATCAGACCTTAGACATTTTGGTTTCAATCTGGTTTGATTTTCTATCATAGCTTTGAATATTTTGAACTTCTCAAGGGCTTTTGATTTCTCCTTTAGAAAGGTAACCTACATCGTCCGGGAATGGTCATCAATCAGTAACATGAAATATCTGTCACCTTGCATACTCTTGATTCTTGTTAGACCACATAGATCAGTATGAACTAATTCCAATAATCTGGTAGAGGACTAATCCTTGCTTTTGAAAGAGACTCTGCTCTGTTTACCTAGCTGGCATTCTTTACACAAACTATTTGTAGGTTTGACCAATTTTGGAAGATCTCTTACAGCCTGAATATTGCTTATCTTGATGATGTTATCAAAATTTGCATGACACATCCTTCTATGCCATAGCCAACTCTGATCAACTTGAACAAACAAACAACTTTTATTTGAACCAACTAGATGGAAGATATTACCTTTTGTTTGAGTACCAGATGCAATCTCAGTTTCAGAGCTTTCAAAGATCTTGCATCTTCTATTTTTTAACCGAAGATCATAACCTTTGTCTACTAACTATCCAACACTGAGAAGATTGTGCTTCGATCCTTCAACATACAATACATTACCAGTTTTGCTCTTTCCATCAAAAGAAATAGTTCCCCTACCTTTGATTCTACCTGCAGAATTGTCACCAAACTTCACCATTCCTCCTTCATACCTTTCCAAATCTAAGAACTTGCTCTTGTCACCTGTCATATGGTGAGAGCATCCATTGTCAATAACCCAATCATCCTTTTCTTCAACTTGGGCAGCCAAAGCTCTTTCTACAACCTTATGATTGACAGATTCAGAGGACATTGGATCTTCTTCCTTGATGGCAATAAACACCCATTCATTTCTGGATTTGTCTCCTATTTCTAATTCATCATCTGTCACTCCTTCATTATCAGCTTCTTCATGGACATAGTAACAATTCTTTTGGAACCTTTGTCTATTAGAGTTTGATCTTGAAGATCTTTCTGGACATCTTGAGGCAAAGTGACCAATCTTATTATAGTTGAAGCATTTAAATGGTAACTTTCCTTCATACTTACCGGATCCTCTTGGCAGTCTTTTTGCAATGAGGGCTTCAAGTTGAGTTGTTTCTACTTCTTCCTCTTCCATGTCTCTTCTTGCTTGATCATACCATGACATCTTCCTTGAAGAGTTTTCTCCCAGATCAAATCTTTGTTTGCCTTTCACATAGGCACTAGCTTTGAATGTAGATTCAGTCTTGGGGTGATCATCTCCAAACTCAGTCATTTCAAATGCAGCTAGTTTGCCAGCCAATTGTTCTCTTGTGATAGTTGTATGGGCTCTAAATTCATCAATGGCAGCAACCTTGATTTTGTAGGCAGCAGGAAGGGATCTGAGAATTTTGCAGACAATCTCATTTTCATCCAGAGTTCCACCAACATTTCTAATTCCACATACCAGCTCATTTACTCTTGGCATAAAGGTAGTGATATTTCATCATCTCTCATCTTCAGTCTCTCAAATTTCCCTTTGAGACTTTGCAGCCTTGCACTTTTGACAAACTCATCTCCTTCATGCAGAAGTTCCAGTTTAGTCCAGATCTCATAGGCAGTTGGCAGGTCAATAACATTTGAGAGTTCTAAGTCATTCAGTGTGCTTAGAAGAGCTTCTTTGGTCTGCAGATTGTTTTCAGCATCTATGATTTCATTCAGAGTTGTCGGACCACCCTGCGGAGGTACATAGGGTTTTGTGACCATGGATAAGTATGCCTTTCCCATATACTCCAAGTGACATTTCATGTGGCCTTTCTAGAGAGTGAAGTTGGTTCCATCAAACTTCAGACTGTCCTTCTTATAAGACGACATCCTAGATCTCCTCAAGCAATTAAGCTCTCTTCAGAGGAACTTGTCTCTGATACCAATTGATGCAGAGGCATCCACACTATAACCTTGACATACAGCATGGATGTCTGCAACCCTTCATCATCATCATCATATTTCCCTTAACACTGTCAGCATCATCATATTTTCCCTGCCGACCGATATCCTCCTGCAGACAAACCTTCATCCTTTTGCCTGTCAGCAGCATCATCATATCCGACTATCGGCAGCATCATCACATTCGGCAAGCGCAAACATCCTCCTGACGTTCACTGTTCACCTTACCGCCAAACTCTTCCTTCAGCATCATGATGTTCAACATCATGTTCATCAGCAAGATATAAAACATCCTGTTCCTTCCATATATCCTGACGATGACAACCTCATGCACCTTTCCTTCGATGCTTACGTCACCCCGATATCCTGATGACGATTATCCTGATGACGATGACGTCACATGCAGCTCCTCAATATCCTGCTGCCCCGATATCCTGATGACGTATATCCTGATGACGATGATGTCATATGCAACTCCTTCAATATCCTGTTGTCAGCCAAACTTAACCTTATCGGCCTGCGATGGTTTTATCAACCCAATCTTCTACCTTATGCCGATACGCTCCTCCTCGGCAACACCTGACGATGATCACCCCGACGCTCATTCACTTCATGCAATCGACTGCATCATACTCATCTCCACCTACTCGGATGACTATGCCCGAAGTAACTATAGGATATACACCGTAATATCCTGATGATGCCGTTTTGACGAACTTCCAACTTTAACGGATTCTGATCCGCCGAACCTCCTGGGATGAACCGATCTACTTTCAGGGTGATCTTCCAAACTCTAACTATCAGCTCGACCTAGCACATACCCATGCTAGGGTTCTCAACACCTCTTGACTGCGATCCTGCACACCTACATGTGAACAAACAGAAAAGGGAAACTACAACCTAACCTACTGTACATAGCCATTCCACTGATTCGACGAATCAACCGGTGGAATGGATCAGCGAAACCATGTAACCACCAAAACAACAAATCGATTAAACAATGGAATCCAACCAGAGAATGAAAACAAACAGGATCTTTATTGATTTCAAAAGATGCAATACAATACTCTGTCTCTCACACAGCACAATCTAACTCCTCTGCTCAACGCAATACTATACTATATCTAAAACCAACCGATCCTCATGTATAAATAGGATCTCCTGCGAGTACTACCGACCTGACTCCAAGCGGCTGGGAGCTCTCCAGGCGGCTGGGAGGATCCAACCGGATATAGTAAAGCATGGTCAACATGACCTTATTACATGCATTGGTCTTATACGACCTTCTTGAAAACATTAACCAGACCTATAACAAACTAACTACCTCATGGAGGTCAGCTGTTAGGTAGGTGCTCCTGCACCATACTCCCCAATAGAAAAGAACTCATGTCCCATGAGTTTGGACGTGGAAGTCCTCCACCTTTACACTTTGTCATGTCAGTGTTCTGACCTGTTCCAGCTTTATCCTCTGCTGGCTCGTGGCTGCTCCAAGACTTCTGAACTGTAACTTGCTTTCGTGCAAGTGAACCCTCATGCTTGTCAATGTAGGCCCTTCTCTCACATACCTTGTGTTTGTCAGGTTGTCTGACCAGAACCTCTGTCTGAACTGCCTCTTGAACTTCTGTAATGTTCAACTCTATCTTTCTTTCAACCTTTATAGGACAAACAATAGTCCCAACTATGACAACATCCTTGTCATTCCTCTCAACTGGTTGCTGTTTGCAAACCTGTTTCTAAACCTACTACTGACCTCTGTCAGTCAAAACTGAAACTGTCTTCAACCTGTTGTCTTTAACAACTTCTTTCCCTGCAGTGTCCTCAACTGCCTTTATGCCTGCTCCTATAGGCTTCTGCACAAACTCCTTCTTTCCCACTAAAATGATTTGGGCTGCCCTCTGTACTGCAGCATTTGCCTGCAATGGCATCAACTTAATAGTCTTCCCATCTTTCTTGATGGTGTAGGTATTAGCATACCCATCATACAGTACCCTCCTATCAAATTGCCATTGTCTACCCAACAGTAGGTGACAACATTCCATGGGCAAAATGTCACACAAAACTCTATCATGATATGCTCCAATCTGAAAATCCACATATGCCTGTTCATATACCCAAAGTGATTGACTATCACTCACCCAAGATGCCTTGTAAGGGTGTTGATGTGGAATCCTTTCCAAATGCAGTTTATCCACCATTTCCTGAGATACCATGTTGTCTGTTGAACCAGTATCAATGACAACCTTACATACCTTACCTTTGCTCTTGCATGCAGTCTTGAAAAGAGCTCTTCTTTGCATCAAATCCTTTGGTGCCTGCAAACTAGTTCTCCTTAGTATCAATGCTTCTCCCTCCTCAGGATATCCATAATTGTCAGGTTCTCTATCCTGATAAGTGTTTGAACTTTGCACACTTTGCTCTACTTTCTCTTCTTGCACAAGTTGTACTCTCTTGTCATTCGTTCTATCATCTCTGGATGATGAACCTTTGCTTTCTGGACATTTGAAAAATGGATGACCAAACTCACCACAGGTGTAACACTTTCCTGAAAATGTAGTAGAACCTCTACCACTTCCAAATCTGCCTCTATTACCTTTCCATCCACCTTTACCAGTGTCTTCTTGACCCTCATTGGTTTGCCTTGTTGTAGGGGCTAGTCCTCTTCCCCTCATATTGTTTCCTCTTCCTCTCATGGACTTATCTTGTCTCCTATTCATTTTTTCTTCAATCCTGATTGCCATTTGGTAACAATCCTCCACACTCCTAGGGTTAGCTAAAACTAACTCATCCTGTATGTTCAATCTCAAACCAGCCAAGTACCTAGCCAACTTTTCTACCTCATTCTCATGATGACCAGATCTCATACTCAACTTATAAAACTCCTCAGTATATGCCTTCACATCCATTTCCTTCTGCCTTAAAAATTGCAGCTTCTTAAACATCTGAATCTCATAATCCTTAGGCAAGAATTTACCTTTGATCCTTGCTACCATCTTATCCCATGAAGTGATCTTTGACCTTCCTTGTTTCCTTCTCTCGGATTGTACATAATCCCACCATACCAAAGCATGACCTCCTAACTTGGTCTTTGCAATCTTTACCTTCTGATCCTCAGCAACATCTTCACATTCAAAGTGATTATCAAGTGCAGCAATCCAATCCAGTAACTCATCTTCATTCAAACTTCCATTATACTTGGAAACTTCAACCTTTACCTTAGGTTTATCACTCTGCACTGCCTTTAACAGTTTTGCAAATTTCTGGTCTTCAGCATCCAGATCTTCAGCTACCTCTTCATACTCTTCAACAGCATCTTCATCTTCTTCAGACTCACTGTCTTCCACTTCCCTCTTTTTGTTCTTTTCCAGGGCTACAAGCCTGGCTTGAAGTGCTTCAGTAAGCTCCTTCATCTTCCTCATCTCTCTGGCATGTTTTTCCTTCATCTCCTGCAATTCCCTTGTAGTACCACTACCCTTCGGAGGCATTTTGTCAACCTCTCACTTCTCTACCTCTGTCTTTTCAGTGACAGAATCAACTCTACCTCTGCCCTTTCGGTGACAGAATCAACACACAACAGCCCAGACCTTTTGCTGAGCTCTGATACCACTATGATGCAGAGGCATCCACACTATAACCTTGACATACAGCATGGATGTCCGCAACCCTTCATCATCATCATCATATTTCCCTTAACACTGTCAGCATCATCATATTTTCCCTGCCGACCGATATCCTCCTGCAGACAAACCTTCATCCTTTCGCCTGTTAGCAGCATCAGCATATCCGACTATCGGCAGCATCATCACATTCGGCAAGTGCAAACATCCTCCTGATGTTCACTGTTCACCTTACCGCCAAACTCTTCCTTCAGCATCATGATGTTCAACATCATGTTCATCAGCAAGATATAAAACATCCTGTTCCTTCCATATATCCTGACGACGACAACCTCATGCACCTTTCCTTCGATGCTTACATCACCCCGATATCCTGATGACGATTATCCTGATGACGATGACGTCACATGCAGCTCCTCAATATCCTGCTGCCCTAATATCTTGATGACGTATATCCTGATGACGATGACGTCATATGCAACTCCTTCAATATCCTGCTATCGGCCAAACTTAACCTTATCGGCCCGCGATGGTTTTATCAACCCGATCTTCTACCTTATGCCGATACGCTCCTCCTCGGAAACACCTGATGATGATCACCTCGACACTCATTCACTTCATGCAATCGACTGCATCATACTCATCTCCACCTACTCGGATGACTATGCCCGAAGTAACTGCAGGATATACACCGTAATATCCTGATGATGCCGTTTTGACGAACTTCCAACCTTAACGGATTTTGATCCGCCGAACCTCCTGGGATGAACCGATCTACTTTCAGGGTGATCTTCCAAACTCTAACTATCAGCTCGACCTAGCACATACCCATGCTAGGGTTCTCAACACCTCTTGACTGCGATACTACACACCTGCATGCGAACAAACAGAAAAGGGAAACTACAACCTAACCTACTGTACATAGCCATTCCACCGATTCGACGAATCAACCGGTGGAATGGATCAGCGAAACCATGTAACCACCAAAACAGCAAATCGATTAAACAATGGAATCCAACCAGAGAATGAAAACAAACAGGATCTTTATTGATTTCAAAAGATGCAATACAATACTCTGTCTCTCACACAGCACAATCTAACTCCTCTGCTCAATGCAATACTATACTATATCTAAAACCAACCGATCCTCATGTATAAATAGGATCTCCTGCGAGTACTACCGACCTGACTCCAAGCAGCTGGGAGCTCTCCAGGCGGCTGGGAGGATCTAACCGGATACACAGCATAACAGCTGTCATAACAAACTATCTAAAAATAGTAAAGCATGGTCAACATGACCTTATTACATGCATTGGTCTTATACGACCTTCTTGAAAACATTAACCAGACCTATAACAAACTAACTGCCTCATGGAGGCCAGCTGTTAGGTAGGTGCTCCTGCACCACCAATTGTTGATAACTGAGAGGGGGGTGAATCAGTTATCCCAATATTCTTATCAAATCAAGCAATTAGATCCACTGTGTTATTTATTAGCATAGCAATTAATCATCCATGGAAGCATAAAGCATGAACATCAGAGCAGATAAACATCAACACATTGAACACCAAGATTTTGACGTGGAAAACCCAGTTAAGGGAAAAACCACGGGGTGATTAACCCAAGGATTATTCTCTATTAGAAGAATAAGAAAAAGATGGCACCTCCCAATTAGGGCTCACAACCCGAGCACACTGCTCACAGAGAGGCACACTGCCTACAAGAGACACATTGTCTACAAAGTGATAAGAATCACAATCTTGAACTGGAGAATGACATCATTACCATGTCAAGATCAGTTCCATTTAAGCTCAAAACACTTGCTCTGCCTTTCGCACTTCTCTTTTCTATGCCACACATATCCACACTAAGACACACTCAAATTAAATTCACAAACACTTATTTATACAAGACATCGACTTAGGAACAATCATCTAAGTCGGCAAACATCCATAATAACATTCGCAAGGAGTGTAAAACATCAGGTCAGCCTGTCACAGGAAGAACACCAACAACCAGTGGTCATAACACCAAATCCAACTCTAACTTCAATGCAGACCGCCAACATGAGCTGTACATGATCCAACGATCATCATAACCTTTCCTGAATCAACAAGGACATCCACACTTCATCAACTTACCAAAATTCTTCTCTTCATCATCTAGAACTTCAAGAACACAGTTTGTCGCCACTGTCACAATGCAAAAGGTATGTTTAGACCTCCAAATCATACACAAATCAAGATGACACATCACAAGGACATCCCAAACACTCCTTCCAATCTGTAGAATAGGATAATTCAATACTGGATCTCACCGGACCTTTCTGTGACCCTCTATCACCTTTGAACACCTGCCGGAACCGGTTTAAAACAAATAGCCATAACTTCTTCAATTCTTTATGTGCACCTCTAAAATCTTAGTTGGAGCATCTCAAGACTCATATCTACAAACCCTTTAATCTGTATCGTCTGATACTCAACCTATACAGTACTTTTGCCTTCTTCTCATCATTGTTCTTCACTGTTCCGGATGGAGACTGATTTCCTCAATAACAACAACACACAACTCATCCAATCCTTCTTACCAATGCAATATGAGTATGTTGACATCAATGACAACATTTGTTAACCTCATACTTGCAACATAATGACCCCTAATGTTTCTCTAAAATACTCATTGGTATCTTTAGTTAAAGGCTTAGTGAAGATGTCTACAATCTAATCCTTTATGGACACATATTCCAATTTTACTTCATTCTTTGTCACCTTTTCTCTCAAAAAGTGATACCTTATTGATATGTGCTTTGTTCTTGAATGCATCATTAGATTCTTTGAAATGTTTATGGCACTTGTATTGTCAAAAAAGATTGAAATTAGATCTTCATACACAAGTCTTATGTCCTTCAAAGTCTACTCCATCCATAACACTTGAGTGCAACAACATGCTACTGCAATATACTTTGCTTCAGCAATTGAAAAAGATATTGAATCTTGTTTCTTGCTCAACCATGAGACCAATTTATTACCCAAGAAGAAGGCACCTCCACTTGAACTCTTCCTGTCATCAACATCCCTGGCCCAATCAGCATTAGTATAGGCACTGAGAGTGAAATCATTGTTCTTTGGATACCATAAGCCATGATCTGGAGTACCTTTTAAATATCTCAGTATTCTCTTAACTGCCATCACATGTGATTCTCTTGGATCAGCTTGAAACCTTGCAACAAAACAAACTGCATGCATAATATTAGGTCTAGTTTCAGTTAGATAAAATAATCTTCTAATCATGGATCTGTATTTTTTCTAATCAGCCTTAAGTGATTCATCGATTTTGTTCAACTTGTAGCCAGTCACCATGGGAGTACATACCGATTTAGAGTCTTCTATCCCAAACTTCTTCAACAACTCTTTCACATACTTAGACTGAGATATGAAGATTCCTTTATCTTATTGGTTTATTTGTAGACCTAGAAAGAAATTCATCTCACCAAACATAGACATCTCAAACTCTTTTTGCATTTCACCAGCAAATTTCATACACATACTTTCATTGCCTCTAAAGATAATATCATCAACAAAGATTTCCACAATCAAAATTTGATCACCATTAATTTTGAAATAAAGATTACTATCAGCAGTACCTTTATTGAACCCTAACTGCAATAAGTACTTATCCAACCTTGCATACCAGGCTCTAGGAGCTTCCTTTAGTCCATACAAATCTTTCTTCCACAAAGTCACTTTGGTATAATAACCTAAATCCTTCCCATTGCTCAATGTAAACTTTCTCTTCCAACTCACCATTCAAAAATGCAAACTTCACATCCATCTAAAACACTTTGAAATCTTTGTGGGCTGCAAATACCAGAAATATTCTAATTGCCTCAATCTGAGCTATAAGAGCAAAATTTTCTTCAAAATCTATTCCTTCAATCTAAGAGTATCCTTTGCATACAAGCCTTGCCTTATTCCTTACAGCTTCTCCATACTCATTCATCTTATTCCTGAAAATCCATTTGGTTCCAATAAAATTTTTGTCAGCAAGTCTAGTAACTAATTCCCAAGTATCATTATTTTCTATTTGCATTAGCTATTTCTCCATGGATTTTAGCCAAATTTCATCATTGCATGTTTCATTCACAGTCTTTGGTTCAACCTTTGAAATCAAATACTAATTGACTTGTTCCTCTACAACTCTTCTCCTTGTCAGCACACCTTGGTTTTTTTCACCTATAATCTGATCTTCAAAATGATTGATCCTTACATACCTGGGAGTCTTGACAACATTTTTTAGAGCCTCTTCTTCATCGTGACTATCTTATTTCTCATCTTTTTCTTCATTCATTATAGTCACAGGTTCTGTTGGGACCTAAAATTACATACCAATTTTAGGTCCACATATGAAAAAAATCAGTTTCAACAGTCATAGATACACCTGTACAATATGCTCAAGTGGCCTACTTTGAAGCATTATAATTTAGATCCAGTTTGTCTTCATGCAAAATCACTTCACAAACATGTTTGTCTACCATATGTAAGTGAGCACACCTGATTTCAGCGTCCTACGATCAATTTTGACTAGGTTTTGAAGAACCAAGTTGGAGGGTTCTGGTAAGGTTTGTTGTTTGCACATTGTGGAATCTACCTGGGAGGTCAACTTTGAAGGAAAATATTTCATAGCTAGATGATGATCATAATGAACCAATTAGTGTTCTGTATTCCCCTCATGATAATGTACTTTCATGCCAGTTTTTGGAACCCCAACATCTCGTTTGCGCTGTGGAGCATGGAAGTCAATTGGGGTGGTGAAGGATCATATGTGAGTCTGATTCCCAGGTTGTTGTGAACTTGTTGAATAGGAGGCATTTAGATAATGTCAGTTAGCATTTGGCTTTGATTGTTGGTCAGATTCTTAACCTCTGTGCTTCGTTGGAGTATGTTACTTTTACTCATATTCCTAGAGAATGGAATAGTGTTGCTGATTGTTTGGCTAAATGGGCTTCTAAACATATTCATGATTGGAATTTGATGGACCAAAGTCGTTTACCCTCGAATCTGTCTCAACATTTGGCTCACTTAGTGGAGATTGATATAGCTTTGTAATTTTCTTGCTTTCTACTTCTTCTTGTTTTAATAAATTTTTACCCCTCCTTTTTGTTAAAAAGTTCAATTTTCATATCTGCATTTCCAGAAAGTTGTGGAGAGGTCAACTTTGGCCCTTAACATTTCATGACAGAAGATGGATGGTGAAGAATCCTCTTACACATGTGTTCATCAAGCCTAAATGAACTAAACTCTTCAGTTACAACTTCCCAGGAAGAGATTTAATGGCTTTTTAAAATTGCAAGTTGGTGAGCTCGAATCATGTTTTCACAGGGGTAGTTTTCAAGAAGGTTAATTTGGAGGCTAATATCTAGCAATCAGGTCACGTTCATAAAAAACTAATTGATGTCTCAAATTCTTCCAGTGTTAATGTGCCTTCATGCCAATTCTCAAGATCCCAACACTTCATTTGATATTTTTTCAAAATCAAATCCAAATGGGTTTTACATAGTTTTGTGACTGCATTCCCAGTCAGCTTCAAAGAGGTTGACTTTGATGCCTAATATTTTGCAAAGGAAGAAAATTGAAGAAAAACCCTTTTGTTTACATGTTCATGTGACCTAAATGAACAAATCCCCAAGATGTCAGCTTCTCAATATCATATCTGATATTTTTCCAAAGAGGCAAGATGATAGGCTTCAGTTGAGTTTAAACAGGTGCAAAACATGCTAAGTGAGCTACTTTGATTGCGAGCAGCTTTCAATCCTGATAACGTCATGCCAATCCTTATGACAACCATACTCCCCTATCATAACTCAACATACTGGTGCATTTTTGTGGCTCTGGGAGAAGTTTTGATCGGTCTCCCAGACTAATTCTGAAGGCTACTTGGCCTATTTTGCTAATTGTGTAAAGCATCAGAAGGTGGATTCTAATGATGGCCCATTTCAAATCTTCACTCTGGAAGCATGTTAAGGTAGTCCAAAGTCAATCCAAGAGAAAAACTTGTTTGAAAACAGAATTTTTTTTAGCCAAGCCCACAATGGGACCCGACATGCTTCACACAGTTATAAGGTTATATAGATAGTTGATTCAATCTTTGTATGATATTCAGAGAAAGGTTCTTTTCGGTATCCTTTGCAACAAGCTCTTCAAACTTCCTCCTATCCACTAATACAAACCCAAGTTAGAGTAACTTCACAAAACGGTTCATCTGTATGTGGATCAAGAAGTATGTGATAAAGCCTATCACAACTAACATTCAAGCCTTGGCATCTTTTCTCATTCCAGGACAACCCAAGAAAGCAAAGTAAAATCTATAAAAGGAGACAAACATAGTATGAAGATAGTTATGACATTCATCTTTGATATATCAAAAGGATTGAAGTACTTAGAGCCATTATGGAATAGCATACAAGCATTTTTCAAAAGTCAAGAATGGGAACATAAGTAACAATTGTGTCAAAACCAAGAAATCAATCTGCAATAAGACATGCATTTCACCATTCCCTGAAGAGAAGTCATTGAGGTTCGACCAAAGAATAATAATACCCATTTATTGAAAATAGATAAACCAGGTTCACTGGCTATGTCAAGTCCTCACTGCAGCATTGATAAAAAATCAGATTTACTATGTTCTCCATTTCAAATTGATTTCAAGGAGGTAGAAAATTAAGAAAAGATTTTCCTTGGAATTAGCTCAGAAGGAATTAGATGTGATTTTCAAAGATCTTAAAGAAGTTGCATATGCCTTTCAACAAGTCAATGTCTAAGAGATACAATTGAATAAAAACATACACAGAACAACTGAAGTGCCCTCAAGATTACTACCACAGAATTATGTGTTTTGACTACACGAGTTTCTTGAAAAAATTATCGTCCTCCAATCTTATTGTATATGTGACAAAATGTATATCTTGCCTGAATGTGTGTTTTGGATTATGATAGAGTACACCAAAACGTGAAAAGGTTGTTGAGTTTCTCTAGCAAATGTCATCAGTATTACATTCACATAAAGTTGATGAAGATGACAATAGACACCCATGGAAAACAAATAGGAGAGATCCTTTCATTGCATTTTTTAAGGGGCTCAATCTTGATTTTGAATCCAGACAATATACTGGAAATCTTCCTTTGCTTGATTTGGACCGAGTTGAATCATCAATAGAGTATATCTATCACTATGCAGGGAGATAAGGCAATTAGCCAAGTAAATCAAATGAAATGTGACTACAGTGAAATAAATTTAAATTTCATACTTTTATGGAAAACGTTATCAAGTGGGAAATAGTTTGCGGGAAAAACAAAATAAATATACCTAATGAAGATTTTTATAATTATAGTTGATGTTTCACTTGGAGGTAAAAATTTTCTAGAAGAATCAACTAAATAGGTAATTAGTTTACCTAAAGAATATTTTTGGGAAAAGCATATGACGGCCTGTGAAAGTATTTTTCACCTGAAGAATTATAAAGTGGAACATTTTATGAGTAAAACCACTTACAAGACTACTGGAAGAATTTAACATTTTGGTAAAATTCCTATGAAGAAATTATTTAACGCCAAATAAAGATTTACTTGATGGTTAAGGCTTGGAGTAAAATGTTACTCATAAGGTAAAGATTTTATCAAATGCCAAGGGAAAAATATTAAAATGAGTTGGCAAGGACAAGATGTTATAAGTGGTAAAATACCTTCACGGGAAAACTAAAATATTTTCCACTCAAAAGGTTATAAGTTGGACATAATCAATATTCTATTTTCATTCAAAGTGAAGTATTTATCATTGATGACGTACCAATGAGATAATGTTTTACCCAAATTAACATTTCAACAAACGAAGGTGAAAACACATATATATATAATTGAGAGATGGAAGTATTGAAGAATATTTTATTTTCATAAAGTATTAAAGAAGTTGAGAAATAATTAATTAAACAGAAAGACACATTGGGTAGATATGCGAAGGGTCACAACCCTAAAAATTACAAGGTATAAAGGAGGAGAAACAATCAAGCAATAAGGAGAGGCATCAGTAGATTGGGAAGAACATCATCAGCAGTGGAATATATACTTATGATTTACAATGTTTCAAAAGACCATGTTGCAAGTTTATTATTGAAGAAGTAGATTGAAGTTCTCTAATTTATTGGTTCTATTCTGGTATCAATTGTTTGTTAAGATTATTCAATTGTGTGGTTGTCTCCAGTTCTATATTTCCTTGTTATTCAAATTAATATATCAAGTATATAGTTATTTGTCAATGCACATTTGATGTATTTGTGTGATTGAGTAAATTGGTTTCCATTAAAGGAATTAAAATCCTTTTGATCAGTCACAGTAACCTGGAAGTGTTAGTTTGGATTACTAAGAAGAACCATATAATTAGGATTGCCATTCTGTCTCCAAGTTAAAATTATTTGTTATTTTTGCATATTCCATTCAATTGGTTCCTTCAAGAAAGGATTAAAATACCTTCTGGTGAATTACAAGATATCTGATTATATTGGTTGGATCATTAAGAAGAGTTTGTCAATCATCTCCCTGCACATTTATACAAGTTATAAACTAAAATTGTGCCAAACAGTTAGAATTATTGTCCACTATAAGCCACTAGTCTTAGTCCTTCATTTGACTCTGTTTACCCAACAAGGCATTGGTCTTAGTTCAATTTATTATTTAAATCCTTTTATTTGCACAATCATAAAACTCACTTTGATATTGCTTATAGCAACCATTCATTAGATAGTAGAATTAGTTAGAAAACTTTCATCTATCCTAGACCATTTGCCACTGTAGGTATATCCATTTTCTTAGTTAAAATAGTTGCATTCGATCTGCTTTAAATTCCAAAGTTCACCCACCTAGGTGTAGCAGGACCTAAAGTGTAGGAAATCATCAAACCCTAAAGGTTGATTTCATTAAGTTAGTTCAAAAACGTTGTGAATCTAAGCATAAAGCTTGTCATCCTCTTAGGATTAGCAACTTGCATTTTTGAGACCTAACAAAATGGCGACTCTACTGGGGAGAACACATAGAGAAACCTGGTAGTAGACCATGTTATTAGAGTCAGAAAATTAAAAGGCATAGCCTTGCTGGTGAAAGGAAAAGCCCAAAAAATTGATTAGTCCTCTAAATAGGGGTGGCGACTCTACACAAAATTCAAATACAGATTGGTAAACTCTGCTGGCAAGGACCCAGAAAGATGAAGTTTTCCTCTTCTCATGAGAGGTGGCGACTCTAAAAATAAAATTGATGAAACATGAAAAAATATAACATACCCCCTTTAGATGCATTCCTTAAACTAAGAAGACATGAAGGAGAATCTGGATATGATTTGTTCCACAGGTTAGTGGACATCTATATGCAGATACCTCTTCATCTCAATCCTGATGAATCCTTATTCATTAAAATGTTCATGCTTTCTTATGAGCCTATGTCAATTGATTGGCCTGAATAATTAAAGCTGGTTACTCTAGACCAAGTGGTTCAATTGATTCCTATCATAGAAAGGAAAAGGCATGAGGATATTATCAATATTGAATCTGATGATACTAAATATGAAGAAACTGATATAGCAATGCAACTAGATATGGATGGACTAGCAACATACCTAGAAAATGAATACTCTCCACCATCGAGACAACAATGTACCTCACAATATTAGCAATGTATGCCACAACAAAATGTTTACTATCAGCCTCCATAGCAGACAAGTTTTATCCTAGCCCACCCACCACAATATATGAATTAGTAGTGTTGGGGGGAAGAGGAGCATTGTTGTCAAAAAGGAAGACAAACTATTGACAAAGAGTGTATATCAAAGCATGAATTCCAAGTGTTTCTAAACCCATGCTATCCTAAGGATGAAGTCTTTTCAGATAACCAGGGTGAATATTTTCAACAAGCAGAACAAAATCTTGATCAAGGGGAAATACACATAGCAAAAAATAATCTTCAGGCCTGTTCAAAACCAGTGTATGATGATATAGCACAAGAAGATGATGAGGATAAAAGGCATTCAGATAGTCAGGGAGGTGGATATTCTGATAAAGAATCTATAAATGATCATGTTGATGAAATATGTACATCCAATGTTGAGAATTATAGTAGTAATGAAAAGAATGATGAAAATTTCAAGGAGAGGGTTGATGAAGAAACATGCTCACTTGACAGTGAGCATATTTCATAATTGCTCACCAAAGAATATCAAAGATATGTACATAAAGATGATACCCAAATACTGTGTCTAGCACATATATCTTTTGACAGTGAATCAATTCAACATGGTAAGGGTGATGAAATATATGAGGCCATATTTCCCAAGTCACATTTTTGCAAAGAAGAAACAGATAGTGGTCATCAGTTTTCTTATGACACTGATCCCGAGATAAAGATGTCCATTGAACTAGAGGAGGTTGATGATTCCAGTATGTATGATTGGCAGATTATTGACTCTCAAGCGTATAAGGAAGATGGATGTGATAAGGAAAAGGATACAGTGTTTTATGTTGGAGCCAACATTAATGATAGCATGTGTCAGAAGCAGCATGATCGGTTCCATTTTCCAGTATAGTTAAAAGACTAGCATTTGATGAATAACAATAGATATGATAAAGTAAGACATCCTAAAAGGTCTGACAATCATGACTTCCTTATGTCATAAAATGATGAAGGTGTTCAGACTATGCCTAACTTCTAGATACCAAATAATACAAAACACACTTGCAGCATAAACTATGATGCATTAATGAACCATATGAACAGATTCAGTCAAGCAGATGGGGTATCATTACAACATGATCAGAACAAAAGTTTTGATAGAGGAAAACATGGACCTTTCTTTTGGCCTTGTGTCACCAGCCATTGTATGGTTTTTAGACCATATCATTTTAGGGCAAAGGTAACATTTGAACTCTATTGCCCAACGAAGTAGGCACTGGTTTGCTCCCTAGAGATCATGGATCTTTCTATGCGCACAAGGGGCATACATCCCCAGATAGAGCCACTGTTGGGGCCTAAAATTTCATACCAATTTTAGGTCCCCATATAAAAAAAAATCAATTTCAATAGTCATAGATACACCTGCACAATATGCTCAAGTGGCCTACTTTGAAGCATTATAATTCAGAGCCAGTTTGTCTTCATACAAAATCACTTCACAAACATGTTTTTCTACCATATGTAAGTGAGCACACCTAATTTCAACTTCCTACGATCAATTTTGACTAGGTTTTGATGAACCAAGTTGGAGGGTTTTGGTAAGGTTTGTTGTTTGCACATTGTGGAATCTACTTGGGAGGTCAACTTTGAAGGAAAATATTTCATAGCTAGATGATGATCATAATGCACCAATCAGTGTTCTGTATTCCCCTCATGATAATGTACTTTCATGCCAGTTTTTGGAACCCCAACATCTCATTTGCGCTATGGAGCATGGAAGTCAATTGGGGTGGCGAAGGATCATATGTGAGTCTGATTCCCAGGTTGTGCTGAACTTGTTGAATAGGAGGCATTTAGATAATGTCAATTGGCATTTGGCTTTGATTGTTGGTTAGATTCTTAACCTTTGTGCTTCGTTGGAGTATGTTACTTTTACTCATATTCCTAGAGAATGGAATAGTGTTGCTGATTGTTTGGCTAAATGGGCTTATGAACATATTCATGATTGGAATTTGATGGACCGAGGTCATTTACCCCCGAATCTGTCTCAACATTTGGATCACTTAGTGGAGCTTGATAGGGATTTGTAATTTTATTGCTTTCTACTTCTTCTCGTTTTAATAAATTTTTACCCCTCCTTTTTGTTAAAAAGTTTAGTTTTCATATCTGCATTTCCAGAAAGTTGCGGAGAGGTCAACTTTGGCCCTTAACATTTCATGACAGAAGATGGATGGTGAAGAATCCTCTTACACAAGTGTTCATCAAGCCTAAATGAACTAAACTCTCCAGTTACAACTTCCCAGGAAGAGATTTAATGTCTTTTTAAAATTGCAAGTTGGTGAGCTCGAATCATGTTTTGACAGGGGCAGTTTTCAAGAATGTTAATTTGGAGGCTAATATCTAGCAATCGGGTCATGTTCATAAAAAATTAATTGATGTCACATATTCTTCCAATGTTAATGTGCCTTCATGCCAATTCTCAAGATCCCTGCACTTCGTTTGATATTTTTTCAAAATCAAATCCAAATGGGTTTTACATAGTTTCGTGACTGCATTCCTAGGCAGCTTCAAAGAGGTTGACTTTGGCGCTTGATATTTTGTGAAGGAAGAAGATTGAAGAAAAACTCTTTTTTCTACATGTTCATGTGACCTAAATGAACTAATCCCCAAGATGGCAGCTTCTCAATATCAGATCTAATATTTTTCCAAAGAGGCAAGATGATAGGTTTCAGTTGAGTTTAAACAGGTGCAAAACATGCTAAGTGAGCTACTTTGATTGTGAGCAACTTTCAATCTTGATAACTTCATTCCAATCCATATGACAACCGTACTCCACTATCATAACTCAACACACTGGTACACTTTCGTGGCTCTAGGATAAGTTTTGATCGGTCTCCCAGACTGATTCTGAAGGCTACTTGGCCTATTTTGCTCATTGTGCAAAGTATCAGAAGGTGGATTCTAATGATGGACCATTTCAAATCTTCACTCTCGAAGCATGTTAAGGCAGTCCAAAGTCAATCCAAGAGAAAAACTTGTTTGAAAACAGATTTTTTTTAGCCAGGCCCACAATGGGACATGACATGCTTCACACAATTATAAGGTTATAAAGATAGTTGATTCAATATTTGTATGATATTCAGAGGAAGGTTCTTTTTGGCATCCTTTGCAACAAGCTCTTCAAAATTCCTCCTATCCACTAATACAAACCCAAGTTAGAGTAACTTCACAAGATGGTTCATCTGTATGTGGATAAAGAAGTATGTGATAAAGCCTATCACAACTAACATTCAAGCCTTGGCATCTTTTCTCATTCTAGCATAACCCAAGAAAGCAAAGTAAAATCTACAAAAGGAGACAAACATAGTATGAAGATAGCGATAACATTCATCTTTGATATATTAAAAAGATTGAAGTAATCAGAGCCATTATGGAATAGCATACAAGCATTTTTCAAAAGTCAAGAATGGGAACATAACTAACAATTGTGTCAAAACCAAGAAATCAATCCACAATAAGACATGCATTTCAGCATTCCTTGAAGAGAAGTCATTGAGGTTCAAGCAAAGAAAAGTAATACCCATTTATTGAAAAGGGATAAACCGGATTCACTGGCTATGTCAAGTCCTCATTGCAGCATTGATAACGAATCAGATTTACTGTGTTCTCCATTTCAAATTGATTTCAAGGACGTAGAAAATTATGAAAAGATTTTCCTCATGGGAATTATCTCATAAGGAATTAGATGTGATTTTCAAAGATCTTAAAGAAGTTGCATATGCCTTTCAACAAGTCAATATCTAAGAGATACAATTGAATAAAAACATACATAGAACAATTGAAGTGCCCTCAAGATTACTACTGCAGAATTATGTGTTTTCACTACATGAGTTTCTTGAAAAAATTATCATCCTCCAGTCTTACTGTATATGTGACAAAAGGTATATCTTTCCTGAACGTGTGTTTTGGATTCTGATAGAGTACACCAAAACGTGAAAAGGTTGTTGAGTTTCTCTAGCAAATGTCATCAGTATTACATTCACATAAAGCTGATGAAGATGACAATAGACACCCATGGAAAACAAATAGGAGAGATCCTTTCATTGCATTTTTTAAGGGGCTCGATCTTGATTTTGAATCTAGACAATATACTGGAAATCTTCCTTTGCTTGATTTGGACTGAGTTGAATCATCAATAAAGTATATCTATCGCCAGGCAGGGAGATAAGGCAATCAGCCAAGCAAATCAACTTCCAAATGATTGGATATGGAAGCACCAAGACCAGGCTACAAAGCTTCAATGCACGTATAAATGAATATGATTTGCAATAGATCAGCATGTGTTCTAGGAAGAGTTGGAATTATGGCCAATATTTGATAGTCATTTTATTGACAGTAATTTGACAGATAGGAAAAGCTTTCTTTAGAAGAACAACCTCAACCACCATCAGGGAAAACTATCCATAAGTGTTTTTAGCAAGAAACCCTAAAAATACATTGGTAGAAAAAAATGAATCGGAGCAAAAATTGCAAATCATACTGATTTTATGTGTCACACCGATGGAATAATCAATACTTATATTTGAGAGGTGATGAAAAACTCAATAAAGTCACTACATTGATTAAAAAGTCATCGGCATGACCAAGCAAATTAGGGCAAAATTTTTAAATCACACCAATTTTATGCCTCATATTGATGGATACTCTTTTGGAGAGAGAGTATGCTAGGGCCGGTTATAAAAGATAATTATAAAGGAAAGAAATAAGTATTTACCAAAGGTGCATATAAAAAATCAAATGAAGTGTGACTACAGTGAAATAAATTTAAATTTCACACTTTTATGGAAAACGTTATCAAGTGGGAAATAGTTTGCAGGAAAAATAAAATAAATATACCTAATGAAGATTTTTTTAATTATAGTTGATGTTTCACTTGGAGGTAAAAAATTTTCCAGAAGAATCAACTAAATAGGTAATTAGTTTACCTAAAGAATATTTTTGGGAAAAGCATATGACGGCCTGTGAAAGTATTTTTCACCTGAAGAATTATAAAGTGGAACATTTTATGAGTAAAATCACTTACAAGACTACTGGAAGAATTTAACATTTTGGTAAAATTCCTATGAACAAATTATTTAACGCCAAATAAAGGTTTACTTGATGGTTAAGGCCTGGAGTAAAATTTTACTCATAAGGTAAAGATTTTATCAAATGCCAAGGGAAAAATATTAAAATGAGTTGGCAAGGACAAGATGTTATAAGTGGTAAAATATCTTCATGGGAAAACTGAATGATTTTCCACTCGAAGGGTTATAAGTTGGACATAATCAAAATTTTATTTTCATTCAAAGTAAAGTATTTATCACTAAGGATGTACCAATGGGATAATGTTTTACCCAAATTAACATTTCAACAAATGAAGGTGAAAACACACAAAGATATAATTGAGAGATGGAGGTATTGAAGAATATTTTATTTTCATAAAGTATTAAAGAAGTTGAGAAATAATTAATTAAACAGAAAGACACATTGGGCATATATGCGAAGGGTCACAACCCTAAAAATTACAAGGTATAAAGGAGGAGCAACAATCAAGCAATAAGGAGAGGCATCAATAGATTAGGAAGAACATCATCAGCAGTAGAATATATACTTATGATTTACAATGTTTCAAAAGACCATGTTAAAAGTTTATTATTAAAGAAGTAGATTGAAGTTCTGTAATTTATTGGTTCTTTTATGGTATCAATTGTTTGTTAAGATTATTCAATTGTGTGGTTGTCTCCAGTTCTGTATTTCCTTGTTATTCAAATTAATATATCAAGTATATAGTTAATTTGTCAATGCACATTTGATGTATCTATGTGATTGAGTAAATTGGTTTCCATTAGAGGAATTACAATCCTTCTAATCAGCCACAGTAACCTGGAAGTGTTAGTTTGGATTACTAAGAAGAACCATATAATTAGGATTGCCATTCTGTCTCCAAGTTAATATTATCTGTTATTTTTACATATTCCATTCAATTGGTTCCTTCAAGAAAGGATTAAAATACCTTCTGGTGAATTACAAGATATCTAATTATATTGGTTGGATCATTAATAAGAGTTTGTCAGTCATCTCCCTGCACATTTATACAAGTTATAAAATAAAATTGTACCAAATAGTTAAAATTACTGTCCACTAAAAGCCACTAGTCTTAGTCCTTCATTTGACTCTGTTTACCCAACAAGGCATTGGTCTTAGTTCAATTTATTATTTAAATCCTTTTATTTGCACAATCATAAAACTCACTTTGATATTGCTTATACCAACCATTCATTAGATAGTAGAATTAGTTAGAAAGCTTTCATCTATCCTACACCATTTGCCACTGTAGGTAGATCCATTTTCTTAGTTAAAATAGTTGCATTCATTTTGCTTTAAATTCCAAGGTTCGCCCACCTAAGTGTAGCAGGACCTAAAGTGTAGGAAATCATCAAACCCTAAAGGTTGATTTCATTAAGTTAGTTCAAAAATGTTGCGAATCTAAGCATAGAGCTTGGCATCCTCTTAGGATTAGCAACCTGCATTTTTGAGACCTAATAGGTTCATCTGGTTCATAGCAATTCAGGTCTAATATCTTTTCCTTACCTTCATATACCTTCACATTTGCACTCTCAACAATCTTTTTGATCATTTTGTTGTAGCACTAGTAGGCCTTACTCTTGGTAGAGTATCCAAGAAAGATTCCTTCATCACACCTTGCATCAAACTTTCATAGATCTTCATCTCTCTTGATATAGCATTTTCTTCCAAAGATTTTGGAATATTTTAATGTAGGAATTCTTCCATACCACAATTCATAAGGAGTTTGAGTACCATTAGATTTCACTTGAACTTTGTTTTGGATGTAAACAATAGTATGAATAGCCTCTTTCCAAAAGACTTCTAGTAAATTTGCTTCCTTCATCATCATCATAGCAACCTCTTGAACTGTTCTATTTTTCTTTTAATTTCCACAACTCCATTTTGCTGAGGAGTCCTAGGTGAAGACATTTATCTTTTTATCCCATGCTCTTCACAAAAAAAATTGAATTCATTTGATGTTAATTCACCTCCTCTATCACACCTCAAGCATTTGATTTTTAATTTTGTTTTATTCTCAACCATTGGCTTGAAAGATTTGAACTTCTCTAGGGCTTCTCATTTGTCTCTTAGAAAAGTAACCCAAGTCATTATGGAATAATCGTCAATATGCAACATGAAGTACCTGTCACCTTGTAGACTTCTCACCCTTGTAGGACCATGGATCTGTATGCACTAGATCTAGCAAACCGGCCAAGAATTGCTCTTCGTTCTTGAAACTTGTTCTTGTCTTCTTCCCTAAATAACATTCTTTGCATATTGTATTGGATGGTTTCACAAGTTTTGGTAAATCTATCACAATCTGACCTAAACTTATCTTTATTAGATTATCAAAGTTTATATGACACATCCTTCTATGCCACAACCAACTTTCATCTACCTAAGCCAATAAACAATAATCATTAGTTCCTCTTAATTGATAGATGTTACCTTTTGTCTTCTTACCAGTAGCAATCATAGTTTTGGAGCTTTCCATGATCTTGCACCCATTATCTTTGAATCTCAGATCATATCCTTTGTCACACATCTAACCAACACTCAAAATATTATGCTTCAAACCCTTCACATATAGGACATTGTCAGTATTATGCTTTCCATCAAATGAAATAGATCCTTTTTCCATAAATCTTACCAGTTGCATTATCTCCAAACCTAACTAGTCCTTCATCATATACTTTTCCAAACTTACAAACTTTCTTTTGTCACTATTCATGTGATGTGAGCATCCACTATCAATAATCCATTCATCCTTATCCTTCTCAACTTGAACGTCCAAAGCACTTTCTTCCATTGGTTTTTCTTCCTTCACACAACTAGAAGAATTAGTAGACATAGGATCTTCTTTAATAGATATAAATAGAAATTCATTTGCACTAGTACTAGGATCATCAGATTCATCATCAGTCACTCCTTCATCATCAAAATCTCTAATATAGTAACATTTCTTTGGAACTCTAGGCATGCTCTCATATCTTTTCTTATTTCTTTCAATTATTTTAGGACATCTGGAAGCATAATGTCCTTCTTTGCCATAAGAGAAACACTTGAAAGGTAATTTACCTTTGAACTTATAGGTACCTCTTTGCAACTTGTAAACAAAGTTAGCTTCAATTTCATCAAAGTCATCATTCACTTTATATTTCTCAGCTCTGGAAATCTTTTGTGAAGTACTAGATTTAAAAGCTGATTCAACTTTTGGCAGGGCATCACCAAATTCTCTCATCTCAAAGGCTATAAGATTTCCAAGTAACTGATCTCTATCAATTATTTTCACAGTCATAAACTATTCAATAGTAGCTACCTTGTGACTATAGAACTTTGGTAGTGATTTGAGAATTTTCATCACAATTTCCTTATTACTGAGAGTTCCTCTCATACTTTTTATTCTAGTGACAAGTTTATCAACTTTTTGCATAAAGGTTGTTATGTTTTCATCTTCATTCATCTTCAAATCCTCATATTTCACTTTCAAGGTCTATAGCTTAGCTTCTCTTACAAAATCATCTCCTTCATATAGATTTTACAGCTTCTGCCATACCTCATTTGCAGATTCAAGGTCCACAGCTTTTCTCAACACTAAACCACTTAAGGAACTTAATAGAGCATCCTTTGCTTTGACATGCAACTCATATTCTTTGATGTCATCCTCAGTTGTCAATCCACCTTCAGGCATGACAAATTGTGACTATGTAGCTAGCTATACTTTGAAACCAAGACAAAGGAGATGGCTTTTCATTCGTACCTTCCAAAGAGCATAATTTGTCCCATCAAAATGTAGAGCTTCCTTCTTATAAGACATCCTGGATCTTCCTCATGATGCTAGGCTTTCTTCTTAGGAACTTGGCTCTAATACCAATTGTTGAACTACATCAGACAACTAAGAAGGGGGGTGAATCAATTGTCCTAAAACTTTTAGCCAATTATGAACATCAACTTATCAATTTCTTATATTTAGAAATAACCATGAAAGCATGAAATGAGAAGTTTATCACAATAACATAATCAACATAGAAGACACAATATTTTTATGTGGAAAACCCTAAAATAGAAAAACCATGGTGGGTGTTAGCCCACAAAAATATATATGTTATATCAATACTGAAAAACAGAGGCTCACTACCCAAATTGCTCACTGCAAAGAATGTCTCATTACCTATGGGTGGCTCACTACCAAAAATGGTGAATTGATTTAGCAATATCTACTCCATGCCAGGGTTCAGTTCTATTAAAGTACAATATTATTTCTCTACTCTTCTTTTTCACACCTTCACACTTATCTTTTCATCTTCGCAAAACACACACTTTTTTGCAACTTTATTACATACTTTTATATAATTCATCAACCTTGGAATGTGCATCGAGGTCAGCATTACATTTATCAATCATTGGATCAATCTCTAAAGTGAGCATTAAAATCATACATAAAATAGCTCTAGACCTAATACAAATTAAGATGTAAAGATGCATACAGATCATACCATTCCTTAGCTAGGACTCAAACACAATCCTCCAAGCCACAACACATTTATACAATCTTTGATGCATCTCTGCAAATAATGAATTCAACCAAGTCAGCTTAGACTAATGATAGCACTAGGTCTGCAAGAACATTCTTCATTCCCGATCTAATTTTCTCTTTGTGAACCAATTCAAAAGTAGGAACATGATCAAGAGACATCCAAAAACACATTGTAATCACCAAGAACACCTGCACAATCTCTAATTACTTTTTTAATAAGATTCTTCAAACCAGAGCACAAGAACAACACTGTTAGAGACTGTGATGAGTAAAAGATAGCTTGCAGACCACCAAATCATGAACCATTGCATTTGAAGGCACTTAACATCATCACATATTTAATTCCAAAACTATACACCAAAATAGTTCAATGCGAAGGAATGTTGAGCAAAACGCTTTCTCCCTATCACCACTAAACATACAGAAAAAGTAGTTTTCACACATGTGAACACAACTTACTCAAATCTTTATTCCAGAGGCTCAACCTTGGAATATAACATATTTAGATAGGCTTCTAAACAAGTTCCAATCCATAGGCAAATATATTTATTCTACAAGAAATGGAAAGCATTCTTTTGGACTATTCTTCTGCATGTAATGCACTGTTTCTACTACAATTCACTATTTTTACTAGATGGGCTAATTTTCTCAATATCCTCAACATCTACAAGTAGGTAAGAAAATGAGGGCATAGTTGACACCAATGAAAACATAGATATGTTGGCATCAATGAAAACACTAATTAGGCACATACTTGCAACAGGTCTGAGATTATAGGATTATTATATTTGACTACTTCTAGACCTGATATTATGCATGCATTGTGTTTGGTTGCAAGATTTCAAGCAAATCCTAATAAAACTCATGAGAAGGTAGTGAAAATAATATTTAGATATTTGAAGGGTACTCTAGACTATTGTGTGTGGTATAATAAGGATGGAGACTTTTCTTAAGTGCCTATACTAATGCTGATTGGCCAAGATGTGTGGATGACTGGAGAAGCACCAGTGGAAGTGCATTTTTCTTAGGAGATAGATTGATCTCATCATTTAGTAAGAAGCAAGACTCAATGTCCTTATACACAACAAAGGTAGAATATATTTTTGCATCATCTTGTTGCACCCAAGTGCTTTAGACGAAGAAAACTTTTAAGGATATAAACATGGTGTATGATGAACCTATTCCTATTTTGTGTGATAATACTAGTGCTATCAATATTTCTAAGAATCTAGTGATGCATTCTAGAACCAAGCACATATCAATCAGGTATCATTTTTTGAGAGAGAAGGTTGCAAATAAGAAAGTAAGGTTGGAATATTTTACAACAAAGGATCAGATTGTAGATATTTTCACAAAGGCTCTTTCAAAGGATACTTTTGAGTATCTCTGGCAAAATCTAGGGGTTATTACCCCTCCTTGCTAGATGCATAAGTCGGTGCATTTGTCTAGGGGGAGTAATTCATGTTATATGTTTTTCCTGGATTGATGGTGGCTACCACTAAGGGTGAGCAGATAGTGGTTGTGTATGATAGGGGGAGTCTATTTGTTGCAAGAAGTTTCCCTTTGTCCTTGATATCAAAGGGGGAGAATGATTAGGTGTGTGTAGCAAGTGTGTGTTTCCATCAATTCAAAAGGAGGAGATTGTTAAACATATATCAACACAGTCATAAGGTTTTCATTGATGTCATCTCTATCATGTGGTGATTGATGTTGTTGACAAGGATGATGGTTGGACATATGATTCCTAAGTGATGATAATGATTTGATGACAACAAAGAAGATATATTAAGATGGGAATTAGAATTTCATGGTTGGATGTCATGCCCTATGATGTGACAATAAAGAAGATATAATAAGATGAGAATTAAAATTTCATGATTAAATGTCATGCCATGTCTGAAGACTATAGAGAAGACATATTAAGATGGGAATTAGAAGTTTATGGTTGGATGTCATGTTCTTGATGTTCTTAGTCAGAAGTGATAGTATTCATTGAGTATGTTTGTTGACAACAAAGAAGATATACTGATATGGGAATTAGAAGCATTAAGTTGGCATATTAAGATGGGAATTAGAAGCACTAAGATGATCATATGTGTTGCTGATGTTGGGGAAATGTTGTTGATAGTCTGGAAGATATTGTATGCTCTCTCATGTTGTTCCTAAGAATGTATGTGTTGATACAAGGAAGTTTTGGTCTCCAAATGTTGGTGAAAGTTTATGCTATAGGAAGAATTCTTTGAAGACTATCTTAGAGAATACTCCATATTTTCATACTGTCAATGTTGTACCTTTCTATATTGGCAGATAGCTTCATATAGTACTAAATATCTAATTTTCATATTGTTTGGATTACCAGAAGAGTGTTTTGCAACTGATAGTTTGAAGAGAGTGTTGTTTCTAAAGAAGGTATTCACGACACTGCAATGACTAGATTTGTATTGTCAATGGTGTACCTTTCTATATTGGCAGATAGCTTCATATAGTACCAAATATCTAATTTTCATATTGTTTGGATTACTAGAAGAGTGTTTTGCAACTGACAGTTTGAAGAGAGTGTTGTTTCTAAAGAAGGTATTCACGACACTGCAATGACTAGATTTGTATTCCTCTGTGTTTGAAGATGAAATCTTATAGTTTAGAAGTTAAGTTCAATGTCTAGTGAAGGTTCTATTTCCAAATTCTCAAGTCTCTACACCTTCCGTAGTAGAGTTTCAATCTGTGTTCTGACAGAGAAAACAAAACTTGAAGACTTACTGAAATGCTCTAAAATTATCCAGAAGAGAAGAATTGCCTATGTGGTTTTGAGGACATGTTCAGGGATGTGGATTGCATGCTTCTTTTTAGTTTTAGATGTTTTGGTGATCTGTAAGATTAGTTTCTCAATGACAGTGTGTTACAATGTGTTCCAAATGGTTGTTTTGTCTCTAAGTACATGTCTAAAGGTGTGCGCACAAAATCTTTATTAGGTGGAGTTTGAGGTGTGTATGGAGGTGGTGTATGATTCATGAAGACTCATATGGAATAATTTCATAAAGATCTTTCTTGTTTCTAGTACCACATAAGGTTTTCAAGTGGTTATGACTGTTATGCTTCAAGTTTCATGCTTTCCTACTTAAGGTCATCCTATTTGAAAGGAGAGGAATATGCAGATGTGATTCCTTGAAGAATGTTGTTGTGAAGGATGTTTAGGACCAGGTTAAGCATGTGTTGAAGTCCATAAGGTGTACTTCTTCTAGTTATGTTGTGTGTAGTCTTGTTTAGGGCTCGCCCTCTACAAGTTTCATGAAGTGTGTTGTTTGGCTGACTTGTAAATGTAATTTTCATGTTGTCTCTGGCTGACAAGAAATGTAATCAATGTAATATTATGTATATATTTTAAACCTAGTTGAGTTAGGTGAGGTGGGATTGCAATGTAAGGGAAGTGGTCTACAAGCAAGTGAAGAAGTAGAATGGATGTATTATGATATGTGACTAAAGGAGAAAGAGCAGAAGTAGTAAAATTTATCCTGATTCATCTTGAAGGCATACTTTTGATAGAAGGGAAGTAAGGAGTGTGCCTAACTATTTGCCGGAGGTAGTGAGCCAAAGATAAGATTTCTTGAAGGATGAAAGCAATGAGTCATTAAGCTGAAGAGAAGACATTTTAAGGAGTTGTTGAGGTTGTCAAAGTAGGAGTGCAATCATCAAAGGACTGAGTTTCATTATCAGATTTAGGCAGTAGAAGGACTATCATGTTGTAAGATTCTCTAAGTTTATTCACAGTTCAGGGAGTAGTTGCTTCCTTGGGTTTAAGCCCTAAAACAAAGTTGGTAGAGAGTTGTAACTTCCTTGGGAGTGACCTTAAAACCATTTTTAGGGAGTAGTAGCTTCCTTGGGTTGTAGAACTAAAACAAAGTTGTAATTTGTAGTGAGCATTCATATATTGTGAGCTAATCCTCGCCATGATTTTTCCCTTCTTGGGTTTTCCATGTATATCTAGTGTTATGTGTTGATGTGCTTTTTGTTCTTTTGTTATCCTTTTGATTATGTTGTAAGAATTAAGTTTCATTTTATTTCAAAGGGTTTAAGATTTGATTGAATATTGGTTCACCCCCCTCTCAGTATTATGGTGTATGTTCAACACCCGTTGTTAGTAGTTTCTTGTTGACTATTCTTTTTGCAAAGTTGTGTTTCCATTTGACCTCTTTTTCATAGACTTATCATCTCCTCTTCTTCTAGTGTAGCTTCATTTGATGAACTTGTGGAGTAGTTTGTAGCTTTGGTAATGCTCTTGTACAGTCCTATTGCATGCTTTCATCCTTGTAAGTTCCCATGGAAAAGAGAAAACAACGTAGCTATACTCATGATGCAATCAATGGTATGTTTGCTTGTTTCATTTTTAGTACTCTGTTTAAACACTTAAAATGTCAAAATAATGCTTATTATTACAAGTACAATTGCAGGAAAACAACAATAGGCAAGGCCTAGTTTGGGAATAGCACCTACTTTTTTTTGGAATAAGGTGCCATTAACCTTGTAAATTCTAATATTGTATTTATCCCATTTATTATTTTCTATTTTGTAATTACCCATAAGTGAATGAGGTAGTCTAATTGATAGTGGTTATTTCAGAGTTATCGGGGGGAATTACAAAGCAATATTTATGGTTGGAAAATGAAAAAAATATGAGTAAATGATGGTAGACATTCCCCTTGGAGAATTTACTATTTTTGGCATGTATGACAACTTGTCATAATGTGGTGTAAGTGGATTTATAACATCTACAAGTTGTGATAAGATTTCATGCATGTATGAGGCATGTGACATCCATTATTAGTTGTGGTTGTTATTATTAGACCCAGGTTCCCATATTGGGAAGATTCTTTGTTAGTGGTATTTATGATAGTTATGACATGTCATAAGATGCTTTTACATGCTATTCTTGGACCTGGGCACCCAACCTTGCATGGGCAAGTTATTTCCACTTGATGGTTGCATGTAGACACCATTTAATGCCTACATGTGGGGTTGTTGGAGGAGAGAGAAAGTGGATACCCAAATTGGAGGGAAAACTCCTCTATAAATATTTGTTGTATTTTCTATTGTATGTGAGATTTTAGGTACTCTGGTGCTGTTGGAATGTTGTCAGATTTAAGAATGGTGGAGAGAGTTGTTGAGTGATTGTATTGTACAAATCTTTATTGATTAATACAAGCTTGTGCTTTTTTCCTTGTGGAATTTTTTACCTGCAAGGGTTTTCTCCACATAAACACTATGTTGTGTGTTCAAATTTTTTCTTTGATATTTTTGAGTTTGCATATTCTCATTTGCATGTTACAATCTCCATTGGTAATACATAGTTAAGATTGCAGAAATTATATTTGAATTAGAATTCCATTTGTGTAGTTGTGCCTTTCATTTATAGCATTTGGTATCAATGCCTAGCTAGCTTTAACTTTTGGGTGTTAGTGTGGAAGTTGTAGTTGTAGTGGGAGATTTGATTAAATATTTTGCAGATCATGTGTTGATATTATGGTTGGATCCACTATTGCATCAACCTCTCATTTGGACATTGAGAAGTTCAACGAAATGAGGTATGAGTTGTGGAAGTTGAAAATGGAAGATTTGTTGGAAGAAAGAACCCAGTGGTTGGTTGTTCAAAAAGTGAAGAAACCCAATGAAGTCTCTGTGGATGAGTGGGATAAACTGGATAAGAAAGCATGGGGAACCATCTGTTTGTGTCTGTCTGATTATGTCCTTTTGAATGTCACAAAGGAAGAGACTGCACACAAGTTGTGGAATTGGTTGGGTGAGATCTATGAAGCCAAGAGTATAGTAAATAAAGTCTATTTAAAAATAAAATTGTTTTCCATGAAAATGAGAGAGGGTGATTTAGCTGCAGAGCATTTAAATTCTTTTAATTTATTGTTAAGTTAGCTTGCTTCAATAGATGTTATGTTAGTGAGGAACATAAATGTACCTTATTGCTTTGTTCTTTACCTAACTCTTGGGAGAATGTTATCCTTGCTATCACTACTAACCTCACAGATCCAAAGCTGGATGCTCTTGTTTCAGTGCTACTGTCACAGGAATTGAGGAAGAAGAGTTCAAATAGTTTAGGGGATGCTCTTAGTGTCAGAGGAAGGTCTAGGGAAAGGGGACCAAAGGGAGATCAGAAAGGGGCTAAGGACAAGTCTAAGGGCCATTCTAAGACTGTTGGAAAGAAGAATAGAGCTATGTGTTGGAATTGTGGTAAAATAGGACATGTGAAGAAGGAGTATAGAAACCTAAAGAAACAATGGGAGAGTGCTTTGGATAACTCCTTATATACAGTTGAAGATGTTTTACTTTCTGCATGTAATGTTGTTTCTAATGATCATTGGTTGGCTGACTCATGATGCTTGTTTCATATGACATTGAATAAGGAATGGTTCTCCACATATGAAGATTATGATGGAGGTTGTTGTAAGTATGTGCCTAACCGGTGTTGTCATTCATATCTGTGTTGTCATTGCTATTAACTATGCTCTTACTTTGTTGCTTGCTTGTATGGAGTGAGATGATTTGTATTTACTTATGTAAGTGATCTTGATGTTGAGGATATTGAGAAAATTAGCCCCTTCGATGGTAACAATGTGTTACAGTGGAAACAGTGTATTGTATTCAAAAGAATAGTCCAAAAGTTGCTCCACATTTCCTATAGAATGAATATCTTTGCTTGCAACTCATAAGTGATTTAGAAGTCTTTTTGAAGATGTTATATTCCAAGTTTCAACCTCCGGCATAAAGAATTGAGTAAATTGTATTCACTGGTGTGAAAATTGTTTTCCTATATGTTTCGTGGTGACAAGGAGAGAGTGTTATGCTCCACATTCCTCTGCATTGAAGTCTTTTGGTCTGCTATTCTAGAATCAAGTTTGTAATGATGTTAAGTGCCTTCAACTACAACGGTTCATGATTTGGTGGTCTGCAAGCTATCCTTTCCTTAAGACAGTGGCTGATAGTGTTGTTCTTGTACTCTAGTTTGAAGAATCTTCTTGACAGAGTCGTTAGAGATTGTGCAGTTGTTCTTGGTGATTACAATGTGCTTGTGGATGTATCCTGATCATGTCCCTACCTTTGGATTGGTTTGCAAAGAGAAAATTGGATCATGAATGAAGAATGTTCTTAGCAGATCTAGTGCTTTAATCAGTCTTGGCTGACTTGGTTAATTTCACTATTTACAGAGATCCATCGAAGATTATAGAAGCGTGTTGTACTGTGGAGGATTGTAATTGAGTCCTAGCTAAGGTGTGGCATGATTTGCATACATCTTTACATCTTTTCCTTAGCTAAATTTATACTAGGTCTAGACCTATTTTATGTATGATTGTAATGCTGACCTTGGAGATTGATCCAATGGTTGATGAATGTAATGCCAACCTTGATGTACATTCCAAGGTTGATGAATCATATAAAAGCATGTAATGTGCTTGCAAAATAGTGTGTGTGATGTGAATATGAAGAGATAAGTGTGAAGGTGTGAAAGAGAAGAGAGGAGAAGTTACATTGTACTTCAATGGAACTGATCCCTGGCATGGAGTAGATGCTATCAAATCAATTCATCACTTTGGCAGTGAGCCACCCCTTAGGCAGTGAGTCATTCATTGCAGTGAGCAATTTAGGTAGTGAGCCTCTAGTTTTTGGTATTGTTATAACTCATATATTTCTATGGGCTAACACCCACAGTGGTTTTTCCCTTTTAGGGTTTTCCATGTAAAAATCTAGTGTCTATTGTGTTGGATGTGCAATTGCAATTAAGTTTATGGTTTCATGCTTTCATGGTTAAAACTAATTATGAATAATTAAGTTGTTGATGGTTTTATATTCATATGAAGCTAAGTTTTTGTGACAACTGATTCACCCTCCCTCTTAGTTGTCCAGTGTATTTCAACAATTGGTATCAGATCAAGTTCCTCAGAAGAAAGTCTAACATCTTGAGGAAGATCTAGGATGTCTTATAAAAGGGAAGCTCCATAGTTTGAGGGGACAAATTATGCTCTTTGGAAGGTATGAATGAAAAGCCATCTCCTTTGTCTTGGTTATAAAGTATGGAAGGCTATAGAATCTAAATATATTATGCCTCAAAATGGTTTGACAACTAAAGATGAAATCAAAGAATATGAATTGAATATAAAAGAAAGAGATGCTCTATTAAGTGCCTTGACTGACACTGAGTTGATAAAATCATGGACCTAGAAACTACAAATGAGGTCTAGGAAAAGTTGAAGAACTTGTATGAAGGAGATGATTCTATAAAAGAAGCCAAACTTCAGGGCCTGAAAGCTAAATATGAGAGCTTGAAGATGAAAACATTACATCCTTCATGCAAATGGTCGATGAACTTGTCAATGGAATAAAAGGAATGGGAGGAACCATTGGTGATAAGGAAGTTGTTATGAAAATTATTAGATCACTACCAAAGTCCTATAGTCACAAGGTACTTGCAATTGAAGAATTTATGACTGTGAAAACTATTGACAGAGATCAATTACTTGTAAAGATTACAGCCTTTGAGATGAGAGAATTTGGTGATGCCTTGTCGAAAGTTGAAACAACTTTTAAAGCCAGTACTTCAGAAAAGATCTCTAGAGCTGAGAAATATAAGGTGGATGATGAGTTTGATGAAATTGAATCTAACTTTGTTGATAGGTTGCAAAGAGGTTCCAGAAAGTTCAATGGTAAATTGCCTTTCAAATGTTTCTCTTGTGGTAAAGTAGGTCATTATGCTTCCAGATGTCTTGAAAGAATTGAAAGAAATAGGAAAAGATTTGAGAGCAGGCCTAGAGCTCCAAAGAAATGCTACTATGTTAGAGACTTTGATGATGATGGTGTGATAGATGATGTATCTATTGATGTTAGTATTAGTGCAAATGAGTGCTTGTTTATTGCTATTAAAGAAGATCCTATGTCTACTAATTCTGCTAGTTGTGTGAAGGAAGAAAAACCAGTGGAAGAAAGTGCTTTGTATGTCCAGTTTGAAAAAGATAAGGATGAATGGATTATTGATAGTGTATTCTCACAGCACATGACCAGTGACAAAAGTAAGTTTGTAAGTTTGGAAAAGTATGATGGAGAATTGGTTAGGTTTGGAGATAACGCAACTGGTAAGATTTGTGGAAAATGGTCTATTTCATTTTATGGAAAACATAATACTGATAATGTCCTATATGTGAGGGGTTTGAAGCATAATCTTTTGAGTGTTGGTCAGAAGTGTGACAAAGGATATGATATGATATTCAAACACAATGGGTGCAAGACCATGGTAAGCTCCAGAACTATGATTGCTACTAGTAAGAAGACAAAAAGTAACATCTATCAATTAAGAGGAACTAATGATTACTATTTATTGGCCTAGGAAGTGTTGTGATGTTCACAACATGCCCCATTTTACTCCTTAGCAAAATGAGGACCCCTGCTATGGCTTTGTATTTTTTTGCTTCTTTATGTTTTTTTTTGCTTGGTGGTAAAGGGAAAAAGAGGGGTTAAAGTTGCAAACTTTGATAAAAATAGAGAAAAAATGCATTTTCAGTACCAAGGCATGATATGGTTGGATTCCTTGTGAAAAATGATCTAGGGTTGCTTCTTGAACCATCTTAAAATTTGCCATATTTTGCAAGTTATGATCATTTTGGTAAAATGTACATTCAGGTTTGTATATCGCTTTGCATATACAAAGTCCTTTGTATGTGCAAAGTCCTTTTTATACTTAATCACTTTTTGTAGTTGGGCTCATATACATTGTTATTTGCATGGTTGGGTCAATTGTATATTCTTTTTACCTTGTATGCGTTTTAAATAAAATCTTTATTTATACATACAAGGTGGACCCGAAATGATTTTAAAGTTGAAGTGGATAAATGTTTGAAGTTCATTGCATGTATCTCATCTTGTATATTTGGCAGATCAAAACATATAGGACAAATGTACAAGCGCTACATACAAGCCGTGGACCCAAAGTGTTATGAAACAAAGAAAAATCATTGTATGATTCTGATTTGTATATTATCAAACATACATCACAAGTATACAAGTGTGGAACCAAAAATTTATCAAGCAGGGTTAAGTCTATGTATGTTTTAAACAGTGCATATTGAAAGATACAAAGTAACATACATACATGCTGGATCCCAAAGGAAGTTGGAATCCGATTAATCCTTTGTATCGTGTCCAACTTGTATATCAAAGGATAAATACAAGCGAAATATACAAGGGGTGGACTTGAAGTGAATATGAAATAACGAGAAGTCCTTGTATATTTCATGCCTTACATATTATTACATTGCAAGGAATATACAGGGTGGATCTCAATGAAGGATTAAATTTGGTTAAATAGATACATCACATCTGGCTTGTATATAAAGGGTACATTTCGACATGCATTTTGGGGCATACAATGCAGAATCGAAGGAAAAATAAAATCTGGTTAAATGCATGTATGAGGTCAAAATGTATATTTTGAACATACAAGCCAATATACATTACGAAATATGTGTTACCTGATATACAGAGGAAAAGTAAGGCCATCAGCGTGAGTAATACAATTGGTAGGAAATTGTTAGAGGGCGTCGATGAATGAAAGTCACGCCGATAGAAGAAAAGACTTAGCCAAATAATAAAAGACATCGGTGTAAGATGGATGATTGGAATGAAACATTAAGCCCTTGCTAATGGGTAGGTATCACGCCGATGGGTGGGAAAAGACAGAGTGATAGGAATTTGGGGTCGATCTGGAACCCAATAGCATTTTTCTGGTCAACGATGGTTGACCTGACTATTTTAGATGCTGTATTTGCATTTTTTTGACGTGATTTCCATAGATTTAGGGCCTAATTAATGTGTTCACACAATCATGACTAGATTTGGTAGGTGTTTTTCTTCCTACAGGTTTATTAAATGATGATACTTATTGCTTATCTATTTTTGTAGGTTTTGTAGTTGAAGAGGGAGCTGAAGCTTGATGGCAGTGACATCACAGAGGAGGAAATTAGATCTCAGGAGTAGAGGAAGATAAGGATGAAGTGCGAAGAAGTCAAGGGTCTTCACTGATGAAGACAAAATGCAGTTGAAGACATTATTGCAGCAAACTACAGAAGTTATTATTACGCTACTAGGGTTTCCAGAAGGGCATATTTCACCCAAATTTGATGTATGCTCAGAGATATTTTGGGAGATTTGATCTCGAGCATTTATTGTTGTAACCAGAGGTTTGAACCATTGCTTAACTAGGGTTTTGGGCTGTATTGAGGACAATCAAAGTCTATATATTTTGCCTCTATGCACTGTAAAACTTTACACAGGGATTTTAGTACACAGGGGCTACATAGAGATTTTGTAGCAATAGAGATTTGTAAAACATAACATTTAGAATAGAGGGACCTTTTAGTTCAAAAGTAGAAGAAGGAGGTCGTCTGTGTCTATAATAAGGAATGCGTGGAACATCTAGCTTCCTTACTGTATCTGTAAAGCTTGTAAGTTTTCTATAATTTGATCATTGAAGCTAAGAGTCATTCAGACATTGTAAATCTTATATGACTATATGTTTCTAATACAATTGAATCTGGGATTCTGTATCTATCTTCTGAGTGTTTGCTTTCTCTTTGTTGTGTTTGAAACATTTTCTCTTAGAGCTTGCAATTTTAGGTATATGTTTGTGAAAATGCTCAAAACTTACACTTAAGGTTTTGTCTATGGAATTGATGAAGTTACTGTATGATTTATATAGTGCATAAAGAACAATTAGATCCTTCGGTAGATTTAAATGAAGTTTAGATTAGATCTTTCTAACTTTTCCCAACCTATCTAAAATACTTAGCTTAAAACGTAGAAATTTGAAGGAAATTTGTCTCATATTTGAAGAAGCATGAACAAAAAAGTGGAAAGTACACAAGTTTTCATAAATATAAGGAGAAGAAAGCTGCAATAATTCAAGAAAGATCATCTAAAGCTTTGCAGCACAGTAACACTTTTATGCAAAAGGAATGATCAACATGCTGATATTTAATGATCTTTTTGCATAGTTTGAGTCCAGTTAACCAACAAGAAACCCTAAATCACGTAAGGCCCCTTGAACATTATAGCTTCACATCGACCAATTGAATTTGCCCAATAGGTCAAGATCGGACCATATTAAACTTGGGATTAAGTGAATCTTAACCGATTCCTTCATTTCTTTCAAGTCAGATTTAGTTCATTTTATGTGAATTTTAACTAATTGCTATGATTGCATCAAAACAATCATCAACAGTTTTTTTGGCGCTAGAAGGAGGGCCTGACTTGAGTTAGGGTTTGTTTGAAACTAGCTAATAACAGTGATAGAGTGACCAGGTCTAGATCTAGTTCAGGGGATATTTTTATGCAACTACTTGATACAAGGCAAAGTAAGAACCCTTTGATTTGGAATCCTAAAATATCGCAAGCAGGAAGTTCATCTGGAACACCTCCTAGGTCACCTTTTAACATACGTAATATTGTGAGTCCTAACAGATCACTATTTAGATCTTTAAATCTTGGTTCAGGTACTCCTAGAGGTCCTAATCCTCCTATAAATCCTATCCCACCAATAAATCTAGGTATTCCTACAAGTTCAGGTCAAGCTCAAACACCTATAATGGCTTATTTCAATGTCCATTCTCCTATTGCTTTCCCTAATTATAATGAGATGTCCAAGAATCTAGAGAAGATATGTCCCAAATACTAGTTGCACCAAGATCCAAAAGACCACATTAGAATATTTAAGGAAGCATGTTTTAGGGCCATATTAGAGCATGAGGACGTTGTGTGTAGATTGTTTCCCTACACCTTTAATGAACAAGCCTCTAATTGGTATGTAAACCTACCCAACGATTACATTTCTTCCTGGTCACTTATGGAAGAAGCATTTCTGTCAAGATTTAGAGGACCCATTGATCCTTGTGTCTTGTATCATAAACTGGCTACTATAAAACGAGGTGAGGGAGAGTTGATTGATAATTTCAATGAAAGATTTCAAAAGGCCCACTCTAGGCTAGTAGCGTCTTACACTATGGATGATGATACTTTGTTGGCTATGTACTATGTAGCCTTGGATCCTTTAACTGCCATGTTTGTCAAAAGAAAACCTGACATAGATTCAATATCCAAAGCCTATAAAGAGGCAGCCTTAGTAAATCAAGAGATGAGGCACACAACTTGTAGCCCATTTGTTAATGGAGGAAATTTTGGGATGCAGAATCAGGCACAACCATGGAATGGAGTTCCTATGCATCACACTCCATTATTAAATTTGGCTCCTTCTTACACACCTGTGTACAGCCCTACCCCAATCCAAGCCATAGCTCCTTACATGAGTAACATGTCTAATAATAGTCAAAATAATGGTCAGCCTTTCTTCCAACCTCCTAGGGATACAACTATGGCAAAAGTACAGGAGGAAATCGAAGAAATCAAAGAGATCACTGCACATTTGAAAAGATTGACCACTGAAGTAACACAACTAAGAAATGAGAGCCTCTATGGGAGAGGTAACCAGGAATACAATCCAAATCAAAATTATAACCAGGGCCAAAAAAACTATAGTTCAAATCAAAATCAGCATTACAATCAGAACTGTAATCAGAGCCATACCCAAAATAATAACCAGGGCCAATGTTCAAATCAGAGTCAGAACTACAATCAGCATCAAGGTCATAACCAAGGGCAACCAATGCAAAATAGAGGGCTAGTGATAGACAATAGGGCCTGGGGTAATAATAACAAAAATCAAAATCAGCCTAGGCCATCCAAAACATGGAACACAGGACCAAACAATGGTACTCTAGCTTCTCCATTTGAGAATATAGATAATCATGATGCAAAACAAACAGCTAGCATCCAAATGGCCAATACATCACTAAAAAACTGGTGCAGATTCCACAATACCAATGCCCATGCTAAGCTTGACTGTCCACAGTTTCATTTAGCAGCCAACATATTTAATATAGAGGTGCAGCCTCCTACTTCTAAGTTTCTTATTCCCAAGGGTAATGAGATAGTACCCTCAGGGTATGATACAGCTTTAGTTTTAAAAACCTTTACCTTTGCAACTACAGAAGAAAAGGAAGATGAATTGTTGGAAGATGAACCATACTTTTGTGAAAATCTTTATCCTGAATTAGCCTTTGTGTTAAACACTTTTCAATTTCCCTTTGAAACTAAAAATGAGGTATTAACTAAAACAGAAGAAGTGCAGGCTTTTCAATAGACAAATAAAAACCACACCTACAATTTGAGGAACAACCCTAGGCTAGGAGGACCTTTCACCACTTCCATTCCTCCTAACAACTTCAATACACCCCCAGATCAGAATGCTAGCAACAATCCTGCCATACTTAAAGCTAATCAACACACAAATAATGAAACAATAGTACAAAAGGATCAAACAAGTAAAACTGAAACAATAGAGACAACAAGATTAATGAGTTACTTGTTAGAGGAAATAAAGAAAATTAAGGTCAGCATACCTCTGAATGAATTATTGAAAACTCCAGGGATCAGAAATGCTTTTATAAAATCTCTGGATGTATCCATGATAGATGAGGTTGCTACTAATATAGTTGTTCCTAGTAGAGATTCACCGTCTAAAGAGAAAAGTAAGAAAATTGAGCAGCCTTCCAATACAAATGTAGTAATGTATGCTAATAAAAAGGATGCCCTGCCTTTCTTGTTAACTGTTAGATTGTGTGGGAAGAACATACACAAATGCATGGTAGATTCTGGTGCATCAGCCAATGTAATGCCCTTAGGAATATGTAAAACTCTAGGGCTGACTCCCACCAAATCTACTAAGGTTGTCACACAGCTAGATAAAACTGAGGTTAGTGTGATAGGAGAACTCATGAACATTCAAATGCAATTAGCTTTAGACCCTAGGGTAAGCCAAATCATTGACATTCAAGTAGTGGATATACCTGTAAATTATGGAATGTTGCTGAGTAGGGATTGGTCCATGACATTAAACGGATATATGGCCACTGATTTTTCACATATGTGGCTACCTTGGAGCAGTGTCCCAAACTAGATTAGAATAGAGGTAGAACCTAGGATGAAACACATGATAACAGAGTATAATCGAATGAATGAAATATTATATGCTGCTGTTGAACCTAGTGTCTATACAATTACCAACAATGGGGTGCAAATTGAAGAGATCATGATGTTGAACTTTAGAGAAAAACATGTTAGCAATAGGACAACATTATTCATTAAGTCTGATGGAAACTCTTCGAATGAAGAAAGTAGTGCAATAAACCAATTTAGTGAAGCCATTAGGCAAGAAATGAAAGAGTACATTAAATGAAACCTGCCAGTCTAATGTAAACTGTATAAGGACAGATGTAGAGTTCATGATAGGCCACATTCTAAGGAGAGTTGTAGAATAGGCAAGGACATCATTGAATATGAATACAAAAAATGCATGAAAAGGGTAGAGCTACAAGAGGGAAGTGTGAATCCTGATCAATCACAGAAATATGTTTAGGGTGATGTAGATGCTCTGAATTCAAATTTAGAAGAGGGAATAAAGGACAAGGGTAGTTGTCTTTTTGATTCAAAAGCTGAAAATACAAATATGCAAGTTGACCAAATGGAAATACCCATGAATAAACATACCAACCCCTCACAAGTAGTGGAGGAGACAAAGCATGCTAGGGTAAAAGGTTAGAAAAGTAAAGATGGCATGTGGACATTAAAATGTGACGAGTCCAAGTCAAAGCAGGGTGCAGGTGTAGGTGTTGAACTTATAGATCCTCAGGGTAAGTCATACCTAGCAGCATATAGACTGCAGTTTTCCTATACTAACAATATTGCTAAATATGAAGCCTTAATTTTGGGACTTGTCATGGCCATCAAGAAAAAGGTGAAGATGATTAAGGTATTTTTAGACTCTAAACTAGTAGTCAGACAAGTAAGGAAACTATATGCTTGCAATTACAAGAAAATGATTTGTTACAGACATAGAGTATGGGGTTTAATAGATTTATTTGATGCTTTCAACATAGAGCACATCCCTAGAGAGCTGAACCACAGGTCGGATGCACTAGCAGTTGCTGCTAGCACATTAGAACCCTTGACACTCTTAGGATTGAGACAATTTGCTGTTGAGCTAGTTAATGTTCCCAGTATCCCAGACAATGTTACACACTTTTAGGTATTTGGGGGGATCAGCAAATTATTGATTTTCTAAACTGTACTGAGGTATTTGAGGCCCAAATCATTGATGAACAAGAAATGCCTGAAATAACATGGGATGAAGAGGATATAATCAACTTGAAGAGCAACTTCTTACATAAAGGAGTAATTGAATTAGAACATATCTTTGACTTCGATGGAGTAATAAGACAGAAGGACTTGCCCAAAATAGAAGGGGGTAGGCACAATTTACACAACTTAGGGACAAAGCAAAATCCACAAAATGTACTAATCAGAAAAGCTTACTCTAAGAAAATTAGAAAAGAAATTTTAGACGTTCTAAAAGAATACAAAAACATAATAGCATGGACATATGAAGACTTGAAAACCTATGATACGTCCATCATAACTCACGTAATACCTTTGAGACTAGAGGTCAAACCATTCAAGGAAAAACAAAGGCCTGTGAATGCCATTTTGGAGCCTTTAATCTTTGAGGAAGTTAAAAAATTGTTGTCTGTTGGAATAATTTTCCCAGTCAAACATTCAGTCTAGGTAGCTAACTTAGTACCAGTGAGGAAGAAAAACGGAGACATCAGGTTATGCATAGACTTTAGAAATTTGAACAAAGTGTCTGAAAAGGATAATTATCCTCTGCCTCCAATGGACGAAGTGCTGCAAGCAAGAAACGGGGCAAAGATGATGTCTTTTTTAGATGGTTTCTCAGGTTATAACCAAGTCTTGATTGATAGAGAAGATAGATTAAAAACCACCTTCACTTGCAAATGGGGAAATTATGCATATAGGAGAATGCCTTTTGGTTTGATTAATGCAGGTGCCACTTTTCAGAGAGCCATGGACATTGCATTCCGTGGGTTATCAGGTAAGTGCATTATTGTGTATATGGACAATCTGACTGTGTATTCCAAGGATGCATCTACTCATGCTGAAGATCTCAGAAAAATACTTAAGCGATGTGAGAGGTACGAAATTTCCCTTAACCCTAAGAAATGTATATTTGGCATAACTGAAGGTAAACTATTAGGCCATGTCATTTCTAAAGATGGAATTTTGATTGATCTGGATATAATAGAATCCATAAAAAATTTGCAAATACCAAATAGTAGGAAAGAGTTAAAATCATTTTTTGGGAAGATTAACTTTGTTCGAAAGTTTATCATGGGTTTTACAGAGATTGTGCAGCCGTTAAATGCCATGTTGAAGAAAGATGCCCAGATGGAGTGGACACCTATGGCTAGGGCTGCATTCGAAGATATCAAGGAAGCAATTTCTAATGCTCATGTATTGGCAAGTCCAGACTACACAAGCCCGTTTTACATATACTCCTTCGTATCTTCTCATTCAGTCGCGGCTGCCTTGACATAGAAAGGTGAAAACAATGAAGAAAGGCCCATCGCATTCATGTGCGCACCTCTGAAGGATGCATAGTTGAGATATCTAGACACTAAGAGACAAGCATTTGCATTAATGAGGGCCATGAAAAAAATTAGACATTACATTCTGCGCAGCTAGATCAAAGCCATAGTGCCAAATGCAGTAGTAAAGATGTTGCTGATGCAGAATGAACCTGGAGAAAAGAGAGCCAAATGGATCACCACACTGCAGGAGTTTGACATGGAAATCATTCCCATGAAGCTAGTCAAAGGGCAGGCATTGGTACAAACAATAGCAAATACGAATCTAGATTTGATAAAATAGCAGTATGTGCTAAATTCTCATCACATATCAGACTGGTATGGTGATTTAAATATTTTTTTAATAACTAGAAAGTACCCAAATAGGATGAAAGCTTCTCAGAGGAGAGCTTTGAAGATTAAAGCATAGAAATATATGGTGCAAGGAGGTCTTCTATTCAGGAAGAACCATGATGGAATTTATTTGAGATGTCTAAACAGAACTGAAGTAGATAAAGTGTTGACAAAGCTACATGACAAGTACGGAACCGACCATGGTTCCCATCTAGCTACAACACACAAAATATTGAGGGTGGGCTATTACTGGCCCACAATGTTCAAAGATACTGAGAGTCACATTAAAAGTTGCCACACCTGTCAGACTGCAACAGATAAGGGAAGAAATCAGGCCAATCCACTACAACCTGTGATTGAATCAAGACCATTTGCACAATGGGGCCTAGATTTTATTAGAGTCATCAATCCTCCATCTTCTGCAGGACACAAATTCATACTGACAGTGACAGACTATTGTACAAGGTGGACTGAGGCCACATGCTGCAAATTCTCCACAACTGAGGTAGTTATCAAGTTTCTTTAAGAAAACATCATCACCAAGTTTACAACTCCTTATTCATTGGTATGTGACAATGGCCCTACTTTCTCTTCTTTAAAGTTTTCTAAATGGGCATTTGAATACGGCATTGTTTTAAAGTTTTCTTCAAATTATTACCCTCGAGGTAATGGATTAGCTGAGTCTATGAACAAGATTTTATTAGATATAATCAAGAAGTTGATTGCAAAGAATCCTAGAGAGTGGAATACACTGTTAAAATATGCACTATGGGTAGATAGGACCAAGTTCAAAACAACTTTAGGTAGTACACCTTATCATTTAGTGTATGGGGCTAATCCCATACTTCCAGTGAATCTAAGAATACCAATCTAAAAGTTTGCCAATGAGTATCTAGGCTTTGATAACCATAGGGAAGCCAACATAGTACAAATGCTATAATTAGATGAGAAAAGAGGTCAAGCCATCGAGAAGTTTGCCAAACATCAAGCGGTTGTTAAGAGGTGGTTTGATAAAAGGGTAAGGGTCAAAACATTTAAGATATCAGACTTAGTGTTGTACTGGGACAAAGCACATGAAAAAAAGGGGAGTCATGGAAAATTTGATAAACTATGGTTAGGTCCATTGCAAGTCTCTGAAATAATAGGAGACAATACATTTAGACTCAAGACCTTGATAGGGGAAGAGGTGCCATTGCCAGTTAATGGCCAACATTTGAAACACTACTTCCAGGCTTGAGGTAAAGGGTAGTCCATTTTTGTGTAATTTAGTGTAAGTAATGTATAGTTTTCTTTTGCCATTTTCTTTTGTAGGTTAGTTGTTTGTGTAGTTTTATTTTGCTTCTTTCTTTTTGTTGTTTTTTTTGTTTCTTTTTGTTGTTTTTATGGTCTATCTATACAGTTGTCCTTTTGCTTTGTTTTCTTTTTCTTTTTATCTTTCTTGTACAGTCTATTGTTTCATTTGTTGTTTTCTTCTTAGCAGGGATCTTTGTTTTACTTTAGAGCATTAAGGGGGCAAGCCAGCAACCATTCAAAATAGTATAAAATTCAGAATATTCAGGTTAATCATTTGCAATTTATGCATAACTTGTTGTGACTGTCAAGAATGTAGAGAGTTGTTTAGCTTCTAAAATTTAGTATTCAATAAATGTGATTGAGAATTCAAGGAGGTTTCTGACAATGACACACCTAAAATTCTTGGGTTTGTTGAACCTACCAGTGTAGATATTAGGTGAAAAATCTGAGGTCATCCTTGCTACCATTACAATTCTTAGCTTAATTTCAGCAAGTGTTCATTCCTTGCATCATGAAGTTACAATTGCTATATCTTGTGAAATCTCTTTCAAAAATTAGAAAATATAAAATATATAATAGTGAATAAAGTGGATTATACTGAAAATCTAGATTAAGCCATCTAAGTAACTCTACCAGGGCTATAGACGCTCGTTGGTAGTGGGGCTCTACTTAGGAGAATTGTAACGATAACCTTGCCGAGGCTATAGATGCTCGCTGGCAGCAAGGCTCTATCCAGTTGGCTATGAGGGAATATCCTCAACTATGTAGGCTAATGTCAGTCACTAGTTTGTTCAACAGATCTTCAAGATGAGGATAATTAATTACTTGCACATACTTAAACTAAAAATGAAAATTCATGCACCCTTATTGAATACCTTAAGTCTCAAGTTGGATAATGATTTGCAGGAAGGATAGTTGGAAGTTATGGATTCATTTCATTTAGTTTTCTTAAATGCTTTGAATTGAATTATTTTGTTTGGTTGCTAGTTGTTGTGATGTTCACAACATGCCCCATTTTACTCCTTAGAAAAATGAGGACCCCTGCTGTGGCTTTGCTTTTTTTTGCTTCTTTGTGTTTTGTTTTGCTTGGTGGTAAAGGGAAAAAGAGGGGTTAAAGTTGCAAACTTTGATAAAAATAGAGAAAAAATATATTTTTAGTACTAGGGCATGATATGGTTGGATTCCTTGTGAAAAATGAGCTAGGGTTGCTTTTTGAACCATCTTAAAATTTGCCATATTTTGCAAGTTATGATCATTTTGGTAAAATGTACATTCAGGTTTGTATATCGCTTTGCATATACAAAGTCCTTTGTATGTGCAAAGTTCTTTTTATACTTAATCAACTTTTGCAGTTAGGCTCATATACATTGTTATTTGCATGGTTGGGTCGATTGTATATTCTTTTTACCTTGTATGTGTTTTAAATAAAAGCTTTATTTATACATACAAGGTGGACCCGAAATGGTTTTAAAGTTGAAGTGGATAAATGTTTGAAGTTCGTTACATGTATCTCATGTTGTATATTTGGTAGATCAAAACATACAGGACAAATGTACAAGCGCTACATACAAGCCGCGGACCCGAAGTGTTATGAAACAAAGAAAAATCATTGTATGATTCCGACTTGTATGTTATCAAACATACATCACAAGTATACAAGCGCGGAACCAAAAATTTATCAAGTGGGGTTAAGTCTATGTATGTTTTAAACAGTGCATATTGAAAGATACAAAGTAACATACATACAGGCTGGATCCCAAAGGAAGTTGGAATCTAATTAATCCTTTGTATCGTGTCTGACTTGTATATCGAAGGATACATACAAGCGAAATATACAAGGGGCTGACTTGAAGTGAATAAGAAATAATGAGAAGTCCTTGTATATTTCATGCCTTGTATATTATTACATTGCAAGGAATATACAGGGTGGATCTCAACGAAGGATTAAATTTGGTTAAATAGATACATCACATCCGGCTTGTATATAAAGGGTACATTTCGACATGCATTTTGGGGCATACAATGTGGAATCAAAGCAAAAGTAAAATCTGGTTAAACGCTTGTATGAGGTCCAAATGTATATTTTGAACATACAGGCCAATATACATTACGAAATATGCATTACCCGATATACAGAGGCAAAGTAAGGCCATCAGCGTGAGTAATACAATCAGTAGGAAATTGTTAAAGGGTGCCGATGAATGAAAGTCATGCCGACAGAAGGAAAGACTTAGCCGAATAATAAAAGACATCAACATAAGATGGATGATCGGAATGAAACATTAAGCCCTTGCCAATGGGTAGGTATCACACCGATGGGCGGGAAAAGATACAACGATAGGAATTTGGGGTTGATTTGGAACCCGATAGCATTTTTCTGGTCAACGATGGTTGACCTGACTATTTTGGACGCTGTATTTGCATTTTTTTGACGTGATTTCCATAGATTTAGGGCTCGATTGATGCATTCACACAGTCATGACTAGATTTGGCAGCTATTTTTCTTCCTACAGGTTTATTAAATGATGATACTTATTGCTTATCTATTTTTGTAGGTTTTGCAGTTGAAGAGGGAGCTGAAGCTTGGTGGCAGTGACATCATGGAGGAGGAAATTAGATCTCAGGAGCAGAGGAAGATAAGGATGAAGTGCGAAGAAGTCAAGGGTCTTCACTGATGAAGACAAAATGCAGTTGAAGACATTATTGCAGCAGACCACAGAAGTTATTATTGAGCTGCTAGGGTTTCCAGAAGGGCATATTTCACCCAAATTTGATGTATGCTTAGAGATATTTTGGGAGATTTGATCTCTAGCATTTATTGTTGTAAATAGAGGTTTGAACCATTGCTTAACTAGGGTTTTGGGCTGTATTGAGGACAATCAAAGTCTATATATTGTGCCTCTATGCACTGTAAAACTTTACATAGGGATTTTAGTACATAGGGGCTACATAGAGCTTTTGTAGCAGCAGAGATTTGTAAAACATAACATTTAGAATAGAGGGACCTTTTAGTTCAGAAGTAGAAGAAGGAGGTTGCCTGTGTCTGCAATAAGAAATATGTGGAACATCTAGCTTCCTTACTGTATCTGTATAGCTTGTAAGTTTTCTGTAATTTGATCATTAAAGTTAAGAGTCATTCAGACATTGTAAATCTTATATGACTGTCTATGTCTAATACAATTGAATCTAGGATTATGTATCTATCTTCGAAGTGTTTTCTTGCACTTCGTTGTGTTTGAAACATTTTCTCTTAGAGCTTGCAATTTTAGGTGTATGTTTGTGAAAATGCTCAGAACTTACACTTAAGGGTTTGTCTGTGGATTTGATCAAGTTAGTGTATGATTTATATAGTGCATAACAGAACAATTAGATCCTTCGGTAGATTTAAATGAAGTTTAGATTAGATCTTTCTAACTTTTCCCAACCTATCTAAAATACTTAGCTTAAAACGTAGAAATTTGAAGGAAATTTGTCTCATATTTTAAGAAGCATGAACAATAGAGTGGAAAGTAGACAAGTTTTCATAAATATAAGGAGAAGAAAGCTGCAATAATTCAAGAAAGATCATCTAAAGCTTTATAGCACAGTAACACTTTTATGCAAAAGGAATGATCAACATGTTGATATTTAATGATCTTTTTGCATACTTTGAGTCTAGTTAACCAACAAGAAACCCTAAATCATGTAAGGCCCCTTGAACATTATAGCTTCACATCAACCAACTAAATTTGCCCAATAGGTCAAGACTTGACCATATTAAATTTGGGATTAAGTGAATCTTAACCGATTCCTTCAAATCTTTCAAGTTAGTTTTGGTTCATTTTATGTGAATTTTAACTAATTGTTATGATTGCATCAAAACAATCATCAACAGGAAGATGAGAGTTGGTTTTGGCATAGAAGGATGTGTCATCTAAACTTTGATAATCTGGTAAAGATAAGTTCCAGTTAGATTGTGAGAGATTTACTAAAACTTGTGAAACCCTCCAATACAATTTGTAAGGAATGTCAGTTAGGGAAGTAGACAAGAACAAGTTTCAAGAGGAAAGAGCAATTTTCTTCTAGTTTTCTAGATCTAGTGCATATAGATCTCTATAGTCCTACAAGGGTAAGAAGTCTACAAGGTGACATGTACTTCATGTTACTTATTGATGATTATTATAGAATGACTTGGGTTACTTTTTTAAGAGACAAATCAGAAGTCCTAGAGAAGTTCAAATATTTCAAGGCAATGGTTGAGAATGAAATAGAGTTGAAAATCAAATGCTTGAGATCTAATAGAGGAGGAGAGTTCACATCAAATGAATTCAACATTTTATGTGAAGAGCATGGGATAAAGAGATGGCTGTCTGCACCTAAGACACCTCAGCAGAATGGAGTTGTGGAAAGTAAAAATAGGATAGTTCAAGAGGCTGCTAGGACAATGATGAAGGAAGTAGATCTACCAAAAGTGGAAAGAAGCCATACATACTACTGTCTACATTCAAAAAAAGTTTAAGTGAAAGGAAATGGTACTAAAACTCCCTATGAATTGTGGTACAAAAGAATTCCTACAGTAAAATATTTCAAAATCTTTGGAAGAAAATGCTATATTAGGAGAGATGAAGATCTAGGAAAGTTTGATGCAAGGTATAATGAAGGAATCTTCCTTGGATACTCTACCAAGAGTAAGGCCTACTGGTGCTACAACAAAAGGCTTAAAAATATTATTGTGACTGCAAATGTGAAGGTGGATGAAGGCAAGGAAAGAATATCAGACCTAAGTTGCTATGAACCAGATGAACCTGTAACTATAGTGAATGAAGAAAAAAATGAGCAAGAAGACAATCAAGATGAAGAAGAGGCTCTGAATAGTGTTGTCAAGACTCTCAGGTTGTTGGGAATCAAGGTGTCTCAACCTTGGTAATTCCTTGTATTTATTATTTGTAATGTATTTATTTTATTAGCCTATGATGTAATTAAGTTGCACATCTTGTTTTGTCATTCAGTGTGAAGTGGCATGATGAGTTGTCACTCCACTTGTAAGGTGACTAGGATGGTCAACTCACTCCATGTGGATATAGGCATGCCATATTGTTGTAGAGGTTTTTTTCCATGTGTCGGCATCTTGAGCAATGTGTAAGGAATTATGATGTGTAATGGTCATGATAAAATCTTATGATAGATTCTATGATACTTAAGAGTCATAAATAGAAGATCCTATGAAAGGTAAGGACATGTGTCAAAGAGCATATTTGAGGAAGGCATCTTTGGATGCCCAAGGGAGGTTATGGCATGTTGTAAGAGGAATATACTATTTTTAGTTAGTGTATGACAGTTTCTCTTATAGTTGTAAGTGCTGTCAGTTATAACAGATTCTATGACATCTATAAGGTGTGTAAGAGCATCTGTCATAGCCTATCTTGGGACTAGGCTATAGATCTTTGTATGACTAGTTCTCTTACAGTTGTAAGAGATTCTATGAGATGGGGTGATATGACAAGTGTTAGAACCATGTTGCAGTGTTGGACAAGTGTCCTTAGCCATGGGTTTTGGGCCATGAGGCCAAGATGGATGCCCATCTCAAGAAGGTTCAATATTTGCCTTGTAAACTCTATTTAAACATGTGTTCAGATGCGAGATATATAGTGTGATTGACAGGTACTGTTATGCTACAAGAATATCTCTAGATACAAATGTTGAAGACTCCTATAAAGATTTGTGTTGCAAGTGTGTTGTAAACATTCCTTGTTTTGATAATACATTGTGCAAATTTTGGAGTGTGGGGTTTTTCTCCCATAAGGGTTTTACGTTATATCTTGTCTCTCTTTTGTTTACATTCTATGTGTATGTGTATTGCTGCAATATCTCTATTATTGGGTTAATAACACTATAATTGTAAAGGTTAAAAAGAATTTGCATACATCTCTCCTCATTAGATTATCGTAGGAAGCATTTTCCACACACCTTGCTTCCTTTCACAGGTATGTAAGGATTAATCATTCTCAAGATCAGATTATAGGTGACAAAAAAAGGTGTGCTGACAAGGAAAAGAGTTATAGAAGAACAAGTGAATTACTGTCTTCTTTCAAAGTTTGAACCAAAAACTGTGAATGAAGCATGCAATGATGAAAATTGGGTAAAAGCCATGGAGGAGGAACTAATGTAGATAGAAAAGAATGATACTTGGGAATTATTTCCTAGACCTACTGACAAAAATGTTATTGGAACCAAATAGGTCTTCAAGAATAAGCTGAATGAGAATGGAGAGGTTCTAAGGAATAAGGCAAGGCTTGTGTGCAAAGGATATTCTCAGATTAAAGGAATAGATTTTGAAGAGACTTTTTCTCTAGTAGCTCAGATTGAAGCAATCAGAATATATCTGGCATTTGCATCCTACAAAGATTTCAAGGTGTATCAGATGGATGTGAAGTCTACATTTCTAAATGGTGAGTTTGAAGAGGAAGTTTACATTAAGAACCCAGAAGGATTTAAGTTATCAAACGAAGGTGATATTGTGTGCAGGTTGAAGAAAGCTTTGTATGCACTCAAGCAAGTTCCTAGAGCCTAATATGCAAGGTTGGATAAGTACTTATTGCAGTTAGGGTTCAACATAGGTACTGCTGACAATAATCTTTATTTCAAGATTAATGGTGATCAAATTTTGATTGTTGAAGTCTTTGTTGATGATATCATCTTTGAAGGCAATGAAGATATGTGTATGAAATTTTTTGGTGAAATGCAAAAAGAGTTTGAAATGTCCATGTTTGGTGAGATGAATTTCTTTCTAGGTCTTCAAATCAATCAATTAGATAAGGGAATCTTCATATCTCAATCTAAGTATGTGCAAGAGTTGTTGAAGAAGTCTAGGATGGAAGACTCTAAACTGGTATGTACTCCTATGGTGACTAGTTGCAAGCTGAGAAAAAAGTGATGAATCACCTAAGACTGATTAGAAGAAATACAAATCCATGATTGGAGGATTGCTTTATCTAACTCAAACCAAACCTGATAATATGCATGTAGTTTTTCTTGTTGCAAGATTCCAAGCTAATACAAGAGAATCACATGTTATGGCAGTCAAGAGAATCCTAAGGTATTTAAAAGGCACTCTAGATCATGGCTTATGGTATCCAAAGGACCATGATTTCACTCTTAGTGCTTATATAGATGCAGATTGGGCCAGAGATGTTGATGATAGAAAGAGTACAAGTGGAGGTGCCTTTTTCTTGGGAAATAGATTGGTTTCATGGCTAAGCAAAAAGCAAGACTCAATCTCTTTGTCTATTGCAGAAGCAGAGTATGTTGTGGTAGAATGTTGTTGCACTCAAGTGTTATGGATGAAGCAGACTTTGAGGGACATGAGAGTTGTATATGAAATCCAATTGTAATATTTTGTGACAATACAAGTGCCACAAACATTTCAAAGAATCTAATGATGTAGTCAAGAATAAAGCACATATCAATAAGGTATCACTTTTTGAGAGAGAAGGTGACAAAGAATGAAGTAATGTTGGAATATGTGTCCACAAAGAATCAAATTGCAGACATTTTCACTAAGCCTCTGCCTAAAGACACCTTTGACTATGTCAGATAAAAGTTAGGGGTCACCACCCCTCCTGCTCTGAACTAAGATGCATAGGAATGCATCAATCCAATGGTGCTCAAAGTGTCATTCTTTGATCTGGATTGATGTTTTGAGGGATACCTCTTAGGGGGAGTAGGTAGATGTTTCTGATAAAGTTATTGATAATAGAGAAAGTTTAGTGGATCAGAGCAGTAGCATGCAAGTATGAGCCCTATGCCATTGATGTTAAAGAGGGAGAGAAATCTTGTGAAAAAATTAGGGGTAGAAAGAGTGCATATGTGTAAAAAGAAAGGGGAGTATCTTGTCTTGTTGGGTCATTAGGTTTTTCACATCATATGTTGCCATCAATGACAAAGGGGGAGATTGTTGCAAGTATGAGCCTAACCGCTCTTATCATTGATGTCAACATATCTTTGTTGTCATTGGTGTCAACTGTGCTCTTACTTTGTCACTTTCTTGTATGAAGTGAGATGGTTTGTATTTACTTATGTAAGTGATCTTGGCATTGAGGATATTGAGAAAATTATCCCCTCTGGTGGTAACAATATGTTGTAGTGGAAACAATATATTATATTTAGAAGAACAGTCCATAAGTTGCTCCACATTTCCTATAGAATGAATATCTTTTCTTGTGGATTGGAAGTGATTTAGAAGTCTGTTTGAAGATGTTATATTCCAAGTTTGAGTCTCTATCATAAATAATTGAGTGAATTGTATTCACAGTGTAAAAATTGTTTTTCTTGTATGTTTGGTGGTGATAGGGAGAGAGTGTTATGCTTTGCATTCCTCCACATTGAAGTATTTCAATCTGTGGTTCTAGAATCAAGTTTGAAATTATGCTAAGTTCCTTCAATTACAATTGTTCATGATTTAGTGGTCCACAAGCTATCCTTTCCTTATGACGGTGGCTGACAGTGTTGTTCTTGTTCTCTGGTTTGAAGAATCTTCTTGACAGAGTGGTTAGAGATTGTGTAGTTGTTCTTGGTGATTACAATGTTCTTGTGGATGTCTCTTGATTGTGTTCCTACCTTTGGATTGGTCTGTAAAGAGAAAATTGTATTGTGAATGAAGAATGTTCTTAGCAGATCCAGTGCTTTAATTAGTCTTGGCCAACTTTGTTAATTTCACTATTTACGGAGATGCATTGATTATTGTAGAAGCATATTGTGGTGTGGAGGATTGTAATTGAGTCCCAACTAAGGTGTGGCATGATCCACATACATTTTTACATCTTTTTCTTAGCTAAGTTTGTACTAGGTCTAGACCTATTCTATTATGATTATAATGCCGACCTTGGAGATTGATCCAATGGTCGATGAATGCAATGCTAACCTTGATCTACATTTCAAGGTTGATGAATCATGTAAAAGCATGTATTGTAGTTGTAAAATAGTGTGTGTGATGTGAATACGAAGAGATAAGTGTGAAGGTATGAAAGAGCAGAGCGGAGAAGTTATATTGTGCTTCAATGGAACTGAACCCTGGCATGGAGTAGATGCTATCAAACTAGTTCACCGCTTTGGCAGTGAGCCACCCCTTAGGTAGTGAGCCATTCTTTGCAGTGAGTAATTCAGGTAGTGAGCCTCTAGTTTTTAGTATTGTTATAACTCATATATTTCTATGGGCTAACACCCATCGTGGTTTTTCCCTTTTAGGGTTTTCCACGTAAAAATCTAGTGTCTAATGTGTTGGATGTGTGATTGTAATTAAGTTTATGGTTTCATTCTTTCATGGCTAAATCTGATTATGAATAATTAAGTTGTTGACGGTTTGATATTCATATGAAGCTAAGTTTTTGTGAGAACTAATTCACCTCACCCCCTCTCAGTTGTCCAATGTATTTCAACAGAGGTAATATCTATGTTGGTGACAACTCTTCATATCATATTGTTGAAAAGGAAAGGTATTGTTGTGTGTCAGTGATGAGAGGATTAAAACCCTCCCTGGTGTTTTCCATGTTCCTAGATTAGCTAGAAGTCTAATTTTAGTTTCAAAGTTGAATGATTTGGGAATGCATTCAACTTTTGACAAGCATAGTTGTAGATAAGTGAGAGGGAACTTGGTGGTAGCGAAGGAGAAGAGATTTGGAAATTTGTTCAAGCTTGAAGACACTACAATATGTAATGCCTCTTATGTATTTGAGGCTAGTACTAAAAATGCATGTATGTCGTGGCACCGTAGTTTGGGTCACATAAGCAATAATGTTTTGAAATCTATTAAGAATAAAAGTCTGTTGGATGGATTCTCTTATACTGATGAGCAATTTGATTTTTGTGAGCATTGTGTGTTTGATAAACAAAATAGAAAATCATTTTCTTTAGGAAGCAATAGAGCAAAAGAGAAGTTAGAAATTATTCATACAGATGTGTATGGACCTATGGATAATGATTCTATCATAAAATCTCATGATTTTCTTACCTTCATTGATGATGTATCCAGATTTACATGTATTTATTTTATGAAATAGAAATTTGAAGTTTTCACTAAGTTTAAGGATTTCAAAGTCTTAGTAGAGAACCAATCAAGTTTGAAGATAAAAATATTAAGATATAATAATGGGGGGGAATATTGCTCTATGGAATTTGATGAGTTTTGTAAGCATGTAAGTATAATCAAACAAAAGACAACTCCGTATATACCACAATAGAATGGTGTTACAGAAAGGATGAACTAAACAATCATGGAAAGGGCTAGAAGTATGCTAAGTGATGCATAGTTGGATAAATGCTTTTGGATAGAGGTTGTGTGTACTACTTGATACTTCATTAATAGATCTCCTTGTACATACTACTTGCTACTTGATTTGTAACCCCCGTACCTAGTGTATATTGAGGAACTCCCTAGACACATTGTAAACCTGGCTAAGACCTTCAACCATCATATCTCTAGTGCATCATTGCCAACAATGGGGGAGAAGATTTCATGCTTGTATCTTCATTTACTAGAGACAGAATATGCCTTTGGATAGACTTGAGTGTCTCCAAAAGTGAGGGGTGTAAGGTGGTCCATGATCTTACATTTCCTACCCATCCTCGTAAAGATAAGATGGTATTAAGGGGGTGGAAATAACCATTATCTAATAGTGGAGATTAAAGCCACACCTAAGTGAATCTGTGGGATATGATACACCTACTTGAATAATTATAGGTTGTTGCATTAAAATATTGTTGGAAGTGTTCTCTCTTTGTTGTTTTATCCTTGTATCACCATTTTTTATCCATAGAGTTTAATACCCTCACATAACCAACACCATTGAGTCAGTGTTTAGCCATCTTATTTACTTTGTTTTTTCTTTCCACAAGAAAATCATTCAAAATCTATCAAAATCTAGCCTTGAAAAACATGTTACAAAAAACTTTCCTTTGGGCTATCCTAACATGCCTTTGGTCCTAATAACATTTTTATCCATTTCTATACAGAAACTCACCTTTGGGATCACCTTTGGACTATCCTGGGGTTCCTTTGATCCATATCTCTGCACTTTTGGTAAAAACTAGTACACTTTTAGTTAAGTCCTAAGTTTTTGACTTTCCTATTATCATCTTCATCCCAATTCATCCAATTTGATCTCCCCATCCTCTTTCTATCCATTTCATATCCATTTCATCCAAATGTTGTCAAAAACAAACTCACACCACATCCATCAAACCTCATCCCTAATCATCCCCAAACCACTTGGCATCAAACCCTAACCACATCCAATCATCCTCCAATCACTTGACATCATCCCTAAATCATTCCAAATAATCATTAAACTATTCTAAAACCACATCTAAACCATCCTAACCCATTCCAAGCCATCCCTAAACTATTCTAAACTATCCCCTCAACATTCCTGAACCATTTACCACCATTCTTAAACTATCCCTAAACTACCGTAAAATATTCCAAGCCATCCCTAAACTATCCTAAATTATCCCTAAAATACTCTAAACCATTCCAAGCCATCTCTAAACTATCCCAAAGACATCTTTTAAACATATCACATCATTCCTAAACCACCTGACATCACACCCTAACCACATTCAATCATCTTCCAATCACTTGACATCATCCCTAAATCATCCCAAACCATAACCCAACTATACTAAGCCACCCCTAAACTATCCTAAATCATTCCAATCCATTCTTTAAAACCTCTTCATTCCATTCCAAATCCAATCCACTTTAACTTTCTCTCTCATCATCCAAACCAATCTATTAAAATCTAAGAGTGAAATTTTGCCTTCAAACTATCCAGAAACCTTAAACTTTCTCTCTCATCATCCAAAGGTGAGTTGTTATTTCTGAGAAGCACCTGTTTACACCAAAAGCACCTTTTTGTACTCTAAAAGTGCCTATTTACATGAGAAGCACCTTTTTGTACTCTAAAATTGCCTATTTACACTAGAAGCACCTTTATGTGCTTCAAAAGTGCCTATTTACACCAAAAGTGCCCTTTTGTGCTCCAAAAGTACCTATTTACACCAAAAGTGACTTTTTATGCTCCAAAGGCACCTATTTACTCTAGAAGTCCCATTTTGTGCTCCAGAAGCACCTAGAAACTACCAGAAGTGACATTATGTGTTCCATAAGCATCATTCTATGTAGTTTGCCATCACTAGCTCTCTAATCAGTCACGACTATCTTTAAGCATCAAAAGAGTCAAACTTTAGTCACATCATCACAAATCCTCATCAAAATGGTCCTAATAATCAATAAGACTAGGTTAAACCACCCTCCATCTCTAATTCAACCAATATCCCCATCACTCAAATGATGTTGACATAGAGGAACTTAAATGCTTATATCAATCCCACCCCCAACCTATATCTTCAATCCAACACACGTCACTATCATACCAACCTCCATCATACACATCTCCTAGTACTCCTGATGCATGGAGACAACAACTTAAACATGACTATGAGAAATTAGATCCTATGAACAAGAAAAAATTCAAAGAGCTTCAAATGCCCTTAGCACATCTCATCATTGAAGATCCTCCTAATCATGAATCCATACTTGGACACACAAACTTCTTATAATCATGCATTGGCTACCACAAGTCACAATTCTATACCTCATTCTATATCCTATGTCAAGGGACATAAAGGTCATCCATACCATCGTATATCTATATATTCACCTACATCCATTTCCCCAAAACCACTTTCCTATGCAATCCCTCCACCACCACAACATCAATACATTCAACAACAACAATTCCAACCACAACAACAACAATTTCACATTCAACAACAACAATTCTAAACACAACAACAACCTCAAAAAATTACACCTCAATACCATGTGTCACCTCCATCACCATACCAACCTAGTCTACCCACCTATCACCTCAATTCCACATCAACCTATCCCATTGATACCCAACAACATCCACTTCAAGAACATCCAATTCCCTATTCCAACATTTCAACTCATCATCAAACCCATTCACAAGTCTATCAAGTTCCTTTACAACAAGAACATGGAAGTCCAAGTTACCCTTTGCACAAAAATTAAGTGTCCTTAAATCCTTATGGTACCTTTGATAAGGGGAAGACCACTTTAGCTTATATATCCTATGTGTACCCTCCATCGTCATCCAATAATATGCCAGTACAAGAGGCTACTAGTCTTATCTGCATACCACCATATAGTCCCTATCATAGTCCATTGGTCCATCAAACTTCTAATCTATCAAGCCCTTCACTGCCTTCATCCCCATGTTCCTCCAATCTTCCACAAAATGATCCTTGGGAAGTAACCCTACAATAATTAGTCCAAGCACAATTACTTGAGCTACCCTTGGTAAAACCATATAATCCTAATCCATCAAATCACATTATCCTTCCATCTAGTTCGAATCCTACTATGCCCAATACCATTATCCATTCACCTAATTCTAAAACAACACCATCTACCATTATTAGCCATCCATTATATTGTCCATCCACCCATATACTTATGAAGGGTGTGATCCAATGGCTATTACCAAGGAATCAACCATCTCTGTGTCATAAAACACCTATCCAGGAGCTTATCCAAGAACCTTCAAACATCATGTCTATTCCTTTAGCCCCATCATGTAATCCACAACCCATCGAGCGTATTGAAGAGTCCCCTACCATGAATGCAAAACAAGATTAATTATGTAGCCATGTTGTTGACCATCTTGAGCCTCTTAAGTCCATCAAAGAACCTTGTAGCCCTATCCACACTCAAGAGATATGTCAAGAGTCAAATCTAAAGTATGATTCACATTGCTCCTTACCAAGTAAAAATCAAACTATTCAACCTCCTCCAGCTTCCATTCATGATCAAGTTCCTATCCATGATCAAGTTCCTATTCATGATCAAGCTACCATTTATGATCAAGCTCCCCTCTATGATCAAGACCCTATCTATGGTTATTAGAGCTATGATGATCCTCTTATCCTACTTTATGCATTACATGAGAAAGAGATTGTCACTTCACCCATCCATAATCCTATGACCATCCATGAGAAAAATATCCAAATTACTTCTATCCATCCATCCACAACACCCTCTTCTAAAGATGAGACACTTGATCCCTAAGAAAACATTGGCAATCAAACAAGTAACTTGAATCCTATTGCTTCACCTCCTACTGAGCATAATGTTAGTCAAGATCCAAGCATCCCAAGTCATCCATTGCATGATCCCACATTGTCTCTTGTGGATCCTCCATTATCTCATGTTGATCCTCCACCATTTCCTATTGACCTCATTCCAAATCCATTATTCTATCCAATTGGTCCTACTACTTTTATATGTGGTGGTTCTCTTGTTGAAGAGAAACAAACTTCATCCACCACCTCACCTTCTCCATCTCATTATAGACTCATCTCTTGTTTTCAAAACAAACATCTCATTGCATATCATATGTTCTAAAACATGAATATCAAGGCAAAGGTTTAGGCCTTCATAAAGAAGATATCTTAGATCACATCCATGTCACAATCCATCCTTGAGCATATGGACTTAGTTTTCATCCCAAGAAAAATAATCCAAATATGTTGGTACCACCTCCACACTGTTATGCCCTTACTTCTATAGTGTATATGGTTATGAATAGACAGCTTGTGGCTATCTTAACTCTTAATTAAGTCATATTATCATTATTATATTGTTATTTAGTTTAGGTCAGCCTAAGGCTTCTATAAGTCTATCTAAGTCAGCTTGGGTGATATCCTAGGCATAAATAGGTATATATAGGAGGTAGTGAGTCTCATTTCATATCATATTGTGTATTGTGTTCTTATTGAAGACTATTGGAGGTATCCCCCTTGAAGTGGATTAGGAGGTTGCCCCCTCGAAGTGGCATATTATTATCAAGTATTTGTAACATATTTTATATTATATTCAGATATTGTGCAAGTTGTTTCATTACAAGTGGTATCAGAGCATGATCTTGGCACCGTAGAGGCAAAAACTTTTCTCATCATTGGAGGCGATTTTGGGAAGAGCATAACTTTCCGATTTTAGTAAATTTTTAAAAGATTTTTAAAGGGTTTTTGAAGACAACATTAAAGAAGATACAGTCTAGATTTTAGAGGAATTGAAGCAAAAATAAGCGAGTTATTGCAAAATAAGGGTTTCCAACAAATTCGCTCTCAAGGCAGAAAATTTGCTAAGTTTTTGGATTTTTTTCTCGGTAAGTGGTATCTTGGCCTTAGTAAGTTACAGTAAAAATTTTAGAAAATTTACATTTCATTTGTGTGATTTATTTCATAAATATTGGTTTCCATCATGACGGGGCCTGCAACAAGAGGCAAAAAGAATGCTGTCACACTGGGGAAATCCTCTGATAAGGATGAGGAAATAAGTAAGTTCAAGTTGGTGATGTGTGGCCTAAGAGGAGATTTATCAGACATATGAAGCATGTTAATCACCTTAATGAATGAAACAAGAAAGGAGGTCTCAAGCAACCAAGAACCAGAAGAAGAAGAACCAGAAGAAGAATAACCAGAAGAAATAGAAGAAGAAGAAGAAGAAGAAGAAGAAGAAGAAGAAGAAGTAGACAAAGAAGAAGAAGAACCAAAAGAAGAAGAAGCAGAAGAAGAAGAAAAAGAAGAAGAACTAGAAGAAGAAGAAGAAGAAGAAGAAATAGAAGAGGAAGAAGAAGAAGAAGAAGAAGAAGAAGAAGCAACAGACAAAGAAGAAGAAGAAGAAGAAGAAGAAGAAGAAGAAGAAGAACCAGAAGAAGAAGAAGAAGAAGAAATAGAAGAAGAAGAAGAAGAAGAAGAAGAAGAAGAAGAAGAAGAAGCAGTAGACAAAGAAGAAGAAGAACTAGAAGAAGAAGAAAAAGAAGAAGAACCAGAAGAAGCAGAAGAAGAAAAAGAAGAAGAACCAGAAGAAGAAGAAGAAGAAGAAGAAGAAGAAGAAGAAGAAAAAGAAGAAGTGGAAGAAGAAGAAGAAGAAGAAGAAGATGAAGAAGAAGAAGAAAAAGGCAATGAAGAGGAAGAAGTGAAAGAAGAAGAAGAACTTCCTAGTCAAGCTATTCAACCAATGCAAGGGTACCATGTACTATTCCTCACCTTTTCCTTTATGGCACATCAAAAGGTTCAAGTAAAGGAAGAACACATTTATCACCATCAAGAGCTAGATGCAAAGGGAAGACTCATCTTGGAGCTAAAGTTAATTTTCCAAACACACCTGAATAAGCTAAGGACATCAAGGAAATATCTTCTAGTTGAAGTTGCCACATGGGATGATGAAGATTATATGAAGAAACTACCACAATTGATCAGCGTTGAGGACAATGCTTTTGTAAAGGTGGGGGGCATGTTATGCCCTTACTTCTATAGTGTATATGGTTATGAATAGTCAGCTTGTGGCTATCTTAACTCTTAATTAAGTCATATTATCATTATTATATTGTTATTTAGTTGTTTAGGTCAGCCTAAGGCTTCTATAAGTCTATCTAAGTCATCCTGGGTGATACCCTAGGCATAAATAGGTATATATAGGAGGTAGTGAGTCTCATTTCATATCATATTGTGTATTGTGTTCTTATTGAAGACTATTGGAGGTATCCCCCTTGAAGTGGATTAGGAGATTGCCCCCTCGAAGTGGCATATTATTATCAAGTATTTGCAGCATATTTTCTATTATATTTAGATATTGTGCAAGTTGTTTCATTACACACACTTCCTCTAGCTACTTCTTCCACTCCATATCTTGGTGCACCTTATCACACCTCTCACTCATATGTTGCCATCCCTCCTCCATCATCATACAATTTGAAAAAGAATGTGACCATACATATCCCTCCATCCACTCTTCCTCCACTCCTTCCAACTCCTAATATTCATATCCTTCAATCCCCTAATCCCTTCATCCATTAGTACACTCATCCCTCCATCCACACATCCCACTCCCTTATATCCCCTATCATTCCTAATCATGGCCAATGAATGCATACATCAGCCACATATGAAGCTATCCCAAACCCCATGAGATTCAAAAATAAAATTTTGGATGCTTCCAAATACATAGAAAGATATCCACAAAAACCTCAAGAATATCATGTCGTAGGGCATTAATACACAAATTCAAAGCTAAATCCATATCATAAGCTGCATATGCCCACACACCTCAAAGAAAAGATGAAAATGGTGTGGGTCCCTAAGAAACAAGCAATTACCCCAAATGAATCATTTATATCTCAATATATCCCACAATTAAAAAAATCCCATTCCCCATTAAAAAATCTTGCAAATTTTAAGTCCATTTGGGTTCCTAAATCCCTAAATCAACAATTCCCAAATCCCCCATCTTGATTCCCATTACTCTCCACTCCCCATCCTAGTCAAAGACTTCAAAATCTATCATGATGTGTGCAACCATTGGTCTTGGTTCCCCTCCATTCCATGTCATGTCCACATACTTCCATCCCACCATCTTACATCCCTTATCCAATATATTTCACCCATCACACCTCTATGGTCCATGCTTTTGCTCCATCACCCATTTATCCCTCCATCTCCAACCATAATCCATATCATCACTCACCCTCCATTCCATTTCCATCTTCCCACATCTACCAACATTCATGCACATAATGCCACCTGATATAGTCCTTGTGTAAACATGCATCAAAATGCTAACATACTACCTTTCTATTGGAAACAAATGCTTGAGTCCTCATCCTCCATCCCATCCAAAAAAGTCCAAAAAAAATCAAAAAGTAAAGAGAAATCCTTCATCCAATGGTGAAAATTTGGCAAACAAGCACCTTGGATAAGTACCTTGATGAACACTTGGCAAACAAGTGTCATGTGTAGTTTGATTGTCTATGAACCTTACACTTGGGGGCATGTTGTCTCATCTCATCTTATCATTTTCCATCATATCTTCCTTAGCCATTATATCTATATACTTATCCCATTGATCCACTTCATCCTCCTTTCCTCCTTTTGATCTTAATAAAGATAGGGGCAAAATGTTGAATCAATATTTGGATACCTCTTGATGTATCTAATACTTCTCACAATATCCTATCAATCCTATCATTGCAAGCATTGTCACATCATATCCTGAGTCTAATATCTTTAATACGACATGTTATTCCTATGCAACATAGTCCTTGGAGATCTCATCTTGAATTCTTATGTCCATCTCTCCTTCATGAATTTTTTATCCATTATCTTCTATTGTCCATCCTCCTACCTGTCTATCCATCTTACACTACCCATCCATCCATTATCCACTATCACCCATCCTTTTGTCCACTTATCTAATTCCATCTTTCTCCTTGCATCTAGACCTATTTTTCCCTTGTCATTAGTATTTAGTACTAAGGCTATCCAAATACAATCCAATGTCACCCAATAAAACTTCCAAAAAAATCAAAACATTCTAAAAATCAAAAAAATAATCATCAATGTCATACCACCCCACATCATCAACACCAACCAGAACTACATAGCATTATTATCATCATCATAATGTACCTTGATCCCATGGATATAGGGTATATAGGTAGTCTATAATATGAAGGAAGTATACAGTACTCATGCACATATGATCCATCATTCTGCATCTCAATCCATCAAACACTTTCATCTCTCTCATCTTCCATCTATCACAATCCATCCTATCACCTCGACTTGACTAACTCAAAAAGAAAATGAACTAAGCATCCTTTGAAAGATCAAGTACTTACCAAACCCAAAGCAAAAGAATAATCATGAAGACATATGTTGTCCTGCATACCACTTGCCACATCTACTACAACAATCCATCTATCCTAGATCAGATCAACAACCTTTAATGAATATATCTTTCCTACAATAAGGCTTCATCTACCAATCTACCCTGAGCAACCTATTTGGCAAGAGAATATGTTGGTTGTGTATTTACTTTATTAGTCAACCAATTTATTTTTGGTTTATCTTTTGTTCCTTTCTAATTCCTATTCAAGAGTACCTTGAGTTTTCTATATCTTGGTAGGTTGCGATGCAGTATGGATTTGGGCATAGTCAATGCTTTCGTATGCTCTGTTTGTAGGATGAGCTTATTATCCTATTATGACTAATATTTATCTTGTTTGTGTTGGATTTAGAATCTTACATATCAATATCTTTTACATCTATGGTTTTATAAAGGCCTTATGTGTATTAATATCATTCTATGCTAAGACTATTTTCCATTCACGTGTCCAACAAGGTTCTATTATGTCTAGTAGATATTATTGGCAACATGGAAAACATGATTGGTGTTATCATTGATGGCAACAAGGAACAAGGATGTAGAAAGGACAACAAGGATTTAGAAGGTTTGTGAGGTTATATTAATCCTATAAAGTCATGTGCACAGAGAACTTTGGTCCGAAAAGAAGACCTAGACATTTTGGCCAAGTGTTGGCAGATCACAGAGAAGCCCATAGTGCTATAGTATTATGGTTAGCATTGGTCTGCATTTGAAGATCAATTTCTATGGTTCTAAAAAGATGTTGGTAACCCTTAGATGTCTTCAATTCAAAATTTTTACCTTCTGATGACTTCCCGAAGTATAGTTACAAAAAGCATAAGTTTGGCATAGTAGAGTACAATGTTAAAAATGGCAGAACATTAGTTTGGTTTGGTCAGCATTTCTCTGACATTAGATATGTTTTCCTAAAATTTTGAGGTTTTGTAAATACATGTTTGAAGTCTCTAAATTCAAAGTTTCAAGGGTTGAAGTTCACCGGTAAGATAGTTGTGAGGACTTATGTATCGCTACATGCATTTATAGTGTTTGACATAGGCAAAGTCTAGCTTTTAATATTTCGTATTTTGTTGCATGTTAATATTTTATTCTATGGTTATGAAAGTTAAGTTCTTGAATTTATAAGGAGTCTTGGATATGATTTTGAGCAAGCTTTGTGGTCCACATTGAAAGTTATGATCTGACAGTTAATCTGAGTCTATGACAGTTAGTCTGTGAGGCTGACCTAAAAATATAATTTTTGTGCGGAAGATTCTAGTAATTGGAATCATATCCTAAGTGGTTCTATAGTTTGGGCTGACATATGAGAATGTTTTTCAAGTGTTGTTTTGATTTAAAAAGTGTTTTGGCAAAGGCATTTAGGTCGATAGGATACACATAGTATAACTACACATTTCATCCTAGAAGGCTGACCTAATTTGAAGTTTGTAAATGTTGTGGATATATATATATGTATATATATATATATATATATATATATATATATATATATATATATATATATATATATATATATATATATATATATATATATATATATATATATATATATATATATATATATATATATATATATATATATATATATATATATATATATATATATATATATATATATATATATATATATATATATATATATATATATATATATATATATATATATATATATATATATATATATATATATGAGATTCACTTTGGTGTTTGTGATGAATGATGCAAATGTAGATGTGTATGTGTGACATGTATGAAGTTTTGTGATCCAATTAATGTGACAAGTGTTTGTGAGGAAGTTTTATGAAGAGCAAAGTAGTGTAGTAGAGCAGTAAAAGATGAAGAGTTTTGAGGTAGTATTCTGAGCTACATTGGATTTGTATCCTTGCATTTGAAGATTTAATTGTAGAATTTCTTTATTGATAGTGAGCCACCCTTCTATCTCTTTCTTTCTTATGGCAGTGAGCATGTTTTGCAGTGAGCCCTGGACAATGAGTCCTTAGGGTAGTGAGCCCTAGACAGTGAGTCCTTAGGGTAGTGAGCCCTAGGCAGTGAGCCCTCACGTAGTGAGCCTGTTTGTAATTTGGTATTGATACTACATAATATATTATGATCTAACACTCTCCATGGTTTTTCCCTTTTATGTTTTCCATGTAAAAATCTAGGTGTTTATGTGTTATGGTTTGTGGTTGTACTTTTTGTGCTTGATTTTCTTTACTATTAGTGAATATGGAAAATGGATTAAAGGTTCAATGAATGAATGGTTTTATAAAATATTGATTCACAGCCCCCTCTCTGTATTATTAGTGATTAACAATTGGTATCAAAGTTTGGTTCCTTGGAAGAAGTCTAACAACTTGAGGAAGATTTTGGAAATTGAACACATGGCAGGTAAAAGGTATCAAGAAGAAATTAATCCAATTGGAACTACAAAAGAAGAGTGCATTTTTGACAATAATGAAGAACTCAAAGTTGCTCTTAAAGACCTTGAAAGGACTGAAGAAGAAAACTGGGATTTGAAGGAAAATATAAAGGAAGCAAATTAGTGCATCAGGAAGTTGAGGGATCAAGTCAAGAAGTTCCAAGAAAAGAATAAGGAGATTAGTGAACAATTGAGATCAGAAAATGAAACCTTGAATGATCTGAAAGTGCAAGTTGAAGATAAGGCAAAAGAAAAAGAAGACCTAAATCAATTGGTGAAAGGAAAATCATAAGAATGGGAAAATCTTGAAAAATAAGTTTTGAAACTGAAGTTAGATTTGTAAAAGGCAAAGAGCTATGAAGAAAAGTTCAAGATAAGTTCTGTAAAACTTGATGAAATCATTGATAGTCAGAGGAGCCCTGATGTCAAAGAAGTCTTGGGATTTGAGAAAGTTGAAATTTCCAAAATAGGCCAAGTGGTGACTTCTAAGAACAAGAAGGATAAAGGCAAGTAGATCTAGAATCAAAGGAATAGACCTAGAAGACCACCGATCAAGAAACCAAATTCTCAAAGGTACCCATCTTTCAATCGTTATTTTAATTCTAGCAATAAGTTCAATCATAAGAATACTCAATGTAGGAGAAAAATAAATCAAAATGTTCCATCTTTCTCTAGTTAGTGCTTTACTTGCAAGAGAGTTGGTCATAGAGCTAGTGCATGTAGAAGTGAGATAAGAAATGACTATAACAATGGAAGGAATGTTCAATCTTTCAAAGGTAACTACTTTACATGCAAATAGACTATCACAGAGCTAGTGAATGTAGAAGTCTAATAAGGAATGCTCAATCTTTCAATGGTAATTGGTTTACATGTAATAGATTTGGACACAAGGATAACCAATGCATATCTAAAATGAATGGAAGGAACAATAGTCAGAGGAATGTTGTGTGCAACAATTGCAATAGGTCTGGTTACCTTGCAAGATTTTGTAGAAGCAAGAACATGAAGAAAAATAATCCAATAGAAAGGAAGAAAATAGTATAAAAGGTTGATCTGGAAGAAAAGAAGGAGATGAACAAGATATGGATCAAGAAGCATGTTATTGAATTCAAGAATGAGTATGTGCTAGACTCTGGTCCAGAAACTTCCTCTAGGAAGTGAATTGGGACCTTTGGCTCGGGGGGCTTCAATGATAAATCCTATTCCCCTAGCCAAAAAATTGGTGCTGACATCCAGCATGAAGGTATGAGTTGAAGAGTAGTATATCAAATCTTTTGAAGAAAATTCTAATAGAAAAGAGTCTAATATAGAAGATTGCAGAGCAATTTGTGTTGACTATAAGTGGAAGAGGAAGTGTTAACAACTTTTTGGGAAACAAGCATTTATGGCAATTATGTTTTGATAAAAAGAGTTTGTAAGCAATATCATTCAAAGGAAATTCATAATGCATTCTAGTTTACAAGCGACCAAGGAGATCTGAGTGGCGAAGCAAAGGTGAACTCAAGTGTTTGGCATGAACAAACCCCAACTAAAAGAAAAGAACAAGGTATTTACAATCATCACTCTTGCAAAGCTCTGTTGAGCTGTGAAAATGTCTACCCCACAAGTTGTTGAGATAACTGATAGGCCTCAACCTAAATTCAAGAAGCATCCATTTAAATCCCTAGAAATAGACTCTGATGGTGCATTTTCAAAAGTTTCCTATGGTTTTATGTATAATGAAGATATTAGGGCTTACATCCATGCTACTATGGAAGAGTATGATCATGTAAAATTAGGGCAAGATTATTTGGATGAGTTGTCTGGTGACAAATTTGAATTGAAAGAGGAATATATTGTTCTACATGAAAATAAATTTGATACATGGTTAGATTTTCCCATTTTCTGTGAAGATGCTTGGGTTAGGTATGTCCTTAGTAGAATCCTTTATGAATTCTTCTGGCTAAATGTGCCTCATATGATAACCAAGGATGCCATTAAGGCAGTTACAGGTTTGTGTTCCTCTAGAATAGTTTTGACACTTAAATTAGTAAAGAATGACACTATAATGAAATTAAATGGTGCTAAGTTTGACAAGAGAGCATTAACTATCAATGATATAGATGATCTGGAAATGAAATTTTCTTTAATGGTTATTGGATACAAGGTATAATTCTCCAATAGGGAGAACTTTGTTTCAGCTACTACAATCTACACTGCATATAAGATGGTGAAGACAAATATTGTTTATGACTTGTGTGAGTTGCTCTGGCAACAATTGATTGAGAATCTGAAGAGAACCAAAGGCACCAAGTACCCATTCAAGTATGGTAATCTTATCATTTGTTTTTTGTTTTACTTCTTGAGGGAGATGCCAGGTATGAGTAATATTGTTTTGTTGAATCATTCTCGTGAAGCAACATAAATAAGGAACCACTTATAAAGTATTGGAGATAAAAGTACTCAAAGTGCATCTCTATGGGGATACTTCAAAGTGTTGTAGAAGAAAATGCAAGCTAGGGTTAGAATCCCTAGAAGAGTAGTGGAGAAATATGAAAATGATGTTGTCTTTGAAAGGAAGCTAGGTGTGCAGAAATCGATTCTTACACTAATCTAATGACGAGAGATGAGTGCAAATTATTTTTAATCTTTACAATTACAGAATGTTTAACACAACAATGGAGATATTGTGGCAATACAAAACACAAGAATGTAATAAGGAGAAGAGAGAAACAAGATATAATGTGGGGAAAACCCTTATCAGGTGAAAAACCCCACACTCCAAAACCTGCACAATGTATTATCAAAACTGTAATGGTTTACAATACACTTGCAATGCAAGTTCTTAGGAGTCTTCAACACTCATATCTGAAGACAAAAGGCATCATAATAGTACCTGTCAATCACATAATACATCTCCTCTCAAAAGCACTTGTTTATATAAAAGTTACAAGGCAAAAATGAGCTTTCCTTGAGATGGGCATCCAACTTGGCCTCATGGCCCAAAACCCATGCCTAAAGACATTTGTCCAACACTACAGCATGGTCATGATACTTGTCATATCACCCCATCCCAAAATGGTGGCCTATTCCAAAGTTGGGCAATGATAGATGCTCTTACGACTCTTACGACTGTCATAGAATCTATCATAACTATCATATCTTACAGTTGTAAGAGAATCTATTATACACAAGCTAAAAATAGAATATTCTCTTACAACATTTCATAACTCTCCTTGGGGCACCCATAGATGCCTTCTTCCAAGATGCCTTGTGACACATGTCTTCACCTATCATAGAACATTCCATTTTTGACTCTTACACATCATAGATTCTATCATAGGAATCTGTCATAACCATTTCAGTCAAGATTCACTTACACACTAGTCAAGATGTTGACACATGGTAGAAAACCTCTACCACACAAAGGGGACACCTACCTCCACATGGAGTGAGTTGACCATCCTAGTCATCTTACAAGTGGAGTGACAACTCACCATGCCACTTCACACTAAATGACAAAATAAGATGTGTAACAAAATTACAACATAGGCTAAATAAATAAATACATTACAAATAATAAATGCAAGGAATTACCAAGGTTGAGACAACTTAACTCCCAACATTCTCCCACTTGTTGAACACCTTGTAAGAGCCAATAGAAATAAAATGATTTAAGTGTTATAGGTTGTAAGGCCCATAGACTCTGAACACCATCTGAACTTCTCTATGCCCATGGGTTTCGTCAATGTATTTGCAACATTCTTCAAAGTCTCTACCTTCTCCAAATTGACCTTCCCATCATCTACCATGTATCATACAAAGTGAAACTGTACATCAATGTGCTTTGTTCTGGAATGGAAAGTTGGATTCTTTGCTAGGAAAATCGCACTCTGACTATCACAACAGATTGTAAGCTGTCCTACATCAACACCAATATCTAAACATGATCTATTAATCCAAATGGTTTCCTTGCAAGCATGAGTTGCTTCCATATACTTAGCTTCTATCGTGGACAAAGCGACCACAATTTTCCACTTACTCATCCAACTAATTGCACTGCCGAACATAGTAAACACGTAGGCACTGGTGGATCTCCTGTTGTCAATGTCACCCACCCAATCAAAATCCATGAATCCATGAATACAAGCTGAATGCAGAGGTCCTGTAGGATTATCATGATAGCATATGGAATATTGTTGATGATGATTGTTAGTCATAACAACATGCATAAAAATTTGTACAACAAACCTTTATTATCTTAGGATAAGTTGATAACTCCAAGTCTTTGTTGATCAGGTCATAATCATCTGACATTACTTAGAGGTTGATGTGGCATGTTGCTTTCCATTTCAAGGGGTCTTACATTTGTCTAGGCGATCAGTATTACACTGTATCCTGTGAATTCACTCCATAGAGGTTAATTCTACTCTATTTTCAAAGATTGCCAAGATATTTGTAAGTTTGATCAATTCTTAGGATCAGCTTAGGATAAGTTGATAACTCCAAGTCTCTGTTGATCAGGTCATGATCATTTGACATTATTCAGAGGTTGATGTGGCATATTGTTTTCCATTTTGAGGGGTCTTACATTTGTCTAGGCGATCAGTATTACACTGTATCCTATGAATTCACTCCACAGAGGTTAATTCTACTCTATTTTCAAAGATTGCCAAGATATTTGTAAGTTTGATCAATTCTTCTGATCATTGATCATTATGAACTTGTTCTTTCTTCTACACTATAAATCTTTTCAAAGGATGTGTCTATAAGTGGATATTTATATGTATTTCATGGATATTTATCTGATATTGCATGATATTTATCAATTTGACATGCTTTTACTCTAAATATGCTCTATATTTTCAATTATCTATGGGATATCTACATATTTCATGTTTTACTTGCTTTTGATTGTCTGTTATTTGTAATTATGGAAATAATCTGTAATGAAATTGAAAGAAATTTAAAATAATACTTCTACTTTTTAGTGAATCTTTAGTTATTGAATCACATACACACATGATACATTCATGAAGAGAAGAAATCAAACCATAGATCACCAGGACATTCTACAACTAGATATGGTTGATGCTAACTTCAAAGGAATTAGGAATGAAAACAATACATGCAGACTGAAAAGCACTCCAAGGGATGCAACTAATCAATGCATATATCTAGATTTCAATCACAGATTACTCAATATTTATGATGATTTTATAATCAAAATGGCTTCTCTTTCATTAATTATGCATAACATGTACATTTACAACAACTTTGAAATGAGTCCTAAACTTTTTCGCAATCAAATTTCAATTAAGTTTTGAATGTTTAAAAGATTGCACCCCTGCACCTTTTATAGAATAAGGTCAAGAGGCAGTTACAATTGACCAACGGTCAAGATTTACCAATTAAGATCAACGGTTAACAATTACCCTATGACTTAGTTAACTTTTCCCCGTAGCACAGGTTGCTAGCTGGAAACCACTTGTATGACTCATTATTTATGAGTACCTTATGCATATGTGCACTTAGTGATGCATCATCATTCATTCCTCAGGTTCTTCTTCTTCATTTTCTTCCTCTTCATCATTCTCCTCATCTTCATCACTTTCAACATCACTATCACTTTGATATACATCCTCTTGTATGTGGACCTTTATTGTTGTCCTGATGTGTTCATCTGCTTGTACTATTTTGTCAACCTCTCCCCCATCTTGGATTCTGGATTTTGTTATTGCATGTTTATTAGACTGGAACTTAGCCTTAAGAGCTTCCATCTTACCTTTCCTATTGTTCAAAGTCTCATTATATGTTTCTACTTTAACTTTTATCCTCATAATCTTATTCATTACTTCTTCTGTCAGGTGGGTGAGAGGGCCTTCTGTTATTGACTTAAAATTATCATGCAAAGCTTTAATAGCAATGTCTGCATCCTGATTCTCAATTTTGTCCTCTATTTTTCCTTCTAGGGCCTCAAGGATTTATGCTTCATATGCCATCATGCTATGCAGCTTTACACTAATATCCCTAAGCTTGCCACTGCACTTCTTCAAGATATCACATTCAAATCTGATATCCTCATACCATATGCCTGTCAGTAGGGCAATATTATTATCCAACACTTGATTACTTATCAAAATTTGTGGATCAATTCTCTTCTCATCACTAAGAGCAGTCAGGTCCTTTTCCAACATGAATGACCTTTTTTCCTGTATCATTTTGCATTTTATTTACCTTCCTCTTTAGACTACTCAAAGAATTCCACCTCTGTAAAGAGGTTCTCAAAATGTCTTCAGCTGCAATGAGAGCTAACAACATCAAGTTTTTGATGACCATTGCCTCATGTTTCATTAGGTCCAACTTGGTGACCTCTTCCTGTGATATGACAGTCAATGGGACTGCAAGATCAACTGGTGTATTATCAGGGTTAATCAACCCTTTTATGAAAGAATGTAGCTGAACAATGTGCTCCTTATGCATTTTATTTTTCTCTTTCTCTTTCTTCACCCTTTGGGTTAAAGAATCAATAATATCCTTCCCTTCTTGACCTTCCTGGTCCTCATTGGCAAAACCCAAATCAATAGTTGTGATTTGGAATTCCTCTAGGCTAATTTGCCTTTCTCCTTTTCTAATGTTGGAAGTGCTACCTGTGTAGTTCTTCTGCCTATAGGAGGATCTCTTTTTATGGCCGATGTTAATCTGGTCTTCCTCCTTGGCTTCATCATTGTCTTAGCGAACAAGGTAGAAACATCAAACTCTAGAATTTCTAACCCTTGTTCCATACTTATTTCCTTTTCTAGCCACTGAGTAACATCACCTCCAGATTCTTCATGGCCTTGGTCAATATCATGTATGCCCTGTTCTCTAGTATATGCTTCTATCCTTGGTGGAGAAGGAAACTTCTTAATTTCTTCCTCATGTAGTTCCTCATGAGGGGAATCTTGTTGAAGTTCTTCTTGCTGAGGGCTTGCCTTCTGCAAAGGAGGATCCTATGGAATCTCCACATTTTGATCATGTGCTTGATCTTGTACTCCCTCCTTCTAATTTTCATCTTCTTTATTATTTTTCTCATCTAGTGGCATATTAAAATCTTCAAATGTCTATGTATTTTACCCTTGTGGATCACCCTGATCAAGGGTCATTTCTTGTTCTCCACACGATACACCAATATCCTATGGCTTAGGGTCCTCCTAAGTTGATTTAACTTCTTCTCTTGAGGCTTCTCCCGGATCTCCCTAAGTTTGACCCAAAATAGCATCTGATATATCTTTATCACCCCCACTCTTCTATTGAACTTCTACTATTTTTGGTTCTATGGGTGTCTCATGTTCTTGCTGACCCATATCAAGAGCAATGCTATCTTTTTTTACCTATTTTTCCACTTCAATCTTCTCTGGTTCTTCAGGTGTACCTATTTTATCTTTAGGGATTACATCACCCCTATATGTTAAATCCATGACGGCAGGGCTAGTCACCTGCTCAACCAAATTATTAAGCCCTATCTATTGAGCTGCCCTCTCTGGGCTACCTTGTTTTACTTCCTCCTCTATTTGCTTTATTTCCTCCAACACTGCCATCTGTGCTAATGGGGTTCCATGAGGAGTCATGCAGGTGTTGGATGTGAGAGTCTCCATTTGTTGAGAAGCCACACTCTGAACTACCTCATCATCAGATAAGTACACAGTATCCTCCAAAGAGAAAGGAACACCTTGACTTGATTTGAACACTTCTCTCATTTATTCCTCTAATTTCTTAGTTTTAAATTTTTTTATGGTGGGAAGAGGAACATCATGTTGCAGTTCCTTCCTGAATGCTTCACCACCAGCTCCTCTCAATATGATGGGGTCAACCCAGATATCCCCTCTCATGGCTATTCTTTGTTTCTCAGGTGGTGACATCAGCAACATCACCCTCCTCTTCTTGCTAGCTACCTACAAGTCATCACCTACAGTTTCTTTATTTACCTGCTATTCTTCCAAAGGGATGCTTTCTTCCACTTCCTGTTGCAGGGCCTGGATCTCTACCTACACCTCTGTAGTTTCAACAGTAAGCCTCAAAATCCTTTTAGTCTTTGGTTTTCCAATAAGAGGCTGTGTAGATGCCTGAGCTGATGTAGATGCACCTGCAGCTGACATGGAAATCCATTCAATTATCACCCCCTTTGGTTCATCTTCACTTTTCTTACCTATAGGGGACCTTTCCTTTATTTTTGTGTAGGTAATCTTTCCCCATTGGATTTCCTCTTTTTATTGAGGAAATCATCATATTCCTCATTAGATATTTTCTACCTCTTCTTCTTGGCATCAACTGTAAGGGAAATACCCCTTTTCTTCAATTTTTTTATATCCTCATCTGCCCAAACCTGGGTTAATTGGATCACCCCACTTGTTAGCTCATCCAAGGATATATCCTCCTACTGTGTAAGATCCAGTGCTGATATGGTGTCATTATACACCTTTTTGTCCTCATATTCATTGGACATGATCTTCCCATCATCCTTACGTAGCTGTGCTGGCACCAGGATGCAATCAAAGGTTTTTTTTTTATTCAAGATGAGTCTTTGATATTTCCTTCTTCTCACCTCAGCTTCATCATCACAGTTGGTCCAGAAGTCCTCTAGATGCTTTTGGTGTATCCATTTTCCTAATATTTTCCACATCCTGCCATAAGGATCATAAGATCTGGCTAAGGAAAATGGCTATAGATACATCAATTTTAGCCCTCCCATGACATGTTTTATGCTCTCTAAATCTAAGTACATGTACCAGCCCATTGATACTGGAAATAAAACTAGAGGTATCTTCTTTTGTACCTTGTAGGCTTTAACTATTGTGGATACTTGCCTAACAAATTCCATCAAGACAAGCCCATCAGTAGGGTATCTTGGAAACACAAGAGGTTGTGCTTCAAGTCCCTCTATCCTGATGTACAGAAATGTGGCAAACTAGATAAACTAGGCCCCATGCCGATAAACAACTTCCTGAGCTTCCATGCTCAGCCTTTTAGTCCTGTCCTCCTCCATGGTTCTGACCAGATGCATAGAGAATGCATCATTCACTAGTTTGTAGTCCAGGAGGTAATCCTTCCTTTGTAATTGGGGATAATGATCCCATATGTGTGCATCATCAGCATCACCACCAGCCTTACCCACTATCTTCAAAGCATAAAAAGTTCCCTTATATGCACATGAGTACACCACATATGAGGTCATATAAAATAAGCATGTCTATCCTCCCAGGTTCCTCATTCCTTCATCCAGTGCGTCACTAATGATCTTAGCCCATAATGGCCTATTGTCTGCATATAAGACCATCTGGATGATCCCGAACATCTAGTTCTCAAAATTTCTAGCATGAGGTTTACCTGTCATCCTACTCAGTACGGAAATCATATATTGGTACTCATCATCACAATCAAACTTATACAAATGTACAGGTAATTTGGCTGAGGTGGCATGTACTGCTCTTTGACCTCCATTGGTAGATCCTCTCCCTTGCATTTTTCTTATTATTATTATATTTTGTTTCCAACTTGCACAAGTCCATGCTCACTACCTTCTTCCCAACTGGCATATTGAAAGTGGTAGTAACGCCCTTGATTGAGAAGTCTACATATATTCTTCTATGTTTCTTCACCCGTTTGGTTTCAGGGTTATAATTTTTGGTGCATTCCACTACTAGCTCTAGGGTATCCATAGCGTACAGAAAACCAGCTACATGCCATATACCTGAAACATATACCCCATCTAGAATGGGATTGTCCTTATCATGATCCACTCTTGTTGACCATACTGCCAGGTCTGTATCTCCTTGGTGAGTATAACCAATAACTCCGTACTTAAATTGTACCCCCTTAGGCTGAACAAAAATAGGCTTGAGGAACTCTGTGTTAGACCTATTTCTTCTGAGATCTACCATGGATTCCTGCATTAAACATGATATGCTTTACCCTACAGTAGCCACATGCATTTCTACAACATCATGTACTTCTATATCATGTGTACTCTGTCTATTATTTCTCTACTTCATCATGATACATACTATCACAGAGCCAAACCATAGGCAAGAACAAATACTTTACCTGAAACATATAGAAAATGACAATAGGAGGGTTCACAGTTACTTACATGATAGTGCTTTCCTTCTGGGTTAGATGACTGATTACGAAGAAGGGCTATAGATGCTCAAGATCACGCATTCCATTACGCTAAAGGATCCAATCCATTGACAGGTAGCTGTATGAGGGTTTGACATCAGAGCTCTATAATTTCTTGATTTTTCAAAGGTAAATGAAAATAACCTTTGAATTTCACCTTTGAAGTAGGTCAATAGGACATTAGGGTAAAAATGCATTGTCTTTATCAAATTCGTTGATCATCTGCAGGGAATCTGTAGATGCTGGCAAGTATTCAATTTGTATTTGTAATGGGCAGGAATTCATCTACCGCATTTAATTGCATTTAATGTCAAGAAATAGGGGATGGTGATCTTTGAAAGATCAGGGGATATTAAAAAATATGACCACCTCTGGATAAAATGACTTCCCACCTTTGAGCAGCAAAACTGAATGTAAAGGATTAGGTGATATGGTCAACGTTTGACCATGTGTATATCGAGTCATGAAATTAAGATCAAGGACTTTTCAAAATATGACCCTGCAGATAAAATGACGCCCTTAGAAAAGATCAGGGTGACATCACTATGTCGGTGACATTGTTTAATCATTATGTTTTAATGACGCCATCGTCATTTTAAATAATATGACGGATATCGGATATATACCTCCCCATGGATAGAATGGAACAATGACATCATCATCAGCATGATTTTTTTCATTCATTGGACTTCGATGATGTCACCATCATATTTGAGATAGGGTGATATTTGCGAATGGGTGATATTCGTAAGATGTCTGATGTTAAAAATATGACCCCCTATGAGATAACTGAAGTCATTTGATGGGCAAATATCAACTCTTACTTAAATTTGACGTTCACACAGCATGGACCAGGTGATTATCAAGTAATAATCAAATATCAGGGTGATCTTATCTAATATGTCTAATATTTGAAATATGACCCCCCTTACTTGGTATATCAGGTTTGACCAAACTTTGACTCAACATAACTCTCTTCCCTTAGACAATTTTGGGGTGATCTAAAAGGCAAACCTGCTTGGAATTTTATGTACTTTCCAACCATGAGGTTAGTAATGGGAACTATTGACTTTGGAAACTAACCTCATCATGGTGACAAATCTACCCTCTTACAAGGTTACATGGATGATTGATTGTACCAAACTGCCCAAAGTAGAAAACAACAAGCCAAAGCAACAAGAAAAGTTGGGTCCTTGTTTTGTCAAGGCAAATGTTGTGTAACCACACAACAAATACTCAGAAGTACCCTTAAAATATTTGAACACTCTCCTAACTGTATCCCAATGTACCCATCCAAGATTAGCCTTGGGCAATATTTGGTCTTGTGTAGAACATAGTATACATCAAACTACCAACAACACTAGCATAAGGAACTTTGCTTGTCTTCCACCTCATTAGGAGATTTTGGACAATCATTAATAGACAACTTTGTCCCCAAAGAAACAAGAACACACAATGGTCTACAATTTGCCATGTTGAACCTATCCAACATAGTCTTCACATACTCTAGCTTAACTAAAGTTTTCTGTTAGCTCTATCTCTTCTGATTTCCATTCCCAGAATGTACTTGGTTGCCCCTAGATTTTTCATCTCAAACTATGCTGACAACTGAGACTTGAAATCAGAAATCATATTCTTACTATTCCCAATCAACAACATATCGTCAACATACAATGCAATAATGAGAATGCGATCATTGTTAAAATTGTAATACACACAATGATCTAATTTTGATCTCAAAAATCTAACTGAAAACACAAAGGCATCAAACTTCAAGTACCACACAAAGACTTGTTCAACTTGCAAACCAAATTTTCTTTACCTTTCTCTATGTAATGCATTTGCTATGACATGTAAATCTCTTCCTCCAAATCACCATGAAGGAATGTTGTCTTCACATCCATCTGCTCCACCTCTAAATCATAAGTTGTTGCAAGAGATAATAGGAACTGAATATATGTCATCTTTGCAATGGGAGAGAAAATTTCACCATAATCAATTCCCTCCACTTATGAGTACCCCTTCGCAACTAGTCTAGTCTTGTATGTTTCAACACTTTCTTCTACTTTAAATTTCTTCTTGAACACCCATTTACATCCAATAAGTTTCCATCCTTTAGGCAAAGGCACCAATTTCTATGTTTTATTCTTCTCCAAAGAAGCCATCTCATCTTCCATGGAACCTGCATCTTTCATGCCCATACCCTCTTTAACAGTTCTAAGCTCATAAGTGTTAGTAAGTAAAGAAAAAGCAAAACTAGAATCAAGCAATGAATAACCAAGCCTATTTGGTTGCTTCCTTGTTCATGTAAACCCCCTCAATGGTTGAGGTTGAGGTTCTGCTTCTTCTTCTGAGCTTTTAGAGCTACTAGAGCTCTCCTCATCATCAGGTCTCACAAGGTCTATCGGTTTAGTCTTCTTAGGGGTAGAAGGAAACTAAACCATGTCCTCTTTATTTTCTATTTTGTCTTGTTGTAGAACAATAGGACAAGGTGTTACTCTCTGAAGATAACACTTTTTCTATACGATACTTTTTCAGCCACAGGATCCCAAAGCTTGTATCCTTTCACACTGACACCATAGCTAATGAAGATACACTTAACATCCTTGTTCTCCAATTTAGATCATTTCTCCCTAGGTACATGTGCATATGCCTCACAACCAAAAACATGAAGATGTCTAACTGAAGGCTTCTTACCAAACCACACCTCCATAGGTGTCTTACCAATGAGACCTGATGTAGGAGACCTATTTACCAGGTAGCAAGTAGTGGCTATAGCTTCAGCCCAAAACTTTTGTTCGAGTCTTTCTCCACTAAGCATACTCCTAGCCTTCTCCATTAGTGTCATGTTCATCCTCTCTACAACTCTATTTTGCTATAGGGTGTATGGAGTTGTCTTATGTCTTTCAATTCCTTGGTCTTTATAGAACTTATCGTACTCTACCAAACAAAACTCACCACCATTATCTATTCTCAAACACTTAATCCTTTTACTAGTCTGAGTCTCAACAAAAGATTTAAACTCTTTGAACTGACTAATGACTTCAGTCTTGCTTCTGAGAAAATAATTCCATGTCCTTCTACTGTAATCATCTATAAAAGATACAAAATATATAAATTTGGAAATCAAAGGAAAACTAACAAGACCAAACACAGTAGAATGAATAAGGTCCAACACACCAAAAGACTTGTGAGAACTAAAGTAAAATTGAACACAGTTTTGCTTTCCATATATAGAATGTTTACAAAATTCAAACTCGAGATTACAATCATTTAACCCCTCAACGAGGTTTTTTTTTTTAGGGTTTGAAGACCCTTCTCACCAATGTAGCCAAATCTCTTATGCCATACCATTATCTTTTTAGCAGGAAGTTTAACTTCCAAAGCATGAGCACTACCATCAAAATTTGTTACAATAGATTTCTTCACTACTTGTTGAGATGGTGGGGATGAAGTGACTACAACTCTTTTCTTTGAGTTAGAAGAACTATTACAGTATGAAGTACATGCTTCCATCTAAAATAGAGTACCTCTCTAAGGACCCTTCACAAGCACCATAGATCCTCTAGTCATCTTGCATCCATCCTTTGAAAAGACAACCTGCACACCTGCATCATTCAACTTACAAAAAGCAAGTTCCATGCCAAGCCTGGGATGTGCATGACCCCACTGATCCCCTTCACTCATCCATTAGGGAATCAGATTGAGACTCTTCCATGGCCAACAGTCTTTAGATTAGAATTGTCACCCAAGTACACTCTTCCACCATCAAACTCTTCATACTTCATGAACCAGCTTCTATGTGAGTTCATGTGGAATGATGCACCTAAATCAATCAACCACACATCATCAGATGCTTGGGTGGTAAGGGCTGTGATGAAGGCATCACCATCATCTTGTGACTTGTCAAAATCTGAATCTCAAACATTCTTTTTCTTCTTTTTCTTTTCCTCTTTGCATTTCTTTTGAAAACCTAGTTTTCCCACAGTTCCAATAGAGAGCCTTTGATTTTCTAGGAGATTTGGGTTTCCCATGGGATTTGGATCTATCCTTCTCAACTTTCTGTTCCTTTTTTCCTTTCTCCTTGGGTCTTCAATGAACTGCAAGAGCCTCTTTAGCTACTTCAAAAGACTTTCTCCACATCTCTTCAGATAATAGTGAAGATACCACTTCATCCATTTTGAAAGTGGATGTGGTGCTCCCAATAGCCATAACAAGATGATCCCATGAGTCTAGTAAAGAACAAAGCAAGGTCATACAATGATCCTCCTCCTCCATGTTCACACCAATGGATATCAACTATGCAACTAACATGTTGAAAGCATTTAGGTGATCTATAACAGATCCTCCATCCTCCATCCTTAGTGAATACAACTTTTTTCTTAGAAAAATCTTGTTCACCAAGGATTTGGCCTGATAAACATCTCTCAGCTTCTTCCAAAGGTCTTTCATGGTTTTCTACTCATGGACATTTGACAGGACAAAATCAGGTAGACTGAGTCTTATTAGACCATTAACCTTCCAATCTTTGAGATTCCAATCAGCTTGTGCTATTGCAGTTGGTTTTACACTAGAAATAGTTTCCCATAGGTCTCGATCAACAATCATGTCTTCCATCTTAAGTTTCCATAACTCAAAATTAGTGCCATTGAATTTCTCCACCTCTAATCTTCCAGATGTGCCTGTCATCTCCTTCCTGCAACAAGATTAAAGAATACTCTATACAAAGCTCCCACTCAACCTAATATTAGCTCAAAAAACCCCTACCCAATAACTAGGCCCAAAGGTGATCAAGCTCTGATACCAACTCAAAGGAAGCTAGGTGTGTAGAAATTGCTTCCTACACTAATCTAATGAGGAGAGATGAGTGGAAATTATTTTTAACCTTTACAATTATAGAATGTTTAACACAACAATGGAGATGTTGTAGAAATACACAGCATAAGAATGTAACACAGAAGAAGAGAGAGACAAGATATAACATGGGGAAAACCCTTATCAGGGAAAAAACCCCACTCCAAAACCTGTACAATGCATTATCAAAACTGTAATGGTTTACAATACACTTGCAATGCAAGCTCTCAAGAGTGTTTGACACTCATATGCAGAGACAAACTGGTAGCATAATAGTACCTATAAATCACATAATACATGTCCTCTCCTCTCAAAAGCACCTATTTATATAGAAGTTTCAAGGCAAAAATGAACTTTCCTTGAGATGGGCGTCCAACTTGGCCTCATGGTCCAAAACCCATGCCTAAGGACACTTGTCCAACACTGCAACGTGGTCATGACACTTGTCATATCACCCCATCCCAAATTGGTCACCTATTCCCAAGTTGGGCAATGACAGATGCTCTTATTACTCTTACAACTGCCATAGAATCCGTCATAACTATCATATCTTACAACTATAAGAGAATCTATCATACATAGGGTAAAAATAGAATATTCTCTTACAACATGTCATAACCCTCCTTAGGGCACCCAAAGATGCCTTCTTCCAAGATGCCTTGTGACACATGTCTTCACCTATCATAGAACATTTCATTTTTTACTCTTCGCATCATAGATTTTGTCATAGGAATCTGTCATAACTGGTTCGGTCAAGATTCACTTACACACTAGTCAAGATGCCGACACATGACATAAAACCTCTACCACACAAAGGGGACACCTATCTCCACATGGAGTGAGTTGACCATCCTAGTCATCTTACAAGTGGAGTGACAACTTACCGTGCCACTTCACACTAAGTGACAAAATAAGATGTTTAACAAAATTACAACATAGGCTAAATAAATAAATACATTACAAATAATAAATGCAAGGAATTACCAAGGTTGAGGCACCTTAATTCCCAATAGTCTTCATTGTAAATAAGGATGAGTGCCTCATGGAGGTAGTAGAACAAAGAACAGTATGGATCCCAGCAATGGAATATGTCATCACAGATACTAGTTTGCTAGATTTGATGTTGATCAAACTCAAAGACCCTAAAGAGGAAATGTTTGGGACTTTTAAAGAAAAAGTCTCTCAAAGTTTATTCAAAACAAACACTACCACAAAATCAGGAAAAAGTAAGGAAATGGGTGGGATTATACTATGATCAAAGGATTCACAAAGGAGCAAATAGACCAAGCTAGAGCTGAGGCTCAAGTTGCAAAGGCTTTAGAAAGGTAAAAGGAGAAAACTAAAAAAGCAAAGGCTCTAGAAAATCATGAAGTGAAAACTGAACAAACAAGGCCTACTCCTAAGACAAGAAGGACAACAAGGGCCTCCTCATCTCCTACAACTACTCCTAAGACATCCAGACCTATACCTATAGCTAATGTTGAAAAGGAAACTCCAAAAAGAACAGAGCCTAGTATGGAGAAGAAGAAAAAAAGAGTGAAAAGGATGGCCACGAACAAAATCTATATGAGCCATGTAGGTGGTGGAGAAGAAGAAATAATAGAGAAGGAGAAAGAAGACTCTGTGATTAATCCTAGACAAGTTAAATCTAAAGGCCAAACATCAAAAGGGCTTGAGGAGAAGAGACAAAGAACTTCTATGGAAGAAAAAGGCAAAGATAAAGAAGAAAAAGGAAAGGGTAAAGAAGAAAAGACAAAAGGAAAGAAGAAGAAAAAGGAAAAGATAAGTGATGCTACTATGGATCTAGAAATCACAATCAATGTAGTGGCTGAGCATGGGAATTTGAAGCCCATTGAAAACTTTTATGATGAAAGCTTTGATGTGAATAAGAAAATAATTGAAACCACTTTGGTAAGATTCCTAGACATGTTTAATAAAGCATTAATTGAGGTCATGACTAATCTACCTAATAGCCTAGCTAGCATTCTAACTGCTAGAAAATAAGAGGCTATGGATAAAGATGGATAGATTAATGAAACAATATTGAAGAAGTTTTGTCCATGTCTCACTAAACAAGATAAATTTAGAGCCAATCAAAATTTTAGTGAAGAATTCAAAACCAAAAGGATAATTAATGTTCTAATGGCTAGAGATAGAAGTGAGATAAAAAGTGAGAAAAATAAACTGAGGAAATAATTTTAAATATGCTTAATGATTTCACATTCCAACTATATTAGATACAGATGAAGAAATGTAAAATCCTGATGTTTATAACTCAAGTGAAGTTCTGGATGTGGGTGGAGAACAAAATGTGTCATCTCTATCACCCTCTAAATTCTTAGAGGATCAAAGTGTGATGACTGCTCTCGAAAACTCAAGGAAAGATGAAGAAATGAAAAAGTCTACAGAGGGAAAGGAGAAATAGAAAGAAGATATTTATGAACAAGTGATAGACACATCTGTGTTGAAAAGTATTGAAGAGCAACAAACCTCTAATGAAAAAAAGGCTCTGGAGATCCCCACTAAACAAATGTCCTTAGATGAAGGAAGAAAAGACACTGTTGATGAGAGTTATTTAGACTCTCTTAGATAAATTTTGGCAGAGCAAAAGGCAACTCATATTTTGTCATCACCTGCATTATTACAAGGACAAATAAATTTGGCCACCATGACCCCATTGTAGAAACTGAAGTTAGGGAAAAATTTTTAGACCACAACCCAAGAGGAGATTCTTAAATCTCATATGGAAGATAATGAATTGATTGGAGAGGCAATGCCAATCTTTGAGAAGCTTATGCCTGGTGTGAAGAGAGATACCTCCTTGACTCCTATAGTACAAATGGATAAACTTATGGAGTCAACCAATTCTCATTTTGAGTCCTTCGAACAAGAAGCTGAAAAAGAATTTAAGGACTAAGTTTGGTTGTAAGAGGCTGACTAAACTTAATGACAAATACTCTAAAGACAAACTTTTGCTAGATAAAATTATTCAAGATGTAGAGATGGCAATAAAAGATGCTAGTGGCTTATACAAGTTTTGTCTAACATAGCCTGAGACAACTAAGGAGATAAAAGAGATGATAGAGAGATGGGAAGCCCAGATGATCAAGATTGCTAGGACCTATGATCCCACAAAGGATGTTATGGGAAATCTAAGGGTAGAATTTGAAACAATCCATCTTGTCATAAATAAGTTGTAGGGCCAAAAGGATGACATAAAAGATAGGATGAGACAACTCATGGAGATTGCGAGTTTCAAGATTGCTTCTATAACAAATCTTGTAGCAGATGCAAATAAAATAAGGTAAATCACTAAGGACCCTGCTAATGTTAAGAAAGTAGAAGAATTGGTGTCTCAAGTTAATGGGCACATACAAGTCTTAATCCAAGATAAGGCTAGTTGGAATGGAGATCTAGTACAACTGAAGAAGACTTACAAAGATATTCTCCCTATAAGCTAGTAAGTCATTTGATTTCAAATGTATATATGCAGATACTACAAATAATTTTGAAGTTTTGATATATATATATAAGAATAAAATACTTAGTGGGAGCAAATTCAATTTATGCATGACTTGTACATATCCTTTTCCATTGATATCAAAGGGGGAGAATGGAACATGTGAAAAATAGTTGTGGAAACAATTAAGGGGGAGAGAAGTGTGTAAAAATTAAGGGGGGGCAGTGTGATGGTTTTTCACATCATGTGTTGCCATCAATGCCAAAGGGGGAGATTGTTGTTAACTTGGCAAACATGATTGGTGTTGTCATTGATGGCAACAAGGAACAAGGATACAACAAGGACAACAAGGATTCAAAAGGGTTGTGAGGTTATAGTAATCCTCATAAATTCATGTGTACAGAGAACTCTAGTTTGGAAAGAACACCTAGACATATTTGCTAAATGTTGGCATATCACAAAGAAGACCATAGTACTACAGTATTATGGTCAACATTAGTCTGCATTTGAAGATCAAGTTCTATGGTTCTGGTAAGATGTTGGCAACCCTTAGATGTCTTCAATTCCAAATTTTTATGTTCTAATGACTTTTGGAAGTATAGTTGCAAAAAGCATAAGTTTGGCATAGTAGAGTACAATGTTAAATAGGGTAGAACACCAATTTGATTTGGCCTGCATTTCTCTGGAATTAGATATGTTCTCCTACAATTTTGAGGTGTTGTAAATAAATTTTTGAAGTCTTTAAATCCAAAGTTTTAAAGGTTGAAGTCCACTGATAAGATAGTTGTGAGGACTTATGTATCGCTACATGCATTTATAGTGTTTGACAGAGACAAAGTCTAGCTTTTGATACTCTGCATTTTGCCGCATGTTAATATTTTACTCTACAGTTATGAAGTTAAGTTCATGAATTTTTAAGGAGTCTTGGAATCAAGTTTGAGCAAGTTTTTTGGTTTGCATTAAAAGTTATGATTTGACAATTAATCTGAGTCTTTGACAGTCAGTCTATGAGGCTGACTGTAATGTATAATCTCTATGCAAAAGATTCTATTAATTGTAATCATATCCTAAGTGGTTCTATAGTTTGGCCTGACATATGAGGATGTGTTTCAAGTGTTGGTTTGATTTGTAAAGTGTTTTTGCAAAGGCATTTAGGCTGACATGATACACATAGTATAACTACACATTTCATCCTAGTAGGCTGACCTAATTTGAAGTTTGTAAATGTTGTGGATATATATGATATTAACTTTGGTTTTTGTGATGAATGATGTGAATGTGGATGTGTATGTGCAACATGTATGAAGTTTTGTGATCCAATCAGTATGACAAGTGTTTGTGAACAAGTTTTATGAAGAGCAGAGTAGTGTAAAAAAGTAGTAAAAGATGAAGAGTTTTTAGAGAGTATTCTTAGCTACATTGGAGCTATATCCATGCATTTGTAGATGCAATTATAATAGTTATTTCTTGGTAATGATCCACCCTTCTATCTTTTTCTCTTGTGGTAGTGAGCATTTTTTGTAATGAGCATTTCTTTGGTAGTTGGTTGACAGATTTGTCCTTCAGAAATAAGTATAGAAAATGACTTAGAATGTGTTAAAAGAAGGAAAAATAGCACTAATAGTTAGAGAAGTTATTATTGGGTTGACAACTTTCCTCTGAATTTTAGAGGTACAGCTCCCTCTTAAAATACTCAATGAATAAAGATAAAGGGGTGTGCTTTTAACCAGAAAGTAGAAAACGCATATTAACATCTATTCATCACCATGAAATAGATGTGCATGACCAACTTAAGAAAGAAATGGATGTAGATAAATGATGCACAACCCATCTATCTCACATTCATAAGCAAAGGTAAATTAATTTGAAGATACAACTATAATCCTTCTTAACACAAACCAACATATAAGAAGCAATATTGAAGAAAGATTAGTAATCAACATAAGAACAATTGCAATCATAGAAGATACTTAGAGACACAAAGTTCTATATATAATTATTCATTTCCTCAACATAACAAAACTCAAAGTCTTTGCAGAACTTCTAGATACATAAGTTGTGCTAGAAAGAAAGTATAATTGAAAAGTAAACTAAACTTGCTCTCCTTCCCCTATTCACAGACAACACTAAAAAGAGATGCTCTTTTTTTTTTAAAATGTCCTCCCCTTAAATAACTTCCCAAAAAATATAACTATTCAAAAAATGGTCCTTTTCAAGTAACCGTAATCTAGAAAGTGACTTCTCAAAATGGAAATGGTTACATCATATCAAAATTGTAGTAATCATCAATAAGTACAAAAAGACTTCAAATATACAAGACAAGTGGCATTAATCTTCCCCCAATTCTAGGTGTATCTTCATAAAAAGTTGGAGCAGTTCAATGTGC